>OY728151.1:823574572-824824572 GCA_963277665.1 Viscum album
GGCTTTGGAAGGGGTTACAGGAGGCGTTCGGGACACAACTACGTCTGAGCAAATCCTTTCACCCTCAGACGGATGGTCAGACGGAGAGGACCATTCAGAATCTCGAGGACATGCTCCGCGCATGTGTCCTCGACTTTGGTCGCAGCTGGGAGGACCACATACCGTTGGTGGAGTTTGCGTACAACAATAGCTACCACTCCACCATCGGGATGGCACCGTATGAGGCGTTGTACGGCCGACCTTGTAGATCTCCTTTGTGCGGGACAGACCCTGGGGAGTCAGCACTGATGGGACCGGAGATGGTCCAGGCCACGACAGAGAAAGTCCAGGTCATCCAGGAGCGGATGAGGACAGCTCAGAGCCGGCAGAAGTCATACGCTGACAGGAGGCGGAGGCCACTGGAGTTCGAGGATGGTGACCACGTCTTCTTGCGGGTCTCACCTCGACGTGGTATTCGGAGATTTGGCCTAGGCGGCAAGTTATCTCCGCGCTTCATCGGACCCTTCCAGGTCCTCAGCAGGATTGGTGAGGTGGCTTATCGCCTGGCTCTACCACCTCAGTTGCACTGGGTGTAAGACGTCTTCCACGTGTCTCAGCTGAGGAGATATGTGCACGACCCGACGCACATCATTGACCTGGGGAGCTTGACGTTGACGATGGGGCGACTTTTACGGAGGTCCCGGTGGAGATGGAGGATCGACAGGAGCGGTTCCTCCGTGGGAGATCGATTCCTCTTGTGCGCATCAGATGGCAGCACAGGAACCTCCAGGAGAGCACATGGGAGCGGGAGGCTCAGATGCGTGCTCAGTACCCGCATTTGTTTCCCTAGTTTTTGATGTATCTTTACGGGGACGTAAAGCCCTGAGGTAAGAGTAATGAAAAGACCCGTAAAATTCAAGGGAAATTTTTTCATAATTTTATTTAGAATTTTAGAAGAGCGCGGTTTCTGACGGCACCTGATTCCGAGGCCCGGTGTGCCCGGAATCAATTTCCGAAGTTTGGCTCGGGTATGTTCAGTGAACGAACGAGCGGGAATTTCTAACTTTTGATCCGGTGCTCGGAATTGAAAACCGAGGACACCGATGAACTCGCAGCGCCGATATTCGCTTAATAAGACCTTTTCCGAAGTTGCGTTTTCCTAGGAGGAGATGTTTAATTTTCTGGATGAAATGAAGAGTAAAATAAATTTGTGATATAATATTTATTTTATATCTTTAAAGTGGTTATAATCTTTTGTTGGAAGTTGGGTGGTTTGACCACCTAATAGAGGATTAAGTTGAGGAGGGGCCCACCCGAGCCCCACCTTTTCAAATTCCCTAACTCCCCTCTCTCCCTCTTAAAAGCCTGACAACTTAACACTTAATTAAAGGGGACTGGCTTGCCGGTCCCATTGGAGAAAAACCGTCCGTCCAGGTGGCCGGCCGGAAGGTCAAAGACCGGGGGAATAAATTCCCCCAGTCAACTCTCTAACCCCCCCCATTTATGAGGGGGGGTGGTTCCTTTGAGGGGGGGGGGGGCAGGCGGCCCCCCGGTTTCTTCAAGCAGCCCCCCACGAGGGGTGCCGGATCTCAAAAGGGTGCGGCTCTTAAGCTGCGCCGCCAGGTGGAAGCGGGGGCTTAGCCCCCCGCGCGTGACATCAGCGGCGCCAGGCCGCTCCGCCGCCGGCTGGGCCGCGCCGGACCGCCGCCGGCCGGGCCGGGTCGGACCCGGGTCGGGTCGACCCGGTTAGGGCCGACCCAGGGGGGGTCGGGCCGGGTCGGCCCGGACCCGGACCCCCCGTTTTCAAGACAAATTCGTTCTTTTGGCCATAACATGAGCCACAGACCTCCGAATGACAAACCGTCTACGGCAACGCGGTCCTTGGATCGAGGCAGTCGTTTCGGTGTATCGCACTCAAAGTTTCGGAATACTTTGAGTTCGGCCGGGTTGGTTCGTACACGAAACCAACCGGGCCTTCGGATCGGAAACGCTCATATCTTGAGCTACGGACGTCCGATTGACGTGCCGTCAGCTTTGTTGTGTTCCTCTTAGTGAGACAGATCTTTTGGCATACTCCGCCTGAGGTTTGGATGCAGGTAGAGTACGGTCGGGTTGGTTTTTCCTTAAAAACCAACCGGGCCCCGGGGACGAAAATGTCAATAACTCTCAGACCGGGCGTTCGATCGACGCGCCGTCTATTGCGTTGAGTTCCTGTTGACGGTACGGAACTTTTGGATACATCGACTCTGGACTTTGTGACAGTTGATGTATCAGCCTCTAGGCTCGTGGAGCAGACCCTCCTGTACGAGCTTGCTGTGTGGGGGAACCCTAGTGCTGGCTGCGACTGTGACTGTGACTATTGCTACTGCTACTGCTACTACTGCTACTGTGACTGCGATGACGACAGTACAGAGATCCTGTGTGGATTCGACGACGACGACTACAGCACTCAGCGGTCCTGTGTGAACCAGCGCCTACAGGTCCTGTGTGGGCCCGATCCTGTGTGGGTCTTTTGCGGGGGTTAGTTACCTAATGATCCTTCGTGGGTCTGATGACTTAGATGGATCAGAGATCATCTTTATCGTCCTTTGAAAAAGTATACCTGTGTGAGCTGAATCCTTTTGCATTCCTGTGTGGATTGTGTTGTGCTATCCTGTGTGGATTACGTTTACTTTCTTGTGTGGAATACGTTTACTTTCCTGTGTGGATTTCGTTTTGCTTTCCTGTGTGGAATACGTTTACTTTCCTGTGTGGATTTCGTTTTGCTTTCCTGTGTGGAATACGTTTACTTTCCTGTGTGGACTGAGTTGTACTTGGGCTCGGAGGTTGGAGCGTATTTGAAATTGATGACTTAGGTATATGTATGGGCATATACCTAAGCAGTGTCGGTTGTTACTTCGTGATTGTACCTTTCTTTTTGGTTTATCCTTTGTGGATTTTGAGAGACCTTCAGGGGTCTCGGGGTCCCTACTGAGTAGCTTATACTCACCCCCGCACGGGCTTTGCCCGCACTACGTTGTGTTGGTTGTAGACGACGGACAACGTTGATCTTAGCTGAGGATTGCAGAGCAGGACGGTACCTGGAGGTGGACCACTGGGCATAACGTGCTTGGAGCGGACGACGGGACCCGTGGAGCAGTGGAGCTATCTGTACCCACCCTTCAGGTGGGATTTCCAGTGGACATCTCGGTGTAGCGGCTTTTACTTTACAGTTGCTGTTTTCCCTTTCGAGTTGTACTTTACTTTCAGTTTGGGTTTGTATACTGGCTCATTTACTTTTCCGCACTTTCAGTTGTACTCTGCTTTTTCTTAGTGTTTACTTTTCGCTTGCTTACTCTGTGGTGTTTGTTTACTTTACAAAGGCAATGCCTTCCCTTTTTACCAGGATTTACGCCTTGGTGCTAGTCCCCAGCCCCTGGCCTATGGAAGGCGGGTTTGGGGTAGTCACGGCACGGACCCCGAGGGCGGGTCCTGACACTATGGTTGTGCACGGATAGAATGAATCCTAAAGAACACTCAGTATCACACATAGTTCATGGCCTGTTTTATTGGTAATTTACAACCTCTATCCTGAAGTATGTATGAAGATAAAATATTTCATGTTGAGTATAATGATATCTGGTTCAATGCAACCCGACAATGATATTGATGTTTACTTGTCACCGTGGATTGATGATTTGAAATTGTTATGGGCTGATGGTATTAGGGTGTATGATTCTTATAAAATAAAATATTTTCAACTGCATGCATGGCTTCTTTTCACTATAAATGACTTCCCAACATATGGAAATTTTTCAGGATACAGTGTTAAAAGGCATAAAGTATGTCCAATTTGCGAAAAATATACATCATATTGTCAATTGCATCATGGGAGGAAAATAGATTACATGGGTCATCGAATATTTCTTCCTATGGATCACCCTTATAAAAGGCTAAAAAAGGCATTTAATGGCTCCCAAGAATTTGATACTTGTCCAAAACCTTTATCACTTGATCCGTTTTTTTAGAGGGTGAAAAACCTTGATGTGACATTGAAAAAGATAGAGAAATCTGGTAATGATAGACATATTTGGGATAAAATGTCAATATTTATTGAGCTACCATATTGGAGGTATCATGAAGTTAAACATAATATTGATGTCATGCACGGGGAGAAGAATAAATGTGATTGTTTGATTGGAACATTGTTATATATTAAAGGAATGACAAATGATGGGTTGAATGCAAGATTAGAATTACTATCAATGGGAATACGTTTGGAGTTAGCTCCCACTACTAAAGGAAGAAAAACATTTATTCCCCCGGATTTTCATACATTATTTAAGAGGGTGAAAATTAGCTTTTGTCAGTGTCTTCATGATATCAAAGTGACTCAAGGTTATTCTTCAAATGTGAAAAATATTGTCTCATTGAAGGACTTGAAGTTGATAGGTATGAATTCATATGATTGTCACATCATGATGCAACAAATTCTACTAGTTGTGTTGCGTGGAATGTTTCCCATCCGAGTCAGATAGACTATAATGAAGTTGTGTTATTTTTTCAATTCAATTTGTAACAAGGCTATTTATGTGAATGCTTTGATCATTTTGGAAAAGGATGCAATTTTTTATACTTTGTCAATTAGAAATGTATTTTCCTCCATCTTTTTTTTATATAATGGTGAATTTAATGATTCATATGGTTTGAGAAATAATTCTTTGTGGACCTATTTCTCTTTGGTGGATGTATCCTTTTGAAAGCTATTTGAAAATATAAAAGGGGTATGTTAAAAATCCATATTGACCTGAAGCGTCCATTATTGAAAAGTATATTTCTGAGGAGGTTGTATTGTTTTGTACAAGAAACATGGCTACGGCGCAACACATAGGTTTTCCTCCATCACACCATGAATGAGTTAATAATGAGGGAATTGGGATTTGTGGATTGAAAGTCAAATTATTGTCAGCTGAACAGATGATGATGTTAAAATAATACATCTTGAATAACATAGCTAATTCTCAACTGTATATCACATTGCATATTAATGAGTTGAAACAATTTCATCCAAAGAAGAACGAAATGTAGATTTTTAATGAGCACAACATATTTTTTTGTCATTTTTTAAAAAGACCTTGATTGGTAGATCAGGTGTATCAGAGTCATTAAAATGGATAGTGGTTGATCAATATTTAAATGTGATAACATGGTCTGGTTATGACATTAATGGCTATACATTTCATATGAAATCTCAGGACAACAGAAGTGCAGTTCAAAATAGGTGTGTATTATTGTTTGAAGAAGAAATGAATTTTTAGAGTGCTAAGGACAAAAACCCCAATTTCTGCATCAAGTGCATATTATGGAGTGATGGAAGACATATGGAAGGATGATTACTTTAGAATTAAAGTACCTATTTTTAACTGTAAATGGTTTATCGGTAACAAAAGTGTTAGACACGAAGAATTTGGAATGACATGTGTTAATCTGATTAGATTGGAAGACACAACTGATTCTTTTATAATGGAAACACATGAAAAACAAATTTTCTATGTAGTAGATCAATCAGATATGCAGTGGGTTGTTTTTTTAGAAGGGAAAAAGCAATATGTTGGTGAGGATGAACTTGATGAAGATGATGATTTATGTGAGTTCCCTACTTCTATGGAAAGATTATCAAAACATAATTACAATCATGTTGAAGAGATGGTTTGTGCCATAAGGAATGATCACGATGAAGGAATTTGGGAAAAAAATCCATTTGTACAGTCCTAAAATCATAGGTAACATATGTTTATTTCTTGTTTACATTTATTGTTTTCAAAAATGTTAGATATTGTAAGGTTTTTTTATTAAAAAATGTATTAAAAAAAATAAGTATAAGTTTTTGTTTCGTTATGTTTTTAGTTTACTTTATCATGTTTAATATTAACAGAGTTATATATCTTTTATTTTTGTTCAGTGACAATATCTTTACCATGTTTACCATGTGTACCATGTTTATAATGTTTACCATGTTTACCATGTTTACCATCTTGACCATATTTACCATCATTACCATTATTTAACCTGCATACCACATAAACAATGTCTACTATTACCTAACTTAGTACAATTTTCGATTTTCTAATTACAGTAGTATTAAAATATTTGAATTTGTATATTTGTGGAAAAATGTTTTTTTTTATTTCAAGGATAATGAGAGTTCATTCAGTTGATCAACCACATGATTCTGGAGATGAGAATATTGGTCATACCTCAGGGTAGAAACATTCACAAACTCCTCTTGGTGATCCCCAATCTTCGTCATGTGCTCATATTACGACAAAGAGTTCAAAGGTTGGTAAACATTGGTTCCCACATTTACCAAAATTAGCACTTGCCCGTACGCATGATCAGAGGATACTAGTTGAGTTTGATGATGATGATATTCCTAGATGTCCAAATGCAAAAGATTTTAATATTTTTGTATCAACTCAGGCTAAGAGAAAAGTAATCATTCTGTATGATGACTGGAGAAGTGTGGATATAGCGTTAATCTCTCAGTTGTGGGAGAAGATTTTGGTAAGATATTTTTCTATTGTTTGACTATTCTTTAAATGTTTCTAGTATATATAATATGTTTAACCTCTTCTTTATCAGATGAAAATTGATATTCCTGACACTAGAAGAGTTAGGAAGAAATGCTTATCATCGGCTACTAGAAGATGGAGGGATTTCAAATCAACCCTTTCATCTGATTTAATTTATTTTCATAGGATTCATGACAAACCATGTCGTATATATCCTTTTATAGATGATGACACGTTGAGACAATTTTTTGAAATTAGAAGAAAAAAGTCAATTTTTGTATGGAAAATATAAACTTTTATAAGATTTCTTATTTAAATGATCTTATTAATGTTTTGTTAATGATTTCTTATTCTAAATTTACAGAAAACAAGGAATTCTCATCAGGAGATCCGATCTAAAAATGTATACCCTCATAGTTTATCTCGGGGAGGGTATGCATTTTTGGAAGAACAAATGATGGAGGAAAAATTTCAACAACTAGGAGCTGAGGATTCATGTTCTGGAGAGGTGGCCCCTCCATCCCCTCCATGTAGACATGAAAAATGGAAGAGAGCTCGGAAGGGAAAAAAGGGAAATATCTTTCATATGAATCGAGAATCGTAACTGAGAGGATTGTAAGATATCTATTTTATTTATTTATGTTAACTATTTTTTTCATATAATTTCAATCATTACATAAATGTTCAATTAATTAATACAGGACTCTCTTAAGGAGCAGAGTTCATAGGGGCAGTTTACAGCTAATGGGAGGAAAGATATTTTATCTGTAGCATTGGGAAAGACCGAACAACCTAGTCGTGTAAGGGGATATCCGGAAGGTGTATCAATAAGAAAAGTGTTTCCACGTTCTTCAACTTCTAATGTTGAGGGGGTTTATAAAAAAATAGAATCCTTGGTGGCTGATGTTCATAATATTAATGCGATGATGGAGGAAAAGATTATAGTTTCAGTACAGTCTATGTTTGCAGACATTCAAAAACAGTTTTAGACTGCAGCTCCCACTCCACCACCTCCCCCTACAGACCCCATTATTTATCCTCCACCTCCGTCAGTAGCTCCCACTCCCCCACCTCACCCTGCAGACCCCATTTTTAATCCTAATACTCCGCCAAAGCTTCCTACTTAATTATAGTTGTATGTTGATGATTCTCAACATCATATAGTTTCATATGGGATGGTATATTGTATAGGAGATACAGTTCATCATCAACAATTAGAGGTTGAGAATCAAAGGGTCACTATACATGATATTTTAGAAAGATCAGCTCGAGTACCATTAACTAAAGATGAGGTTATGACAGTTGGACATAGTATCAGCCATTTTATAATTTGGCCATCCATACTTCTTCGACTCATTACCATAGAGGTATGAATGTTATATCTTTTATTTTATTTTTTTATTAAAGTTGTTTTATCATTTGAAAACTAATATATTTTTCTATTTATTTTTACAGGAATACTTCAATGGTAAAGAAATAATGTATAGACAACAACAAAGACCAATGGCTACAACATCAAATACAGATTCTAGTAGTCTTGACAGATTGTCAAGATATTCAAATTTTTTGGCAGGTCATTATGAGATTCCAATGGATGCTCCTGTTTTTGGATGTGCAATAAGTGTGGGGATTATGAAAACTGATATCATGGAGCTTGTTACTGTAGGAAATTGGCCATTAACGTGGTGAAATTTTTTTCCATGCATGTCTTAACACCTTTTCCCTGTGTTATATTTATTAAAAACATATACTTATATCTGTTTTGTATTAGGTATCTTTATAAAATTTGTGAGAGGAATGAGCTGACAGATGTATATGCATTCATGGAGCCACAATTGATTTCCCCTGGAGCATGTTCATTGGATAAGAAACAAAGAATGCTTTATATTGTTGAATGACTTAAAATAATATAGTGGCACAATGTTGGATGATTCCTTTTTGTGATAGGTATGAAAAACATCTCTCTCAAAGAGTTCATTATCTGTTAATATAAAAAACCACTATCCATAAATTTCCTTTTATTAGTGATCATTGGTTGTTAGGGGTTTCTTTCCCAAGGGAGAATGCACTTTATTGGATATGCTCTTTCCATGATTATGTGCGGGAAA
This sequence comes from Viscum album, assembly GCA_963277665.1. Lineage (NCBI taxonomy): Eukaryota > Viridiplantae > Streptophyta > Magnoliopsida > Santalales > Viscaceae > Viscum > Viscum album. Next base: position 823,583,211 of record OY728151.1, read on the forward strand.
GTTTTAAGAATATATTGGAAAAGTAAGGTTCAATTTCTCAATAGTTTTATATATTATATTGAATATTACATTTACCCCATTCGTATTATTTTCTAACAGGGCATGGGCCAAATTTAGAAAAAATACAATGAAACGGAGTGCAATGATAAAATATGTCAATGTGAAGGTAAATATACATTTATAATTTGTACTTTTTGATTTATTACATAAAAATAATATACTGAATTTACACTCATTCAAACAAGATTGTCATAAAAAACAAGGCGTTATCGAATGCGGATATTATATGTTAATATTTATGTATGAAATAATAACAACTGGGACAGTTGTGAATTTTGTCTTGGTAATATTTCCACTTAAACATTGCCATAAAATTTCAATTTGATTTATTCATTATACATGTTAACTAATATTATTTTCATTCGTAGCTTTTTGATGACCCTAAACCCTATACAGTTGAAGACATCAAACACTTACAAGTGGAGTAGTGAAATTACTTTACAAGATTGATTAAATTTTAGTTGTTTTTAATTTAAAATGTAATTTTGAATATTGTCATTGTAATTGTGTATTTGGTAGTTGTTTAGGTTGGATTTAGTTTTTTTTATGTTGATGGGGTCTGTTTTGAATGTTATATATGTGAATGTTTAATTTTTCTCTTATTCTTGTTTAGGACTACTTATGATGGTTTTCTAGTATGGATCCTTGTTTGGGGGGAGGGGTTCCAAGGGTGTGGGGGGTGTTCAGTGGGGTGAGGGTGTCCAGGGGTTTGGGAGGGATGTCTAGTGGGGTGGGGGGTTCTGGGTGTCCATAAGAGTGGGGGGAATTCCAGGGGGAGGGATCATTTCTAGGATGGTGGAAGGGCTGTCTTGGGGGTGTCCAGGGGTGTGGGGGTGGCTTGTGGGGTGATGGGGTTTCTAGGGGGTTGTCCTGTGGGGGGGGGGGGGTCAGGGTGTCTATGGGGATGGGCGGGGGGTAGTCCAGGGGTGTGGTGGGGGCTGTCTAGTAGATTGAGGGGGTTCTGGCCTGTTTTTTGTAACTTTTTTGTATGTTTCAAGGGTGTGGGAGGAATTTCTAGTGATGTGGGTGTGATTTCTAGGGTGTGGGGGTATACATGAGGGTGGGGGGATGTCCCGGGGGTGCTGGTGATGTCCAGGGGTGTGGGGGGGGGGGGGGGTGGAGTGTCCAGGGGTGTGGTGGGGGCAGTCTAGTGGGGTGAGGGGGTTCTGGTTTGTTTCTGATAATTTTTAATCTATTTTAGGGGTGTGGGAGGGCTGTCTAGGGGTGTGGAAGTGATTTCCAGGGTTGGGGGTATACCTGAGGGTGGGGGTTGTCCAAGGTTGTTTGGGGCTGTCCAGGGGGTTGGTCGGTAGTCCGGGGGTGTGGTGGGGGCTCCAATGGGGTGGGGGAGGGATGTCCAGGGAGTAGGGGGTAGACATGAGTGTGGGGGATTGTCTCGGGGTGTTTGGGGGTATCCAGGGGGTCGGGGGAAGTCCAGGGGTGTAGTGGGGGATGTCATGTGGGGTGAAGGGGTGCTGTTCAGGAGGGTGGGGAGGGGGGTGGGGGGGTGTCCCGGGGTGTTTGGGGATGTCCAGGGGTTCGAGGGCCAGTCCATGGGTGTGGTGGGGGCTGTCCCAATGTGTTTGAGGCAGTCCATGGGGTCGGCGTCAGTCCAGGGGTGTAGTGGGGGATTTCAAGTGGGTATGTTTTATTTGTTATCAATGTGAATGCTTAATTTTTCTTTAGTTATTGTTTTGATCTACTTCTGTTTTTGTTGTATGAATTCTTGATTTGGTTTCTGGTTGTTTCTGGGGGAGAGCAGAGGACTTCATTCTATTTTTTTTTAAAAAACATGTCTTCAACGCTGGTTATTTTATAACCAACGTGATAAAGAAATCGGGAAGGGTTTATCACGTCGGTTTTTTTTAATAACCGATATGATAAACATTTGTGGAATGGTTTATCACATCGGTTATTTAATAAATGGCGTGATAAATGGCCTGGTAAATTATTTATCAGGTCGGTTATTAAATAACCTACGTGATAACCCCCCCCGGACTGGTTTAGTGTAACTACTTGATATTTTACGAGAAGTATATTTATTTATGTCTTATGTTATACGCAACATCAAAGGAATCATTCACTGCACACAACACTAGCTTGACTTGCGTTACACGCAATCACGACCTTCCTCGATAGTGTATGTATTATGCAATACCGAGTTTCACTAAACAACGATATATTATTATAATATTATAAACTCGAAGTTGTTAATAGTATTAACATAATTTTTAATATTATAAAATTATTATTCATCATACATATTTTCTAGAACATGTTATGAGAAAAAATAAATTTTTCGGCTAAGGTAATTTGTTTTAAAAAAATTCAGTTTTTCCACCTTTCGATGGCGCACAAACATTAAATATAGTTTTTGACATGTTTATAAGGTAAATTTGACAAAATAAAATTCTTATTTGGAATCAGGTTATAAAAAAAAATTCGAGAAATATTTCATAATATTCTGACAACTTTCATATTTTAATGATTAGTAAAACCCCGCTATATTTTAATTAAAAACAACTTATTTCGTTGTAATAATTTATATGTTTTAATTATAATATTGAATGGTTTTAAAGTATAAATAGAATATTTATTTACCATTTAATATAACGTATCTCATTAGCATTAATTTTACATTGAACTCAACGGTAAAAACATTTCAATCTTTGGCAATGTTTTAACTTTTAAAACCCGTTTTCTAAACAACATGATTAATTTTAAATTAATTACTGCAAATTATGTGTTTTGAATTTTGAAAAATGGATTCCATATTTGGATTCATTGGGACCAAATTATATTAATATATTTCTTTTATTTCTTTTATATTATGAATTGTAACTACGGTTATTTTTATTTACTGTAGTTAAAGGTAAATAGGGTAATTAAGTGTAAATATAGTATTATAAAACTACCATAACACTTTGAAAAATCCTATTGTATGAATAATATTATACCCATATCACCTAAAGGTCGGAATAGATTCATTTCATGGACTTTTGGCCATGAAATAATATAATTATTATTAAAACCAAAGAAAGTGACAACATGACACTATCTTAAATCTTATAAGTGTAATAATTCAAATTTAGTGATAAACATCATAAAACATTGGATATAAATATTCCAAAGAAATATATTAAAATTATCTACATCATATTAATTTATTTATAATTTTTTATGAATTAAATAATTATCATTAATTATGACACAATTGTGATGTTGAAATTATTTTACTGATTGAATTATCAAATAAATGATTATAAAAGTATTTAAATAAATAATATATGAACTATTTAATGTTCTACACTAATTTTATAGATAAATATTACATGTTATGAATCTATTATATCTTTTATTTCGAATATATCTTCTGTGTATATTTTATTTAAATTCAAATAAATGAATATTGTTAAAATTGACACTATTATTATTTTATAAAAATTACATATTATAAAATCGTTTAAAAATCACAAAAATATTTAAAAAATATAAATTAAAATTTATATGGTATAATATGTAATAAAGTATACAATTATGGAAAATTCACAACATATATGTAATTATTTATAATTATTTAAAATTAATAATATTATTACCACAAATAAAATTAAATATATTATATAAGGATAAATCATGTTGATAATGTTTAAAATAAATTCCCAAATTGTATAAATTTTATTGGTTGATGAGATTAAAACCCTATCTAATCTATGCTTCATATTTGAGTCATTTTTGGAGGTTTTTATATGGGGTTTTAATTTATTATAAATTAATATTTCTTATAATTCCAAAGGTGCCCCTCTCCTCTCTTATAAAAGGGAACCTCCTCTCTATCCTCCTCACACCACATTGAGGCTTCATGCTCGTCCAAACCCTACCAATTTCTCATCTACACTTCGATAGAAATATCCTATAGGTCCTAGACTTATTCAAAGACCAATCATAGTTCCCTAAGTGGAGGTTTCAAAGAGGTGTGTCCAAGAAGAGGTAATATTCGTTACCGATTCTTTAGAATTTATTTCTTCTTATACTTCTTCTTAATTGGTTGTTTCATTATGAAGTAATAACATCAGTATCATCAATATAAAAATATATTATTATTAATATGAAACAACCCTCTTTCACCATCTATCCATCCTATGGAAAATGATATCACCGCACGTGCGTACGTACGGAATACCGTCTCCATTTCGTGATATAATCTGTTTTCCACCACCACCTTACTTGGATGGGTATAATGGTGTAAAGAATAACTATATATGATTATTTTAAAGTTATATTTATTATGAAACAGTATTCATACACTTTAATTCAAATCCATGATCATGGGAATGATATCATCACTCGTGCATACGTACGGCCTACCGTCTCCACGATGTGATGCGACTTGTTATACATGATATTCATTGAATAATGGTCATATAAATGAATTTAATGAGTAAATATGATATATATTACACTATTAACATTATTTAAATGAGGTATCTATAACCTAAAAATAATAAGAAGAATTTATTTGACAAAACACGCATAAGAACATAAAGCATTAAACACCCGAATAACATGTACCAATGAAATATTACAAATAAGTTGCTAAGAAGATGACCAGATTGTTTATACTTCAGAATTTACTGGGGAAAATTTATTTTCCACATAAATGTTTCCACAATATGTAGTATTATTTCAATAAACCTACAATTTTATATATCCAATTTTACCCATTGGCGAGTTTATAGAGAATTATATGAAAGGAATCTCTTGTCGTTTTTAGTATGAGGAACGTTTTTTGACTTTTCCAGCCAAAGTACGATAAGATAGTTTTTTCAACTTATACATCCTGAATGGAATTTTAGAAAATTATTTCCATGAAGATTACTATACATGTTTTTATGTTTATTTATAATAAACTTCTTTTTGTTAAAAATTATATGAAATATTTATAAAGGAAAAAAAATTTGAAGTAGAAAGGATATTTTCCTCAAGAATAGAGTTCAAGCGTTTTATAAAAATTATTTTCCATCTAAGATAATATAGGGTCTGTTTCTATCACTTTTTTTTACATTGATTTGATTATGTTATGATGGAATTATTTTTTAGATGTCTTTTTATCTTTTATGGATTATGACATGATGTATAAGAATCCCATTTTTATTACATGGGTTATGTTATGATGTATGATTTATGATCTTGTGGAACACATAAGAATGATATCATTATGAGAAGGGTGGTACCTATATCTCCCTCTAATGAATTGGGTAATGATTTATATCTCATGAGATAGGCATGACTGGAACATTAGGTTAATCTAGTTCAGTGATACTGGACTGAAATGAGGAGTGAACTCAGTTCAGAAATGGACTTTGTCCTCTAGGAGAGTCCATGAAATGAGTATTGACCACTAAGAAATGATTCTCTATGATTATGTGTGTATTCCACAAAGTTTCATGTTTTATGTTATGATTATTGGTATTACATTTCACCACTATGATTTTTCCAATGTTATGATATTATGATCTCTTTTGCAGGTTAAGATATTCCAAATGTTATGTTCTTATGAATATGAAATTATTGATATTTATTTTGTTTACCCTTATTGAGAATTTGAGCTCACCCTTCTGTATGTTTTCTTTTCCCCATGTCTGGAAAAAAGGTATTAAGTATGATAATCCAAAAAGGGACTCTAGATATGATGAAATAAATGGGATAAAATGTAGATGATTTTAGAACTAGTTGTTTATGTTTCCTAGTTTCTAAAAACATATACCTATATGGTCCTTTCATGGTTTTGTTAAATGTTGTAATAAGTATGTTTCAATTTTAAAATAATAACAATGTATGTATAGTATGTGTCGTTATAGTTGGTATCAGAGGAAAGGTGTAGTCCAACATTGGAAACTAGGATGTGAAAGCCTTAGTAAGAACACTAAGGATATATTGAATCATATAACACAATATTACTATTTTAGAAATGGCCATGAATAACCTATGATAAGACCTTAAGTGTAAAATTTAATTCTTGATTATGTGGTTTTCCTATTAGGATTAGGGTTTCTCAGACTATGATTACGGGTTTTAGTCAATGGCTGGAACCCGAAGGAACCGTGATATTGCTGAATGCGACGGGCAATGCAATGATTGTCCCCCTGAGCAACCAAATGTTATGGGAGACGGAATGAAAAATCTTATAGCCATGCTCACGCAACATTCTCAATCTATGAACCATGCAGGACTTGCGAACGAGCAAAGGAAGGAGCAAAATTCTGTTGAATCCTTCATGAGGCAGCGTCCACCTTCATTCAGTGGGTCTTTTGATCCATTAGTGGATGAACAGTGGATTAGTACCACTGAAAAGATACTTCCAGTTCTACAATGTTCTGAACATGAAAAAGTCATCTTAGTAGTGTATCGTTTGGAAGTTGATGTTGTTCAATTGTGGAATCATATCAAGAATATGAGGCAAAGTGATGAAATTGAGTCCATGAAATGGGAAAAGTTCAAGAACTTATTTTTCAATAATTACTTCCATCGAATTCTTCCAACAAAGATGGAGAAGGAGTATCTTGAACTGAATCAAAAGGATGGTGAATCTTTTGGTACCTATGAAGAAAATTTTACAAGATATGCAAGTTATGCTTCTGGAATTAATTTGCAACCTAAGAGTAAGATCGATCGATTCTTTAGTGGCTTAAAACGAAGTCTTCGAAGGTAATTAGTCATAAGGGACTTCAATAGCTATGAAGAAATTGATATATGTGCTCTCAAGGTTAAGATGTATATTGTAGTAACCCATCAATCATATGGGTTTGATAAGAAGAGGAAAATGGAATTCAAAAGAAAATGTAATGACCACACTGAAAAGAAGATGAGTTTTCCTTTATGCTAAAATTGTGGAAAGAAACATGCAGTGAATTGTCTTAATGGGATAAGAAAATGTTTTAATTGTGGAAAATAAGGTCATCAGGCAGTTGAATGTCGAAATAATTGGAAGATGATGTCTACTGATGCGAACAATGAAAGGGATACACAAAATGCATCTCCTACACTTAAATGTTTCAAGTGTAAGGAGATGGGGAATTATGAAAATCAATGCCCAAATCCCTGGTCTGCTGATGATGATCGACGTCAACAAACTCTTAAGGCCAAAGACAAAGACAAGTCACTTGAAATTTCTATCAGCGATGTGGAGTACGATAACTAAGTGGTGAAAGGTACACTTACCATCCACTCTAATGTAGAAAATGTATTATTTGATTCTGTATCCACCCACTCTTTTATTTATGAAGAATTTTCTAAGGTTATCGTCGTACTACCTCAACAATTAGATGTTGAGTTAGCTGTGACAACTCCTAATGGCACAATAGTCACATCAAAAGCTTATAATTCTTCTCCAATTGAAGTTTGTGGGAATGTGATTCCTGTAAATCTTATGATCCTTCCTATAGTGGAATTTGATGTGATTCTTGGAATGGATTAGATTTCTCTATACGGATCTCATATCAATTTCCAAAGAAGGGAAATCAAATTTAATATTTCCAATCAATCTACTATCATCTATCAATGCATGGATGAATATAACCTTTTATTGGAAATTTATTCCATCTTATGGATCTTTATTCCAATAAATGGTGGTTATTTATGTCAAATGGTTGGAGATAAACTCACGATTAAGAATACACCCATCGTATTGGAGTTTGATAATGTATTTCCAGAATAATTGTCAGGTCTTCCAACAAATCATGAAGTTGTCTTTTCAATAGAACTCATACTTGGTGATATGCCCATTTCAAAGAAAACATATTGAATGGCCCCAATTGAGTTGCATGAATTAAAGGAGAAACTCCAAAAGAATCCTGATAAAGGATTCGTACGCCCTAGTGCGTCACCTTGGGGAGCACCTGTTCAGTTTGTTAAGAAGAAAGATGGATCAATGAGACTCTTCATTGATTATCGAGAATATAACAAGTTCACTATAAAGAAAAAATATCCTCTCCCACGCATTGATGACTTATTTGACCAACTATGCGGAGCTCAATAGTTTTCCAAGATTGATATTCATTCAGGGGATCATCCATTATGGGTAAAAAATCGGATATATCATAGACGACATTCTGTACAAGGTATGGACACTATGAATTTATAGTGATTCCATTTGTTCTTACTAATTCCCATGCTTTCTTCATGTATCTAATGGATATAGTTTTTAGAGACTATCTTCATTAGTTTGTGGTAGTCTTTATAGATGATATTCTTGTCTATTCAAAGGGAAAGGAAGAACATGATGATCACTTGAGAATGGTATTAAATTCCCTATGAAAGGAGAAGCATTATGACAAATTTACCAAGTGTGAATTTTGGATTCAAAAAGTTTCATTTTTGGGTCACATAATCTCAAATGAGGGGATATCTGTGGATCCAGCAAAGATAGAGGTTATCAAATAATGGTCGAGACCAACAAAAGTAACTGAGATATGCATTTTTCTTGGTATGGAAGGATATTGTAACACCCGAGACTTTTATGTTATATAAATCATCAAAGGAATATTTTTCTACACAACACTTGCTTGGCTTGCTTTACACGCAATCGCGACCTTCCTCGATAGCTTGCGTCGTACGCAATACCGAGTTTCACTAAACAACAATATGCTATTAAAACTAGCCGTTATGAATAGTAATAACCACTTTTTGAAATTTTATAAATTTTATTTTTCAAAATGGACTTCATTTTTGGACTCAGAATATCGAAATTAGCCTAGGGTGAAATTTTGGTTTTTTTCTGAAAACTTTCAATTTTTGATGAATAGTGAAACCACTAAGTGGTAGGTTAAAAACTGAATTTTGCATAAAACTTAATTTTACCGCTTCTGTGAATGGAATTTCAAAAATCCGAGAGACACGGTTAATATCAAGGACTAAAATGTGGTTCAATGAGATGAAAATAATTTTTTGTTGAATAGTAACTTTTTACTATTTTTACCGCGGTTAATAGTAAATAGGGTAACTAAGGGTAAATATGATATTAATATTACCCTGACACATGTCCTAATTCTATTGGACAAGTGTAATTCGACCAAAAACAAACTTAGGAATAAAATATGACCATTTAGGCCCACTTGGATTAGATTAGGACATTTATTATTAATTTATTTAAAGAAGGGTTAAAATAGTTAAAATCAAAGTTTAATAAGTAAATCATTTTTAATATAGGGTTATACATAAGATAAATTCGATTGTAAATATTCATTAGAAAGCTAAAAAGATTTCCTACATGATGGTATTTTATTTGTAATTTTTAGACATCAAATAATTTAATTTATTTATGACCCAAAGATGATGCAGTAATTATCTTATTAATGAAATATTGACAAAATTGATAATATAAATACCAAAATAAATATAATTTGAGACTTTTTATGAATTCCACTAATTTTCTAGGTTACTATGATATATTAGTATTGATTTAATCAACTTGGTTCGAACATATAATTCTGTTATGACTTTCACAAAAATCATATATCAAATAGTGTCAAAATTGACACAAAATAGTTTTTAAATCAAATATTATATTATTAATTGTTATTTTATTCCTAAAAATCTAAGGCTCGGCCAAATGACTTAGATAAGGATATATATATTAATAATAAACAATTTGGGGTTCGTTTGGCATTTTATAGTAAGTGTATTAACCATATAGTGAAAGAAAACAAAAAGACATGGTAAAAGTTAAATTATTTAACTTAGAGTTAAATTTAATTGATAAGGTTAAAATAATATCCTAAACTTGTCTAAATTCTATTGGTTGATAGGATTTCGACCCATCCCCACTTTAGCTTCGAAATAAGACCCTTTGGAACCATTATAAACCGATTTTAACTTTAATATAAAATAATATTTTGAGATATTACTAAGGTGCCCCTCTCCTCCCTTATAAAAGGGCACCTCCTCCCCCTCCTCCTCACACCAATTTGAGCACTCAAGCTCGGCCAACCCCTGCCATTTTCCCTTCTCCACTTCCCTAGAATAATCCTAGAGGTCCTGGTCTTCTCCAAAGACCAATCTTAGTTCCTTAAGTGGAGGATTCAAAAAGGCGTTCCAAAGAAGAGGTAATATCCATTACCGATCTTTTCAATTTCTTTCTTCTTCAACTTCTTCTTCTTTAGTTGTTTCATGATAAAGTAATAACATCAGTATTAATTACATACTGATATGTTATTATAAATATGAAACAACCCTAATTCACCTTCTATCCATCCTGCGGAAAAATGAAATCACCGCGCGTGCGTACGTACGGAATACCGTCTCCACGCCGTGGTGTAATCTATTTTCCACCATCACCATACAAGGATGGGTATAATGGTGTAATCAGTAACTATATATGATTATTATTAAGTAATATTGATACTGAAATAATATATATATATACTCCAATACAATTCCACGATCATAGGAACGATATCATCACTCGTGCGTACGTACGGAATACCGTCTCCACGATGTGATGCGACTCGTTCTACATGATCTTCATTTCATAATGATTATATAAATGAATTGAATGAATGAATATGGTATATACTACACTAATACCATTCTGGAAATGAATTATCTATAACCTAAAGATAAGAATAAGAATTTATTCGACAAAACACGCATAAGAACAAAAAGTTATAAAGACCCGAGTAACAAGTAACAATGAAATATTACTAACAAGAAGCTAATAATATGACCATATATGATCTCATATCAATATGTATGATTCTGGAATAAGTCAATAACATTATTTAAACCATTATACAGGAGCTTCGGACACGAACAAAGCAAATCGGACCTAAGGTAAGGGAAATATCACAATCTCATTTTTATCCGAGATTGTTTATTCGTAAGTATTTACTGGGGTGTATTTTATCATCCACATCCATGTTCCCTCAATATGTAATATTGTTTCCATCCACTTGAAATATTTTAAATCCAATTTTACCCTTAGGTGAGTTTTTAGTAAAGAATATGAAAGGAATCTTTTGTCGTTTTTCCGTACGAGGTACTTTTTGACTTTTCCGACAAAAGTACGAAGAATGTTTTTTTTAACTTATACGGCATGAATGGATTTTTAAAACATTACTTCAAAGAAGCTTCCTTTACAAGTTTTAAAGTTTATTTTTAATCAACTTCTTTTATTTTAATGTTGTATGACATGTTATGAAAGGAAAAATGTTTTTGAAGAAGAAAGGATATTTTCCTCAAGAATTCAATTCAAGTGTTTTATGAAAATTATTTTCCATCTAAGATAATAAAGGGTTCTATTTCTATCCATATTTTTACATTGGTTTGACTATGTTGTGATGGAATTATGTTTATGAATTCCTTTATCATATATGAATTGATTTATGATGTCATGATGTTTCAAGAATCCCATTTTTGTTATATGTGTTATGCGATGATGTATGTTTTATGATTATGTGGCACACATAAGAAAGGATTCATTATAAGATGGGTGGGACCTATATCTCCCTCCAATGCATTGGGTAATGATTTTATATCTCATGAGATAGACATGGCTGGAACGGAAGGTTATTTCGGTTCAGTGATACAAGACTGAAACGAGGAGTGAACTCGGTTCAGAAAGGGACTTTGTCCACTAAGATAGTCTTGGCAATGAGTCATGACTAACAAGAAATGATTTTCCATGATTATGTGTGCATGCCACAAAGATTCTAGTTTTATGTTATGATTATGGGGATCTCATTTTCACTTCTATGATTTATTCCATGTTAAGATATTATAATCTCTTTTGCAGGTTTTAATTTTCAAAAAGATATGATATGATTTTTATTTCCTTTATTTGCCCTTGCTGAGCATTTGAGCTCACCCTTTTATGTTTTCTTTTCCCCAGGCCAGGAAGATGGATATTAAGTAGAATATGCTAAAAGGGACCCTAGATATGATGAAATAAATGGGAGACACTGTAGAAGATTTATGAACCAGTTGTTTATGTTTCCCAGTTTCTAAAGAGACTATACCTATACGGTCCTTTGTGGTTTTGTCATATGTTGTAATAAGTGTGATTCAATTTTGAAGTATTAACAATGTATGTAAAGTATGGGTCGTTATAGTTGGTATCAGAGGAAAGGTATAGTCAACCTTTGGAAACTAGGATGTGAAAGCCTTAGTAAGAACCCTAAGGATAAGTCTAAGCATAGAACACAATCTTAGTGTTTTAGAAATGGCCTTGAATAACCTAGGATAAGACCATAAGCATGAAAATTTTATTCTTGAATTATGTGGTTTCCTATTATAATTAGTGTTGCTCACACTATTCTTCTTGGTTTTAGTCAATGGCTGGAACCCGAAGGAACCGTGTTAATGCGGAATGCAATGGGCAATGCAATGATTGTCCCCCTGAGCAACCAAACGATATGGGAGCTGGAATGCAAAATCTTGTAGCCATGCTCACACAACTTTCTCAAGCTATGAATCATGCAGGATTTCCAAACGAGCAAAGGAGGGAGCAACATTCTGTTGAATCCTTCATGAGGCAGCGTCCACCTTCTTTCAGCGGGTCTACTGATCCATTAGTTGCTGAACAATGGATTAGTACTACTGAAAAGATATTTTCAGTTCGTCAATGTTCTGAGCATGATAAAGTCATCCTAGCAGTGTACCGTTTGGAAGGAGATGCTGATCAATGGTGGAATCTTGTTAAGAATACGAGGCAAAGGGATGAAATTGAGTCTATGGAATGGGACGAGTTCAAGAACTTATTTTTCAATAAGTACTTCCCTCGTATTCTCCGAACAAAGATGGAGAAAGAGTTTCTTGAACTGAAGCAAAGGGATGATGATTCTGTTGGTACCTATGAAGCAAATTTTACAAGACTTGCAAGGTACGCTTCTGGTATTATTATCCAACCTGAGAGTAAGATAGATCGATTCTTTAGTGGCTTAAAACCAAGTCTTCGAAGGGCGTTAGCCATAAGGGACTTCAATAGCTACGAGGAAATCGTTCGATGTGCTCTCAAAGTCGAGATGGAGATTGGAGTAACCCATCAGTCACATGGGTTTGATAAGAAGAGGAAGATGGAATTCAAAGAAAAATCTAAAGAGCACACGGAAAAGAAGATGAACTTTCCCTTATGCTCAAAGTGTGGAAAGAAACATGGAGGGAGTTGTCTTAAAGGGACAAGTAAATGTTTTAAATGTGGAAAGGAAGGTCATCGGGCATTTGAATGCCGTGATAATGGGAAGAAGATGTCTAATGATGCAAACAAAGGAAGGGATACACAGAATGAACCTACAACACTTCAATGTTTCAAGTGCAAGGAGATGGGTCATTATGCCAATCAATGCCCAAATCCAAGGGTTGATGATGATGGTCGACGTCAACAAACTCTTAAGGCTAAAGAAAAAGGAAAGTCACATGCAATTTCTATCAGCGATGTGGAGTACGATAACGATGTGGTGAAAGGTACACTTACCATCCACTCTAAAGTAGCAAATGTTTTATTTGATTCTGGATCCACCCACTCTTTTATTTCTGAAAAATTTTCTAAGGGTATCACCGTATTACCTCAACAATTAGATGTAGAGTTAGCTGTGACAACACCTAAGGGCACATCAATCGCATCAGAAGTTTATAATTCTTCTCCGATCGAAGTTTGTGGGAAAGTGCTTCCTGCAAATCTTTTGATCCTTCCTTTAGTGGAATTTGATGTGATTCTTGGCATGGATTGGCTTTCTCTACATGGAGCTCATATAAATTGCCAAAGAAGGGAAGTCACATTTCATATTCCAGATCAACCTACGATCGTCTATCAATGCAAGGATGAACATAACCTTCCAGTGGAAATTTCTTCCATCTTATGGGTATTGATTCCACTAAATGAAGGTTATTTATCTCAAATGGTTGGTGAGAAACTCACGATTAAGAATATGCCCATTGTACGGGAGTTTGATGATGTCTTTCCGGAGGAATTGCCGGGTCTTCCACCAAATCGTGAAGTTGAGTTTTCAATAGAACTCGTACCGGGTGCTTTGCCTATTTCGAAGACACCTTATAGAATGGCCCCAATTGAGTTGCAGGAATTGAAGAAGCAACTCCAAGAGAATCTTGATAAGGGATTCATACGCCCTAGTGCGTCACCTTGGGGAGCACCTGTTCTATTTGTTAAGAAGAAAGATGGATCAACGAGACTCTCCATTGATTATCGAGAACTTAACAAGATCACTATCAAGAACAAATATCCTCTCCCACGCATTGATGACTTATTTGACCAACTACGCGGAGCTCAATACTTTTCCAAGATTGATCTTCGTTCAGGGTATCATCAATTAAGGGTCAAAAGGGAGGATATACCAAAGACGGCTTTCCGTACAAGGTATGGACACTATGAATTTATAGTGATGCCATTTGGTCTTACTAATGCCCCTGCTATCTTTATGGATCTAATGAATAGAGTCTTTAGAGACTATCTTGATCAATTTGTGGTAGTCTTTATAGACGATATTCTTGTCTATTCAAAGAGCAAGGAAGAGCATGAAGATCACTTGAGAATTATATTGAAGACCCTGAGAAAAGAGAAGCTTTATGCCAAATTTACCAAGTGTGAATTTTGGCTTCAAAAAGTTGCATTTTTGGGTCACATAATCTCAAAAGAGGGGATATCTGTGGATCCAGCAAAAACAGAGGTTATCGAAAGATGGTCAAGACCAACAACAGTAACTGAGATCCGAAGTTTTCTTGGTTTGGCTGGATATTATCGACGTTTTGTAAAAGATTTTTCACGGTTATCTAATCCTCTCACCAAGTTGACTCGGAAAGGAGTTAAGTTTTCCTGGACAGAGGAATGTGAAGAGAATTTCAAGGAGTTGAAAAGAAGGTTATCCAGTGCACCTGTGCTCACACTACCTTGTAGTGGAGAAAGGTTTGTGATCTACAGTGATGCATCCAAGAAGGGATTGGGGTGTGTTCTTATGCAAAATGATATGATGATAGCTTATGCCTCACGACAGTTGAAAATCCATGAGCAAAATTACCCAACACATGATTTGGAGTTGGCTGCGGTAATCTTTGCATTAAAGATTTGGAGGCATTACCTTTATGGTGAAAGGTGTGATATTTATACAGATCATAAAAGTTTAAAGTATATTTTCACACAAAAGGAGTTGAATATGCGCCAAAGAAGATGGTTGGAGCTGATTAAGGATTATGACTGCTCAATCCATTACCACCCTGGGAAAGCAAACAAGGTGGCAGATGCATTAAGTCGACAAGACCATGCTAGTTTATCCATGATGAGGATCACAAAAGATCCAATATTTATGGATTTACAAAGGATGGATCTTGGAATTATAATGGAAGGGGAAAAATCTTATCTTTCTCAAATGAATGTTCAACCATCTATACATGTGAAGATTAAAGAGGCACAGAAAGAAGATGTCGAGTTACAAAAGAAGGTGAGAAATGTTCCTGAATTCAACCTTGATTGTGATGGGATAATAAAGTTCAGGAATCAGGTTTGTGTTCCTCCCATCCCCGAATTAAAGAAAGAGCTGCTGGATGAGGCTCATAGTTCTTCATTCTCTATTCATCCTGGAAGCACGAAGATGTATAGGGACCTGAAAGAGTACTTCTGGTGGGATGGCATGAAAAGAGATGTTGCTGAATATGTCTCTCGATGCTTGGTTTGTCAACAAGTTAAAGCTGAGAGACAGAAGTCTAAGGGGATGTTACAACCATTACCCATACCCGAATGGAAATGGGAAAACATCACTATGGACTTTGTCACAGGACTTCCTAAAACATCCAAAGGCAATAATGCTATCTGGGTCATAGTTGATCGTCTTACAAAGTCTGCACACTTCATTGCTATTAGAGAGGATTTCTCTCTAGATCAGCTTGCCAGGATATATGTAAAGGAAGTGGTAAGATTACATGGAGTACCACTTTCTATTATATCTGATCGAGATCCGAGATTTACCTCGAAGTTCTGGCGAAGTCTTCAGCATACTCTGGATACAGAGTTGAGTTTCAGCACTGCTTATCATCCCCAGACAGACGGTCAGTCTGAGAGAACAATTCAAACCCTAGAAGATATGTTGAGAGCTTGCTCTATGGATTTCAAAGGAGGTTGGGATCAACACCTACCTTTGGTGGAATTTTCTTATAATAATAGCTTTCACTCCAGTATTCAAATGGCTCCTTATGAAGCTCTCTATGGAAAGAAATGCAGGACTCCAACTTGCTGGGATGAAGTTGGGGAAAGAAAGCTATTAGGACCTGATCTCGTTGATGAAATGGCAGAAAAGGTCAGATCTATTCAACAACACATAAGAGCAGCTCAGAGTCGACAGAAAAGTTATGCCGATAACCGAAGAAAAGACCTAGAGTTTGAAGGGGGTGATAAAGTGTTCTTACGAATATCTCCCTGGAAGAGGGTTATGAGATTTGGAAAGAAGGGGAAGTTGAGCCCTAGATATATCGGTCCTTTTGAAATACTGGATCGTGTTGGGAAGGTAGCTTACCGATTGGCGCTTCCACCGAATCTCTCTCAAGTTCACGATGTGTTCCATGTATCTCTCCTGAGAAAGTACATACCAGATCCTTCACATGTACTCAGCTCAGAAGTTGTACCGCTGGAGAAAGATCTTTCTTATGAAGAACAGCCGATAGAGATTCTGGATCGTAGCGAAAAAGTCCTACGAAACAAGACCACTCGATTGGTGAAAGTTTTATGGAGGAACCACCAACTTGAAGAAGCTACATGGGAGCTTGAGGATTTGATGAGGGAGAAGTATCCTCATCTGTTTGTTACAAAGTGACGAATTTCGAGGGCGAAATTCTTTTTAAGGGGGGTAGAATGTAACACCTGAGACTTTTATGTTATATAAATCATCAAAGGAATATTTTTCTACACAACACTTGCTTGGCTTGCTTTACACGCAATCGCGACCTTCCTCGATAGCTTGCGTCGTACGCAATACCGAGTTTCACTAAACAACAATATGCTATTAAAACTAGCCGTTATGAATAGTAATAACCACTTTTTGAAATTTTATAAATTTTATTTTTCAAAATGGACTTCATTTTTGGACTCAGAATATCGAAATTAGCCTAGGGTGAAATTTTGGTATTTTTCTGAAAACTTTCAATTTTTGATGAATAGTGAAACCACTAAGTGGTAGGTTAAAAACTGAATTTTGCATAAAACTTAATTTTACCGCTTCTGTGAATGGAATTTCAAAAATCCGAGAGACACGGTTAATATCAAGGACTAAAATGTGGTTCAATGAGATGAAAATAATTTTTTGGTGAATAGTAACTTTTTACTATTTTTACCGCGGTTAATAGTAAATAGGGTAACTAAGGGTAAATATGATATTAATATTACCCTGACACATGTCCTAATTCTATTGGACAAGTGTAATTCGACCAAAAACAAACTTAGGAATAAAATATGACCATTTAGGCCCACTTGGATTAGATTAGGACATTTATTATTAATTTATTTAAAGAAGGGTTAAAATAGTTAAAATCAAAGTTTAATAAGTAAATCATTTTTAATAGAGGGTTATACATAAGATAAATTCGATTGTAAATATTCATTAGAAAGCTAAAAAGATTTCATACATGATGGTATTTTATTTGTAATTTTTAGACATCAAATAATTTAATTTATTTATGACACAAAGATGATGCAGTAATTATCTTATTAATGAAATATTGACAAAATTGATAATATAAATACCAAAATAAATGTAATTTGAGACTTTTTATGAATTCCACTAATTTTCTAGGTTACTATGATATATTAGTATTGATTTAATCAACTTGGTTCGAACATATAATTCTGTTATGACTTTCACAAAAATCATATATCAAATAGTGTCAAAATTGACACAAAATAGTTTTTAAATCAAATATTATATTATTAATTGTTATTTTATTCCTAAAAATCTAAGGCTCGGCCAAATGACTTAGATAAGGATATATATATTAATAATAAACAATTTGGGGTTCTTTTGGCATTTTATAGTAAGTGTATTAACCATATAGTGAAAGAAAACAAAAAGACATGGTAAAAGTTAAATTATTTAACTTAGAGTTAAATTTAATTGATAAGGTTAAAATAATATCCTAAACTTGTCTAAATTCTATTGGTTGATAGGATTTCGACCCATCCCCACTTTAGCTTCGAAATAAGACCCTTTGGAACCATTATAACCCGATTTTAACTTTAATATAAAATAATATTTTGAGATATTCCTAAGGTGCCCCTCTCCTCCCTTATAAAAAGGCACCTCCTCCCCCTCCTCCTCACACCAATTTGAGCACTCAAGCTCGGCCAACCCCTGCCATTTTCCCTTCTCCACTTCCCTAGAATAATCCTAGAGGTCCTGGTCTTCTCCAAAGACCAATCTTAGTTCCTTAAGTGGAGGATTCAAAAAGGCGTTCCAAAGAAGAGGTAATATCCATTACCGATCTTTTCAATTTCTTTCTTCTTCAACATCTTCTTCTTTAGTTGTTTCATGATAAAGTAATAACATAAGTATTAATTACATACTGATATGTTATTATAAATATGAAACAACCCTAATTCACCTTCTATCCATCCTGCGGAAAAATGAAATCACCGCGCGTGCGTACGTACGGAATACCGTCTCCACGCCGTGGTGTAATCTATTTTCCACCATCACCTTACAAGGATGGGTATAATGGTGTAATCAGTAACTATATATGATTATTATTAAGTAATATTGATACTGAAATAATATATATATATACTCCAATACAATTCCACGATCATAGGAACGATATCATCACTCGTGCGTACGTACGGAATACCGTCTCCACGATGTGATGCGACTCGTTCTACATGATCTTCATTTCATAATGATTATATAAATGAATTTAATGAATGAATATGGTATATACTACACTAATACCATTCTGGAAATGAATTATCTATAACCTAAAGATAAGAATAAGAATTTATTCGACAAAACAGGCATAAGAACAAAAAGTTATAAAGACCCGAGTAACAAGTAACAATGAAATATTACTAACAAGAAGCTAATAATATGACCATATATGATCTCATATCAATATGTATGATTCTGGAATAAGTCAATAACATTATTTAAACCATTATACAGGAGCTTCGGACACGAACAAAGCAAATCGGACCTAAGGTAAGGGAAATATCACAATCTCATTTTTATCCGAGATTGTTTATTCGTAAGTATTTACTGGGGTGTATTTTATCATCCACATCCATGTTCCCTCAATATGTAATATTGTTTCCATCCACTTGAAATAGTTTAAATCCAATTTTACCCTTAGGTGAGTTTTTAGTAAAGAATATGAAAGGAATCTTTTGTCGTTTTTCCGTACGAGGTACTTTTTGACTTTTCCAACAAAAGTACGAAGAATGTTTTATTTTTAACTTATACGGCATGAATGGATTTTTAAAACATTACTTCAAAGAAGCTTCCTTTACAAGTTTTCAAGTTTATTTTTAATCAACTTCTTTTATTTTAAATTTGTATGACATGTTATGAAAGAAAAAATGTTTTTGAAGAAGAAAGGATATTTTCCTCAAGAATTCAATTCAAGTGTTTTATCAAAATTATTTTCCATCTAAGATAATAAAGGGTTCTGTTTCTATCCATATTTTTACATTGGTTTGACTATGTTGTGATGGAATTATGTTTATGAATTCCTTTATCATATATGAATTGATTTATGATGTCATGATGTTTCAAGAATCCCATTTTTGTTATATGTGTTATGCGATGATTTATGTTTTATGATTATGTGGCACACATAAGAAAGGATTCATTATAAGATGGGTGGGACCTATATCTCCCTCCAATGCATTGGGTAATGATTTTATATCTCATGAGATAGACATGGCTGGAACGGAAGGTTATTTCGGTTCAGTGATACAAGACTGAAACGAGGAGTGAACTCGGTTCAGAAAGGGACTTTGTCCACTAAGATAGTCTTGGCAATGAGTCATGACTAACAAGAAATGATTTTCCATGATTATGTGTGCATGCCACAAAGATTCAAGTTTTATGTTATGATTATGGGGATCTCATTTTCACTTCTATGATTTATTCCATGTTAAGATATTATAATCTCTTTTGCAGGTTTTAATTTTCAAAAAGATATGATATGATTTTTATTTCCTTTATTTGCCCTTGCTGAGCATTTGAGCTCACCCTTTTATGTTTTCTTTTCCCCAGGCCAGGAAGATGGATATTAAGTAGAATATGCTAATAGGGACCCTAGATATGATGAAATAAATGGGAGACACTGTAGAAGATTTATGAACCAGTTGTTTATGTTTCCCAGTTTCTAAAGACACTATACCTATACGGTCCTTTGTGGTTTTGTCATATGTTGTAATAAGTGTGATTCAATTTTGAAGTATTAACAATGTATGTAAAGTATGGGTCGTTATAGATATTATCGATGTTTTGTGAATGATTTTTCATGATCATCAAATCCACTCACCAGGTTGACTCGAAAATGAGTTAAGTTCGTGTGGACGGAGGAGTGTGAAGATAATTTCAAAGATTTGAAAATAAGTTTATCCAGTGCACCTGTGCTCACACTACCTTGTAGTGAAGAATGGTTTGTGATCTACAGTGATGCATATAAGAAGGGATTAGGGTGTTTTCTCATGCAAAATGATAAGGTTATAGCTTATGCCTCACGACAATTGAAAATACATGATCAAAATTACCCAACTCATGATTTGGAATTAGCTACGGTAATCTTTGCATTAATGATTTGGAGGCATTATCTTTATGGTAAAAGGTGTGATATTTATAAATATCATAAAAGTTTAAAGTATATTTTCACACAAAAGTAGCTGAATATGAGCCAAAGAATATGGTTGGAGTTGATTAAGGACTATAAATGCTAAATTCATTATCAGTCAGGGAAACAAAAAAATGTGGCAGAAGCATTAAGTCAACAAGACCATGCCAACTTATCCATGATGAGGATCATAAAAGATACAATATTTATGGATTTACCAAGGATGGATCTTGTAATTATAATGGCATTGGAAAAATATTATCTTTCTCAAAGAAATTTTCAACCATCTATACATGTGAAGATTATAGAGGCACAAATAGAAGATGTAGAGTTACAAAAGAGGGTGACAAAAGTTCTGGAATTCAACCTTAAGTGTGATAGGATAATAAGGTTCAGGAATGAGGTTTGTGTTCCTCCTATCCTAGAATTAAAGAAGCAGCTACTGGATGAGGCTCATAGTTCTTCATTCTCTATTCATTCAGGAAGCACGAAGACGTATAGGGACCTGAAAGAGTACTTCTGGTGGGTTGGCATGAATATAGATGTTTTTGAATATGTCTCTCGATGCGTGGTTTGTCAACAAGTTAAAGCTGAGAGGTAGAAGTCTAAGGGGATGTTACAACCATTACCTATACCCAAATGAAAATTGGAAAAACATCACTATGGACTTTTTCACTGAACATCCTAAAACATCCAAATGAAATAATGTTATTTGGGTCATGGTTGATCATCTTATGAAGTCGGCACACTTCATTCCTATTAGAGAAGATTTCTCTCTGGATCAGCTTTCCAGGATATATGTGAAGGAAGTGGTAAGATTTCATGGAGTACCACTTTATATTATATCTAATCTGGATCTGAGGTTTACCTCGAAGTTGTGGTGATGTCTTCAGCATACTCTAGATACAGAGCTGAGTTTCAGCACTGCTTATCATCCTCAGACCGATTGTCAGTCTGAGTGAACAATTCAAACTCTAGAAAATATGTTAAGAGCTTGGTCTATGGATTTATAAGTTGGTTGTGATCAACACATACCTTTGGTGTATTTTTTGTATAATAATAGCTTTCACTCTAGTATTCAGATGGCTCCTTATGAAGCTCTCAATGGAAAGAAATGCAAGACTCCAACTTGCTGGGATGAAGTTGGTGAAAGAATGCTATGAGGACCTGATATTATTCAGGATATGGAGAAAAGGTCATATCTATTCAACAATACACAAGAGAATCCCAGAGTTGACAAAAAAGTTATGCTGACAACTGAAGAAAAGACCTAGAGATTGAAGTGGGTGATAAATTGTTCTTACGAATACCTCCTTGGAAGAGAGTGATGAGATTTGGAAAGAAGGGAAAGCTGAGCCCAAGGTATTTCGGTCATTTGGAAATATTGGATCATGTGGGGAAGGTAGCTTACTAATTTTCTCTTCCACCGAATCACTCTCAAGTTCACGATGTGTTCCAGGTATCTCTGCTGAGAAAGTACATACCTAATCTTTCAGATGTACTAATCTCAGAAGTTGTAACGCTGGAGCACAATATTTCTAACGAAGAACAGCCGATAGAGACTCTGTATCATAGAGAAAACGTTCTATGAAACAAGACCACTCTCTTGGTTATAGTTTTATGGGGGAAACACTAATTAGAAGAAGCTACATGGCAGCTTGAGGATATGATGAGGGAGAGGCATCCTCATCTATTTGTAACGATGTGATGAATTTTGAGGGTGAAATTCATTTTAAGGTGGGTGGAATGTAGAACCCTGATATTTTATGAGAAGCATATGTTTTTATGTCTTATGTTATATGCAATATCAATGGAATCTTTTACTGCACACAACACAATCTTGGCTTGCATTACATGCAATCACGACCTTCGTCGATAGCGTGTGTAGTAAGCAATACCGAGTTTCAATAAACAACGATATATTATTATAATATTATAAAGAAGCCGTTATGAATATTATTAACTGAATTTTTAATTTAATAACATTATTATTTATCTTATATATTTTCTATAACATGGTATTATAACAAATTAATTTTATCGGGTAAAATAATTATTTTAAAAAAAATGCAGTTTTGCCTCCTTTTGATATCACACCAACATTAAATATAGTTTTTGACAAGTTTATAAGTTCAATATAACAATATACAATTTTTCATTAGAATTAGGATATAAAAATTTACTTTGGATAAATTTTTTATGTTATTCTGATAACTTTAATATTTTAATTAATAGTAAACACATGCTATATTTTAATAAAAAACAAATTTTTTCATCATAATAATTTATTAGATTTAATTATAATATTGAATGTTTTTATAGTATAAATATAATATATTTTTACCATTTATTATAATTTATGTCATTATAATTAATTTAACATTAAATTCATCGATAAAAACATTTCAATTTTTGGAAATGTTTTATCATTTAAAACTCATTTTCTTAACAATGAGATTAATTTTAAATTAATACTGAAACTTATGTGTTGTGAATTTTGAAAAATTGATTCCATATTTGGATTCAGTGGGTCCAAATTATGTTTATTGGTTACTTTTATTTTTTTGATATTATGAATAGTAATTATGGTAATTATTATTTACTGCTGTTAAAGGTAAATCGGTTAATTAAGGGTAAATATATGACTATAAAATTACTCTAACACTTTCCAAAATCCAATTGGATGAATAAAAGTAGACCCATATCACCCAAGGGACTGACTAGAATAATTTCATGGGCTTTTGACCATGAAATAATATAATTATCATTAAAACCAATGAAAGTGACATCATGTCACTCTCTTAAATATTATAAATGTAATAATTTTAATTTAGTGATAAAAATCATAAAACTTCGGATATAAATACTCTCCAGAAAGCTAACAAAATTATGTACATCATATGAATTTATTTATAATTTTTAGGGATTAGATTATTATAATTAATTATGACACAATAGTGATGTTGAAATTATTTTAATGATTGTATTATCAAATAAATGATTTTAAAATTATTAAAATAAATATTATATGACCTTTTTAATGCGCTACACTTATTTTATAGATATATATGTCATGTTTTGAATCTATTAAATCTTTTATTTCGAACATATCTTATGTTTATATTTTATTTACATTCAAACAAATGAATAGTGTCAAAATTGACACTATTGTTATTTTAAAAAAATTACATTTTATAAAATCGTTTAAAAATCACTAAAATATTTAAAATCTGTAAATTAAAATTTATATGGTCTAAAATGTAATAAAGTATACAATTAAGGAAAATTCACAACATATAAGTAATTATTTATAATGATTGAAAATTATAATATTATTACCACAAATAAAATTAAATAGATTATATAACAATAAATCATGTTGATAATGATTAAAATAAATTTCCAAAGTGTCTAAATTTTATTGGTTGATGATATTACAACCCTATCTCATATAATCATTGTATTTGAGTCATATTTGGAGGTTTTTAATAGGGTTTAGAATTTATTATAAATTAATATCTCTGATAATTCCAAAGGTGCCCCTCTCCTCCCTTATAAAATGGTACTTCCTCTCTCCCCTCCTCACACCACTTTGAGAATTCAAGCTCGGCCAAACCCTGCCAATTTATCTTTTTAACTTTCCTAGAAACAACCTAGAGGTCCTGGTCTTCTTAAAAGAGCAATCTTAGTGCCTTGTGAGGAGGTTTCAAAGAGGCGTGTCGAAGAAGAGCTAATATCCGTTACCGATTCTTTCAAATTTATTTCCTATTCCACTTCTTCTTATTTAGTTGTTTCAGTATGAAGTTATAACATCAGTATCAATCATATGCTGATATGTTATTATAAATATAATATAACCCTATTTCACCTTCTATCCATCCTACAGAAAATGAAATCACCGCGCGTGCGTACGTACGAAATACCGTCTCCACGATGTGGTGTAATCTGTTTTCCACCACCACCTTTCTTGGATGGGTATAATGGCTTAAATAATAACTAACTATGATTATTTTAAAATTATATTGATTCTGAAATATTATACATACAAATTAATACAATTCCACGATCATGGGAATGATATCATCTCTTGTGCGTACGTACGACCTACCGTCTCCACGATGTGATGCGACTCGTTCTACATGATATTCATTGAATAATGATTATATAAATGAATTTAATGAGTAAATATGATATATATTACACTAATACCATTCTGGAAATTAGGTATCTATAACCTAAAAAGAATAATAATATTTTATTTGACCAAACACGCATAAGAACATAAAGCAATAATCACAAGAATAACTAGTAGATAAGAAATATTACTAATAAAAAGATAAGAATATGACCATATATGATATCATAACAATGAGTATCATTATGGAATAAGTCAATGAAATTATTTCAATCATTATACAGGAGGTTCAGACACGTACAAAGAATATCGGTCCTAAGGTAAGAGAAAATCTCACAATCACATTTTTATCTGAGGTTGTTTATACTTCAGAATTTACTATGAAATATTTATCATCCACATCCATGTTTCCTCAATATGTAATATTATATCCATCCACCTACAATGGTTTAAATCCAATTTTACCCATTGGTTAATTTTTAGTAAAAGATATGAAATGATTCTTTTGTCATTTTTAGTACGGGGTACTTTTTTGACTTTTCCGTCCAAAGTACGAGAAGAATGTTTTTTTTAACTTATACGGCCTGATTGAAATTTTAAAACATTATTTACATGAAGAATCACTTACAAGTTATCAAGTTTATTTTTAATAAACTTCTTTTAATTTAATATTATATGACAATTTAAGAAAGGGAAAATGTTTGTTACGTAGAAAGGATATTTTCCTCAATAATGGAGTTCAAGTATTTTATCAAAATTATTTTTCATATAAGATAATATAGGGTTCTGTATCTATCCCTATTTTTAAATTGACTTGATTATGTTGTGATGGAATTATTTTTATGATGTCCTTTTATCTTATATGGATTATGGCATGACGTTTAAGAATCCATTTTTATTTCATGGGTTATGCTATGATGTAAGATTTATGATCTTGTGAAACACATATGAATGGTATAATTATGAGATGGGTGGGACCTATATCCCCCTCCAATTCATTGGGTAATGATTTATATCTCATGAGATAGACATTTATGGAACAACAGGTTAATCCGTTTCAGTGATACATGACTGAAACGAGGAGTGAACTCTGTTCAGAAATGGACTTTGTCCTCTAGGATAGTCTTGGAAATGAGTCTTACTAGAAAGAAATGATTCTCTATGATTATGTGTGTATACCACAATGTTTCATGCTTTAGGTTATGATTGTTGGGATTACATTTCACCCCTATGATTTATCCCATGTTATGATATTATGATCTCTTTTTCATGTTTAGATATTAAAAATGTTATGTTCTTATGAGTATGATATGATTGATATTTATTTTCTTTACCCTTACTGATCATTTGAGCTCACCCTTTTGTATGTGTTCTTTTCCCCAGGTCAGGAAGAAGGGTATTAAGTAGGATATTCCAAAAAGGGACTTTAGATATGATGAAATAAAAAGGAGACAATGTAGATGATTTATGAACCAGTTGTTTATGTTTCCCAGTTTCTAAAGACACTATTCATTTACGGTCCTTTCATGGTTTCGTTATATGTTGTAATAAGTATGCTCCAATTTTGAAGTAATAAAAAAGTATGTAGAGTATCTTTCATTATATTTAGAATGTCGGTTATTATATAACTGACATGATAACCCCCCCCCCCCCACCCAGACTGGTTTAACACGTCTGTTATTTTATAACCGACGTGATAAACATCCCCCACACGGGTTTATAATATCAGTTACTATATAAATGACAAGATAAACCCCCCTCAGTTTATCATGATGGTTATATAATAACCGACGTTATAAACCCCCCCGGTATTTTCACGTCGAATATTAATTAACCAACGTGATAATCACCGCGATGTTATGTTTTTTACATCGGTTTTTAAATAACCGACGTAAAAAAATTATTTATAACGTCATCCATGTTAACTTCGGCTAAAAACCAATTTAAAAAATGAAAAATAACCAATGTAAATAATGTTTTCTACACTAGTGTAATTTAGAGAAAATAATAAAAAAAATTAAATTCATGTGTTATTTATGAAAACGAATGATTCTAACGAAATCCATGTATTGATTGAGTTTAATAATGGTATCAATTTATTTATAAGATATTATATCCCCTGGGGATAATTCAGGCTTTGACATGGGACAATGTAGTTATTTAGGTATAAGAGACTATATGAACCTTGGGTGTTATATGGTTAAATAATGAGTAATTGAATATGTGTGAACTATCTACATTATTAAATCTTTGAATTCTTACATAACTATATATAGTTTTTATTGACTAAATATTGATTTAGACACCATTTGGTGGTGGTCAGATGATTTTTACTCACACCCTAATCAAGGTCCCTAGTTGGTACCCTAATAAAATTCATTTTTGTAAGACATGATAAGGGAAAATGCTCTATTTTAGATTGATAATAGGAAATAGAGCATGGATGAAGGAATTAGGCATGGTTTGGGGACCTGGTGGGATAATTCACTATCATTACATTAGAGATTCATTTTGACACATTACATATATTATAGCACAAGACATCAACTATTGGGTTTTGATATTGTATTTCTAGTTTTTTCATCATGTGATACATGATTGTTCTGGTTATATTATATCATAATTCCTTTATTTTCTATTTATTAATGATCGGTTATTACTTTGATAAAGAGGTTATTGTTTCTCCATGGAAGATATTAGACCATCTATAGTTGTCATCGTCCTCTAGGATATTGGGAGTAGTTCTAGAGGTCTTGTGACAAACTGACACACTGCACTGGTGGGTGGAACCTAGGCTATGACATTACAATGCTGTCTCAAATGATTTTTTTTGTTTGTTTAATCATAATCATTGGGAAGGGAATAATGGATACAATGAAGAGTCCAACAACGATTATGATCTCAAGTATGAGAGTATCTAACAATTGTATGGGGGAAAACCGATGTACCCAGGGTGTGATTGTTATTATTGATGTTTAATTTTACAATTGATGTTATTTCATCTTGGGTGCTACAGTTGTGGTGTAATGTAATAATTTTCGTTGAGGATTTATGATATTTTAGATATGTCCTAGTATGGAATGATATTTTATCTACATGAGTCATTCTAGGAACATAAGATTAGTGTGACAAAACATTATTTTTGGCACACTTAGGATAAAATGTTTTGGGAATGTTTTTCATATTCCAATATTTTTTCATCCTAAAAAAATTTAGTGAAAAAATGATCCTAACGTTTATTTGAGATGTATTGTAAAATGATTCAAAATGAGAATAATTTTTTATACAATGATAGACCTGAATAATGTGAATGAGATTAGTTTTTGTTAACTATGATTATGGAATTGAATGGACTAGTGTAGTGATAACAGCTTATTTTCCACGGTATGGTGTTGTATATGGGAATGAATTATTATGCTATAATATATTTCCCTTTTATGTAAATGTGATTATATATTTTTATGTGATATGGTATGCGTGTTTTTGAGATTATATATATATATTCATAACAAGGGTTATTAGGAGTATGATAGGAAGAAATGTCTTGATATGTTCTACGAGTAGTGGAACCTTAACAATTGATAGTGCTGAGTGAGGAGACAAGAGATATGTTGCATGTGAAATTTTATTTTTTCTTATGATTCTTGGAAGGATACATAGAGCATGTCGTGAAGTGAATGTATGGCTTAATGGGTGACATCTAGTTTCTTTACCCTATGAATTCTACTAGAGTAGGTGTACCCAAGAAATAAAAGTATTTGATGGAGTGCGTCATAACTGTACATGACCATTTAGATACACCTAATGAGACAAGGGTCATGTTTTATGAATATATTCTATAAGGATTAGAAAACAACTTGTGAAATGTTCTACCTTATACTGGATAGGCTGATGGTATGTTATTGATTGAATTTTTGATGAATTTCTTCAAGTGATTTTAACCTAAAATGTTAAGGTATGAGAGAGTAACTAAGTTCATGATATTGACATAGGGAAGCATGCCTGTGAAGGACTATGTTAGAGGATTTATAAATTTTCAGTTATATTCTCTAATATCAGTGAGGGATAAGATATCTACAATGAGGTGTTTCAATTATGAAATTAAATGTTAGAATATATCTCTGGATAACCAATGTTGTTTAATAAAGTTTACTGAGGTGGTGGGTCAAAATATCATAGACGAGGGGAACATGAGTGTGGATTATAATGATGTAAAATTAGTTTCTGCTAGATGATCAGAATGTAGGACATTTGAGAGATGGAATCATGTCTATGAGGGTGTTATTTATTTCGATAGTAGGAAGAGTGTCCTTGGGGAAGGGTCATTTGCACATTACATTACCCATATAATATTTCACCTATGCGGTAGCGAGGGATACTATCATAGACATTGTCCCTTGCCACCTGTATATTACCAATTTTTTGGAATCATGGGACTTTAATCGATGTTCTACTAGAACCCAAGATATATATGTGGTGATGGTGGAGCTAGACTTGACCAAGGTTCGTGAAGGGGATCTTATCCACCATTTCAGTTTGGATGTTTGAGTTCTTCTAGACAAGTAGGTAGATCTAGTGGATGAGGTTATTCGGGGATTAATTTGTCCTATTAAAAGAGTATATTATCACATTGGAATCATGGTCAATGATACAAATGATGGGTTGGATAGTTTCATTCCATTAAGACTACACTTGGTGAGATTAGTGATGGATTATTGATTGTGAGAGGTATTGTTCTTATACCATATACACTAGATGGTGAATTATTTAATATGGATTCATATCATTCATTTATATATGGAAAATTTATTATTAGTTTAATCCTAGTGGTGGATTTTTTGGGCAGAGTGTTGATAATAGACTCACATATAATATTATGGTTGAAAACCCTTTTCTTTTGAAAGGGGTGTTCTCTCGATTTTAGGGGTATAAATTGTAAAGGGACTTATACATCATTGAAATGTAAGGATTTGACCTAATTTTTGGAATGTATTGGTTAATAGCATACTGAGACCACATTTTTTTTACCAGATGATATTTACCATTAAATATCTTAGGAGTGACAGTAATATTCACTATGTAGAGTGGGACATCAAGGTGGGATGTGTGGGGCCAATTAACCAAGAAATATGGGAGATTTTCACATAGGGTAATAATATTTTTCAAGATTATGGATGTGTAATTAGGGGCCTTTTCACCAATTATGGATGAATTTCAAAACTTCTTTCTTGAATTCATCACAAGGATTCCACCTGGAAGAGGAATGGAGATTATAATTCATTACATTCTAAGGGATGAGCCAATTTCTATTCCATCATATAGAGGGGAACAAATAGAGCTTCATGAGATCAAGACTCTTCTAGTTTAGTTAAGTGATAATGTAGTTTTTCATAAAATTATGTCACCTTGTGGTTCACTGTTATTGTTATAACTGAAATAAGACATTACTTTGAACTTTTTTCCATTTACATGATGTTGAATCAGATGATGGTAATGAACTGATATACTCATATGCATATCAATTATCATTTTGAATATTTGAGGGGAGATTTTATGTTTTCAATAATAGACATTAGATTATGATATCTTAATTTGATATTAAAAACATATGATATATAGAGGAATAATATTAGTGGATGTTTTGACCCATATGTGTTCTTCATAATATCATTTGTGTTGATGAATGACCCATTAGTTTTTATGACCTTGATTAAAATAATATTTTATCCATTCCTAGATCAATCTATGGTAGTTTTTTGGGATTAAATATTTTTTTACTCCAACACTCAAGATGACCGTTCCTAATATACTAAAATCATCCAGAGTACACTCATAGATAATAAATTATACACTATGCTACCAATGTGTCAATTTTGGATTTATCATGTACACTTATTGGGAAACATCATCATAGAGGAATGGGTGTCTATTAACCTAGAAAATGATCTGGTAGTTGTTTATTGTGACTACCAAAAGATCATATTTGATATTCATATCATTATAGGGTTACATGGATAATATTAGAGGTTCATCTAAGAATATTACTGATTATATGAAATTATTTTTGTCTAATCAAAAAAATGATATTGTTTAAGTGGTCATAAGAATGCAGAAATTCCTTCCCAGAGATGAAGAAGTGTCTAACATCGACACCGATCATTAAATTATCTAAACTAGGATAGGAGTATAAAATATATTGTGAATATTATAAGATCAAACATAAATTAATGTTGATGAAATGAGATCGATTTTCGGAAGAATGGTCTCAATAATTGAGGCCACAAAATTTAAGAACCCTACATAAAACCTCAAGTAACCTATTGGGGTTTGTGAATCGATATATTGGTGAAATGTTATATTGGTTTAAAGTTTTACTATGTATACAGATCAGAAGAGTGTGAAATATATATATTTAAATGATATTTGAATATATCGTAGTGTAGTTTGTTATATTATTTGAAGACAATTGATTTTTATATAGAATATACACATGAAAGAATAAATTATATTGCTGATGTTTTGAGTTGGATAAATATGAATCTAGATGATTTGGAATTGATGATAAGTGGTAGATAAAGAAATAACAGGATGAGATGAATTTTTTGGTTCAAAAAAGTTACGTGTAGACAAATATAGTTCCAGTTTTACGGGAATATACAATTTTATATATGATAGATTGAAATTATAAGGAAAAATAACCTTTGGACTTGAGGGAAATCCTTGAAAATAATGAATTTACATATGATTAGATCATCGAGTAAGATGTTATCATCTATGTCAAGAATCGTGTTGTTGTCTATAAGATCATTGAGAGGATATGATATTTTAATTTTATGCCTCAAATTTGGTTTTACATCCTGGTCTGACCAAAATGTACCATGACCAACAATGATAGTTTTGGTGGCCTCACTAGAAAAATGTGATTTTTGGGTTTGTGACACGATTATACATCTATCATAAGTCTAATTCCAAGAGTCAATTACCTATTTTTTACTACAAATGTTTGTAATTAGCAGGAATGGATGTGGGAATCCATTTATTTTTATTTTTTGTTGGGTCTCTTGAGGATGTCTCAAAAGAGTTATTCTATTTAAGTGATTTTGGACTGTTTTTCCAAGGTAGATCATTTTATTCTAATATGGGAGACATTTTTAGTGTATAAAATGGGTGATTTTTAAATTTAGAAATAGTTCGTATATATGGGAAGACACATGATATTCTATTAGACCACAACTCGTGCTTCTAGAAGGGATTACAGAATCCCATAGTACACATATTTTTTTGAGTACATCCTTCCACCCATAGATATATGATCATTCAGAGTTCACTATTCATGTGATTGAAGATATTTTACGGGAATTTTTCCTAGAAATTGGTAGGTCATTGGGGAATCACGTAGAATTGGTTGAGTTTTCCTATATTAATATTAATCTAGAAACTATCTAGATAGTACCATATGATGTACTTTTTGGAAGGACATGAAAATCACCTCTACGATGGATTGGGTAATGTGAGTCTGAATTTATAGGACAATTCTAGTGAAATAGACATCAGATTTGGTAAAATTGATTCAAAAGTGTATTGTCATGGCCCTAAGTTGACAGAAGGCATATGATAAAAAAACTAACTGACCCTAGAGTTTATAGTGGGTGATTGTATATTACTTCAGGTGTATTGAATTTTTTCCCACCATAAGGTATACTGATAATGCATCTTAGATCTTAGGTTCATTGGACCATTCGGTATTATTAAGAGAATCATGATGATTTCATAATGATTGGCTCTTCCATAGTGGTAATATTATATGAATTATGTATTTAATGTGTCATAACATCGATGGTATCACATACAAATTTTTAATGTGATCGAT
Organism: Viscum album; assembly: GCA_963277665.1. NCBI lineage: Eukaryota > Viridiplantae > Streptophyta > Magnoliopsida > Santalales > Viscaceae > Viscum > Viscum album. Next base: position 823,616,096 of record OY728151.1, read on the forward strand.
GTGGATGATGTTGAGCTTGATATAGATGATTCCTTTGATGAGAATATATTATTTTTATTGAATGACAGTGAAAATTTGTTTTAGGGAAGGATTATGGGGACACATCATGTATTATGGAAACATGGCCTTGTTCAAGAGGAAACATGGGAGAGAAAATCTGATATAATGTCTCAATGGCCCATCCTTTTTGGCATAGAATATTATAGATTCCGGGGAGTGCAACAAAAGTGTGAGATGTAATAATGTGGGGAGATTTTATAAATCAATCATTTTCTAGAAATTTCCTAGGCTTGTTTACATGTATTCTTTTTCTTTATTTATAAAACATTTAATCTAGGTTTTAAATTATTTTTTTTATTAGTGAATATTTCAAAAAATATGGAATGAATAGTGTTGTGTATGGTTATTGCATGGGTTTCTCTAATTGTGTGTTCTAGCCAAGAAATCCATATATACATAAATAGATTGGGCTTTCAAGGCTGGTTTATGGTTTTTTCAAATCATAAACCCAAAAAGAGTAACTGTTCCACCCCTAAATGTTGAACATGGTTATGGTTCACAATTTTGATAAACCATACTTCCTATATAATAAATTGATCATGGGAATTGAATAAACATAAAATTTCATTTTAATTTTTATCAACCCCCCAATTTTATACCTAATTAACCACCTTTGGGCGCAAACATTTCGCTGATAATTTTAGAGCACAATAGAAATATTTGAAGGGATTACAACAACTATTCATCATGATCCAAAGACAAGATTGATGATCGACACCCCCTAGTAAAATAATCTTACCCAGTATAGTTTCTTATTACATTTAAACTCTTCTTTTATCCATTTAACATTCTTCATCGATTTTTTGGGTACGATATAGATCTATTATTTGATTTAGATCTATGAATTGTGGATCTAAATATATAGTTAAGGAATAATGATTTTTTAAATCTTGGATATCAGTTTTAGTTAGTAATCTCACATAACATCATTAATCCATTTAAAATAGGTGTTTCCATTGGCATGTGTTCTTCATCAGTTTTGACATCATGGGGATATAATTAAAATCCAAAATTCTTGATTATAATGATGTGTATGTACTTTTATAAATTATTTTAGAAGAGTATCAATGTTGTTCATGATAACAAATGATTAATTTTTTTAATTAATAGATTGTGGGAAATATGAAATTTGGGATATTGGGGTTATAGATGTTGTGATATGTATTTGTTTAAATAATTATGAGATAATAAGATTCGAGACATCGAATAATTATTTATAGAAATAATTTTGAGAAATTTAGTTTTTTGAATTGGGTTAATTAATTTTTGTTTAAATTATGAGGCATTTTTATTGTTAATTTGATATAATTATACATTGAGTTAATTATGAGATATTGTATTCAGATATGGGGATAATTAATTGTTGAGTTAATTATCAAAATACTGGACTCTGAAAAGAATATTCAATTTTTAAAATTATTATAGCATATTTAATTAGTGATTGTGTATTAATTAAATGGGTAATTAATTATGGGTGTTGATGTGATGATCTAACTATTTAATTAGTAATTTTAATGATAAGAATATTTAATTACTTAATTAATTAATGGAATTATTTTTAATGTTTGAATAGTAACAATTATAATGAAGATTAAATTTGAATAGTTAATTATATCAATGGAATTCATGTGGTAATTAAGAATAATAAATTGTAATAATTTCATTCATGTGATAATTGAGATTAATTGATGTTAAAAATGGTATTAATGTGTCATATGTGAATAGTAAATGATAAAAAATTGGATTCATATGTGAATTGTGTCAATGATTCGTTAAAAAGATATTCATGTTTTGAATGAGTTGACGTATTGAAATAATGAAATTTTAAGTTATGATATCCTTCATGTATTGTTGGGGATCCATCATGGGTAAATATAGTTACTGAGGTACGTGTTTCCATAAGAAATTAGGGAGTTCATGTGGTTAAATGATAAGAAACTGAATATGTAAAAAAATTACGTTATTGATTTCATGTATTATTTATAAAAATGCATAAAACATTTTTTGACATGATAAATTTTTAGTTTCCATTCGTTTTGGAATAATGAGTTCTACTAACTCCCTACTTGGGCTGACTGATAATTTCTCACATAGAAATCATGTGCGTAGGATATGAAAAGGGAAAAAGCCCAATGTTAGGTGGATAATTTTAAATAGATCATGGATGAGGTAATAAACATTATTTGTGAACCTCTGGGGAGTTATTAGTGTATTAAATTTTGATTTCCATTTTGACACATGGAATGAACTCTTCCATTAATATCTGCTATTGGGTTTTGATATATTATTTCTATTATTAGTCATCTTTTGATATTGGATTTTTATGGTTATGTTATATCATTATTTAGTTGTCTTATATTTATTTATGTTGGTGTATTAATCTAATAATGATTGTATAGTCCCCCTATGAAAGATAGTGTTCCCTCCATGCTAGTCAGAAGCCTCTAGAATATGGGGAGGCACTCCTAAGGTCATGTGGTCGAACAACTTGGGGAATCAGTGCATGGAACTCCGGTTGATATGTTCCATGTCTGCACATGCAAACACATGATATTTTCATTTTTCTCATATAAATAAATAAATGCGTGAAATTATTTCTAATTTTTCAAAATATTTATTTGAACAAACATCATATTAGTATAATAATTAGTCAAGTAGTTATAGTAATGTTTTTAAATAGAAATATGACCTATCATTCATGGGGAGGTTGCTCGCATGTACAAATTATAATGTTTTTTCTTCATATTATTAGATAGAATAAATTAAATATTATATTTTCACTTCATAATTAATAAATACTTCATATATAATATATATGTTTAATGTTTATGTAGATATAACAATCCATTATAGGAATTGATGATAAAATGATGACATCAATTCTCGAAGGCAGTAATCTACACATATGCACTATGGATCATCCATTATTTTTCAAAGTTGATATAATTAAAAAAATAAGGGATATGTATTTACAATAATAAAATATTAATATCTTAATAAAAAAATAATTATAATCAGGTGGATAGGAACAATTTTATGGATAGAGATTATTATGAAATGATTAAGAAGGGGGTAATACATATTTTGAGCAGTTAAGCTTTAATTAAGATGACTTCGTTGAGAGGATGAAATTTAGATAACTAATATATCCCATTGGATTATTAATATTGGGTTTTGATCAATTCTAATATAAATGGTATACTTTTTCATGTATTTTTTATGGTAATGGTTAATAATTAATTGGTGGAAGTGTCCCCATTTATAAGTGAGGTGGACATTTAATTTGGAATGACCATTTACATTTCAAATAATATAACGTTAAAATTCATGGGTAAAAGAATCAAAAAGGAAAAAAAATGATGGTATGGGAGTCTTTGTTGAGCCACACCACAATATTCCCTTTAGAATCATTTTTATCATTTTCATGGTATATTTACTCATAGTAAGTCAATTATTACCATTTTAACTTTTACAAGTGAAATTAATTTTATAACCAGTGTTATTAATTTTAGTTTCTAATAATAAAATAGATATTTTAGCCTAAATTTATCGATTGAATATATTATTTGAAAATAATTTTATGAAATTATATTTCAAATGATTGGAATAAATAATTTTTTATTAAAATACGATATCTTGTAAAGTATATTTTTTGGAATATTTATGATTCATGGATTTTAAATTATGTTTAAGCCAGGAATATCAATTTTATCAATTTTATAGATGTAAATTTAGTTATTATAAAGTAAATTATATTTTAAATTTAATTAAATCCCAATATTTATTTCACATTAAATAATGTTACTACAAAAGATAAAATGATGCTTTTTTTAAAGAATATATTATTTTTGGTTTATTTGGTTAATCATATGAACAATAATATCAAAATAATAACATTTAAATAAATATATTTATTCCATGAATATATATTTCATTAAATAATAGAACTATATATTAATTGTTTACTTATAAAAAAATATAATTAATTATTTTCTATGATAATTTATTTTTCACAATCCATTTTAAAATAAATTAACATAAAAAAGTCAAAAAATTTCATACTAATATTGTTTTCATAAGATTAAGTCAAAAATTATGTTCAATATATAAAATTATCATTAATAAGTTTATCAATTATAATATTACATAGAAACAATATATATGAAAAACTAATTTTAATAAAAAAAATACCCTTCTTCGACATTTTGTGTTCTTATCGAATGTTTTAGGCAATTCAAATCAATTACAATGATTTTTTACAAGTGATTTAATTATTTTACAATATTAGTTATAATATTTATCAAATATATTTCATCTCATTTAATTTCAGTATTACATGTACAATAATGTCTCAGCAGATAAATTATGTATGGTGGGATATTGTATACTAAACAATGGGTCCTTAAATCACCAACCAATTAAAATTGTGTATCCATAATATATGTTATTCATAAATAATTAATGTATGTGGGTATATACTTAACATATTCATTAACTAAAATATCTCTTATAATATGGCATCTACCTCACTCTATTGAGCTATATATGTTCTTTTCTCATTCCTCAAAGAAATCTAATCATACATAAAATCGTATTCCCTTATACACACTATAATTTCATATTATGTATAACATACCTTTATCAAAACCATTCAAACTGAAGACAAAAAAACACATCGATATTATATATTCCTCAAAAATTAAACACTATCATTAATTCTACAATGTTATGGCCACAAGTTCATAAAGTGACACACAATTCTATACATTTAAAAAAATCATATAAATGTTTTGAAATTCACCAAAAATGTCATGGATAAATTTTACATTATGTAAATAATCAATTAAATCGTTATCAAAACTATATTACTCACGTTTTTGAAATGTAATAAAACTATAAACCCTATAACATCCCTAAAAAATCAGGTATTTGCCAATATTTATCACGACAAATACATACTTTTCCTGAAATCACATTTCAATGTTTTTGATAAAGATAAATAAATGTTCATGAAACATTAAAGTAAAACTATTGAATGTAAATCCATATTTGTTTCACGTAATAGCCATAAATTTAATTGTATACTAAAATATGATCAATAAATATTAATTATTAAAAAAAAGTGATAAATTTATTAATATATGTTTTAATAATATTTATACCTCACAACCTTAGGGATGATTAAGATACTAAAAATATCATTCATAACATGTGTATAATAATATTCAGAACAATATAATTCTGTTCTTTTATTTAGTTAAATATCATTATGGTTTCTATGTATATAAATTTCTCAACACCATTTTTATGATCTTGTTTCAATATAATACCAAAGAAAATTTGGGAAATATTAAAAATATTCATATAAATAGATCAATATGAAGACTTATTTCTATATGTGACCTTATATATTAACATATGTTACATTCACCTCAACAAATGACTCCCTCTGTTCAATACATTGTTATTCATGTTCATTTTCATACCAAATTCTCCAACATTATTAGTTAACATTGTAATATAATATTTTTTACTGGGTAATTGATGATAAATTATATTATCAATTGAATATCCATATGAAATTTCATTTTAGGTGTTTAGTTACACCACTTCAGTAAAAACCATGTAAAGATTTTTTTTAATACAAGAAATTCTATTTTCAAGGCCATTCTCTCTATTTACATATATTGCAATGAATTCATCCACATGTCTTATTGAGATAATGATTTTATTTATATGACAGACAAAAAATATATAATTTACCAATACATATGTTTATTCTGTTATACTAATAGTAATTCTAGAGGTTTTTATATTTTCCTCTCATCAAAATCTCATATCAATAAAAAAATATTCCATGTAAACAACATAATTTTCGATATAACTTTGATAAAATGATCATCCTTAACCTATCAAAAATTAATGACCGTTATAAAATATATTTCATCATAAAATAATGACATTATAACATCTATAATTACTTAATCCCAATTTATATACAAACAATGGAACACTAGACCTAAACTATCAGATCTAGGGCTGAAAAACATAACATATAAATAATGGTTTTTATGAACATAAATAATTAAAATATAATATTACATTTAAATTATATTGTTTTTTATATTATTATAAATATATTAGATATAATTAACTAGTAGAAGCCTTTTTGATGATTCAAATTGACATTTTCCCAGTATATAAGAAACTATATTATCCATATCAAGACATAAAAATACACCAAAAATAGTCTATAAAATAAAATATTATATACACAACATGTATATTGATTTTCATTATATCCTCAAGAAATAAAAACATTAGAAAACCAATGGAATACATTCTTAGTAATGGTAATCCTAGTCGATAACATATAAAGATCATAAGTATGAATACGATTATAATATGGGTGTAATATAGATTCATAATAATGGTATATCCAAAAGATAATATATAATAAATAATTCCATATGTATTATAATTATATTATAAATTAATCAAAATAATTCGAAATCATGATTAAATAATCACAATCCATGTGATAATAACATTCTCATGGGAATATTCCTAAAATTGTGACTTATTTCAAATATGGAACATATATTAGTATATGGATAATAATAACTATTTTTTATATATTAGAACCATTTATTATATGACATTATCAATTTCCCATAATATATGTCACCTCCATACATCACAAACCTTCACCCAAGCATGTGAATTATATAATTTTACTTTTTTATACAATCTCAGTGGATATAATCTTTTACACAATTAAATACAATGCCATATAGTCATTCATATTTAAATATAATATCAGTTAGTAATCATTTCAAAAATACACAGTTGAAATAAAATTCCATTCATTAATCAAACCATTAGACTATTTGAATTAAAATTGCCTTCAATCCATTTCAAATGGAATAAAAAAATAGAGTACTTCATAATTCCATCAATAATTTTAACTTGAGAATCCCATGAAAAATAAATATGTATGAAATTAAATCATATATTAATCTATGTAAATATAATAAAATATAGATAATAAAAAACATATTGTTTACACTTTATAAATATATGGGGTATGTTTTACCCAATAATTTATCCATATCAATATGTTTATTTAATCGAGGATAAAAAACATAAATTAAATGAATGAAAAATAAAATATTCATGTAGTAAATGTCATGAACCAAGTTGATTCAAGCATGAACTGGACACTTGAGCCAGTTTTTGATAAGGATCAAACGGATTTTTTTATCCACACAAGATGAACAATATTTTTGGGTATTAAAAAATTGGGAATTACTTGGCCAACAATATAAGGGAAAATAAATAATAAAATTTCATAAAAAAAAACTCTAGTAGAAGAATGAAAATAAATCTTCACACATACAACCATGTGATATCATGGGTCACTGACAGCTATAAGATCACACTCAGACCACAAGAATCCCAAAGTGTGAGGTGACATAAGAAGAAAATGAACAGTAATGAAACTATAGAATTGTGTATTAAAAAATTAGTTGTCACTCCAAATTAATATTTTCCTAGTGTCTTGCCATTAAATATAATATTAAGCCCTTTATAGTTTGGAAAATACAGGCATATAAAAATTAGGTTTTCCGATCATTTCAAATTCAAATCACAAGAATCTGTTTTAAAGAAAATGCATTTTCATTCCATCTCATTTTCAATATATATTCCAACCAGGAATCATCATTTTAAAAATAAATGAATGTAATTTTAACAAAATAATAGTTTTTCATAAATAGGAAAACAATTATGAATATAGTGAAATGATAATAACATCATAATTATCATAGCAGAATAAAAAACCATTGAAATTCTTATAGGAAACTAAAAGAAGCGGGATCCCTTTAATATCTAACCTAGGTTAAATGTGGTATAGAACTCAAAACCCACTATATTCTATTGCACGGTCCACTAGTGAGGATTGTCCCATGGTCCTTCTAGTCTCTAATAATATAATGTTTTTAGTTATTATTTTAAGTGAAAATCATGCTACATGAATCTCAGATGTGACACTTTTGAGAAAGCTAGTGTACATGTTCTAATTATCCCACCAAAGTATCGGATTTTCCCATGATAACTATTTCATATGGTTCTGAGTTTTTTTCAACAAAAAAATATTTGTACATTACATTTTTTAATGTAAAATCATATCCAACCTATCATTTTATATCTCCCTACCTGAGTTCATCCCAAATTTTATGTCAAATAACAATGTACAAGCCTCTTCACTAGGATCATATCACAAATCACACATTTAAAAGTACAACACAATTATTAAAAAAAGGTTCATTCCTTAAGGGGGTTATCCACATCCAAAAATCATTCTAAAAGTACCAAACATGACATACTTTATAAGGTGAATTATTTAGTTTTTGAAAAAATAATCACCATGCACTATTAAATTTAAAAACCATTTAAAATATCAATCAGGTCATTACAATGTTATATCATAACTAGTCAAAATGCAGAAATAAACTATCATTTCTGATTAACCCAATTTAATTCATTTAATAATTACAATCACATTATTATTAATCAAAGAGTTAAAAAAAACCAACATGGTGGTGTATTTCAATAAAATATAGTAATTGTTAAACATAAAGAATGTGCTAAAAACATAAAATAAACCAATTGTGTTCAAAAAAAATTTCTACTATTTTAAAAGATTATAATATATAAAATAAACCAATCAAAACAATCATGTAATTATAGTTTCAATTTAATGGCTCATACAATGTGTGACCTACCTTAAACATGTCTATATTTTAAGAAGACCACTCGAACCATCGCTTCACACATACACAATCATGCATTTATACATACTAATATATATATATATATATATATATTCCCTTATATCCATTTCGTATATTACCATCTCCATGATGAAATATGTATAATCAGGGAATAAATATATACAATCCTTTACTTATGCATGCACATGTATGCACTCTAAACACCCACATCGTGAAACCACATCATAGAGATCCAAATAAATCTAGAAAAATTACCAGCAACACAATAACCACAAAAACCTTAAATTAAAATTGAATTTATGAGAAGTAATTTAAACCCTTACTCAAATTAATTTTTAGAGGACCAAAATGGTTTTTAATCACTCACCTTCAGTGGTGGATGTCGATCCATACTTGAAGTCAACACAAGAGACCCATCACATGTGATAAAAACTAAAACAACATCATAAATCCGATCACAAAAAACACGGGGGTTTGGCTATGATAGGTAGGGTGAAGGGGAAGAGGAAAAAGTTTGAATACATGGAGGATAAGGTAGATGGGGCTTATCATAGATGACATGACACCAATATGGGAGGAGGAACGACCTCTTGAGGGAGGCATGCGTCTTATCGGAGGTTTTCGGATGAGGGGGGGGGGCAAGTGAGAAGGGAGAGGGATGGGGAGTGGTTCGCCATGTGGGGTGATGGTGGAACCCATAAATTGTTAAAAAAATATATAAAATAATAATAATAATTATTATTTTTATAGTGATAATTCAAATTATAATATAAGTACTACTATTATTAAGATACATTATTTTATTTTTTTCCATGTTTTATTTTAAATAGAATTTATTTTTGAACACTATGAAAGATTCATGGTTTGGACCCACAATCATTTAGAAGCTTCCCCAAACACGGAAATCCAAATTGATAGAAGGGGCTTATACATAGGCAAGACAAACATTTTATAAAACCATATAATGATCAGAGACTCATCTCTGTCATTTGATAGATCCATTTCACCTATTTGTCACATGGTTTTCTCTAATGTGTGCAAGACATTATGCACCAAATGACTAAAAACAATGGAATGGATAATAATTATAGAAAACTGTGGATGGGGTGTTAAAATTACAAAAAAAAAATAACATTCTTCCCCATGAAATTCACCTAGCCAAATGCAGAATACCATTTCAGATCAAATCTATTCCAGGCCAATGAAACTATGAAATTTTTGTGACTTTTACTCTTCTAGTCACATCCTACCATCATCACGAGATACCACAATGAGAAGAACCACGAGGAAAAGAAAAGTGTTCTCCCCCCACAAGAACCAAACTATCACCATGGATCTATTTTAGAGAATAAATATGTGGGAACTCACCACATAACCAAACCCTAATATTCACTACCTGAGATAAAATAAAACACCCCCACAATAGGGATCTTCCATCCTGAACTAAAATCCCTGACATAAGGGAAAACCATATTTAATTTCAATGCCACTAGATGATATATACAAGGCTTAATACTTCCAAAGAACCTAAGCATACATAATTAAAGAACAATAGATAAAAAAATAAAATTTATCCATCATATCTAAACACACACACAAAAAGAATGACCAATCATTGAATCAAATTTCCAAAATAGAACAACCAATATAACTTCAATGGAATATGTGAACCATATTTCAATAACAATAACTGAATAATAATAACCTAGAAAACAAATTGAAAACACAAACAACACACACTATAAGGTTCCCCACGCCGAAAGAATTTGTAGCTTCTTGCATGATTCAATATGGTGCCTAATTATAGATCCAGGTTGTATGATGAATCTACTACCTTGCAGTCAGAAGCATACATCCTCTAGCTAAGACTCCTTATGATGATGCTACTTGAACTTCTTATCCGAGTGACCCATATTATCAGACCAATGGAATGCCTTCAAATGATGACATCAAAATTAAATAAAGTACCCAATACGAACACAGTATAAGTGAACAAGAGAGGGGCCTAATTGATGAATATATGGATATAAAAAGAAGATGTGTTGACAACATTTTCCTTTGGTTCACTCCACCCACCAGATGTGGAACCTTCCAAAACACTAAAAGGAACTAGTCCTTGAACCCTACATAGAGACTCCGCAAATGAGTATATTTCAATTGATTCATGAGATTCAGCCTCCAAATAAAAAGGAACTATATACTTGAAATTATCAATGTAGGCCTTCATTTTATATCATCCATAATGAACACTCATGATCTTCATCACATTCCATGACTTTACATCCTTAGGTATAAACCATCATAATAATGTGGTCTGAAAATCCTCCCAAGAAATACCATTCTACAACAATCCTATGAATATGACCTTGCACCAATCCAATGATGGACATTCATATGAACCAAAACATCATGGAACCTCACAACATTGTGTTTTCCCAACATATTGGGAACCTAAATGACTTCATAAAGCTAGTATACTATCTATAATAAATGACGATCAGAATAGAAGATGAGAATCAATAATTAAAAAATCAATCCCCTTATGCCTCTATAATTTAATTATTATCAAAAAAATATAAATTACTCAATAAAATACAATAATACCTTTTTAGGCTGCATAACCAAAAAAATAAGCACAAATATTAATAATAATGCATAATATAAAAAAATTTCATAGTTCATTCAAAAACCAAAAACCAAAAAACAATTAGCAATTCTGGCCATAATTCATCATGTCAAAACAATGATCCCATGAGAATGGTTATCAAATAGGAAAACAAAAGACCATAAAACATCTCACTAACATTTCATATCATTTAAATCAATATTCTCAAAAAACCCAGTAAGAAACAAATATAATTACCAAACATATGCATTCAATAGAGTAACAAAAATATATAAATATCTATATACTCTAACAAGAACCCAGAAAAAAAATTCCATTTTCAATAATTTTACATCCACAAAAGTGATCATTCATAGAATAACCTAGGGTAAACTCAAACCTTTCACATTTTCAAATCATATCATTCAACTTGAATCTGATATTCCCACAAATTTTAATTCTCTCTTTATCATTAATGAATCACATATAAAAATTCCCCAGAAAAATTAATTTTATATTCCTACTTTCACTTCCAATATTAAGAAGATAGTACCAAAATATCATAAATGTTTCCCATTGAAACCACATATTTTATTAAAACAAATCCATTTTTTGAAATAATTTTCATTCCAAAAACAATTTTACACCCCAAGAGTCAATTTCCCTTTTGAAAACCACTTTCATATAATTTTTTTTTATTTTATAAATCCCCTCACACCAATTCATAATATAATATTAAATAATTCAAAAAAACATCCATAATAATAAATAAGTGGTTATACCTAACCTAGAAACATGGATTAGTAGACCATGCTTCAAGCGAGCGTCACCCACCTGAAGTATCATGAACCTTGTAATAGGGATACACATCAGTCACTACACCATGAATTTCTTTCATGTAACATTGGCCCACTACCATTGTAATCCATTCTTTGTACATTCTAAACAAAAAGAATCCATTCATGGACTACCCACACTAACTTGATGCTGAATATTAGAAATGGTTTATGGAACAATTTAGTTACCTACCAAAAGAGTTCTAAAAAACATAAATCCCAAAGATACCTAGCACCCCAAATAAAAAGGGTATACTTTGATACCATTTTATTTAGAAAAAAACTAGGTAAACCATGAACCGATCACCTTATCATGTCCATGTGAAGGATTGAAGGGTGTTCTGTTTCCCCACTAGATAGAAACTAATGTTGATCGTCTAAAAATAAAAATTGTGATAGTTTTGGAAATAAAAAGAGGAAAAATATATAAAAAATATTTAGGAAAACAATAAAACTAAAATTTATAGTTCATGGAAAATAAAACTACAAACATGCCTCTATGTAACCTCATGTGTCACCTCCAACCGTTATACCACACTCTCTATTTGAGCAATCCAAAACAAGAAACATCACCATTACATAAAATAAAAAAATTAATGATAGTTGTTAGTATTAAAACTCATTATTAGTTCTTAAATAAATTCTTACCATATGTATTTCCAATTAAAATGAAAAACATTTAAGGTAGTTTAAAAATAAATACAAATACAATAAAACTTTTATTCATTTAAAATTAAAATCACAATCATTAATTTTTGAATAATGATCATTTTATTTACAACCCATCTACAAACTATTTTCCAATCATGAATAGATGTTTCAAAATGAACCAAAATAATTTTAGAATAATAGACGATTTATCATAAAGGTTAAAAAAACATGATGAAACTAAAAATATAATCACATAACATGTATCCTATCACAAGAAAGCACCTATGGAAATCCTTATAGTTAACAGAAACATAAAGGAAATTATAATCCTCATACCCTGGTTTTTTTAGTATAAAAACCATATCACACATCGTTATGATGTACAATCCACTAGGAGGAAACATCCAACATTCCTAGTGGTCTCCAATTATATCACATGTTTTCATTGTGTTGTAATAATAATTCTTGCTAAATGAATATATTACATGCCTCTCCTAAGTCATCTATCAAACTTGTTATAGTTATACAACCTATGTACTCAAGTTTCTTATATGATCTATTTCAAACAGTTGTGAATTTTTATAATGCAACAATATAGGTATATATAATTTTCATTTAGAAAAATGTAATTATTCCTCTCTATACTGATCTACATTCATGAGCACATATCCACTTTTATGTCACACAACAACACACATGCCTCTTAACTAGGAAAATATCTTAAATATCACATTAAAACTTATATAACATTTTAAAAAAATAGGAAATGCCTATATAGGGGGTTTCCACATCCAATAAACATTCTCAAAGTGTAAATGAGACTCATTACATAAAAGTGCTGAATTCATTTTTGATAACATAATCACCTAACACTTATATTTTATAAAACCATTTAAAATTTTATACATGTCATTGTAGTTTTGTAAAAAAAATACCCAAAAATCCAACCATCTTTGTAAATTTAAAATTCACCCAATATTATATCTTCTGTAAAACCAATCAAACTATCATCCAACAATGAAATAAAAACAAAACATAGAGAAAATTATTTAATAATAAGAAATCATTTTAGATGATAAAAAACATGAAATAAACTAATATTTTTCGAAAACATGTTTTTATGGAATTTAAAAACATTATTATATAATTAAATAGACAATAAAAAATATATGAAATTATTGTAATTAATTTTATGGCTCTGCCATAGTGTGACCAACTAGGAAGATGACACTTTTTGATTATGTCCACTAGAACAGACAATTAAATCATACATAATGTAGTTGGGGTTTGGATTAGTGGTAGGCACCCCATAATTCTACATTGAAAATGGGGGTTCAAAACCCATTGAGCACAGACACTATAGCAGTAATGTAGCACTACAGTAGCAGCCGAGATACTGTTGCAATGGAGGCACTATAGCGGCGGGGGTACTGTAGCAGCGGAGGGTGTTGTAGTAGTGTGGGTACTGTAGCAGTACTATTCACATAATGGGGCTTGGGCTAAAAAATTGGGCATACGGGCTATGTAATGGGATAAATGCCCAATGGCCCTTCGGGCTATGTAATGGCTCTCCCTCTACCTAGTTAAATAGGGCTTTCCTTTGTTTCAATAATAAAAATGAGGCTTCGACCCCAACCATTAAAAAAAACAGCCAATTAAAACTTATATGGATAGACATTTATATATATAAACCTATTTTCATGGAACATATTCCCCTCTCCATGAGGTAATATGTACAAAGATGTAAGATATATATATATTCTATACTTATATGTGAATATGTAAGACCTATCAACTCCCGTAGCTCAAAGACACATAAATGAAATCCAACACACTAGTAAAAATTATCAGCAACTAAACAAACCCAATACACATAAATTTAAATTGAACTTAAGTGATAGAATTGAAAACGCTTACCCAAATTAACTGCTGGTGGTACAAATTTTTTCTAAATTGACCACCTTTGGCTGTGGGTGTCGAGACACGGTAGAAGTTAACCTATGATACCCATCACATGAAATAGAAACAAAAGGGACTTATAAAATTGGATCATCAGAAACCCTATGGTTTAGTTGGGCTAGTTAGGGTAACAAGGATGAATAAAAACACTGAATTAAGGGATTGGAATTTAAATGAGACTTGTGAGAGATGAATAAACACCAAATGGGATTAGAACTGACTTCTATACCGAGGGTGCTAGAACGTTAGAAGGATTCATATGAGATAGGGTAACATGAATAGAGGGAGGGGGGAGGGTGAGCTACATTAGGTGAGGTAGGTACTAGAATAGGGATAAAAACATAACATAATAATAATGAAATGATTATTTTTTTTATTTAAAAAAATTATTTTATTTAAATATTTTATTTTTTTATTTTCATTAAAGTCTGTTTTTGAACACTACATAAGCTGTATGATTTGGACGCACGGTCTACCAAAACATATGCCTACAATTCATACCCTATTGTAAATAAGGGCCCCAAATCAGTTAATGGCACACAATTATAGAAACTATATGTATACTATGTAACTCCTCTCTCTCATTTGATAGATCCATTTAACATTCTTGTTCCATGATTCCTCTCCTGTGCAAAACATGTTCTCTACTAAAAAAAGGGTGTGCAATCGCTGATTGACATTCTATAGTTAGGGAGAAACCATTCACAAAGTATTCATAGGGACAAAAACACGGAATGTCTCATAAAAAATTTTAAACAATAATACATCCCGAATAGGACCAAAAGACTAAGCACCAACAAAATGATAAAAATTCAGGAAATCTAGTTATATGGTTTGAAATTAAAGGAATTATAATATAAATTATTTTTATAAAGTAATTATATTTTGTTTACATAATGTACTTGAAGGTTCATTCCTCCAATACAGTATGAAAAAAAAATTTCCATCCATATTAATATAGCGATTTTTAAAATTTAATTAATATTATTGATCATGTATATTGTATGTTATGGAATAGTAACCCAAATAAAAATCATTAGTTGGGAGGATTTATGAAATGTCTTAAAAAATATGAAACATAAAAGTATTTTTTTTAAAAAAATTGTGAGTTGTAAATAATATATAAATAATGGAAAATAAGTTGTATTAGGGAACTGCTAACACATATAAATTCCATTTCATCGAAAATAAAATAGATGAAGGAATGATATTTTCACATGTGAAATAATAGAAAATTACTTTTTCCAAATTCAATTAAATAACAAATACAATATATTTTTTACATTTTTAAAAAAAATTAATGAATTTAATGTGATGTAAATGAACCATAATTGATTATTATGTCATAAAAATGAAATTATCAAAATAACTTAATTAATACAGACAATGGTAAAGGGAAGTTCTTGATAGAGATGATGAGAAGATTTTAGTTTCTATAAAATGTTAAGCATTTGTAAAAATATTAGTCATGATACAATTAAATTCAAATGAAACATGAAAAACACAATGAATAAAATAGGTAAATGGTGATGGGTTTTGATTGAAAAAAATTCTACAGATGGATTATCACTCAATATGAGTAATTATTATAAAATAGAACTACCAATGAGACAATTAGGGTATGAGTAATATTGAAATCACATCCCAATATAGTGAATGTTTTGGACATTAAAAATAAAATAGTATGAACAAAAGGATAATCAATGATATAATATAACAGCAAGAAATTATATAAACTATATAAATTATATTCTATGAATAATTATAATCATATATAATTAATTAGTGTTTGATGCCGTGTAACCCATATAAAAATAATAAAATTTGAGGGAAGATTCGTTGGAAAATAATTAACTAAGATTGAATTGAAAAACCTTGAAGGGAAGGATGAGATACATTGTAAATATTCATTATGTACATCAAATTAATCATGGAAAATTGTTTTGAATAAGAAATCATATATATCGAAGGATGATATTGAAAAAAAACCAATACAACTATGGTTTACATCAAATGAATGGAAATTTAAATACAGTTAATTTTTTATTAAAACCCTTATAATTAATTAAATATTAAAAAACAATAATAATATTTTAATATAACCATATTAAAACATTCATGGTTTAAATTAAGAAATATGGATCATGAAATTAAATATGAGAAATGAACCCCTTTACATGACCCATATTCATTATTTGTATGCACTAAAACTCTTGCATAATAAAATTATGTTTTTGAGAAATGAAAATAATTACCATAAAATTTTATTTATGATATGAAAATGATTTTTAATTTTCATATTTTTTATATTTCTCACAAATATTTGTTACTCGGGGTTTTTCTGTTAATTGTATCAAAACAATATTTTTTATATTTTTTTAAAATGCATTATATATTATAATTATATTTTTCATACTAATATTTTTTTTGTTCATATATATTTGTTATTTTCAAAAATTATTCATCAATATGATTGGAAAATGGTCAACTATTAGTAACAGTTACATTAAATCTGTACATTTACCTATCACATTTACTATGATCTTGTATTTTCAATATCAAATTAAAAATAAAATATATAATATTTAAAAAACAGAAAAATTATTTAATTATTCATATCAAGTATTGAAATTAACATTGATTCTATATTCAAAAATAATTTAAATTTATGGAATCGTTCATGTAGGTTATTATTTCAATAAAAAACATGTTATAATTAATGGATAAGTATTATTGTAGGATAATTTAGAAAAAATAACTTTATTTTTCATTAAAATAACTTTATTTTAATTAGATTAATTCAGTGAATAATATATTAAAAAATTATTATAATACAACATATCAACAAAAAGAAATACATCAAATTCGTGGAGGCATTAGTCAGCATGTCTGCACGTATTCCATATTAATTTTTAACATTGAATGGGAAGATGGTAAAGAAATATAAAAAATTTAAAAAACACAATAATTTTATAATGATCGTATTATTTCATAAATTATAATTTTATTAACATATTGGTAATATTTTTATCAATAATAAGACATGTCCATCATGGAAGTGGAAATTTACGCATTCAAATGATGACACGTTTAGTTTTTTACAGAAAATTGGAATACAAATTAAATATTTATTTTTTATTTAGGATTCATAAATAAATTTTATATTCCATTTGTATTCATCATTTTAAAAAAAATTACTATAGATAATATTTGGTAATGATGTATTTTTCAATTCGTGGATGTGGTTATCTACATATATGAACTATAGATAGTACATGGTATTTTACTGAATAGATATCAATAAGTAAGAGTTTATCAACATATAATGAGAAATTGGTATATTAATTATACTAGTCTAATTATATGATGGTTGATATACATTTTTTGGATTTTGTTCTTTAATAATGATTGATTAAAAGACGAAATAATTATGTGGACATCTAGAGTTTTCCCTTAGAGGTATCCCACAAAATAATGTATATAAGATATATAATCTTAAAAAATCCATAATAAAGATAGTTAGGGTTCTATATGGAATATAATAATTTTTTATTAGATAATGGC
This sequence comes from Viscum album, assembly GCA_963277665.1. Classification (NCBI taxonomy): domain Eukaryota; kingdom Viridiplantae; phylum Streptophyta; class Magnoliopsida; order Santalales; family Viscaceae; genus Viscum; species Viscum album. Next base: position 823,634,566 of record OY728151.1, read on the forward strand.
TTAGAAGTAATATGTGTAACATGATGTGGTTGATGTGTTCCATTTTAGAAGTGAATATGAGTGCAATTTTGGAAGAAACCATTCCATATAAATGTATATAAAGATACAAATTAATTAAAAATATTAAATAGTTGAAAAAACGGGATGTTACATTTGTTTTTTTCTATCAAAAAATTATCTATTTTCAACATCCTTTTTATCATGTTTTGGATTATTTCCACTAAGAAAATAATTTACCACTATTTATCTATTATAGTGGTTATTAACTCATTACTAATAGAAATTAATTTTAATTCAAAAATAAAACTTAATTTTCAAAATTAATTTTATCAAAGTGATATAAAATTTTACAATCATTTTATGAAATAATATTTCAAATTTTTTGAAAAATTATTTTTGAAATAAATTTTCATATTATGAACATATTATTTTTTAGGAAAATGGTAGTTCCCTAGAAAAAAACATATGTGTAAGAAATAAGAATCAATTGTATCAATATAAAAAAGTTAATTATATTTTTATGATGAAAATATATGTACCTTTAAGGTCATTTCGGAAAATATTTTTACCATTAAAATAAGTTAGTAAATGAAATTATTATATAATATATTCAATTTAATATATTAAATTTAATTTATATAGTTATACATTGGTTTTATAATTTTAAAATAATATCATTAAAATGAATAAATAATTCATATAATAAATTATTTTATTAATTTATGAAAACATTATATTTAATTTATATTGATAATGTTAAAAAATATCTTCATTTCGACTTTTATGTATTTTCATTAACTCATATAAAAATCACGTATTTATGAAATAATATAAAAATACATAAAAAGTCATTTATTATATAAGAAAACAAAAAATTATTTTCCTTTTAATAAATTAAATTTTCTATATTTCTAAATTTAACTTTTAAATGATAAAAAAAGATATTAGGAAAACCACTTTTACAGAACAATTCAGTTCATTTAAAAAGTATTTATTATTATCGTATTTTTTAATAATTTTTAATTGGCTTATATTTTTTTATTTAATATATAATTTCTATTCCTAATTATTGTTAAGAGTATTTAATGAATATATCATAATTCATATTTTATAAATGTTGTTTTGGAAATAAGCAATCAACACAATTTTTATATGAATACAACTATTGTATATTTAATTCAAGAGTGATTCCACAATCTACAATTATATTTCCTCAAAATTAATTAATAATAAAATTCAAAAAAACATGAACTATATAAAAAAATTGTGATTAATTAACTATATTTATTTCTATTTTTTTGTTCAATATGTATTAACTTCTTTAGTGTTTATATTGATCGTTTAGATAAGTTTTTTCCATTGGTTTAAAATATATTCAATTTAATAGCAATGATCATTTGTAATTTTATAGTAGTATGTCACTATTTATTAGTGTGATGATGTATATTTAATGTCATTCTATATTTTTATGAGATAAATAGTTCATTATATTTTCTAAAATAGTTTTTAATCAATAAGTATATAATCATAATTAGGTTTTTGACTATGAAAATATGGGTTGATGATTACCATTCATATCATTATTATATATATTAGTTAATAATTATATAACTCAAATAAATAAATAAATAATTTAATGATATATTTATCTACCATATAAATTTTTAAGAATATTCATTAAATTCATAACCTGAAATAAAATTCCATCAATAGCTTAGATAATATTATGTTAATATGGGTAAATATAAATTTTAAGGAGATTAAAATGGCGGAAAAAGAAGATATATATTTTCTTTTTACCAAAATATGAATTGTAGAATTATTCATATATTTTAATAATACTAGAATTAGTATTAATTTAATAAAAATAATCTTATTGTGAATATAAATAAAAACATGTTGGTTTTTAAACTATTATCTTTATCTTTCAACCACACCAAAAGGATTGAAATTATATTCTTTTGAGGTGAATATTTTTATTAGGTAAATGTATTAAGAAAGAGGGAAAATGTTTTTATTAGTTGATTTAGGTATTTAATTAAAAAGTATCTTGTATCTAGGAAAATGATGATTTGGTTAGAGGAGGGTTGTTTATATACCCAAGGGGGATGTATTCCTTTGAATAAAATAATGAATAAGATATTATTAATTATCAATAATATCAATAGTTTTTATTAAAATTACAATATATTTTTATTAATTAATAAAATCATATTTTATTATCATATACACTCACACAAAATGGAATTTAATGTTAAAAATAAACCTATAATATAATTAATACAATGTGGATTTTTGATAATATAAAATAAAACTTAGTCATTAAAAAATAATTTGTTTGTATGTAAATTATATATTTTTTATTTAAAAATTAATTATATAACGGTTAACAAAATTTGAATATGTCAATTACATTTATAAATAGTTGTGTAATATAATTGTAATTAAGATTTCATATAAATAATTATATACAAAAAAACAATATTTTCCACAATTTTCCTAAAAAATAATTTTACTAAATATTATCTAAAATCCATGTCTAGAAATATTTGGATGATTATTAAATACATTATAGAAATTTTATAATACTAATTATGTAATAAAGTTAACAATATTATTAAATTTAGACAATAGATATATATTTATAGAATTTATACAATATTTTTAAAATTAATTATCAATTACTAAATTAATTTAATAATTGTATCCTTATGAAAAACATATGACTATTTTTTTGTAATACCATAATACATATATGAGAAATAAATTTTCAAATTAAAATAAAAAATACATCATAGATTTATATTAGTAGAGAACTTATTACATAACCATTTAATTTTATTTAAAAAACATTTCTATAAAATCACAAGTAATATGATTCAAAATTTTTCAGAATAAATGAATTATTATTTAAATTATATACTTTTAAAACAAATATATTTTTATCTAAAAATATTATCCAGAGATTTTTTTCATATGATGGGCCTTCAACATCATACAAATTTAAAATATTTTATTTTATATTCAATTGGTATATGTCTTAATTATATCACTATTAACTCCTGTAAAATCATATGCAAAAAATTAATTTATAAAAAACATTACTATTAAAACAATCTTGGAAGAGTGAATAATTAATTTTTCCATTAAAGGAGTTGTTAATGTCCATTTTAGTTATTGTTCAGAAAATTCCATTTTGATACCTGGATTGAAAATAATTTTCTATTGTTATTCAATAGTATATTAATCATTAATAAAATTTAGTTTTTTGTAGAATAAAAATATGGTAAATAATTTTTACAATATCTACCATTAAGTATAAAAGAAAACCATTTATATATTATTTAAAAAACATAATTATAATATCTTATTTAATAATTACGTAAATATATTGTAGGATCAAATTTTTAATGGGAAGTAAATTAAATTATTATTTATGTATATATGTAAATGGTTTCATATTATATAAATAATCACTAAATAAAACAGTTGTTTTGTAACATAAACATTTAATCACTAACATTTATAGCATCGAATCCAATCTAACTCGAATGAATATCTATTTATGGCATGAAAGAGTAATGTTTTTCTTAAGTTTAATTTTAATAAATCTATTTTAACATTGTAGTCAATATTAAACATAAAATCTACTATATTAACTATTATAATTATTTGGGTTTATGTGTTCATCTAAATGACTAAAAACCCCACACAAGGCATATTAATTTCTATTTACAATAGAATAGGAAGGATGCATTAAAAATCATTATAACATCTCTCTATATGGAATATTATTCATTATGTGACACCAAATTTTCAACATAAATTAATTGAAAAATATTTAACATCATTCATTTATTAATGATTGAAATACACTCATATAAATCATTATAGAGATAATTTTGAAACCATATGAAAGGATTGTAATATTATAACATGTATTAATTCACAATCATTTAGTGTAGTTTTTTGTAGAAAATATTTTCCACTAATTCATATAAAATAAAACATAATTAATATTACCATATATAATCATCTTAAATTATTATCTTTATTTGATTATTTTATCTGTAATCATCTTCAATACATGTATCTAGTTAGTTTTTCAAAAACAATCTACTTGTGATAAGTAATGTGAAAATATAATTAAACTACCAAGATATAGAGACAAATGACATTACATAGGTTCATTATAATAGTAATTTTTATGAAATCATGCCCACCACACTACTAATATTATTTATATGTATTGTCATGATATTATAATAAAAACATTGATTTATTCTAACTGCATCCCAGTAGAAATCCTCAAATTCATTTTTATTCCCCAATAAATAATTATATCCATTATGATAATGAAGAAAAACACTTCCATAATAAACCAATTTCCTTTCCATATCATCTATACCAAAATTATTAATAAACACCAACACGGTGGAGAAATTATATATGATCCCAATTGATTATATCTCATTTTGAAACATCATCATGAATAATTGTTCCTAGAGATTTTCATTGTTGATTATCGAAAATGGACTATATTTTTGAATCCCATCAATTTTATTTTTCCACGATTTATTTTCAAAATAGATAGTATAGGGGTTACAGATGTGGAAATTTTGTTTCTATACAACTAAAGGAAGACCATGTCATAGTGTAAGGTATAATGATGGTTCTGGTGAGATATTTTAGTTGTCAATAATGTTGTGTGTTATTTAGAGTTGGTAATTTTGGAAGGACTTATTTTTTATTTGTTCCTTTGGTAATGGTTCACACCATCATGAGTGAAACAGCCAATGTATATTTTATGGTAGGAAAATTTAAAAGAATGATCTTCAATGGGAAATTTGGAAGGGACCCATGATTTTTTATATGGTACATTTCCACTAGAGGTATTTGAAAATTTATAAATAGAGAGTGGGGAAAATTAAAATCCATATGAAAATGGAAATGGATTTTTAAAATCGAGGTCTATATGATTTTTTTGAGGGATTATAGAATATGTGCATCTAAATGACAAAATATAATACATTGTGATCTTAAATGGTCGAGGATTTTTTTTTGTGTTATGAAGGTCGGTGGTTAGAATCACCTTTGTGTATAAGATGTAATCCATATCTTGGGGCATGTCATGGTGTTGGTAAAATAATTTTTTTGTTATTTTTATTATTCATAAATCTCATTTGTTAAAAAAAATGAAAAATCAATGAGATCTCAATATGACTTGGGGAACCTTGGGAAATGTTCTAGCTACAAAATTATATTTCAGGCCACAATGCCCTTTTTTTCAAGATCCAACACTCTTATATCAGGGTACCCTATCTTACTATACACATTTATTCTTCCTTATTCCATCTCTATCGAATTTAATTAACTAATATTTCCCAATATTCAGACTTACATTCTAGCATGTATTGATGGCGATTTATAGTGGATAGTTTCGGAGGTGATTTCAATCTAGTTTTGTGATGGTTGATAATTTTACTCTAATTATAACATACAAAACATTTATGGTACCATATCAAGGATATGGATTTATTAGTTTTCTATTTAGTTTAAATTTTGAATTGAATGTATCTTGTATTAATATATTTGTATACTGTATGAATATTTTAAATTAATATTACAACATCAATGAATAATGAATTGGAATCTATATTTTGATTTCATGTGTCGATTCAATGGAAATAACAATAATTTAAATTTTCTATATACTACAGAATCAATTTTAAAAGAATTTTATTTGTCACTTATCCTATTGGATATTCATTAAAAGTGATAAAATGTATGAATTTAGTATTAACATGTTGATTATTGAATGATGTATGTTAATCAAATTACCATTATTCCTTGATGTGTATTTAATATGAATAAATTTTTTTAATAATTTTTATGATTGAATCCTATATGTTCCTTGATGATAATCATATATATCCTTTTATTATTAACTTTTAATAATGAATTAATATATTAAATATGAAAAAATAAATCTTTCTGAAGAATGATTTGTGGTGTTTTGTGGAACCATCCTTGTTTAGAAAAGGCTTCAATGACTTGGATATATGTTTTGGGTTTTCCATTCAAATAGATTGATGATAAATCATCTTTTAACATTTATGTATTATATATTATTTTATATCAATTTATTATTTTGTACGGTTCATTTTGAAAATTTTTGTATGACAAATGTTGACAGAAAATCATCGTTAATTAATTTTTAATTGATGTGTTTAATGTTGAATTTTAATACATAGTCTGAGATATAATAATTATTATTTCATGAATTTTAGATGTTATTTTTTATTTTTATGTGTTGAGAGAGTGTATTTCCAATGTTTCTTGTGTTTAGTTTTGACGTATTTTTTTCTATATGTTTTTGTAATGGTATTTATAATAACCTACATCATTTATCTAATGAATTAAGATTTTATCATGTTTAAGGTTTATAAGGCTGATTCCTATATTAATCTGAATATATAAATTTAAATTATTGAACATTAACTCATCAAAGGGTTGATTATTTTGTTAATTTGGTGTAGTTGAAATTGTGGTATGGTTAAAAATAATTCTCTAAGGTGTAGAGAATCAAAATATGAAAATATAATGTTATTTTTAAAATACTATAGTATTAAAATTAAAATACATAATTAAACATGGATTTTGAAATGGGTTTTATAATTAATGAATAGTTATTTTATAGTACTAAATGAATTGGAATATGATATGCTTTTATGATTCATTTATTTTGTGGAAACTAGTTTCCTCAGTGTTATTGGAAGATATAGGTAGAGAAATTAGATGAGATCCATAATTGGTTCAAAGAATATGTTTTTCCTTTATTTTGGTTATGTTATATGTATATTATTATAGTATATGTTTTCATATTCTCCCTTAAAAAAATTTAGAGGGAATATGAAACCCAAATTTTTTGTTTGTGGGTGATTTCCCTAGAATATATGCTGGGGAGGGTCTAAATTGATGACTAGTAACTCTTCAATATTCTCCATTTAGTATAACAAGATGTTTATTTATATCTAGGATATAATGTGTTGATGTTTATTTATAATTTCCATATTATATTGATGGCACTATATGTTAGTAAACATGTGGGTCTGATGTATCAACATGAGGTTCCACCATATACATATTATAGATTACATTAATTATGTAATGCAGTTTGGTCATTTTCAGAAAAATTACTTATTTCAGAGATCACAATATAGTATTCATATGTGTTTTATATATATTAATGTTTTATTTAAAAAAACATTATTATGAAAAAATCATTTAATTGAATTGCACTCCCAGATTAATTTCATATGATGATAAATCATTGTAGTTTTGTATGATTTATTTTATCGTAAAAGGTGGAGTAACACAAATTTCATTACAAAATAATTAAGCTACTATCAATGTAGTTAAAAATTACCCAAATGAGTGTTGAGTTAAAATAAGATATTTTCATGTGGAAAAACCAAAAAATAATTTTGGATTTTTGTAATGGTAGATGGAATTTGAGGCTTTTTAAAAGATTGTGATCATCTCTATGTTTTATAGCCTCTTATTTTTATGAGAAATTTTGACATGTGAATGAGTTTTTTATGTGTGTTTATCTACGATATATGTGGTATGATTTTACTAATTGTTATTATGTTTCTAAATTTTTTATTCGAATTTTCAAATTTGGATAATTCTAATACCAAGGTAATACATTGATATTGATCAATATATTCATTTGGCCATATGTGATCATAGGATTTCTAATAATGGATAACATAAATATTTCTAATGATTCGGGTCATGGGATTTTGGATTTACAATGGTGTACCCTACATTAATTTTACATGTTCATTGGTCTAGAAGGTTAGATATATAGAGCAACATCAGATCCTCTATGAATGAGTGATTTTGGGGGTCTGAATAAATATTCTCCTTATGAGGGGTTTATGATGAGGGGTTCCTTCAATAGTGAGATAGACATTATGTATTTGAATTAATGATTCCCATTCAGTTTAGGGTAAAAATATTTTATTATTATAATAATTAAATGAGTAATAGGATTCAATTTTCATAAAACATGTTATTTAAATTTACCATTACACATACATTTAGTACATAAATATTTTTTTTTCTATTCAAATATCTATAATTAAATTTATTATATTTGTAAATCTGTTATTATTGTTCATATTTACAATATATTTATATTAATCCTAGAAATTATTAAAATGGGATTTGTATTATGAAATTATTTTATTTTATTACATAATAATTTTTTAAATCAACCTATATCATCTTATGGTTGGAAATTTTATGTTATGTTTTGGACTAAAATTCATCCCAATATTATAGTTTACAATAAAATCATATATCCCAAAAACACTTTTTTTAGTAACTATTATTTTTTATAATTGATATGAATTATATTTTCATTTGGTTTACTATAGATTTTCTCAGTCTCTATTCAAATAAAAACTATTTTGATATATAAATATTATATTTTTCATATTGAATTAATACTAGTTATATCCCTAGAAAATTGGAACACTCATAATCATATGATAATTGATATAAATGTCTACTATTGTTGGAGGATTCATATAAAGACATTAGTCATTAATACTATAGTGGGGAACTATTTTATAATGACTAAAAATTATTCAAATATTGATAAGTGACATTATATTTTGTTATGTGTGAATATTGAATTTAAGGATAACTATAAATATGTGAAAAAATTATTTTATTGGGGGTAATGATTATATAGAGAAAAAATTAATCTTATTAAACTATAAGAAATAATACTAATTATTATGTAGAATACTCATTTGATAATCCCCAACGATCTTAAAACATGATGAGTTATGTTTTATATGAAGTAGTGTGAAATTAATTTTCATCCCATAAATTCTCAAAATCAAATACCTCAATGATTAATGACTATTTTAAAAGTCTATATTTTCATTGTGATAAGGCCTAATATGATGTTATTTTGGTTTAAAATTGTATTTATGAAATTCAAAAGTAGTGGAAGTCTAGGTATTAAAATATAGATTATATGACACACGTGAATATGATGTATATAGATTATTTTATAGGAACTCTAATTTAATACAATAATATATTATGATATTAGATGGTTTGGATATGAGGAATAATGGAGTATTAGTTTTTCCTAATTAAGGTAATTTTATTCATCGAGTAATATGTTCTAAATGAAATAAAAAAAAGAAAGAAATATATATAAATATATTATAATATAATAATTTTGAATATAGTGAATATGAAATTTCCTAGTTGGATATAATGTTTAATAAGATAATGTGAAATTGAATCAACTAATATGATCATCAAAAAAATTTAACGCAGGAAAATTAGAGGATAAGATACATATATTTTATTAATTATATATTTATGAAGACTATTCATATATAAATTGATTTTATGAGAGTAAATATGAATATTGAAATTCCTAAAAAACTTCAAAAATAATAGGGATGAAAAATATGAAATCCTTGCATACAAGTATAACAATTGGTGGTAAACCCACTTATGGAATATCATTGAAGGAAAGGTTAATTGATTTTAAAATTATACTTGGATTCTACGAAAATTTTCTTACATTATAGGATTGCATTACAAAAATAGTAACTACAAAATATCTTACAAATTTAACAAACCCATGAATGATTGGGAATAAATTACATAGATTTATTATTTTTTCATAAAAAGTATTATTATAAACCACCAGAACAAGTTTTATAATAAAATTCATTGTTTTCAACATATGTCTTTAGACAAATCCTTCTTTTAAATAATGAAGATATTAAATTTTAAATGATTAACATTTGTTGATAACTAATAGTGTGAAATCATAAATTTCGGTGGTGTTTCATTGTTTAGAAAATATGAAATTTCAAATGATATATATTTTAATGGAATATCCACAAGATTATTTCCAAAAGACAACTATGATATGAGGTATAAGATGTTAAATTCAATAATGACCAATGTAATATTCAATAAAAATATGGAAGAATCAATTTATTAATTGATATGCATTATAATTAGAACATGGTTGACATAAAAGTCCTTTTATATGAATTTTCCATATTTAAGTACCATGGATGAATTTTTTTATCTTTGTCTTTGAATGTTTTATCTCTACAGCTACGGTAGATTAGCTAAAATATTATGGAAACATTTTTAATGAATTAATTATAATATAGATGTTACTCTCCAAATATTTATGATCATTTTAAATATGTTTTACATCCAAAGTATAATGTTTAATTTACTAGGGAAGTATGAATATTAAAAAATATACAGTTAGTATAAATAGACATAATCGATCCTAAAAAAAGATGCACAACGCTATATATCATTAAATTCTTATACTTGATACTAATTACAGTAGATTCACATGGGTCTATTGTCACCGTATAAAATATGAAGAATTGTTTTGTTTTAAATATTTATACACATTGATTAGTAATGAGAAAAACCTATTTTTAGTACTATATTGAGTAATCATGTCAGTGAAATAAAAAAACATTTTCTTAAAAAAATTTATTGTAAAAATTGTATTACTAGAAATATAAATTTTCTGAAGATACCTTCATAAAAATTAGTTGTTAAATAAAGAAACATTTTTAAATGATATGGCACAAACAACATTGGATGAATATTATTTTATTGGATGTGTTTAGGGTCGGTTATGAAAATTGATTTCTAAAATACATTTTTTTTATATAACCGATTCCATAATAAAAAAACATTTCAAGTTATGTTTAAATGGACAAATACATTAGAATTAAATTTTATGTTGGTGTACTATATTAATATTAAATAAATATATGCTCATCTTTATAATTTTGATCATATATGACCTAAATTAATTTTTTTATTATACAACTAGTAAAGAATATATAGTTTTTTATAAATTAACTAACATTTTTTATGATATAGATTATATAATATTTGATAAAAATGATCCTTATGTTAAGTTAAAACGTTGTAAATTTTATAATATGCAATATTTTGTAAAAATAATTTTTTCATAAAAATTTAGACAGTAATCATTAAAAATTAATCCCCTAGAAATTCGGTAAATGGATTTTTAGTATCATGGTTCGACATAGACAAAAGATACATAATATTTAGAAATGGAATAACATAATATGTTACCAAGAGAAAAGTAATTTTTAAGGGTTCATACCAACAATAACTTAATTTATGATGTGATATAACCATTATAAACATGAAAATCCTTTTAAAATGAATGTTATCATCATCTAATACTATTTAAATTCAAACATAAATGTTATATTATGGAATTGGTGATAAATTTCTATTAGTGATATACTTGACGATATTAAACATTTCAAATCAAATATATTCTTGAAACTTGTTGAATGATATAAACAAAATTAATTGATTATTTTATAATTGTTTTATAAAAAAAATGATGATAAATTAATTACTATATATAATATGAAAATACATGTTTCAAAGTGTTAATTTTTAAAATTTGGATCAGATTAAGGTGATACAATTTCAAAGGTAACAAGGATTCAGTTTATCCATATAATATTATACATTTTAAAACATATAAATTTTTACTTATTTAAAATGGATGTATAATTTGAATTACATAAAAACTTTCTCAAGTGATTTATTACAATAAAAATACACTTTTTTCATCATAATAAAATTATAAAACATTTATTGAACTATTATAATGCTCTATGTGGCCTTAAACCATCCTTATGATCCTAATATAATCATCTTAAAAATATTTTTAATTTATGTTAAAATTTTATTGTGAATAATAATCTGACAGAATTTATAATGACATCATGGAAATATAATTATTATTTTGAAATATATATATTCCTATTTTTTTGGTACCAACCAAAAAATCACCTTTCAAATTTTTTTATACGTGTGATGTGATATATTGAAAACATTCTGATGGGTTAACTAATATATTTCCTTTATCTTGAAATATCATAAAACATAAAAAAATAAACATAACAAAAAACATTAAATATTTACTACTATGTTTTCTATAATGCATCATTTATTTGTACATTGGTTGGTACATCAATGGAACTGGATGTCAAAAAAATTTGGAAATTGGTTTATCAGAAACACTATTTTTTTATCAGATAATTATTATATTAAATGTATAATCCACAATTTGTCATTATTATTTTTATGTTTTATTGAAATTTCAATAATATATCCGTGAAAAATATTTTGTGCGGTAATTTTTTATTTTTATTTCATTAACACTATTCAGAACGTGATCTATTTTTTTATTATAGATCAAATATTACACTATAAAGTTTATCATGTTATGGATTTAAATGTTATACATTGGATAAAAAAAGTACTCCCATAAGACATCATTTAAATGGAGAATCATTAGATTCTATTTCCATGAAGAATAAACACATGATTTTACTCTCTAATGCTAAATAGAAATATTTTCTAGCTGTATGTTGTTTCAATTATGCTATTTGGACGAATTATACACTCATATATATATTTTTATATATTGGTAATCAATAAATATTTGATATAACACTACTGAAATCGATTTTTCTCAAAACACATCACATCTATCATGAGATTATGGAATAGATGTATATGAAATGTCATTTGGTATGATGCATATAAAGGGTATATTTTTATTCTTTTTATCATAAAAATTTTCATTGAAATTTATACATAATAAAATTACAATATAGTAAATTAAAAATTATTAAAAATTATATGTAATTGATCAAAATAATGTATTTGTTTTCAAATAATGTTTATCATATAACACGACTTTTCAAAACTCTATGAAAATGGGCGATTATTTTTCATTGATAATTCTAACTTTTTATGAATGGTTATCTTAAATTTGTTTTTTATATCATTTTTAATATATAATGAGAATTCATCAAAATAATTTCTAAAATTTAATTACTTTTTAAAATCACTTTCATTATTACAAATGGTCCGGTAAAAAGAATTATAAATCCTCAAAATAACATTCAAACACATACAAATATGAAGAAGGATAAATTTGAACCAAATACCTCCTTGGAACCCCAAACAACAACACTTATGAATTATTTTTTATATTAAGTAAAAAAATAAAAACATTCATTTATTTAATAGAAATTAGAAAATTAGTTCACTAGTATATATAAAATATCATTAAAATATAAACCAAAAACATATGTTAAATGATGATATCATTCACAGTTATCAGAAGTTAAATTCCTGGAAAAGGATAATATATTTTTAAACATGGAGAGTCCCATGAATACGGAGTATAGTATATTTATGTGAATAGATAAATTTTATATTATTATGGAAAATAAATTTACTTGTACTCTATTGTATTCAGATTTTAAAAATATATATAATTTTGTATTTTACTTTTTCTATCATTCAGGTTTTATCAAAAAAGAAGAAACATTAGAAATATTTTCAAATTAACTCTTCACAATAAAGAATTTTTTTAGAAAATATATTTCGTTGTTGTTCAATATATGTAATTTATACTTTTTAATGGTGGGGATATTGTTTTAATGTAATTAAGGTGTGTTAATATATATTAATACTAATTAAAATATCATTTTTATCTAAAATATTTGCGGATTTATAACATTATATGTTTTACTTATATGTTATTTTATTTAATTTATATAATTTTTCCTATATTTATTTTTTGGGGAGGAACTTGGATATTTTATTTTTTTTAAAAATATATAGTGATATTTTCTATTTTAACTTTTTCAATCAGACATGGAAATTTCATTATATAATATGTGATTCCCCTAAATGGGGAAGAGAGTTATGTTACATTATCATTTAAAATAATTTCTTTTAATTTTTTTTGTAAATAACAATATACACGTTATGTAATCCTAATCTAGAATTAAAATAACATTTCATCAATTTTCAATTATATGATTTTAATTTGGAAAACCAAATTTCAAATAATTATTAATTTATTCATAACAAAAATTTCAAAAGAAGAGTATAATTAACATCTGTATAACATGTTTAATATCACTAATTTCAATTATAGATAATAATGTCTATTCTTATATTGTCAGAAATGTCCTTAAATAACGATTATTTCATACATTGTAGTATATTACAACCTCATCAATAAAATAAACTAAAACTTCATTGATCGATAGAAGGAATATTATAATATTTTCATGTTATTAATGTACATAATGTGGTAATTTTTCTCTATTAATTGTTCCTATTAGTTTAAAAGTTATCTTTATAATTTTTTTCTGAGAGATAAAACAGGTGTGGTTAATATTTTCAATTATCTTCAATAATTATTTATTATATTACCATTTTTTGATAATTTTTATTGGTGTATTTAATTGATAAGATAACATAACCTATATTATTTATATGGAATATATTAATTTCGTAGAAAATAATAAAATTGTATTGCTAATCAATCTATAAATTGTATTTGGAATTAAATTTTGCAGATATTTATTTGATCATACATGATTTATGGATTTTGGTGATATAAAGATATATGTTGGATAAAATAATCATTGTATTTTAATATTGGAATGGAACATTAATAATTTGATGTGTTTATTTTTATGGATTCAGGGGAATAGAACATGGGTACAATGGATCTGGATGAAATATCATTCATAAGCATAATATTAAAGGGTATCATTATAATTTCCTTTAGTTGAAATTTTAAATTGTAATATGATAGACCGGTTTAGGTTAATTCTATATTATTCATAAATTTCATTCATTTATATCTATCTTATTCTTCAAAAAATAATTATATTTATATTTCTGTTATATAAATATATATTATAATTATATATATCCCTACTATATTTATATATTTTTTATCAATTATTTAATTTTTAATATTTTTACACTACTAATTTTTAAAATATTTAAACTATAATATTTTTATTCAATCTACACATTGAGGTAAAATAAACTAATAAGTCATGATTTTTACAACAATTCAACACCTCGTCTTGTAGTTTTTTTATTTTTCATATAGGCTAATGAATATACAATAGCTTCATAGTGGTGTACATGTATAGATTTTAATGGACAATGGTATAATACATTAAAACACATTTCACTTGTATTATATATAAAATACATGATTATGATAATGGGGTTTTGAATTATTTAATTACATATAGGGTGATATAACTAGCATTTGTCTACATGCGGTATATGTTAACTTAGGGATGGCGTGGAATCATAGAATATGTAGTGTTATGGTGAGAGAGAGATAAATATTTTTTGGTACTTTCAGTGACTACCTTGTTCTATATATGATATTGATGTATATTGATTTACATTTATGTGTTACATTTTGAGTGAGCCTTGGTGAGTATGGGTTTTTGTTTTACTTGTTTATATTACATGCTGTCTAATTAGTTTATTCACAAAGCTATACCATATTTCCTTCACATATTCATAATACGTAATGGGGATGAATCTATAAATCAATGTTTTATTCTGAACACTTATGTATATAGATTATTTTTCATGATTTTATTATTTTATCTATTATTGGCATGAGAATTACTATATTTGGTTGGTTTTTGATAAGATGTTGATTTTAATGGTTTCTCCAAAGTCATGGATTTGCCACATCAAATTTTTTCCTTTTTTTAATAAATTAAATTCTTATATCATGGTGGATTATTTAAATATGTGATGATGTTGATTGGTGGATCTCATATTATCTATTTTCATTAAATTTACTTAAATGGCTTAAATTCAACCAATTTTTATGAATTTAATTCACGCAGTTATAGTATCCAATCTATATCATATTTTATACAGGCATTAAGGGTTAGTCTTCTCCTTCAAATCCATCATCGGAGGGGTATAATTGGAGGGGGAGGGGGGGGGGGTAATGTGACCAAGTGTCACATTAAATGATGGTTGACTGATAGTCTATATAATAGGGGTAGGTATAGTTTTTTATTGTATTAGTTTGTAGGGAAATAGTATGAGATGGAAATTTTTTGTCTAATAAACAAGGGAGAAGTGATTATACCCATATATTTAGGTTCCCACGTGAATTAATTTATAGAAACTCAATCTTAATGGAAAATCTATCAGTAGAAATGTCTATTTTAGGGTGGAGTTATAGGTTTGGATCATTTATAATGACAGGTTTATCCAATGTATTAATTAGGTTAGAAAATGGGAATTATTTAAAAATTGAATAAGTAAACCTAAAATATTACATGATACATTTTAAATAGTAAGTATTTTTTTACTCATTTGTTAGATTTGAAGTTGTTAGACATTCTCAATAGGAAAATATCAAATATTTCTAGAATCAAGTGAAAGTAAATATATAGGCAATTGAGGGTTACTGTGTTTTTTACTTACATTATGTCGATATTTACATTAGTTAGATATATGCACACAAAGATCACTGGGATACATTGGACATGACGATTTTATATGGGGTATTTGGGTAGTGGTAATTATTTTTTATTTGAGATTATGAATAATTATAAATTATATGGGATAAATTTGGGATTGGTTTTTGGATTATATTTCTTATTATACATTGAAAAGGGCTAATATCTATGAAATATTTACTCTCAATCATCTAAATTACAACATGAAGAATATAATTATATATTGTAATATCATATGATGTTATGATTTGAATTATCTTATAAATTATTATGGTAGGTAAAATAATTTAAAAGTGTTTTGGAATATAGATAACAATGATAGGTCTCCGAATTATTATCGCGAATTAATCTTGGTGATTTGTGACATTAAATTCCATAGAGATACACGTAGATAAAACTAGGTAACTCTAAGAGGCGATTCAAAAAGAATTTATGTGCTTATGAGTTATGGATAGAAAATAATTGTTTCTTGGTTAGTGGAAGATTCAAATAGCATTGTGACTTTATGAACATTATTCATAACATTTCAATAGAGGTGGTTGTTCTTATACCCCATCAATGGGAATGGGGATGGATTATTATTAATGTTGAGCTATAATCCATTAAAATATATATTGATCACCCTTCATAAGTATTTAATTTTGTATGATCCCTCTGTATGTATACTCAGTAATAAATCAACCATTGGGGAAGATTTTTCATAATTAGATTGGGTATAAGTTAGAAAGTGGAAAACCAATTATTTGTTGTCCTTTTCATCGACAATAATGGGATTATCTTCAAGGTGGGTGTTTTTCATGGTTTTAGATGTCATGAGTTAGTTAATAGTAATATAAACTCATTATATTTCATAGGGTTAATAATGTCATACGAAAATTCAAGTTACTATCATCTTATTTTCGACATGGGTGAATCCAATAATTTATTTAAGATATATGAACTACCTCGTTTTACCTATAATAGTACATATAATATGAATTTATGAGGAGATGGTACATATTCCCTTAAAAGTTTCTATTTATGTTAGAGTTTGTGCAAAATTTTAGGATGTTTATTGATATTGTGAGATTTAATTAGGTATGTATCAGACTTTTATAGATTTAATATCTATTTAGATATTATTATATGACATCGTAATTAGTATGGACCAAATATATATGATACATGTGATTAAGAATTATTAATAGTGTTTAGTTGTATTCTTTGAAACTATTGAAGTGATTAATGTGTTTCATTTGGGTTATTTTCATTGGTTGAAAGCATATTGGGTCATAATCTTCCCTAATGGATGATATGAGATTGATTGTAGTATAATATTATTTTATGGGGATTCCTTGGGTTGTGGAGGGGTACCCTAATATCATTATAAATGATGTTTTTACACTATACCCTAAAAGTGTGGTAATTTTTGGGATATATTTCTTGCCAATCACTACACAGATATCAACGATTATATATAAGAAATCCCATTATAAATTTCATCAGCTACATATTTATATTTATGATCTTAAATAATGATGTTTTATAAATACATATTTTCCACAATATGTTGATTAATATTTTTTTTTCTGATGATGGTTAATGAATTTATAAATTTAAATATTAACTATCATTACATGAAGTATGTGATGGTGAAGAACTTATATTACATCCATGTAATGAATAATCATTTGATCTGTTGAAGGGGTAAATAGTCCCAAAAATATATTTATTGTTAGGATATCATCAAACGAATGTAGTGAAGGAATATATTATGAAAATTATATTTAGGTTTTAATTATTGTAATTAAAGTTCTATAATGATTTTTTTAGGTTATACAAACACTGCATCTATATTAATGGGTCTCATAAATGCTTTGTTTTTTAGTTTCTAATTGTGTATTTATATTTTTTTATCAAAAAATGATTATGATTTTAGTGTAATATGATGGATATATAGATCTTATGTCAGATATTTATGAAGTTATTTTGTATCTTGTACTATTTTGGGTCTATTTAAAAGTTATATTTTAGATAAGTGATTTCCTTTTAAGGAATTTTGGATCCTAGTGTGTAATATCCACTGGTCTCCAGAATAATGAATCATTTGTTTCATATATATCCCAATAGAACATTATAAGTTTGATAAGTTATCATGGTATTCATTGTATTTATGGGTTGATTGTACCAAAATTCCATTAGATTATAAAACCTATGAATTCAATATCTAGAAATGATCATGGATTAGTTTGTACAAAAAAATTCCTAAATCATTTTATCATTTTACATAGTTGTTTTTCTATGAACATGTTCTTCATGATGTAAAGGTTTAATTTTTTTGATTTTTAATAAGAAACATAATGTATTGGATTTGATTCAGATCTAATTTTGTTGTGTAGTGTTTTTCTTATGTATCTCAACAGTTAATAAATCTTTAACATAATTTTTAAAACCATGATTTTGATCATATTTTATTGTTAACTCTTATGTTTGAAGAGACATTATCACATGGGTGATATCTCTGTGGTGTTTAAATATATAATACTTCTCAGGTATGCTCTCTCCTTAGGCGATATAAATTATCATCAGCATTATTTGATGAAATTAATAGAAGCTTGTGACTATGATAATTCCTATATGTGGGAGAAATGGAATTCTATGGATTATTATTTTAGTATGTTTTTTTGGAGATATTTTTATTGGGGGTAGTAAATTTAAGAGTGTGGTAAGGGTGATTACATGGATGAACACTTATAGGGTATATTTAAATATTATATAGTTTCTTTAACTGATGAATTTAATGTAATTCTTGACATAACATATGGTTCATTTCCATATATGAGATTCTACGGCGGGGGATGGAAAAGAGATGTTATTTTTGGAAATTCACCTAAATTATATACTAAGGATTTAACACCCCAATTAATAATTAATAATAGATATTTTTAACTATGTCTATTAATGAATTAGATAGTGTTTTAGAGGCTTAAAATGACAATAAATCCAATCATAAGCATGGAATAAACTAATATTTTTAAAAGATTGTTTTACTGCCTGTTGATGGATAACAATCTTTTAAATCAATATGTTGACAATTTTATAAGCTCTATTTGTCCAAATAAAATTATAATTTATGATTGGGACATTGAAATTTACATTGGATAATTTTTTGGTATTTTTCTAACAATGTTCATTTTTAATGAATAGTGAAAAATACTGCATTTTACATCAAAACTGCTTTTTCATCTAATTTAATTATATTGTTATATTATCCTTTGAATTGGTTTTATAGTTAAATTAGAATATATTTTTACCATTTAATCCAATAGTGGTCTTTGGAATTAATTTCCCTTTGAAATTGGACTTAAACTAATGTCAATCTTTTGATACTTATTGTTTCATAAAAACACACAATTTGCTCTGACAGCGGGAATTAATTATTAAATTAATTAATGCAACTTATATTTTTTGAATTTTGTAAAATAGACTTCATTTTTGAATTTGGAATATCAAATATATCTAAGGGTGAAGTTTTGGTATTTTTCTGAAAAATCTCAATTTTTGATGATTAGTGAAACCACTAAGTGGTACTTATAAAAACTGATTTTCCGTTTAAATGAAATTTTACCACCTCTATGTTTTGAATTTCAAAAATCCAACATACATGGTTGTCATTAAGAAGTAAAATGTGGTTCAATGGGATTAAAATAAATTTTTTGTGAATAGTAACTTTTATGTTTTTAATAGCGCTTATAGGTAATTAGTGTAATTTAAGGTAAAAATAATGTTTTAATAATATTAAATTACCTATAAACATGTCCTTCCATTATTGGATGTGTCATGGCCGACCCATACAACCCATGGGTCGATTTTGGGGACCCCTTGGAGCCACTTGGGTATGATAATGACATTAATGACTTTTATTTAATGTAAAATTAAAAATGACACAAACATGAGTTGTTTTACAAATACAGTTTTTAAATAGGGATATACAAGTCATATTTTTGACAATAAGTATTCATTATAAAGATAAAAAGATTTCCTACATAATAGTGTTTTTTATAATTTTTATACATTAAATAAATTAAATTATTTATGACACCATGATGATGCAGCGATTACCTCATTATTTAACGATTTAAATAAAATCAAAATATAATATAAAATCTAATACCTAAATTTGTCAAAAACCTATTGGATGGGTGGATTTCGAACCATTATCACCGTATCCTCGAAATTTATAAATTTGGGACCTTTTTAATCTGAAAATCATTTTATAACGAAGTATCTTTTATTAACTTTCCAAGAGTGCCCTCCTCTCCTCTTATAAAAGGCCCTCACCTCTACCACCTTACCGACACTTCCAAAGCCTTTTTCTCGTCCAAACCCTGCCCATTTTGTCTCTCCACTTCCCTATCTAACTCTTAGAAGCCTCACATTGGGAATAATTCTTCCCAAGGAAGCCTTTGATCTCAAATAAAAAAGAGTTACCCGATTTAAAGGTAGTGTCTTCTATTGTGTTCTTATGTTTTATTTTTCTTCTCCAACCCCCTAAACTCTTTTTATTCATTTATTTTGTAAAAAATACAGTATATTCAACATACTATTTTGTTTTTATAAGAAGTATTCGAGCTACACATACACACACCTACATCTAATGGTTAATGAACATCCTGTTTCTGTGGATGGCGAATTTCTGCCTCAGGAAATGATGATTGTTCAAAACATATATAACACCTTCAAAGGTGGCCATTAAGATGTCAATATATTTATATATGATATATAATATGTTTATGTTGTACTTAAGCTTCTGTATTTTTCATTTATGGCATAATTTTATGGTTTCCATTATGGGTAAACGTGATATCTTCATTTTGGGAAGTGCGGACTGCCGCCCCCTCAAAGTGATTTGATTCGTTAATTCCATAAGTGGGACGTATAAGGGATGTATTTAATGATATTATATATGATATTATACTGGAATTATAATATACCTTTATATAATTATGATTTCACTCCATTAAAGTATGACATAGAAATGAAAGTAGCGTTCATGCGTACGTACGGCTTACCGTCTCCATGAATGGTGCATTTCATTTCTTATCCCCAAATGTAATTTACTATTATATGTACATATATATAATGGATATATATGATTTATGTTACATATAAATGATGAATATAATTATTGAATTAAAATATACATAGCTTTCATTTATTTTTAATTCCATAAAAATGACATAGAAATGAAATTAGCGTTCATGCGTATGTACGGATTACCGTCTCCATGAACGGTGCATTTCATTTCTTACCTATAAATGATTATATAATATTTTAAATGCATGTATATACTGGATATATATGATATATATGATATCTACATCATGAATATCATTCTTGAGATAATGTATATTTGACTACGTGAACAACTTGTAAATATAAGAAGTTCACTTTTGACTCAAGTACCAAATATCGACAAAACGACCGTTATTAACTTAAATGATTACATAATGTTCATAACATGGTAATAAGTGATATAAAAGGAATAATGAACATGAAAAGGGTTCTTAAGAAAGTATAAATTAACTCATGTTTATTATTCGGGACATTAAAGAATGATCGAGTCAAGTCGGACACGAGGTAAGGGAACTTCTTAACCAAATTCCCATTCTTTGGGTTGAACTTGTCTTTATTATTTATGTTGTTCATTGATTATGTGTGAAATGAATTTTTATATCTTATCATGTATTTATACTCTCATTATCTGAGCGTATAGTGAATAGACCTGAGCGATCTGTTTTACTTACAAAATAATCTTTGTATGGGACTTCGTCTCAATATCCTTTCATTGAGGAAAATTTTGTTTTATACACAACCTTCTTTTATACAATGTATATACTTATTTTACTTTTACATTTATCCAAAAGGAATATTTTTTATACGAAGTGTTTTACTAAATGAAAAAATGGAATGTTTTTGTCGTACGTATGCGGAGACAATGACTTCTCCGCCATCGTGACCATTATTTGAGTTTCAGCTTCCTCTACAATCCATACATTTTTTAAAAGAAAAATAAATACCATGTTTTACTTTTATTTTATTTTGGTATTGGAAATGGTTTTCATAATGTTTTTATATCAATGTGTTGTACTGATATCTTGTGATTGAAAAGTGGAAATGTTATGTTTTCTTTATGCATGTATTATGTGATACGATTATGTTATGGTTCTTGGGAATTATTATGAAGATGGGTGGTTCCGTGATAAACTAAGGGCGGGTGAGACCAATATATCTCTCCAATGCATTGGGTAACACGAAGGGGTTAAACGTTGAGGTTTCTCCGAAGAGATTTAGGGAATATACTGTGATGGGTATTCCAAATGTAACCAAGAGGGTTACTCCCTACGTAAGAATGTTATGAATGCCAAAAGTTACCTTTATGTATTATGATTTCTATTATTTATTCATGATTTGATGAGGTATGTTAAAGTGATTATGTTTTATGGGTAAATAATTATTTCATTCTTCTGTATATATGTACTCATGTTTCTTTTCCATATTTTTATATCCCTTACTGAGCTTTTTATGCTCATCCCAAGTTTTTTTGAAATTTTTTACACAGGTCAAGGTAAAGGTACATGATATGATGATAGTGTCAAGGATGTTTCAAGAAAGAATCCATTTTTTATTTTAAATATGTTTCCATTTATGGGAAAAATTAATACTATCTTTTATGTAACCACTTTGTTTAAATGTGGAATGTAATGCGTGTTTTAAGATCTAATTCTCTAGAACTCTAAACATGAAAAAATCCTCAATGTGTAATCTTGTAATAACTCAAGATTATGTAATGTTTAAGGCCATATCCTTATAAAGGATGTTCAAAATTAAGGGTTTATTCAGGGGTTTATTTATTTCTTCATGGATGAGTAATGTGGTTCTTTTTTATTTTAATACATCACTATTATATATTCATCATAGTGTGGCCCGTCTTTTTCATTCATTGGGGGTTTTATTTTGGTATTTTTGAACTAAATGATCATTTTATAATATTTTCAATCAATTATTGGGTTTTTATTGGATAAAGTTATATCACTATGTTCTATTTATGTATTTATAGCCTATTTATGTTCCCATATAGATGATGTATTCTATCTCCGTGGGAATCATAATTTGGTTTCCAATTTCCCAATTATTTTATAATTCTATTTGAGTGATCATATAGAACATGATTAAGTCATCTCACATCTTAGAAATTAATGATTCATGTTTTTATAGGGTATGATGAGTGAATATTAAGATAATGTAATGGGGCTTCTAGGGGTTTTAATGAAGATCATCTCTAATTATAATCATTATTTACCTTTTGGGTTTTTAGAGGTCTTTAGTGTGAACTTTTATCTAAATTATTCTTTAGAATCACTTTATATATATATTAGTATGGTCTTATAGTAGGTAATATCCATACATTAGAAAATATTTCACAAAATATAATTATTTTTATATTCTTTTCATGTGAGGAAAACATACACATGTTGGATTTTTCTTTTAATTGTACATATCAATCAACCATTAGTATAGTATCATTCAAAATAGAATATATATAACCCTTATAATCATTTTTCTAACAGAATGATTATGGAGATTTGTCTTTTCTCTTACTAAAATTGGTGAATAGTATGATAATAAAGGTGAATGTGAGTCTTTTGGTGAATGAAAATATTAAAATATATTTTACGTGTCATATATGGATTTTAAAAAAGGTATCTATTGGTCTAAATTAGAGTTATCATACAGTAGTAGTATATTCCATATCAACAGAAGTGAATGATTTCTCATGCGCGTGTAATTTATAAATTATTTTTGTATATATTGATTTGTGGGTTGGTGTTGGATTATTTACAAAACAGTTTTAACATCCAGCCAAAATGAGTTTGTTATATGATATATTTCATGTGTCACATCACCTCTAATATCATAATGACCATTCTCATTTATTTTAGTTCATGTGAAGGGAGTAAAATATGATTCAAACATCGAGTAAATAGTTATTGTGATTCATGACTATCAGAAGAACTTGTTTCTTGAGAATGATATTACATCAGTTCATATCTTGTAATCGTACAATCTCTGGGAGGAGAGAAGAAAATATTTGTAGTTTTAGATGAGTTCCCTATGTTAGAAGTTTTTCAATAATTTTTTATGAGATGTTCTTTATTATATTTTATTCGATTATGAGTTTCTGAATGGTGTTATATGTCAATGGGGGTATTTCCTTATAATGTGTTGTTGGTGTTATTTTTATGATAGTTCACATATAGGTATATTTTAAGGTGGAAATTTTTTTCCCGTTTCATTCCTCCTATGGATTTATATAAAATTTAATAGGTTGAGAATTTCTAGAGAGTCATCTATTATAATGGACATGTTTTCAAAATCCTATATCTATATAAAATTATGACTTAGTGGTCTTAACATGATGTTTTGGGGAGTTTTGAAATGGATAGAGAGGTCACTTGAAATCTATAGGGCCTCCATCGAATAGATGTAGTCATAATGATATATTTGGTGTGAAATATTACGGTTTTATCATAGGTAATACAATATTTGGATTTCTATTTTATAAATTTTAATTTTGAGTTGATTGTTTAATGATAAAATCCAAAATTAGAGTGAAACACCCATACTGGCCATAAGAGAAGGCATTTTCACATGAGATATACTTTATGGGAAAGATAAAGGGATCCGCCATATATTAAAGGGAGTGGTTATATTAGACGTATTTAGAATTTCATAATTAGAAATTGGATCTATTTAAATTACATGCACAATATGTATATAATAGGGGAATCAATGTAGAGTTGAGAGCTGTATGAGAGGATGAAAATAAAGAGTTGGTTACATCCATGATAATTTCTTCGGTGTGGTGAGATAAAACAATAATTTATTTTCTACAATGACCAAATTCTAGTTTGTGATGACCACTTAGGTTCCTAAAATTGAACATTACTTACTATAGTTCTTGTTGGGGTGGTGTGATAGAAGATTAAACATAGTTTTAAAAATTTGTGACAATTGGTAGATTAGAAATTGTAAAATTTGATCACACATTATCCAATAGAATCTATAGAATAGGTAGATCCATCAATCCATTGTGGAGGCCAATCTAGATTCATCATTAAAAATGGGGTCTAGAACTCCTTGGTTTAATTTCTAACACATCCATCAAACTATAGAAGGAAAAATTGTCCCTCACAACCATCTATATCATTTTATCTTTAGGCTCTGAACACCAAGGTTATTTAAAGTTAATCAACCTGGAATCAATGTAAAATGTATTATTATTCCAATATATTCCACATAGTTCATCCTATTTGATTATTTTTTATGGATATATTACATATATTTTGTGATAATAATCAATAATGGGTTAATTTTTTTTCTTTTTTAGATAATATCTGAGAATTTTCCCTATTAATTTGATGGAAGTTGTCCATTTTCATTTATTGTATATCAAATAACATATAGTATTACTTATTTGGGTTAATGATTCATCAAATATGATTTTATTTTATATAACGATATGAACATATTAAACTTATGTTTTTCAAGTAATGGTGAAATAAACCTATTTATGCTTTAAAAATATTCTGTAATGAGTTTAAATGGATATTTTGATCAAATATGTTAATGCTATATTATTGATTCCCCATGAATTTGTATATATATAGTTATATCTATATGATTATGATTAATTGTTTTAGAATGATTGATATACATTATATTTGGAAAAAACATAAATCTTGTAATAATGGGGTGTTCAATGAATATGAATGTGAATCTAATTTCCAATATTTGCATGAAATTTTTTAATTATGAAGATAATGAAAGAACCATGTTTATGGATGATCCATATCTATTTCTCACTACTGATAATATTTTATGTTGAAACTCGTGCATAATGTGTCATTTAATTAAAAATTATTATAAAATGGTATTTTATGTGGATAATTTATAGGGTATTTATAATCCAATTATTTTTATTAAAGACTTGAATTACATTACATTATGGAATATGTCCCCCATTGAAATTTTGTATTTTTAAAAAATATGATTGAATCATATGTGAAGTTATATATGATATAAGATTTTGTTGATTTATTATTTGGATAGATTATATATATTTGTGTTATTAAATTAGGATGAAGGTCTTGACTTTTCTCATTTTCATTATGATGAAGTTGATGTTATAATGAATGATAAATAATGATAGTATATTTTCAATGGCTATAGTAATATAGTGGGTTGTATTTTTTATGGTTTTGGGATAAGAGTTGGATTTACCTGTCATTAAGTTATTCATTTTTATTGGTTGGTATTCCTAGGGGTCATTGTGATTCTCACCTACCTTTTTCAGAATGATTATACAGTATGAGTGAGTCATGGTGGTTTCTTTCTATATTTTTTCTAATAATACATTGAATGTGGATATCTAAAGGAATCAATACTTACATCATGGTATATGGGTTGATTTTGGTAATGTGGAATAATAGAAATCATGGGATGGTTTAAAGAAATGTAGTGAGGATTAAGGAGATGAAATTTCGAATTGTAGTGTGAAATATGGAATAATATCATTATGAAATGAAATAAATTTATTAAATAAGTATTTTAAGTTGTTTATCAATAAATTAATTATAATTTATAAATTATGATTTTAATTAGATTATTTTTTTTGTGGTTTCATACTTTTGTGGAATATTGTTTCTTAAGCATTTGTGGTTGTATAAAATACTCTTATTCTACCAATTTGTATAATATCTAATGTCCTTTTGGGAATATCTCCATAGTTCTTTCACATATGGGGTCATCAAAACAAATAATTACAATATGGGTTGGGCATTCTAGTTTCTAGTAATTCTTAGTTAGATAATACCCAATGTTTGGGTAATGATATTTCCCATTTTGGTTATTCTATGTTTTGATCACTCTATAAATTTAAAATTAATGTTAAACATTTTATTGGATATATATTATCAATGAATTATAATAAATACAAATTCTTTTTTTTGATGATATTTATTTTTCTAATTACAATTGTTAATTGTTTTAATTGTTTAATTTTTGAAATGTATACGTTTTTTATGATATTATTTTTCCATATATTATATTTCATCTTATTTGTGGTATTAGAATTTATTATATCATATTATATTTATTGATTCAACATTTTATATACCATTTGGGTTTGAAATGATGTCCCTCATGGTTGTTTGGAATATTTTTGTGGAGAAACTATCAGTCTTTCAATTTGGTGTGACTAGAATAATATCATCCCTCATTATATCATAAATGATTCTCCTTGAACTTTTATGGTATGTGGATTAAATCTGGGGTAGAATTCATTCCAAAGAAAATATATGATTGATGAAAACGGTGTATGTTCGAATAGGAGGAGGTAAGAAATATCAATTTCATTATTGGTTGAATAATAGATTGTAATAGTTTGACAATATGGAGAGTTTGTTTAGAATAATGTTTCCTACCAATGTTCAATTAGTTAATTGATTAAACCCCATCCCATGTATAAAATACTGGGTTTATGATTATATAGATTTATACCTACACCATAGTAAATGGGGGAAACTATTGGTTTCCCCTTAACCATGACTAAATGTGGTCCCTGAAATTATAAAAATAGAAATATTTTGTGACATGATGCGTGATATATAGGATGATATGGATGTATTGTGTCTCTGTTGGGAAATTTATGACTTTTTTTATGAGATATCCTCGTAAAAATATGGGTGTTTGGGGAAGTGGAATAATATCACATTTCATATTTTTTAATTTAATATATATTTACATACATGGATGTGTTACATGGTAAAAAAATGTTAATAATGATATATTTTTTTACTTATATAGTTAATGAGTTTGTAAAATTATATTATTCCTAAGGATTAATATTCCACCATCAAATTTTCACAGTTACTTTCATGGTGATTCCTACAGAGTATATTTTTATACATAACCCAGGTACATATACAAACAAATTTCTCAATCTAAGGATATTGGTTGGATTTCATCCTTGTAGTTTGTTGATTGGATGGGTTTTTAGGTATTGTTGGAGTTTATTTCCAATACATAGTTTTTTTATTGGAAACACGTATTGTATACCATTTTCAATTACATTTAGTTAATTTAATTCTATAGTTTAATTTTTAATGAAATTTGGTTTTATAGTCGATTCCATCATAACTATTTTCCATAAATTTTTATTATGATGTAGTTACTACTATGTGTATGAATTATTAACACTGGATTTTAGTCACCAACACATGACCATTAGGGGTAATATTATAATGGGTTTTCACTCTCTTCCCATGTGGTCCTAGGAAGGGTATGTTTGGATGGAGTATGTGATCATAAATATGATGAAAAATAAACCGACCCTATAAAATGAGTCATGTACTCTAAAACTTCCATTTTTGACTCATATAAATCTTATATCTATCATTCCATTTTGAGCATAAATATTTGTATATTAAAATCTTAATTAATATTCTTATTTAATATAACCCATTTTAATTCATTATACTGCTTTTCTTCTACCAATTTCATTCACCACATTCATTCAACTCCATATATCTTGTAATTATTTGAATCCACCATTTATATCCCAAGAATAAAACAAAAAATTGGTATCCAGTTGATCTTACTAATCTCATTCTCTACTCCATGCACTCTTCCATAAGCTATAAATAAAATATATTTTTACTTATTAAACTACAAGGATATATATTCTATTATTGGATTCCCCAAATTTATCCCCATTATCAGAACAACTTTTTTAAACCAATAAAATAATGAGTATAAAAGAATATTCAATATGAAAACATCCTTTCACATATACTAACCCCATATATGGAAGAATTTCTTTGTTGTCACAAAACTAAAAATTATGAAGTACACTTTGAAATAATTTCCCCTAATAGATCACAAGTGATATAATAACACGAAAAACAATATTTCAATCTATTTATAAGAAACCATTTTTCACAATAGTGTGATTAATTACATTAATAATTCATGATTCATAATGATCAATACAATATTATTTTAATTAAAACATATTTAAGAGAATTTATTTTTCCATTTGTAGAAAAAATTACATAAAATTTATACACAATGGAAAAAATATAAAAAATAAAAAGTATATGTATTTCATATTAATTCATATATATCATGATGAATTAAAACAACAACTATATGATCCTATAATTGTAAAATATATATGGGAATTGAAAACTAATGGCCTATAAAAACCTAATAGTCCCTTTTCTTTACATAACCCCGTGACAACTAATTTTTTTTCACAAAATTGATCCATACTCATTTTTTATAACTATTAAGTTAAAAAAATTGATCTAGATACGTATCAAAAATTCCAACAACCAATTATGAAAAACTAAAATTAATATATTTTATTAATAACATAATATAGACAACATGTTTTACCACCACATTGCACCCAAAATCATTCCTTTGATAAAAAATGTTGTAACCTAGTGTTATGGTAGAAAATATTACCATTTAAGGGCTTGATAATATAAAAAATACAAAGAAAATATACCATATTAAAATTTATATATTTATCATTAATAAATAAATAAAATAATCAAATAAATTTATAGTAAACATTATAGGCAAAAAATCATTCAAAAAAACATAATAATATTTGTGAAATTTAATAATAAAATTAATATATATAATTTAAATAGATTCGTCTACGATAGTCGATCTATAATAATGTTTTAAATTCGATCATCAACATGTATATCTCATTGTACCATGAATTGTAATTTTTTTAATGATCTCAAACACATTAATTTTGTTCAATATTTTTTTTTCGGATTAAATAATATTTTGTGTATTTCTTTAAGGCAATGATAGTAGTTAGGCATTCATCATAAAAAATTCTATATAGAGGTTTGAAAGGTCTTGTTTTATGTTTAATTTTGAAGAACAACAGTAAATAAATTTTATCATATGGATGTAGATCAAGAATAACAAATAGATATATTCTAGCTAATGACACTCATCAGTTATCTAGTTGGAGAAAACATAGTGCATGTTCTTCTAGGTATTCAATTTTCCTCACAGTGGAATCTATATGTTATTTAGTAGTGTTAGAACTACAAGAATGGTTTTATATTTACATTTCAAAAAATTATCTGGTTTTTTTTTCAAAAATTTATAAGATTAACCCCTTTTTCCATATCCAAAATACAAAAAAAATTATATTATATTACTTATATATATATATATAATAACATTTATAGGATGGAACGCATGCATTCTTATGTCTAATTTTTTTTAATATAGTATAATTTTGTGACCATTCCATTAAATTGGTGGTTATTAATCGTGTTGACTAAATTATATAATTTATAATGATTTCATGTGTATAATGTAAATTAATAGGTTATCCATTCATTAGAAAATAAAAATAAAATAATTTTAAAAAATAATAATTGTTATTTTGAAGAACATTTTTCTTACAATGAATTATTGTATTAATATATAATGTTATCAATTATTTTTAAATGATTTAAATGAAATTTATATTTTTTATATTCAATAAAATGTTATATCACTCATATAATATTTTTTCCAAAGTCATGGGATAAGAATAAATACAGTTTTTTGATTGAATCTTAATTTTCCCACAAAAGTGAATATTAATTATTTTTCACACATATAATAAAATTTATATTTTTAATTTAGAAAATATTTTAAATAAATAAACATCACTTTTAAAAAATCATATTATCTTATGGTGAGTATTTTAATCTTTCATGAAATATTAATTTAAAATGTATAATAAAAATTATAATTTATTAAAATTTTCTTTTTGTTTATTAAATTTACAATGTTCAATTACTGTATTAAAAAATTTATCTCATTTTGATTCAATTATATTATGAGTAATCAAATTTATTCTATTATAATTAACTTCATTTTGGAATTTTAGATAAATCATTTTTATACTTATGAAAATTTTTCTATAAAAGTTTTTCTTTGGTCACATTATGAAAAATAAATGTATATTAAAATCATCCAATTATTTGAATTTAATTTGACAAAATGTATTACTTATTTGGAATTAGAATATTTAATAATTTTTTACAATTTCACCTTAACCGTTTCATAATTATTTAAAAAAATATTAAAAAAAATTAACATTGATAATGGTAAATCAGGTTTACAAGGGGGTTTATTTATAATGATAAGGTTTAGAATGACATAAAAATATTGAAAACCCTAATGTTGGTTTAATTTCAACTTAAACAATATCATGTAAGAATATAAGCTATTATTTATCCATTTAAAACGAACATGTATGAAATTAATTTACAATAATATAAAATTACAAGTGTTCCACTAACATCAATAATGAATGGGAATCTCATCCCATCACTTATCTAAAATACTTGAGTCATTTATCTCAACAAAAAATAACACTTCACAAAATCCTTACATATATTATATAGGTTAATTCATCCAAAAATAAATGAATTTTGATCCATATTATGATCACAATAGAGTTCATTCAAGGATGAAGTAATCACCTTAAGATATCACATTCCTTTTACGTCATCTTTAACCACCAATAAATCAAAGTTGTTTATTATAAAATTAAAAATTAATAATAAAAAATAAACTATGATGTTAATTTAATTATTAATCATAAATTATTCTTCCACATTCCAATAATTTTTTTTGTGAATGTATCATCCTTTTATACTAATAGCTTACATTATATAAGTAACAAAACTATTCATTTTTCATCGTCATATTTAATTGATAAGTATTATGAATAATTTATATATTGTAAATATTTTTTGATATATATATATATATATTGTCTTAATTATTTTATCATTTCTGAAATATTACCATACAATATTATAGAAATGATAATTTCCCCCAAGTGTACGCCTAGACTACCACATCTATGATGTGATGTGGTTTTTTTATTTCTGTTTAACACTGATAATAATATGTATATATTTAATTTTTATATATATATATATATATGATATATATATATATATATGTGTATCATATAATAAATATTATTTATTTTTTAAATAATATTTACCTTTCATTCATTCCATCCATAAAAAAGTAAAAATAGTGTTCATGTGTCATTCAATTTATCATCTCCACAAACAGTGTTAATTATTTTCCAATATCTATAATTTTTGGATAAATATATGTATATATATACTGATTATATAATATATTTATATAATTAATACCATTAAAAGGGTAATTGAACCATTATTAACGTGCATGGATGAAATTTATAGAATAGAAAATCTCCTAAAAATAAATAATTTAATAAATGAAATAATTCTTTTAATAAAAAATTTGGACTAAATGGGGGTCGAAGTATTATAATTGGATCATTTATGATTTTATAATTATTTAAATTATTATAAATTTTAATATAATTTATTAAAACTAATTATATGTGAGATTATTATGCCTTTAGTAACTGGAATTCATGGTACGAGATTTTTTTCTCAGTTTTACTTCGGTGAAACAAAAGAAATATTCACAAATTTTTTATGTGGTTTTATCAAATACACAATAATGTATATTATGATTAAACTCATGATGATAATATGTATATACATATCCAACTTATGTCATCACATTATATCCATTTTTATTTTAATTTAACCGAAGTGGTATGTGTTTTATGTTATAATATAATTTATAATAAGGATTGTTTGTTATTATGTAGTTTATGATAAAATATCATGTTAAACATACCAATAAACTACTTAATTATCTTCTCCTAATATTATCACGGAACCTAAAATTTTTTCCTTTTATTTCCCATTATTTAAATACTCAAGGGTATGAAAAAATATTATTATTCAAAAAAATAATTCTTTAATATCTAATGAATAATATTTATCTTCCATGTATTTATATATATTATATTAATTTATTATTATAAAAATAATTTTTAAATTAAATTTTCCCATTTTTAAATTTTAATACTTATAATGGAATCATATTTATTATTTATTATTGATTGACTTTAAAATTTTTCCATAAAATTGTAAATAAATCATTATGTTAACATATTTTACATGTAATTAATTTCATGTCATGATGACAACTCAATGAATCAATGATTACATTACAATATTCCAATATTGTGTTCATTGAAAATGTATTGATTATTATTTGGGAAATATTTCCTTTTTTAATTATTTATTTTAATTCGAAACAGGTATTCTCATTATGTTTGATTTAGTTTTAGGAATTCCATTTCATTTATTTGTTGAATGTTATAATAAATTGATTAACTTTATATGAAACCAATTTAATTTAAATTCTATATTATGTGATGAATTTGTTATGGAAACAAATTTACGTTCAAAGGAAATGATATAATGAATGTTTTTAAATATTTTTTAACATATGATAATGGATTTCATTAAGTGGAGGTAGGTCCAGAAATTATATATCACTCCAATTAATTTGGAAAATATGGATATATCATGATATTAATAGGATAACAATTGGAAATGAACATACTTTTTTAAGGAATAATGTCCACTATGATAGTATTGGGGAGAACGATGACTACTATGATGGGTTGGGGAGTGAATCAATTCTACTATAATAATATGTTTAGTAATCCCTCCATATGAAGAAAAATAATTTCTATGATTATAGTGAACACAAAAACTTATATCATAAAAAAATTAATGTTATCATGTTTCATATTCGTTAATTCCAATATGATTATTGCCATTAAAATACATTGATTTTTGGAAATTTATCATTATTATGATCATTGATTGAAGACTCAAGGTTTTAAAATGTTATAACCATGTTCTAAAACATATATAATCATGTTATGTTTATGTAATCATTGATAGGTCCATTAATTTCACTAATAATGATTTTTATCTCCTTCATTCCCACATTTATTTTACCCATGTTGTGAAGAATGTTATTATATTCAATATGTCAAAATGGATACTATTTATAAAGAAAATAGTGGTAGATTATGTATCTAACATATAAATAAGTTGTTTATCTACCGATGTTTTTAATGATACTAGACCAATATTATTCTACAGTGGATCATAATCTTATGTATTAAATATTGATCAAACATAATGAAAATTTTAATAAAAAAAGTATGGTCATTATATTTGGTTTTAGATAATGGATTATCAGAAAATTTGAAGTTAGTATGATGAAACATTATGAAAATTATTAGGAAATAATAAATTTAGGATAATATCTACAATTTTGGTAAATAAGGAGGTATATTATAACATTAAAAATGACATTTTCTTGATACTACAATTCAATGTAGTCCTCCACAAAATCATATTGGGGGAATAACCCAAAAAATATTTATTCAAGTATTTCTCTTACCTTATTCTAGTGCATTATGAGTGTGAACTAACTTTACACCATATTTGACAATCCCATGTTATATTATTAGTATTGTTCACATTTTTATTATAAACCATTATAATTTATTTAAATCAATGATGATGATGACGAATGACATATGTTCAAAAGAATGTTATATTTTTTGAAACAAATATTTTTTTAAGAAACAAATATATTCTTTTTCATGATTAAATGGATTGAAAAAATTAATATGTTTTTCACAACACGATTTTTAGTTAATATATTGAACCTCTAGGAATCTTTAAATAATTAATTTGATAAAAAACGCAATTTTTTATGTAGAATTCCAAAAAAAATGTATATGAGATAGAAAGAAAAATCTATTTCTTATTCTCAAGTTACTCTATCTATATATAAATAAATTTATGAATTCAATTTATAAAAATTATGGAACGATATTCTATTTATTATATGATTAGCAATAATAAATCCTTTTTAGTGGTTCATTTAACCCACATGTTGTTTTGAATGAACCGTTCCATTGATAAGATATTATCCATTTTATACATTTTAGAACATGATAATTTCATTTTGTTTTTTATCAATTAGAGTTTTTAGAGGAACATTGTTGAATTATTTTAGAGGAATCTCTCACTAGGAATATGAAATGCATGTCTTATGGGGGATCAATTATTCCTTTAAAAATAAGACTATGAATTGTATAATTTATCATTAGATGTTTTCAGATGAAATCCACATTTTCATGAATAGACGGATTAAATATATAAGAGGATTCCTAGAAATTTTGTAATGATATGGTAATCACACTGGAGAATGTATCAATCCATCTAAAATAAATTTTTTTATACCCGATAAGTGGTCGT
This sequence comes from Viscum album, assembly GCA_963277665.1. Classification (NCBI taxonomy): domain Eukaryota; kingdom Viridiplantae; phylum Streptophyta; class Magnoliopsida; order Santalales; family Viscaceae; genus Viscum; species Viscum album. The sequence continues at coordinate 823,670,351 of OY728151.1, forward strand.
ATCAGTGTAAAGAAATATGGAGCATAAAAATTCTATTCAACGATTACATATCCCAATGAAATACTTAGTGTCCCCCATTTCAAATTGGTGGATCAGGATGATTTTTTATTAGTTCTTGATATTTTAAAATTTTATGACAAAGAGATAGTTGTTTTTGGGAATTGTAATACCTTTACCAATTTAATAATGGATACAGAAAAACACTACCATGGAATTTTATTGTAGGGCACCACAAAATTACTATTGTCTATACTATTATTTGGGTTATATTATTTCTATTTATGAAGTTATAAAACATAATAACAATTAAATAATTCTTCCATATCTGTTAGAATGAAAAACTTTATATTATGTAGTTAGTAATGAAGCGTAGAGTACCACATTCTATTCTCTCCATTCAAGATTCTAGGATAAAAATAATGTTCTGTTGAAGAATTTAGGACTTGAATACAATGATATGTTTTAGTACATCTTAGGAATCTTTTATTAATCTTAAAACATAGATAAAGAATAATATTATAAAGGATATTCTTTGATAATTTTCTATTGATTTCAATGGTGGTTTAGATCATGACCTTGCTCTAGTTGGTTTTTTCTTCAACAACAGCTTTCTATCAAGCATTTAGAATGATCCATATAATGATATATATGGAATTAAGTGTACAAATATAATATTATTGGATATATATATATATAATTTATGCTAATGGGAAATTATATAGCTAATGAAATGCTAGGGAAATAATAATCCTTTTTACAGGACTTTTAGGTATTTTAGTATCGATAGGAAATTTATGATGCAAACAATTTGTATGAAATGGAATTTCATGTTCGATAGAAGGTTATATTATGATTTTATACATGTAATATGTTTATTTTATTTGTAATAAGTTGATACCAAATTCCTTAGTATATTTTTCCTTTCGATATTCATGATCGATTAGACATGGTACCATATCTCATCACACTTCATCCGAACCTCTCTCAGGTTCACAATTTTTTTCACATATCTATCATAAGTAATCATAATCATAATATATAACATGTTGTTAAAATATCTTTTATTATTTTATATCATTTTGTTATATTATGAACAATTAGTAGAAATATAGTAATATATATTAAGTGTTAATGAACAAGAGTACTCACCTCGTAAATGTCTAATGAGGAATTAATGATTCGAAGATGAAATGTGGGAAGATAAGGATGATACAAGGTAGAGATCATTGATTAAATAAGGATTCTTTATGAATTTTCCATTCCATTAGGTTTTGAAAGTCACAAAATATATCTCACGGAAAATTATATTCACACTGGGATTTATCTTATTAAGGAAAATTTCCATCCCCAATGAAATTTTCTCCTTACGATTATCATAACATAATTTATTTCTATGTAGATAATTTGATTTCATATCTAAAACCTCTAAATTAAATAAATTATTAGATCTAGAGTATTCTGTTATCATATTCTAAATTCTATGAAATTTAGATTCTGAATACCATAAAATTAAAATTCCAAATTCTCTAAAATTCGGATTCAGAATTCTCTGAAATTCTTATTCTGATCTCTCTGAAATTCAGATTCCAAATTCTATGAAATTATGATTCTAAAATCTCTGAAATTCCGAATTAAAATAATCTGAAATTTGTACTCTGAATTCCATATAATTCATACTATTAATTCCTTATAATTAAGACTCCCAATTACATATAATTCAGACTCCAAATTCCATATATTTCGGACTTGGAATTCAATAGAATTCAGAAACTAATTTCTTTATAATTCAATATCTGAATTCCATAGAATTCAGACTCTGAATTATTTAAAATTCAGACTACTAATTACTCATAATTAAGACTCTAAATTCAATAGAATTCAGGCTCTAAAATCATTATAATTCAGACTCTAAATTCCTTATAATTTAGACTCCGAAAACCATAGAATTTAGACTCTGAATTGTTTAGAAGTCAAACTCTGAATTCTAGAGAATTCATATTATGAATTCCTTGAAATATAGAATCTGAATATTTATACTTTATAATTTCAATGTCTTTATTTTTTGGGACTCTGAACTATTTTTCCCTAGACATCGAAAAATATATTTGGTTAAGAAACCTATTATTTTGTACACTTGTTTTAGTTATGAAATGACATCGTACATTTGGTTTCTAATTAACCATTGTTTGAGTGACACGTGTACAAGTATCTACTATATTCTAGGAAAAATATGACCGTTGGAGGAGGGAGCCGACTGTTGGATAAATTCCAATAAATAATATATCTTATTAAAAAATAACAGAAAGACGTTGATCAATCTAGAGATTACATGATGTTGAAGTTATTTCTGTAGAAAGATACTATCATTCCTTGTTAAAATTAAACATCTTGTTCATCTTGCTTCATGTGACTCTGATTGTTGTTGTGTATAAATGAAAACTTTTTGGCATATGAATATAGATGTTCCAACTACCTAAAAGTTCAAGGACTTCCTTGATAAGGAAAATAGAGTTCCTACTACCTTGAAATTTTTGGGCTTGCGGTGATAGCAAGATATACGCATATATTAATATCAAGGGCTTACCCTGGTGTAAGTAAGATAGACATTCTTGAAAGATTAAATCAATCGAACATTATCCACAATTATCAGATACCGTTCTCTTTGGATTAAAAGATTTTATTCCTATTACATGTATTTTTTCAAGTCTTTTTCCACTGCATTTTAATTAATAAGGAATTTATAATAATGTTATACATTATTGAACTTATATACTCTGATTAATAAGATTCTATAAACATTAAGGTAGAATATTTTCCCTTGAAAACTATTCTTATGTTTGATTTCTAGGACCATATATATGGAACCTTGGAAGTTTGTAGAACTAAGGGGTCTTGTAAACTTACCTTGTTTATCTTTGTTACAAATAATTTTTCATAAGGTTAAAAACTGAACATTAATTTTCACGTAAAAGCATCCTTATGAATTTCTAAAAGATACAATCCACCCCCTCGTGTATTTTTAGAATCTACATCATATTTTGATCCTACAATTGGTATTAGAGGAGGTATCAGAAATACATATATCCACATATATGTTTTTTTACATAGTTTTCATTTTCTTAAATATATATTTCTTACTTTGGTTTTTTATCTTTGTTAACAAAATTTTATTATTAACAAGTTTCCGGGGAATGATATTTTCTTTTAGATGACATGATGCAATGTCGATTTGATTGACAATTTTAATCCTACTAGACCAACTATATTGGATGGGAATGATTATAAATAATAGAGAGATCATATGGATTTTTTTTAATACTAGAGTGGACAACTTTGTTATGCTTAATGGATATTACAAGATTATTGATATGGAATTCAAATCATATTCTAATCAAGAAAAGTCAGAATGTATACTAAACTACAAGGTACACAATAAATTTTTGTGTTCCATGTCCAGGAATATATATAGTCTTATTTTTTAATGTGTAGCTGCAATTTGTATTTGGAATAAATTGGATGTTACACATTTTTGTACATCCACAGTTAAAAGACCTAGAAGAGCAATTCTTAGAACATAACATCATGTAATTATATTTTTTTTTGGAGAACCAGTGTGAAAGGTACAAAAAAATATTATGACTATTGTTAGCAGTTTATAATCCATGGGTGACAAAGGTTTAGATGATGAGGCACTTGTGGAAAATATTATATATATCATGGCTAAAGAGTTTGAATCTAAGAGAACAACTATTGATGAGAATAAGAATGTGTATAAAATTACTCTGGATGATCTTTTTGGAACACTTCATAAACATGATAAAATAATGAAAAGAGATTATGGTTTGATTAAAAAAATAGATATGTATGTATAGCCTTTACTAATACTAAAGCTAAAACTCTTGAAAGGGATACAAGATCTATGTCTAAGAAAGAAACTATTTTATCTAAATTAAGTGAAAGTGAAAATTTTGAGAATGAGCTATCTAATATTGCTTGAAAAATGAACAAGATATTTGGGAAGAAAGACTTAATGTTTCAAATTAAAAAGAAAGAATAAAAATACATGAAAGACAATGAAGTCTCCTATTATGAACGTCAAAGGGCAAGGCATATAAGGCCAGACAATCCTATGCTAATGAGAAAGGATATAAAGAAAAATCATTCTGAGATGAATAGTAATATGTACTAAAAAGATAAAGCTAACAATGTTTTTAATCTTAATAACACTTGGAGTTACAGTGGTGGAGACTCTTTTGATGAATCATTAGTGTACGAATCTTCTGGTCTGAATAATGTGAGTTTAATTTCCAAGATATCGATTGAAAATAATTCTTTAATGGATAAGGTACATAATGATGAATCTATAACCAATGAATCCTTGTAATATAATTATAATGAAAATAAATTTTATGAATCTTCATACGAAGATTCTTCTTATGATGAAGATAATACATTACCTACTTATGATTAAGTGTCTGGGTTTGTTGAGCGTCTTGATAATGAAAATTAAAAAGCCAAGAAAACTTGTGATAAGGAAAATTCTAGAATTTCTATTCTTAATAAATAAGTATCAGATCATTATAATTCTCTGGAGAAGAAAATTCATGATTTTGAAAGTATTTCAAAAATCCTAGATGAAGTTAATTCTGGGAATGATAAACATCGTATGTATCTAGAAAATGTAATTTCTAAGAAATATATTTTATAGAATAACTCTAGTGTTAAAACTGTTTCTTTTTAAGATAAAAACTTAGTTATTAGATAGATGTCAGAATATTTTCCTTGAGTAATTGTTTTTAAAACATTACCTTCGGTAATAAAAACACCGATAAGATGTATTCCCAAATTCGACCTCTAATGAATAATTCTGGTATTAGATATTATCATTCAAAACCGTTTTTAGTAATAATTATTTTGAAATCAAAGTGCACCATTCTGCAATATATTTTTGTGTGGTGGGAATCATGCAATAAAATTCCTTAATCAAAACTCAGTCCTTAGGTTTTCATAAAGAATATATTTCTATGAAAATGTGGATTCATAAAATTTTACTTTTTGATGATTCTAGATACAAAAATGTTTGGGTTATGATTGTCTAACACTCTTATTTTAAAGAATGTAATGATATTATCAACGACAATACATGGTACATAAATAGTATATGTTCCCAACACATGACTGGTAACAAAGAATTTTTTAAAAATATTATCAAGAAAAAAGGAGATATCATTCTTTAATTTATTAAAACGCATGATCAACATGCTGAGATTTTCACAAAATCATTACACTCTAATTTATTTTAATACATTAAATATATTTTGGAATGATAACCGTAAGATTATATTCCATATTAACTTTTATTATGACCTATCTCTTAATAGTAATAAACACTTTTTCATAGGGGGGAAAATTTTCTTGATATTTAATTTTTTCATAGTCAAAATTTTTTCATAAGAAATTTTGTTCGTAATATATATTTTTCATAATTTAAATTTTTTAAATCTAAATTTCTCATAGAGATAATATTTCATAGTATTTTTATGGAATCTAAATTTATCCCAATAGAGTTTTTCTTATTAAAAATAATTTTCCCTATGCAACTTGAAAGGTATTTATTCTTTCCTATGTTTTTGTAATCATCTTTTTACTTGTTGGTATGTTCTTTTTGTTTTCATATTCATATTTCCTTATATCTGAATGTTTGTATTAAAAACATCAAAAGATCAAAAACTATCAAAATTATTTCTTAGGTAATCATATCAACCTTTATATTTGATCATAATTTCTTCAACCATTGGATCAACAGAGGAAGTTGATCGGTAACCTCAATCACATATATGAAGCCTCAATGATTCTTGTCCGACATCAGTTTTTCAGGATTTTATGTGTTGACGCTCTTCCTCTGTACTTATGGTCATTCTGAATCTCCAATGTTACCTTAGTTCCAAATATCTGTTTAAACTTCACCTCAGAAAGATATGTTGACTGTTAAGGAAATATATGAATGATATATATACCGAGAAAGGTTAGTTGATCCTAAATTCATCAACAAATAGTATTCAATCATTTATAATAATATTAGGTTGAATGGGTGAGAGAGTCTTTGTATTTCAAAACATGAGGAATAAGATCTAGAGTATCTGGATTTGATGGTATAGTTATATTAAAGTTGATATATTTTTATTAAGGGAGGTATAAATTTTCATTCAAGATCTATGGGATTACTTATTCTATTTCATAAATCAAGGTAACTAGATTGATTTGAATTCCTTATAAAGGATAAGAAATATTTTGTACTCACAAATTACTGGATGCATCTGGATCTTTTGATAAGAAGAAGGCTCTAGATTTTCATGGTTTCAAGGATTTAAAGTGTTCAAAAATTATTATTCTTTTCACAAACATTTGGATTCATGAGTTATGGGTCTATGGTTTTGTCATTCTGGGAAAAAAGGATATAAGGATACCCTGAGGAAAAGTGATATCTATATTCATGAATTATTTTTGAAAATTATGAAGATAAAATGTGTAAAATAAATATTGTTTATGATTTATAATATCATGATTGGAAATATTATTTCTCAGATTATCATGTATCCAGCCATTCATTTGATGATTATAGTTCTTTTTCATCAGTCATTCAGAATTCCTTATAGTTCTAAGAGAAGGAATTTCAAAGTGATGTTTTTATGTGATGATACTCAATGTAGAATGATAGTCATTTTTTCCAGTGATTCAAGATCATTTTATGATTATTTAGAGGCTTCAATCCATGCTCTTTAAAAGAAATAGGATATCAACGAGTCTTCCAAAATGTATGGAAGGAAGAGAGAGGCAAAGGAGACAGAAAATAAAGACAATTTTTTTGTCCAAGGTAACTCAGTCTGCACCACCAAATCCAAATATTCAAAAAGAATATCTGGATGAAGTAGTGGATATCTAGAGAGAATATAGAAAAATAGTAAAGAATGGGAGATTATGTTTGGCATAGAACCTTCTGAGGAAAAATCATTAATGATAAAGGCTACTGAAGAACTTGAGAAATAACAAAAAGATAAGAAATGAAGGTAGAAGTTGTTTGAAGAATAAATTGTACAATATTATCTCAAGGATGTTGAGAAAGAATCTAAAAAATACTAGTGTTAGAATAATTATTGATAAAATCACTTCCTAAGACTCTAGGAAATAAGATGGTGATTCTAGTTCCTGAACATAAAGAAAAAATTGTTCGCGATGTGGAAGAGAAAATAGAAGAAGAAGAAGAAGGGAATGAAACTGATGATATCATAAATCAAATTTAAGTTTAACATGATAAGTAATGTCCCTCTATAAATTTTTTGATCTGGACTACTCATGTTGAATCCTCAAAACATGCTACTCTAGGGAATGAAGAGAAGGGTCAAGGAGAAGTAAACAAACCCTCTGAAGAATAAAGTAGTAATCATGACTTCATTCATCTGTATGATCATGTTTATGAATCAGAGAAAGAGGAAGTTCAGGAAGATATAATTGACTAGTTATCGGATAGTGAACAGGTATCACCTAATGTAGAAGAGATCATTCAGACAGTTGATATGGGAAAGAAATTGATAGTCCATACACCTAGAAAATATGTCGTGAAAAATAATGTTATTGGATGTTAGTCAAAGAGGAAACATGATGAGTTAGAAAAATAATCATAACTTACCAAGAATTATGATTCAGAATTTTATTCTATAAGACATGATTTTTTGGTACAGTCATTGAAAAATATGTTTGGAATAGTTTAATTATTCCAAAGTATAGACTCAGGATTCCATATTCTTCAATATTCGTTTAATCAGAAATCAAATTTAGTCTCAATGAATGTGGATAATTTTATCTAACTTGAGACAGAGTTCAAATAAATTTTCATAGGTTATGAGTCTCATAAAAGGTCATAAAGTAATATTATAAGTCGGTCAAAGAATGTAGTCGAATACATGTGAGATTTTGATGAATTTCGAAATGATGTCAAATTACCTTTGACATCTAAGATGGAAAGCTTAATGATCTCTCTAAGAGATTTGAGGAAATGCTAAGTCTCGAACAGACTTCTCGTAATCAAGAAGATAATGATCTAGACAGAATTCTTAAGTTTTTTCCATGAATTGGAAGAGGGAAAGGTATCATAGAATAGAATTTGAAGAGAATATGATGAAGCAATATGAAGTGTTAAAAGCTCAAGCAGAATGACTTAAGAAATAAAAAATAGATAAAAATATTTGAGAGGAAAATTTAATATTAGGATTAGTTGCATAATAATTTTGAAGAAGATCACAATGAGCTCAAGAAGCTGAAAACTGTTACCAAGAAGCTGATGTCGAATGAGAAAGAATTATAATTTTTACAATTCTAATCTTTTATTGTATTTTCTGCATTGAACTAATTTTTTCAATCTTAATGAAATTTTCATTGTTCTCCACATTTTTTGTTGTTTAGTAGTAATTTTTCAAGTACCATTTTTTCCATTCTCATTATTCCTTTTTGAAAATCACAATGGTGAAGAAAGTGGTGATAAAAAGTATACTACGTATGGAGTGATTTCGATAAGTAAGGTGGAGTTCATCCAAGTGAATGTTCTTATCAGTGAAGATTTTGGTTTGCAATATAATGTAAAATCTTATTTCGGAAATCAAGAATACAAACCTTAGTGATTTCATAGACAAAGGGGATGTTTGTATTATTTAGAATACTCCATTAATAAAAGGGAGATATATTTTTTTCAAGTCTATAAAAATTCTATGTCCTTATATTCATTTTAGTAATGATGTTTATGATTTCCAAAAAGGGTTATATGGTTGAGTCAATAAGGTCTCCTTATTAATTTTCCATTTTATTATGTTTTGAAAATAAAAAACAATCTATGTAAAGAAAAATTTTATTTCCCGATGATTTATCATAATAAGAAAATTTTCCATCCCCAAGGAAATTTTCTTTTTAACTTTGTTATCATTGTTCAAGATATAGATTCTCTTATCCAAACTCATTTTATTTATAAGTGTAAAATTTGGTTTCATATCTAAACCATAGAATTCTATAAATTCATAGATATAGAGTATTCTGTTTTCAGATTCCGAAATATCTGGAATTCATATTCTGAATTCTCTGAAATTCAGATTTCGAATTCAATAAAATTCAGATTCTGAATTCTCTGAAATTCATATTCCGAATTATATAAAATTCAGACTCCAAATTCCATATAAGTCAGACTATGAATTCCATAGAATTATGACTCTGAATTTCATAGAATTCATACTCCGAATTCCTTGGAATTAAGACTATAAATTTCCTATAATTCAGACTCAAAATTCAATAAAATATAGTCTCTTAATTTTTTAGAATCAAGACTCTTAATTCCATATATTTCAAACTCTTAATTCCTTAGAATTCATACTCTAAATTACATTGAATTTAGACACTGAATTCCATATAATTTAGACTCTGAATTTCGTAGAATTTAGACTCCTAATTCCTTAGTATTCAGACTTTGAAATCCTTATAATTCATACACCAAAATCGTTATAATTCAGGTTCTGAATTCCTTGAAAAATAAAATCCAAATATTTAGGATTTATAATTTCCATGTGATTATTTGTTTTGACTCCGAACTATTTTCCCATATACTGTGAAACAAAGATTTAGTTAAGAAACCTTATTTTTTTTACTCTTGTTATTTTTATGAAATGATGTAGTACATTATGTTTCTAATTAATCGTTGTTTGAGTGACCCATGTACAAGTCTCTACAAGATTTAGGGAAAAATAAGACATTTAGAGGATGTAGGCGACTGTTGGAGAAATTCCTATAAATAGGATATCATCAAGAAAAAGAACATAAAGACACTAGTCAATCTAGAGATTACATGTTGCTAAACTTATTTCTAGAGAGAGAAACTTTCATTCCTTGTGCGTACTAAACATCTTGATCAGCTTGCTAAATGAGACTCTGATTGTTGTTGTGTACAATTAAAGACTTCTGGGGATAGGAAGACAGAGGTTCCGACAACCTTAAAATTTTAGGACTTTCATGATAAAGAATACATAGGTGCCAACTACCATGTAGTTTGAGGGCTTGTTGGGATAACATGGAAGAATCCTATATTCTTATCAATTTTATACCCTGTTTTGGTTAAGATAGAATTTCATGAAAGTATAAATCAAGGGACCATTATCCAAGTTTGGTGGATACACTACTCTTTGGGTTAAAATATTTCATACTTTTTACTTGTATTGATTCAAGTTCTTTCCACTGAATTTTGATTAATAAGGAATGTATAACTATGTTATACATTCTTGTATGTGTAAAACATAATTAATAAGATTCCATACGTTTTATTGTAGAATAATTTCCCTGTATTATTTGTTAAATATTCATTTCTAGAACCATATATCTGGAACCCCTCATGTTTGTAGAACTAAGAGGACTTGTTACCTTGTTTAAATTTTTTAGACATAGTTTTTCATAAGGTTAAAAACTAAAGTATTATATCAACATTAAGGATTCCAAATGAATTTTTATAAGATACAATTCACCCCACCCCTGTTTTATTTTGACCTTTTACATCATATTTCGATCATAAATAGATATATGATTTTTTTTATCATAGTAATTGACTTTTTATTTTGAAATTAATGTTAAGGGGTTAAAATGTAAGACTATTATATTTAATGATATATTTATTTTAAATAAATTTAATCATTTATATTTCTTGGGATATAAGAATCTCTATGTGTAACCAAGAGGTAATATAATATAAAATTATAAAATTGCATGTATACAACAATGAAAAAATCCTTTGATCTAAATTAAGAAAATTATATGGTTTAAATATGTATAAAATAAACTAATTGGTTATCAATTTATTAGAAATTAAAATAAAAAACATTTGAATGCGAAACATTCAATTTTCTATAAAATCATTTTATATAAGAATGAGTATCTATATTAATAAATTAATAAATTAATAATTTTTCAATAAATATAATGAAATTTCTATATTATTTATTCAATTAAATTTAATATCATTCATATAATTTTTTTCATATTAATAAGATAAGTATAATTCTATATTTAGGCATACATCCTTTTTCTTTCCAAAAATCATTTTCATCAAATTTTGGGATTTTTTTTTAAAAAAACTTTTATTTTATATTATATATTTTAAAAAATAATAAGAATTTTTGAATTCATTTCATCAAAAAGTATTATATTGAATTTTTTAGAATTTTATGAAACGATTAATTTTCGGATGAAATGTGAAAATAATGATTTTAATTAAAATCAATCTTGTTTTTAAGAATTTACAATTATCAATTTCTTATATAATTTTTTTTTGAAATAAATTTATTTCTATTATACATGGAATTATATAACTAATATAATTGCAATCAGTTTTATTTTTATTATGATAAAAAAATTCATATTAATAGAATTTTTCTTTTCAAAACCATAACTTGTTCATGTATAGGATTAAATTGAAATAAATATATACACTACAATTTAATTATGTTCATGAAATGAGTGAAATATTTTTATTATTAATAATAAATATTAACTACTAGAATTTATATAATGATGTATGAGAGTAATTTTGACACATTTTGGATTAGTAAAATGGATTAAGTGGTGTAAATAACGGACACAAGGAGGTACCCTTTTATAATTGAGGTGAGTGGTCATATTTTAATTTTTAAATGATTAAAAATTAATTTCAAGTCACATTCTTTAAAAATTTCTCAAATATATATCTTCTAAAAAACTTTATCTTTAATATTGAACACCAACAACCCAATGGAGATTAAGAAAGTTTATAGAAATATAATTAATTTTTCATCAATATAATTTATGGATATGTATTAGTATTGGTTTGATATTACATATAATATTTATTAATAATTTATGTGTCCTTCATTAAAATAAATATTGTTCATTCATATTTGTTATAAAATGGAAATACTTCATTCGTTTATTTGCAATATCACTTCCAGGAAGAAATTTGATTTTGATTTCATTTTAACATTACATTGATGGTAATAAGTTCATAATTAACAAATATATAAGTTATTTTTTATATTATAATTATTCTAAAATAATAAATTAATATTTTACTTTCATTCCTTTTAGCTATCAAAAATTAAAGAAATTATCCTTGTGTATGTAACGAATACCATCTCCATGAACCGTGTAATTCATTTTTATATCACTATAATTTATATATATTAATATTATATACCATATCTATATGATATATGTATATATATATATCATAGTTAACCTTATGGGAATTATGAAACCATGTTCAATGAATAAGGACCAGAACATCTATATTGAAACTCTCATTAAAAATGACACAGTTAATGACTAAAAATGATGATTTTAATACAATATTATTACTAAATGGGTTTTGAAATATTATTTTTAGATAATTTATTTTATTATCAGAATTTATGTTATTCTATTAAAGATATATAAATAAATGAAATATATTATTAAGAAGATTTCATTTATTTGGAAGCATGTGAAAGATGGGGTAGGATATTTTTGACTCGCTTTTACATATGTGAGATACATTCCATATTATAATCTTCTTAATATCATTATATATTTATAATTATGATGAATTTATTTTAATATGACCCACAAAACAAATATGAGGATATAATAATACATCAATTATTAACTCATTAACGAGGGTTTTATTTGATTGTTACCATCTTGTTAATGATTTTATTTTATAGTTTCATTATTTATTGAGATTTTTTTGTTTATGTTTCTCATAATGAAATAATGTTATCGATGTATCAAAGAAACTCATGAATATTATTATCACATTATTATCTATGGAGATTACATTTAAACATTTTATTTTTCACTCTTTATGAAACCAGGTGAACAACATAAAATCCTACTTTATAACCCACTATGATTTAATGTAATGTCAAGAATTATTCTCTTCCATGTCGTTTTTTTCTTTAAAAATATTTCAATAATTATTTAATACATTCTTAAGAATTATTAATTTCATTTAAACATAAAATATGTTTTTCAAAAAATATATTTTATAAATTAATAATCATTTCCTTATATGAATGATTTGTTGTTTAATTTTATAGAAAATGTGAAATGAATCATTTATAAAATATATACGGTGTTAATTGTATTTAAAATCATCCTAAATGGTAAATTATTTAAATATACCATTGCAATATTTATGGGGTCTTTAAAAAATGATCCTTGATATTTGTGACATTTTTTGAGTTTAAATAAGTGAATTCAAATTGAAAAGCTTTGTATTGTAATGATAAATTCTAAGTTATAATTTAAGTAAATTTTTTATTTATGATAAATTACTTTGATGTATCTGATTCTTTTCAAGGGACATGATCCAATGATATAATCATGATTATTTCTATAGATAATTTATGATTATGATGAAAATAATATGTTAAAACAAGTTAATTTTGTGATCTAGTATGCACTGATGGTTAAATGAAATGTGTATGAATCATGTTTATTTAACAAGAGTTATAATGAAATTTAACTCTTATTATATGAATATATTTTTCATTTTTCATTATATAATAAATTTATTATGATATCATGGAACACATATTTATTGATTACATTATGTGATGACTGAACCCATAATGATATATCCCTCTCATTTGTTAGATAATGATTGATATCTCATGAGATAAACATTACGATAATAGGTAGTGAATCATGTCTAGTAAGAGAAAAATTCTAGTATGATAGTCTTGGATGTGATAGTTTACTACTATAATGGTGTTGATATTGAACCCAGTCTAATATGATAGTCTTGGAAATAATCATTGACAACATGAATACCCCTTCGTATCATTCTATCTCCCATATTACATCTTGATATATTTCCTCAAGGTATACCAGAGTCAGTGAATTATAAATGGATTGAAATAAGAAAATTCTAAACTTTTGTATCATACTATTTTTTAGGGTTCTTATTTATTCATTAAAACCATGATTTTGAGGTTCTTAATATTAATTAAAAACCTGTTTTTTTGGTTTTTTAATGGTATCATAAAAAATTTGGGTTTTTTGGATTCTCAAATCAAATTAAAATAATTGGGTTTATTATATTTAACCTTGATGTCATTCATGTAGGTATAAGACATATGGGTTCATTAATGTTCTATTTCATTACATATTTATCAAATTTTGTGTGCATATTTAGATTTTGATTCTACATTTACAAAAATATGTTTCAAAAAAGGGTTGTTTTAATTTTTCCAAATAATTACTTTCACAATATCACAACATTTTATTATATATATGATTCATTGATAGAATAAAATTTCATATATGAATTAATTTTTTTATAAAATTAAATTCTTCCTCCCACATTTCATATCTCTAACCCAACATTTTTCATATAAGTCATGTTATAAAATATATATAATTTTTTTAAAAATTTCATTATATCTTTTGTTTTTTTCTAAATAATGTTAAAAAAATTGATTTTTTATATTAAAACTCTAAATGATTTTCATATTTGGAATTTAAATTTTTTTCTAAATTTTAAATACTTTTTCCTTTTTATGATTAATATTTTTCTTTTTTAAAAAATGATAGGATTATTTTCTATTGAATTGTTAGATATCATATTCAGAAAAAAATTATGCATGTTTATTCTCCAATAATTGATCAAGATAATAAATGGACCCCACATGTATTAAATATTTTTAATTTGATTTTATGTCAATGAATATCATTCATTATATCTTGTATTAAAATTATTTCTATATAATTTCAGCATGTAAATATTCTCATGGAATATTTTAGTTTATCAAAATCACACCTGCATGCATGAACAAAATCAAAGATACTAGATTGAATTTGTATCATAATGAATTTAAAATTTCATCAATGTTCAAATTAATATATCGATTGCAGGTTTCCTTATTTAAATAAAAATTATTATGGATTAATATTTCTAGTTGATGAATTATCCATATTAATGATTGGAAAAAATAACTTATGGTGTTTTCCTAGTTTATGGGATAACAATTGGCGGTTATTCAAGAATAAACACAGTAAATAATATGGTTGTAGAAGAGATCATAAGATCATTAATGGTATATGGAATTATGAGGATATGTTGGGTGATTAAAGAAGAAAATGAATTCATGAAAACCAATAATAATATTTCTTTTAATAAAATTTGTTATATTTTTTCTTATAAATGTTACATTGATGATGATTTATATCATTAAAAAATGCCAAATTTATTATAAAGACATCAGAATGAAAAAAAATACTTTTGTATAAAAAAATATCATAATTAAGTTACATAATTAACTACTTTTTATTGTGACAAAATGTATCATATAATTATTTAACATCCAATTTACAAATAATGTTAAAATACAAGAAAAACATAATAAATCTATGATATTTTTAAATAGGGTTGAAAGTTACTTATGAAGTGATTATTCCCTAAAATGCATCATAGTAAATATTGATAATGGTAATGAGTTTAATATTGTAATGTCTCAATAATATTCTTCTTCTTGTTCATTTTTCATGAACTTATTATTATCTTATCTCCACAACTTATGAGGATATTTAAAATTCACAAGATGATCTATAAAAACAATTACTAAAAAATTTATTATTTTATAAATCATACATAGAAATTTTAAAATATTTTATATTAAAATAATATTCTTATAAAATAAAATAATTATATTCTCTTAAAAATTAAATATCAACTTGATTATTATATTTTTTAAATGAAAACCATTGTTGTCAAAATGTTTATTTTTAAATTCACCCAATTTAAAAAATATCTTAAAATGTCCCTTGTCCATCCTAAAATTATGAGAAACAATTATTTATTAGGTATTTAAATGGATAATATGGATTCCTAAAAAGTTTTATAATTTGATAAAGGGTTTTGTAAAAAAATTATACATTTTTTTAAAAATAACTGTACAATACACGAAAGAGGTTAAAAAATTATTGATATTGTAGGGTCAAATTGATCCATATTTATTATAATATTTCTCAACCCAAAATAATTACATGAATATGCGTATTGACATAATTTCTTTTTCAATTCTAAAATCATTATTTTATATCATTGTCGGACTGTTAAGGGTTCCATAAAGAAATAATTTTTTATATCATATTATTATTGAAGGAATATAGTAATTGTTCAATAAAATAGTTTCGGTAAATTAAAATTTTGATCCAAATAAATAATTTAAGAACTCACAAAAAAAATCAGTGGATTTGAGAACTCAATTGTAATTTATGAGAAAACAATTATTACTTTTTTTTGGCTTAATTCATTTGTTCCATTTTAATTATATTCTTTTTTATCTCCATTGTCTTTTCTAAAATTGATTTGAATGATACATCATGGATATGTCTTACTAAAATACTGTTTTTGTGTTTTTATATCATGTTATGATCTCATTATATTTTTATTCAAATTCATTAAAAATTATTTGAAAATCATTATATTTTATTCTACAATATTTTATCAAAATTATTAATTTGTAAGTAGTTCTTATATATGTCATGATCTTATTCTTATATTTTTATTACAGTGAGTCTCTTTTTTATTATCTAGTTAACTCTACAGAATAATCATTTTGCCTCTTTATATAATCATAAATGTTAGTATCAAAGTCCCTATAAGCTAATTTTTATTATATTTCATAAAGTTTGTCTTTATCATTTTTTAATCTCTTTAAAAATTATTTTATAATTTTTTATCCTTTTATCCCATTTTTTTATAAAATTATTTTTTTATTCTCAAAGGGGGATAATTTTTTATTGGAGTAAAAAATTATGTGGATGTTTTTTTAAACTATTTTTTAGTAAATGGAGAGATATATGAGTAAATGTATCATAATTTAAGAGACATGTATTCTTATTTACTATGAAACCCATTCCATATTATCTTTTCCCTCATACTAAACATTATTTTGGTATGATATTTTTGTGATCATCTAAATTGGGGAGATTTACATACGATAAATTGTAATATTTTTAAAAATAAAAAACAATTTAATGTTTTTCAAACGTGAATCATTTTGATTCTACTATAGTTTCATATTTATTTTTATTTACAATTTTATGAAGGAATCCAAGAAGATTCATTATAAGGAACCGAACATAAACTTTACATAATCTTGATATTAGAAATAATTTCACATTAATTCAGATCGAAGATATTTTTTAGGTTTAGAGCATTATAAAATTCTTTCATAACATAAACATAACCTCTTGAATATAACAAGTATAATCTTGTACTCACTATCAATTTTTATCATTAAACAAGAAAACTTTTACAAAAATAAAGAAGACATTGTTTCACGTTTGAACAACATAACTTTTCTGTGATCCCATCATCGACTCTATTCATTTTTATGTCCTATGAAAAACATTTCAAAACATGGGATAAGAATTGAAATATCAGAAATGGATACATAAATAATGAAAACAACTAGTTTGGGGATTTCATGAAAATGATGAATACATTATCATAAAGTAATACATTTCAACATCAAGAGGTACTAATTCTATATCATTGAATATAATCACATTACGTACCCATTTTGTAAAAAAAATATAAATATAAATTCCATTTAAACAAACATTTAAAATTTAAATCAAAAATGGGATATAAATGTACATAATGGGAACAACCATATGGTCTACTTCCACAAATATAACAAAATAGAATAGCTACACAACAAAATTCCATACCCTATCCATTAGAGTTTATAATGTAACATTCCATTCTTGTTATATCACAGAACCACCCATTATATGGTTTACCATGTAACCAAATATCAAGGGTTTATCATGTAACCACACATCAAATTAACAATTACCACTATATAAACATAACACATAAATTTTTTCAAATATCATCAATTAACTAATAAAATTTCATTTGAAATCACTAGAAATAATTTCAGGATATTAAAATACTCAATTCATTTCAAAAAACATTATAAATACCAAAATACATAAAAATTTTATATGGTTTTTTTAAAAATTACAACTTGTTAAGGAAGCCAAATATCAAATAACGCTCGCAGCGGTGGAAAGTTCATTCTTACCGGATTTATTTAAAAAAGTTTTTTTGTAGTTTAGTAAAACCCTTCATGTATAAATTAAAATCATTGAATGACTAAAAAATTAAATGGGTTTTATTATACATAGTGTAAATATGTAGGTGTATATTATCAAAACATGCCTTAATGAAAAGAGTTTCAGACAAAGCCCCTTATAAAAACATGACATCCTAACTACGTCAGCTAAAAATTCATAAAATGTGTTGATGGGATAAAAAATGGAATCTCATCATATGGACAGAAAATGTACAATAATAAGGATATTTAAGAATATATATCAACATAAAAATGGAATTTAATTACATAACATAAATGATGTCTTTGACTAAAAGATGTGGGTGAAAAGTTCCCTTACAATGATTGTATCACCAGATTAAGGATAAATCATTGAAATAATTATGTGTGAAAAATATAAATACAGTAAATAAAAGTGGATATTAAGGGAAAAATAATCATGGCACATTCACACATATTCTTGGAAAAAAAATAATGACATGGATATCTAACTCAATGAATGGATATTGAGTTACGATTCATCTTACAAAGCATGTATAAATGACATAATAATTTTTCACAGGCTGATTATTTGTAAAAATTGAATATCTACACAAAGGCTTGTGAAAATTATAACATAAATAAATAAATAGTGATTCTACATAGAATCATTGAATAATATAATTTGCGAAGTATGTGTAAAACCCAATGAGTGGGAATTGAGTTTTGAAATTCACTTTCAAAGATAATTTTGATAATATAATAGATCTATTATGTGTAATCAAAATATAATAACATATATAGTGTATAAATATATTAAATTATATCAACTTATATTTCTCATATAATCATAGTAGTACATAATCTATAAGTACAATATTTACCCAAATAATTGAAATTTGGTTAAGAATTTCTGTTACTTTGAGTATGATTCGTCACGTATGTTCCTTTTTCTTCATAAATAACAAAATTAAGTAAATTTATATTTTATTAATAAAATTTTTTATTGTTATTTTTCCTTTTATATCTCTTATTAACATGTTATAAAAATTACATTATTATATATGATAATATCGGTCGTTTTCTGGATATCAGGTATGTGAGTTGAAAATGATCTTGTTTAAATTTAAAATTTTTCATATGGTAAAATTTAAATTATCTACAAAATATTATTGATGATATAAATATCATATATATATATAGTATATGTTTATTTATAATAGTCCATAACATTTGGAAATATGAAATGAAATACATCGTTCATGTAGATGGTAAGTCATACGTACGCAAAATCACTACCTTCATTTATTTGTGATATTAATGAAATTAAAACTAAATGATACATAGGTATATTATAATTCTAGTATAATATAATATGATTTATATGTAACATTACTTTATTAACTCCATCCTTTAAATGTTCCATGTATGGCATGAACGATTCATATCACATTGTGGGGGCGGTAGTATGTAGTTCCTCAAATGAACTTAACGTATTTACAAATTAGGAAAAGAATAAAGGAATAATTTATAAATAAAAATTATAGTATCATATATAGAAAATGTATATAATATATATCATATATAAATATAGTTCCATCATAATGTCCACCATTGAGGGGTGGTTGGGGAAAATTGAAAAATCATCGATTCGTGAGGCAACATTTCACCGTATAGAGAAACAATATGTTTGTATCAATGGGATGGAGGTGTGTGTATGGGTACTTCTAATCCCCCTCATAAAAACATAGATGTATACCAAGGATAAAAGTGTTTTTATGAAATCAATTAATCAGAATATAATAGGGAGTGAAGAAGTAAAATAATTTAAAGGAACATTATAGAAGATGCTACCTCACAAAACGTGTAATAGTCATTGATTTGAGGCAAAATGATTTCTTGAATTTCCTTATTCATAATTTAATGCTATTATTAGTAAAATTTTATTTTGGGAGAATATATTTTTAGATTTTGGATGATCCATGGGGCTCTAGTGGTTTTATTAAATGGGTAGAGGTGATTCCCTTTTATAAGATGTATGAGGGGCACTTTAGGAAGGTATTGAAATATTATTTTATTATAAATTGATTTTTAGTTTCAAACGGTCCCAAATTAATTTATTTAAACAATAAGGATATCCATGGTCGAAAACCTATCAAAAAAAGGTTTCAGACAAGTCTATGTCCCAAATTTAACCTTGTCTTTTAAGTTTAACCCTTAGTTAATTAATTTGACTCTTACCATGTCTTCTTGTATATTCATACCATATGGTTAATATAGTGACTATAAAATACCTATAGTACCCCAAGTGGTTCATTAATAAAATTCTCCACATTATTGTGGTCATTTTAGATAATATTAGAATTTTAGGATTATTATATCATTTAATAAAAAACTTTGTTTTTTAAAAACTCATTTTTATCAATTTTATAATTTATATATCATGACTTTTTAAAAAATCAATAACATCATAATTATTTTGAAAAAACCTAGTTAATTCAATGATAGAAATTGATAATAATCTCTTAAATTAATGTATTCCCTAAAAATGTTCCAAATATATTTTTTTAATAATTAATATCTCATTTATTTGAATCAATAAATAGTAAGGTAATCACTACATCATCATTTTTTAATAAATAAATTAATTTATTTGATGTCTAATCGTAATAATTAATCTATCATGATGTAGAAAATATATAATAGTTATAAATAATATTTATAGTAAAAACTATAACATATATATCCCCATATAAAAATTGACTTACTAAAGATACAAGATTATAATATTATTTTTTCCATTATTTACCAGATTTACCCTTTAACATTGGTAAGTAAACTAATTATAGAAGTTACTATTCACAATGTCAAAAAATAAAAGTTACATATTCAGCAAAAATGGAAATTATAATTCCATATATGGAACCCATTTTTGAAATTCAAAACACATAATTTTCTGTAATTAATTTAGAATTAATTCTCATTTTCAAAACAAAAAAACAGGTTTTTTAAGATGTAATAAATATCAAAATATTGACATGTTTATATATCCAATTTTAAAGTAAATTTACATAAAATAAACATAATTGGATTAAATTATAATAAAATAATCTTATTATACTTAAAAAATAATTTAATGTACAATATTACTATGTTAATAAATTTAATGAAAAGACCGTTTTAAATTAAAATGTTGTTTTTTTACTATTTTTTAAAAATGAACATCATAAAAAACATACCAAAATTTAAATCATATAAAATTTAGTTGTACTTATTATATAAAATAAGTTTATTTTTTCAAATATATAAATTAATTGTTACAAAAACATGATTTAACATGGTTTCATAATTAAAAAGATCCAAAACTACATTTTTAGAAAAAATACATATTTATCAAAAAAATTGAATTTGATTTTATATTATATCTGGATAACATATATGATAAATTTAAAACAGTACATTGAATATATATCATATATTTATCATTAAAAAAAATCAATAAATAGTGATATAAGAAAACAATTATTCTATTTTAAATAGGTTTTCATAAAAACACATTTTTTATATTCAATTGGTTTTTATTTAAATTTGTAAAAAATTTGGTTTCCATTGAGTCAATATTTAAACATGTGTAAACCATATTTCTAAATTATATTGTTATTATTAATTCCATCCATTCCATCTACCATTTAAAATTATAATTATTATATTAATGTATTTTTTCTTGGTGTCCCTCAATGTTCTGTGTAACATAATATTTCAGAGATACCCATTGTTGCATGTTGAGTATGCTACTGAAAAAGAATACTTTTTAAAATAAAATTAATATCATATTAATAATTATTAATATCAAAAAATTATTATTCTCTAAAAAGTGGTTCGTTACATCATTCAACCCTTTTTCATATTGTGTCCTCACAATTTTAAATTTGGGCTTTGAAACTTCATTAAATGTCTCACATCGGAAAAATATTCAATAAAAATCTAACTTTTAAAAAATTTAATAGAAGTAAAAAAGGACACCCAATATAACACATACTATGATTCCATGTTGGAAAAACTATATATGGAAGAGAAACAATGTTTCATGGTCTCATGGAGGGTGATATGAATCATGACCAACAGATTACTAACTAGCAGAAAACCATTAACATGTGACAGGTTAAACAGTATTAGAAATTATAGTAGTAAAATTAAACAAATGGTGTTTTTTATTTAATATCCTTTTCATAATGTTGGGGTGTTTAATTATGATATTTACTTCAAAATTATGTAAATATACAGACTTTTCATGTATAGTTTCATATTTTAATAAATATCTTCCAAAAACTCATATTTTCACCAAATGATGAGTATTCATGATGACTTGGTCACACATGATGTACTAGAATAAACATCTATAGAATCACATTATTAAAAAAAATTGAAATATAAATTTCCTATATCATTAGACATTAACTAAAAAATGGATAATACGAGATTAGATAATCCCTAAAAAGGATAACCTTTTATGAAAATAAATACAACCCATAATCTCCCAAATTCAACAAACAGTACCCAACGTTCAACAAATACCATTCAACACATAATTGTCCCCAAAAATTTTCAATATAATCCAAAGTAATATTGAATCCCAAAACTCAAAATAATTTTATGATATAGTCTTCCAAGATATGTCTTAACATTCATCTCCAAATATCATCAACTACTCTTAATCTATCATACATAAAATTAATTATCCTAATATAATATTCTCAAAGATAGGTTAATCGTTTCCATAACTAACCCACATATCTCTATGTCCACAATAAAAACATGGACTTATCCAAAATAAAATTCATCCATTACAACTCAAATGAAAACTCATAGTATTATATTTTCCTAAGGCATATAGTTTCCCAAAATGGTAAACATATTCTAAAATAACATTTATCACATAATCAGAATTTTTTTTTATTCTTAGGATATCTATTTGAAAACTTTTATGTTCTCAAAACCAACTTATTATTGATCCATAAAATCAGGTAACTAAAAATAACAATTCATAATAACTAGGGACTTCACATAGTCTAGTGGTTGGTGATAGATCCACTTCCACCTTGGTTATTGATTCAATTCCCACAGCTTTGTCTAACCCAACGGGTTTCTACATGGTCTGCTTGTTTTCATTTTTCAAAAAAAAATATAACATTCCAAAAAAATAAATAATTTCTTCACAATTAACCATAACATATTTTAACCTCAACGTTTATCCCATGCCTCACATTTTTCATTCCAAAATGTAATTACTTATAATTTCCTCTAACTGAAGGATCATATAAACTCTAATGGTTCTTTATAACTATATCCATAAAAAATATAATTCATACTCAGTTAAAATCATTATATAACTACATATGGGATAAAATACTATATGTCTTCTAATGTAATCATGTCATTAATAAATTTAAACATATCATCATACATTGATCCAATATAACACATCAAATTCTAAAATGTAGACATCATAATCATAGGACATTAATTCATGATTCATTATCCATGTTTTTCCAACTCATTCTGTTATACTTCCTTTATACAAAACAAATCATCAATATTGTCCTAAGAGTAAATAGTATGAAAAAATGAGTTGATAAATAATAAATAACATCCATAGGCCATTTTCAATTTTCCTGATCTTATGTTGGAATAGAATTAGGTATTATAAAAATATATTTGTATGGTCATGCTGATTCCATTCTTGAACCATCATCGTTGGAAATCTATTTTTGTAATGACTATGCACACCACATTTAATACATTCAATTTATCCCACATACAGAACTTATTTCCCATTCTTGGAGTCAACTAAACAATTCTTTTATCCATGGTAGGTAATTGATGTATGATCATCATTAACACATCTATAACATCTTCTCATCTGTTTGAAGAATTTTCCTAGTTCTTTTATTCAACATCATTGAAAAATAGGTTTTGTAATTACTTATCATTAATAATTATTACATCAACATCAATAGGAATTAGTTTCTCACATATATGATACCTTAGAGAAATCAACATAGTTTAGGAAGTCAATCATGACTCTAGATAGTGGGTTAAAAATAACCCCAATATATCTCATTTTCTCACCAATTTCATTCGGCTATGTATTTAGAAAACCAACATAGATTCTTCACATCCATTGCTATATTGGTTCCTGCTATATCCATCCATTTACTAAAACCAAAAATGTCAGTGTACATATATTAGTAAAATCATCATATTATTTCTTTTGAGGAGGGTAAACACTGATATAAAATTATTCATGTTATCCTATACTCATTCAATTTATCTAAAATAAATATGAATCTTTCTAATATTTTAACCAATGTGGTTATATAAAACATCTCACTTATGCTTCAACAACATCATAACCTATAAAATTATATAATCTGTCCTCTGATACAAACTATAAGGCTCTAGATTTAAACAGTACATAATCATGGGATAATTCAATAATTTTAATTTAATTCACATCAATTATCTTTTTATGATTGGAGATTTAGATAAATATGTCATAACATATACATAACATCTTGAATATTACAAGTAGAATCTTCTACTCACTATACATTTTATTCATAAAACAAAAACTCTTTTAAAAAGAAACAAGAAACTGTTTCCTAATTTAACATCATATCTTTTCCATGATCTCATCCTAGACTCTATTCGCCTTTATGTCCAGTGAAAAAAATATCAAAACATGGTTTGAGCATAAAAAGCCCAGTATAGGATACATAAAAAACCAAACTGTTCGTCCTTGGAAAACATGAAAACCTCGAATACATTTTCCTAAATAAATAAATTTCACCGTTAAGAGGTATTAAATTTACTTCATAAAATATAATTCCATTACTTACACTTTTTTGTAACCAAATCATTACAGTAAATCCCATTGAAGACAACATATAACATATAAAAGTAACATGGGACACAAACATACATAAATGGAATGACCATACGGTCAACTTCAACAAATATCAATAAATGAAATATTTATACGACTGACTTCCACCCCCTATAATTTGGATGATATAATGTTTTAAACCATCCTTAGTTTATCACCTAACCACCCGTCAATTTTTTTATCATGTTACCACCCATCATTGGTTTATCACTTAAGCACTCATCATATGTACATGTACCATTATATAATCATGCCATATAAAATATTTTAAATAGCAACATTTTAGTAATAAAATTTTATTTTCAATCACAAGAAATTATTTCACATATTTGACATACTCAATCCTTTTGAAAAACCATATGTAATACCAAAATATGTAAATAGGGTTTTGGTATTTATTTTCCTTTTAAAAACAATAAGTCTTGTTATATAAGACAAATATCAAATAATTCGCATGGTAGAGGAAATGTAGTTGTCATTGCATATGTTGAAATCATTAAATTTGACATTTAGTTGGAGTCTACATAGAAAAAAATATTCCATTTTAATGAAATTAAATTTAAAAGGGGTTTATTATAAATTGTGTAAAAGAAGGAGGTGTAAATTATCAAAACATCCCCTAATATAAGCATATTGAGAGATTGCCCCTTACAATGATCATATAATAATATTACAGATAAATCAACGACATAATTATGTTTGTGAAATATAAATACACTCAATATAAGTAGGTATTAAGTCCAAAAAATTAGGGGTGAATCACACATATTCTAGGAAATACAAAACCAATGACATGAATATTTAACTCAATGAATGTATATTTAATTACAATTTATTTTACAATGTTTATAAAAAAGATATATGAATAAATTAATGCACTGATATATTGTAGATATGGTATATACAGAAAAAGTTAAATGTAAATTACAACATAAATAAATAAACTATGATTCCACAAATAATCATTGCATTATATAATCAACTATGTATGTGTAAAACCCAATGATTGGTAATTGAGTTTATAAATTCTCTTACAAAGATCATTTTGTTAATAAAATAGATCTATTATGTATATCCACTATAATTGATCATAAATAAAGTATAAATTTATGATATTATATCAATTTTTTTTCTCAGATAATCGTAATATGGCATAATAAATAAGTATAACATTAACCCAATGCATGGAAATAGGGTTAAGAAGTTCCCTTACCATGAGTCTGATTCGTCCCTAATGTTCCTTGTTCTCCGTAAATAATATACATAGGTTAATTTCTAGTTTCTAAAAATAATCATTCATTTTTGAATTCCTTTTATATCAATTATTACCATGTCATCAAAATTACATAATTATTTATGTAAATATCGGTCTATTTGACAATATTGGTAAATTTAGTCGAAAATGATCTTATTATAATTACAAATTGTCCATGTGATCAAAAATACATTATCTCCATAATAGTATTAATGACTTAATTATGATATATCATGTATATATGTATTTATAATAGTCCATAACAATAGTAGATAATAAATGAAATGCACTGTTTATGGAGATGGTAAGCCATACGTACGCATTAACGCTACATTCATTTATTTGTCATATTAAATATATGAATACAAAATAATATATTGGAATATTATAATTAAGTTATAATATAAAATTATATATATGTTTCATAATTTCATTTACTACATCCTTCATATGTTCCATCTATCGAATTTCTGAGTCATAGCACTTTGAGGGGGTGGTAGTCTGCACTTCCTCAAATAAAATTATCGTATTTACAAATCATGAAAACAATAAAGTTATTATTTTTAAATGAAAAATAAAATATCATATAAAAATATAAATATACTATATATAATATATAAATAAAGTTAAATTTTAATTTCCACCATGAGAAGTGGTACGTAAAAATCGAACAATAATCGTTTCGTAAGGCAGCAGTTCACCGTACATAGAAACAATATGTTTGTATCCCCTAAATGGATGTGTGGGTAAGTGTTTTTCGAATAATTATAGTAGAAAAATTCTAGTATATTGAGGTTAGTTTTTTAATTGTATAAAATAATAATAATATAACTAAGAGTGGAGACGTAATATAATGGAAAGGAACATTGGAGAATACGCTACCTCTTAAAATGTAAAATTCCTTTTGATTTGACCCAAAAGGCTTCCTTGAATTTCTTTCTTCCTATGGCAAGGATTCTAGGAGAAAGAGAGAGATGTTGGGAGAATATTTCAGTATATTTTGGATGA
The DNA here is from genome assembly GCA_963277665.1 of Viscum album. Classification (NCBI taxonomy): domain Eukaryota; kingdom Viridiplantae; phylum Streptophyta; class Magnoliopsida; order Santalales; family Viscaceae; genus Viscum; species Viscum album. Next base: position 823,697,706 of record OY728151.1, read on the forward strand.
TAAAAAGGTCCTGAGAGATTTGATTACATGGTTAGAGTTAATTACCTTTTATAAGAGGGTGGAGGAGATCTTTTAGAAGGTATTGAAATATTATATTATTATAAAATGATTTTTGGATTGAATTTCCCCAATGTAATTTATTTAACATATTAGATTCTTTATAGTCTATAAACTCTCAAATAATATATTCTATACATGTCTTGGTTACAAAGGTAACCTTATCTTTTATCTTTAACCCTTAGTTGAATAATATGACTCTTACCATGTATTCATGTATATTCACACTATATGGTTAATATAGTTAATATAAATTTCCATTAGAATCTCAAGTTGTTGATATATGAAATTTTCATCATTATCTATGTAATTTTTCTGAATCATAGATTTTTAGTACTATTATATAATTTTATAAAATATTTATTGTTTTAGTATCTCATTTATGTCAATTTTCATATTATTAATATCATGAAATTTGTAAAATTCCATAAAAATGATTAATTAAAAACCCTCATTAACAAATATATAAAAAGTATTAAAAATCACTAAAATTAGTGAATGGAATAAAAACTTTCAAAATAACATTATTTTAATACATATTATCTCATTTATTTAAATCATTCGTTTGTAAGGTAATCACAACATTATCATTATGTCATAAATAAATTTAGTTATTTAATGTATAAAAAATATAAATAAAATACCATGATGTAGAACATATTATAATATTTATAATTTTAATTTATAGTTTAAAGGATAAATTATATGATCACATAGAAAAAAAGTTTTACTAAAAGATACAGTTTTATGTTACATTTTTCATTACATTAAATTAATTCTTATTAAATTTAGTAATCCAATGATTGTGGCTCCATGGAATCTAAAAAACGACCCATGGAAGGAAATGGTCGTAAATATCTCATAAAATAGGAATATGGCATGTTTTAGGGTTGTTTAATATTATTATAATATTATTTTTAACCTTCATTTACCAGATTTACACTTTAACCATGGTTAATAAAATAATTACTAAATTTAGTATTCATAATGTATAAAAATAATATATCTCTATTAACACAACCTGGAAACTCTGATGCCAAATATGGAATCCGTTTAAACAAATTAAAAACATAGAATTTTCAGTAATTAATTTAAAATTAATTCTCGTTGTCAAAACAAGAAAACAGGTTTTTAAGAAGTAATAATTATCAAATGATTGACATGTGTTTATGTCCAATATAAAAGTAAAATTACTTAAAATGACCATAATTGGATTAAATGATAAAAATATAATCTAATTATAATTCAAATATGATTAACAAGACAATATATCTATATAAAAAATTAGATGAAATGACAGTTTTGAATTAAAATGCAGTATTTTATTATAATTCATTAAAAAATGAACATTATCATAAAAATACCAAAATTTCATCCAAATTAAAATCATATGTCTTTATTCAATAAATGATGTTTATTTTTTCAAATATAACATATAAAAGTAAAAAAATGCAATATTTAAAAAGGGTTCTCCATCAAATAGCTATAAAACTACATTTTTACAAACATACTTCTGTTATTAGAAAAATTAAATTCATTATTATATCATATATAGAATACATATAAGATGAATTTAAAAATCACATAGAATATATATCATACATTTTTAATTAAAAAAATTACATAAAGAGTGATATGAAAAAAAACTTTTTGTCTTTTAATTAGGTTTTCATAAAAAACATCATTTATATTCAATTGTTTATTACTTTCATTTAAAATAAATTTGGTAACTAATGATTCATTATTTAAAAATGTGTAAACCATACAAAAAAATCATATGATATTATTCTTTCCATCCATTATAATAACAATTTAAAATAATTATTATTTTATTGCTGTATTATTTTTTGATACATCTCAATGTTGCGTGGAACATAATATTTCTAAGAAACCCCTTGTTACGTGTCGAGTACGATATAGGAAAAAGAGTCCCCTATAATGTATAATTATTTTATTTTTTCATATCTATTAATAGAAATCATAAATAATTATTCTAAAAATACCCATGTTGTTACATTCATACATGATTCAAGGAAATTGATTAATGTCTTGGAAAGTTGTGTTGTACTTTATCAATAGTATATTGTTAAAGCCTAAATGATATAATATGGAAAAGATATGGAATTATAGAAGGCATGCCCACTCACCAGTGAATGATAATAGAGTGGAATTTTATCCATGAAATTTATTGAATACCATGTATAGGCTTCCAAATATAATGTGAAGTTGGAACTAATATGAATATTGTGTAATTTTTTTAAATATCATTATGTTAAATTGTTTAATTCCTAATATTGGAGACACTTTCTCATGAAGGTTATGGATCCTATATATTATTTCATAGGGAGGCATCAAATATTATCCATTCTATGATGAACCGAACCATGTTTCACTCAAACATGAAACCCGACCCATGCCCTCACATACCCAAAGGGGGTTCTCGATCCCCACATGCTGGCGGAAAGCACCGAGGAATCAATAAACACAATAAAGGGAACAATGAAAACAATGAAAACAACTACATAGAATACATATATATAATTAAATAATGAATTAGAAGATGTCTAACTAATATATAATCCATAACATTAAAAAACTGTGGAAATATATAACTAAAAAAGATGCTAAATAATACTAGAAAAGTCCGATTTAAAAGGAATAAAAACCAAACACATACTCTAAATGATTGTAGGGATGGAATCCCACCATCTCACCACCAACCTCCCAACCAAATGACATGAACCTTGCCACCTCAATTTGATGAATTGGCCTCCTTGTAATGGAATTCAGACAAATGTCTACGCACCCCTTAAGAGGAGCACATGGTTGGAGCTAACAAGATCAGTATGATTCCACCATGGTGGTCTATAACAAGTATTTGCATAACTATTTTTATATTCCCATTTTAAATAAAAACATGGCCTAATAAGATGTTGGGCAATTTTATAGAAATCATGATAATCATTTCATTTTTCCAGAGTTTATATGAAAATAAAATTTTTCAATTTGAAGGAATATTTACCATATCATTTTTTACATGTGTAAAAATTCATATTAATGCAAACTAAAAAAAGACAATAAATACACAATAGAATCCCATGTATCAAAACACCAAATAATATTGTAGTTCAATATTATAGACTACACATATGATAATAATCATGTGCACAAATACAATCCATGAATAATGGGTCTTGGAATAAAAGGAATATCCAATTCACTAAACCATCAAAATTTCAATATTGGTCACCTAGACCAACAGACATTGGAAACATTTGAAATCCAAAATAAAAACCTCATTTATAATCAGAAAACAATGGATGAGGGACCCATGATAATTCTTCCACCTAAATATAGAAGGCAACCCATTTTCTCATCTTCACAATTCATTTTAATTATTTGAAATTTTTTTCAAAAACATTTCAATGTATCCATTTCAATGATTCAAAAAAAACCCACTTTCTCTCTATTTATCAATAACCAGGGAAAAACAATTTTCACTAAAAACCATTTTCAACACACAAAATACAACCATACTAATTTCAATATAAAAAATAGATTACAATAAAAATATTCAGGTTATTCAACAAAGGCTAGAGACACAACCACAGACCTAAAAACCCCGGTCGCACACACTCACAACAGAATCCAAAAAAAATACAACAACATAAAAAAATTCCCTAGAATAAAATCTGCATCAATATTGAGTGAATTTAGAAGATGTGGGGTCAATAGAAGTCATAAAAACAACATCTCGTGGAGAAAAATGGCCACCTCACCCCAAACAATGAAAGAACTGTCCTCCAAAATGATATCACACAACATATATACAAGAAAAATAGAATAATTACCATCATAAAACAAAATTATTTGATAACAAAACCGTATAGGGGTACCATGATCAAAATAAATGATGAAAATGAAAGAAACCATACATGAATAGATTCACTATGATCGTAACGATGATCAGACAATGAATATATTGATCTAGAAGGTATTGAGTCTCTAAAAAACATGTTATATCATCCATAGGTTGAGAGCCACAAAGAACTGGTGAATGAAATAAAACATGGCTTCCACATGTTATCATTAAAACCTGGACAAGAGTCATTACACAACATGTAACCTATGTTCATGAAGTATAATTAAAACATCCCATATATTCCAAAAATATGTATACTTAGATTAAAAATCCTTCATTTAAACCATTTATGACATGTAATCTTCATTCATGATGTGTACCAGTTCATAGCATGATCATTGAATTCACAACATATATCCTTCACTCATTACATGGATTGATATCATTCAGCTTCTTATATAAATTCTAGAAAACAAATTTTAATGTCTTTGAACTAAAAGTAGACATGGAATGGGGGAAAAATTCCCAAGCAAGGTAAAAAAATGTTAAAAACTCTCCACTATAAAGACATTATTTCCATATGGTGTTATGTAGAATATATAATTTCCATAAATAGTTGAGTCTAGTATACCCTAACAATGATTCACATTCCCATGTTTCATGAGAATCTGATCATTATTTCCAAATAACCCAAACCAATAATACTGACTTCCCAAGCATGAATTTCATCCTAGTAAATGATCTCAACTGGTTATTCCAAAAAAGAATCATCATGCACTAACTCAAAACAAGGAGGTGATTTGTACAGGTGACTATAAATTACCCCAAAGGGAGCCATTCTGATTGAAAATTTTATAATTGTTGTTATAAAAAAATTCAGCCAGTCCTAGATGGCTACCCCTTGACCCAATAAAATCCATGACTGAGTGATGATAAATATCATATATGATCTGAATTACATGCTTCATCTTACCGTATGTCTCTAGATGTTATGTTGTTACCATCATAATCTATGTTATATTGCATTTTCAAGACTCCTCTGTAAACATGTATTAAACATTTTATACCTACCTAAAACAACATCAAAAGGACTCCCTTGTAATGTCACAATAATTGGTATATTCAATATTAATATATTAGAAACCATAATGGTGTCTCCGATCAGAATAAAAGGAGTAGACATCATAAACCAATCCACAACCACCAAGATATAATTTTTCCTTAAGGGTGTCTGTGGAGACCCATCAAGAAATTCGATGAATACATCATCCCATATCCAATCCAATTCTAGAAGAGGCTAAATCAAACCAAAGGGTTTCATCATCTATTATTTTATCCATTGTCAGATGTACCAGGGAGACACAAACTCTGAGATTTCACACATTATACCCCTATACCGGAATAATCTTCCATGTCATTATACCTCTTCATAGTGCATGAATGTATGACCCTTGAACATGTGTGTTAATTAAACAAGATTGAACTCAACAAAGATACTAGGATGAAAATACATTCCAAAAAGAGAAACAAACCATCTATTGAAAGACAACAACAAAAAATGGTCTCCCCACCATAAAGTCATTCTTGAGACTTCCTAAACTCATCATCATACAACTAAATCAACAAGATAGACTCTAGAAGAGATGATGATAAATGATCACTATCGGAAATTATTTCTGAAATATCCCCTTGAGCATCTAGGTTTAACTGAGAGAAAATACCTATTTGGTTCAACTCCTCCTTTTATTCTAGGACAGCATGTTATTGTTTGTTCCTACTAAGAAAGTATGAAACAAAATTTCCCATTGCTTTATTTAGATTATGTCGATGTCAAATTTCTAATGGTATTATTCTCATTGTCTCCTCCTAAGATATATGTTCTTCTATTAAAGAATATAAAATAGAATCTTGTTAGTACAGAAGTCCATGAATCATTCCCCAAAAAGACAGTGATGCTAACACTTAAGTGCATGCATGACTGCATCATTATCTAAATCATTAGTGGGATAATTATTCTCATGTGGTAGGAGCTGATGAGAGCCCAAATAAACCACATGGTTATCCTACATATGTAAGCACCCCAACCAACACTTGAAGCATTCCAAAACACCATGAATCACATTATGAGCTCTTGTATGATCCGAATATGAGCTGATGTCACAGGCCTTTTCAGTTCATTGAAAGAGGTCTGACACTTTTCATCTTGTGTGAATTGGATTAATTTACATGACAGGGTAGTCAAAGGCGATTCAATCTTAGAAAAATCTTTGATAAACCATATTTAGTATCCAAAAGACTATGTAATTTCGTTATTTTAAAAAAAATCCATGTTTCCTTCCATGAAAAGGTAGATTGTATATTCACTACATCAACAAATAAGCTGTGATCAAAAAATCTATGCCTTAATATCATCAAATATTGAATCCATAGACTACATTTCCAAAGCCTTTGATTCAAACGGTGAATTCAAAAAAATTATTTGGAAAAAGCATAGATAGTGATTAAGTTAACTCAATGTTCTTAAATAAACCATTATATAATCCATGAGACGTACCAGAAATGTGTCAATCTAATGATCAAATATTTGAGTGATTAATGACATAATATATACATGAGATTTAGTCAGACCAAAAGGAAATACAAGATAATCATAATGTACATACCTACTACTAATGGAAGTCGTCAATATATATGACTCCCTATCACTGATCTGATGTTAACCTAATTGAAGATCAATCATTAAAAACAACATTCCTCCCATTAACTAATCAAACTGATCATCCACACAATTCAAGTGATATTTTTTTCTTAACCATCAAATGGTTCAACTATCTATAGTTCACACATAAATTAATTGAACCATATTACTTCATGGAAAGGAGCGCTGGGGGTGCCCAAGGAGAAACAATATGGTAACAAAAAACAATTTCTAATAGGCCATCCAACTGAATCATGAGCTCTATCACCTTTGGTAGTGCCATATGATAAGACGGTATTAATATCAGCAACAAACCTAGAACAAAATAATTCTTAAACTATAACTATATCTATCTCTCTCAATAGAGTAATACTAAAACATTTTTCTATAAAAACATTGGGAATGTCTTAAACAACAATCATTTTATCATGAATAGAAGAAACAAAAAATTTCTCAAACACAACAATAACCATCACACCCAGAGCTCTAGGAAGGAAGGCCTCATATGACTAGACCTTGGGTCCTACTCTCTTGGAAACACCCATGAGATTTCATTGGTAGCATGAAACTAAGAACAACAATGAGAATAATCAACATCATCTTGATGAGAGAAAAGATAATCATTACTAATGATGATGTCAAATATATCTCAATCAAGAACAATAATATAACAAACCAACCCTGTATCAGCTATCATCACCGAACAATGACATTGAAAACCCTATTATTTCCACCTTCTAAGAGGTGATTCTTAATCCATAGAAAGGAAATAAGTTTAGTTGTATGTTTTGAACATCAAAAAAATATTCATATATAAATGGGTGGTAGGAAACAATACCAAATAATGATATTTCTATTGAAGATGAAATAAGGATAGTTCTTCTCTCTATTACCGAAAGTGCATCAACTTCCTTTAAAAAATCATCTACTGCATGAAAATTTATCACTCCCTGGGAATGTGGTTTTATACCTATAGTCTTTAATGCTTCACCCTACACTGTAGTAGCCTTTAGAGCCGACAAACCCTGACCAATGTGAGTCATAGTCATATCCTAACATAAAAACTATTGATGACCAACATGTACACAACAGTTTCACTTATCAGTGGACATAAGAAAAGAACATATGTTGTTTCCTCATTTTGTTCACTGAAAAAACTCAAAGGAACACTTATAGCTGGAATGGATGTGGCATATGAGGCTCATTATTGACACACATGACCCCACTAATATGATAATCTTGTAAATTATGATTCTACCTATGCATGCCACTAAAGCTAGAACCCAATGGATGAGGAAAGGTGTAAAATCCAACATTTCATTCAATATTCATTTAATCCATTATAGATATATCTACACACTTCACATAGTTATAACTTTTCCTCATAAACACCTGGGATATTATATCTGTTTGCAAACCTTAAAGGTTCTTTTGCAGCTTCAACTGGTTATTCTTTACCACATCTAGAGGAAATTCGACAGTGTGAGAAAATAGTTTTGTGTAGGCAACACTGAAAGCTCTACATATTTAAAATATAGGAACTCTAGAAGCCTCTACAACATTAGGGGATGAGGAAAAAATGGCTGAAAGAATAGGGTTTTTGAAACCCTTCCAATCTAAGGCAATGTGGTAATATACATAGACCACTGAATCCCCCCATCACTTGATGAATCCATCGAGTTTTGATACTGCACACGTCTACATATATTATCAGGTGTCTACAGAAAGATCAATATATGGTTGATCTTGTTCAGCCAATCGTCCAATACTTGAGGTTTAGTCGTACTATTAAAGGATGGTGGTTTCTTGCCTAAGAACTCTTGCGATCAATCTCTCTATCCTCCAGCATGTGGATATACTTGAACTACTCTATTATGCATTCATGGAACATCCTGATCTATAGAAAAAACACCCCACATGATAGTATCGATTATGTGCTGATATGTTGGTGGGTTCTTTTGAGGAGCATCATCTGCACCTTCTTGATGAACTCATACATGATTTCCTAGAGGAATACTATTACACACCGACTCATAATAATTACCCGACAAAAGAAAAAATATCAATTCATACTAGAAAAAACCAAAAAACACTCATATTTTTATAACAAAAAACAATACTAGAGACATACATCCAATCATACTATTGAAACATGAGTCTATTTATGAAAAAATATGTCCAAGAACATATCAAAACATTCTAATCAAGTCCATAAAATCATATATATAGTCAAACAGATGTCCCAAGACATTGAATATTGAGGACGGTCCACATATGATACCAAATGCTTAAAAAAATTCCAGGGTTTCTCTAAATCTTAGAAGAGGACCAGTTCAATCACATAATTGGGTTATTCCTGATCCCTATGGGATAGTGAAAATCACCCAGGCTTCAAACAACACATCAGAGGGATTGATTTTCCTTAACTAAAAAAACTCTGGGAATATATATTAAAAACTAATCAATGAAAATTTGGATGGATGGAAAATATATATACCATAATTGTTTGTAAATAGTGGAAATAGACAAATTAAAAGGTCGCTAAAAACTCCCAGAAAAGTCTATCTACAAATGACTAAAAATAAAATAGCTACTAAAAAATATGGTAGGGACAGACTCTCACCATATCACCGGTAGGTAGCCATCTAAATGAACTGAACCTTGATGCCTAGCCATTTCCCACACTAGAAGTGAAAAAAAGGTCATTGTAACACCGAAGAGGTGCACACAGAGTAAGTTAATAGGCTTAGTAGGATCCCACCAAGGTGTTCCACAACAAGACTTTGTATACCAAATCTTTCTTCCTCATTTTCATTAAGAACATGTCAGGATAATTAGTAAGGTAGATTTTTCCAAAACATGGTAAAAATTTCCCTTTTTCTATAGATTAAAAAAAGATATATAAATTTCAAATAACATTTTACGTATATTTTTTCACAAGCATATACATGCATATCAAGGATAAATCAGAAAGCATAGAATGAAATAAAATTAAAGTGCATGTCTAAAAACACCATGTAATTCTAAATTTCAACACAATAGACTACTAGTACAATAGTAATTCAGTAGAAACAATTAATCCTAGAACAACGAGCCTATAAATAAGAGGAATACCTCATGGATAACCCCCCCCCCAATGTTAATATTAGATCCCTAGAACAACGAGCCTATGAAACAAGGTAAAGACCCAAGAAAAGACTCCTTGATCATCAAAAAATAAGAGACAATGGATCCATGCTAAACCATCCACCTAAGTACCTAGGGTAACCCATGTAAACGTTTTCAAAAATCATTTCAATTCTTTTAAAACAAATTTAGAATGATTTCACATTTTTCATTTGAATGATTGAAAATACCCATTTTCAATCAATTTATCAATTACTAGAGAACCCCCATTTATCACTAAAAACCATTTCAAAACACCCAAAAAAATTCCAATATCAATATAAAAAATGTTTATAATTAAAACAAATCGGTTTCATCAATTTAGGCTAGTGAAAGAACCACCTACGTCTAAATGATGGTTGAAAACACCCATAATTGAATCCAATGTCAACAAAACCCAACAATTACAATGATGACCCTAGATTAAAATACACAGCCTGATTTATTCAATTTAGAAGAAAATGGGTCAATGGAATAGATGAATACCTCATACCCCAAAGACAAATGGCCACCACAACATGAAAACATAACAACTATCCTCCATGATGAAATAACAAAATTGATCTAGAAGAAACAAATGATAATTAAGAACATTAAACTAATTTCTCTAATAACACAACCATGTGGGGCTACCATGATCATAATAAATGAATAAAAGGGAAATCTATTTTCCTTGAGAGTTGCACCATGATCACAATAGATATCAAACATCGAAAATGATTAATCTTGATGGGGTTGAGTCTTTAAAAAATGAAATAGATCTGCCTTAGGTTGGGAGCCACAAATAACTGGAAATAGAAATAAAACAAAACAACCACCCATTTCCATTAAAAACTAGACACTATCCATTACACTATGTGTAAACTAGGATAATGATGTATATCTTCCATGTTCTGTATATACCGAAAACCCTATCTTATTGGATTAAAAATACACCATTTAACCCATATGTGACGTGTAATCACCACTCGTGATGTGAATAAGTTCAAAACATGATATTTTCCTTCACAATTTTCATTTATAACTCACTACATGGTTTGTATCCTAGTTACACTGCGTGAAATCATTTTTCATATATTTGAAAATCTAGAGAACAACTTTTAAATAAATTGAACCAAAATTGAATTTTCAGAAAGGGAAAACCTACATGATCAAGGTAACTAGTTGTTATATATTTATTGTGTTCGTAATGTTAAATTCTCTTCAATATTAAATATATTTATCATCTCCACAAGATATTAAATGTTCAATAAACATCTACATCTCTCAAAAGGATCAATGTGATCATTATTAGAGTACACGTAGTAACTTATTCATGATGGGTGATAACTTAAAATTATTCACCCATACAGCTAGTGACATTATTTTACAATATTTTAATCCACCTTATATTTTCTTATATTTATCCTTTTTTAAATAACCACAACTATATCTTCATATTTTTTTGATTCAATATATTTCAATCACTAATTATTTCATCCAAATAATGTGGTCTTCATACATTTTTAGTGGCATAAAATAATAAATTTAATCTACTTTCATATCCCTATATTTATTTTTACTTCATTTTCCATTCAAAATATGTGATTTTAATTCTTTATATTCCATTAAATGTAATTGTGTCATTGTAACACAATTTATGTTGAAACAAATATCTTCAACATTTTTGATTCTCGGTCAAACCAAGGCGTTTATAAAATTGGAAGTCATGATCATTCATAAATTGAAAACATTTAGGAATTATATTATTTATTATACATTAACTTACAAACCAGTATAACAATTCCTATTTACTTCTTCCTCTTTCTTTTCATCAACACTTAATCTAAAATAATTTATTTTTTTCCAAAAAAAATTGCATTCTTATTAAGACATTATTGTTTTATAATGATGTAACTTTTAAAGAATAATTTTATTTATTAGCATTATATTTTCAAAAAAATTAATTACCATCGTGGGATACCATATCCTTGAACTATATTTATTTTTAAAGTGTTTCATATGAGATTATTTATAAATATTTATTTGATAATAATTTTTATTTATTTTTTTCTCAAAATCATAATTTAAAAAAATATTTTTTATCTAAAATCATATATGATTTTCAATTTTCTATTTTAAAATGGTATTTTATTTATACATGAATCAACCTTTCATTTTTGGTTATAATTATTCTTATTGGAAAAAATTCATGTCTTTTTTCTATAGAATCATTGGGTATCCTATTTAGATTAAATTTATGTATATTTATACTAGTAAAACAAAACATTAATGATGATATACACCTCAAGATATTTCATAAATTTAATATGATATTAAATCTATGAACTCCTAGAATATTGGTTTATATCAACATGAATTCAACAAAATGAATTCAATGTAATTTACATTTTTATATGTTATCATGAAATAGAATGAAATTTGACATACTATAATGAATAACATGATGGGTTTTTTATTGGTTATATATCAACATTATATTTAATGTCTCCATATTCATTATAATGAATATATCACCTTCATTTTTACTCATTTCTTATACATTTACCATGGTAGAAAATATTTTCGTGATGAATTATCCTTTATAACTAGAATAGAGGATGTGTTATAGTATTTACCTAGGTCATGTAATCCCAATGTGAATGTGATTCAAGAATAGAATCATATTAAAAATATAGTGCGTTAATAAATCTTTTTATAATTAATTAACTATGTGATAATGATGAACATTGAATCAATAAAATAAATAATGGATTTCAAGGAAATCAAGGATATAATTTATTATAAAAACACAATGTTAATGTTTCTTTAAGAAAACAACATAAATATGAAAGTGATCTTGAAAAACTTGTTAAAATAGTTAATATATCTAATCATACAAATAAAACATCCATGAATACATAAATTCATTTTATTGTTGTGGTTTTTGAAGTGACATATTTTGAATGAAACCAAAATGGTCTTTAAATAATGTACATTACAATTTAAATAATATTATGTTAAATTAAATGAATAATATTATTAAGTAATTGAATGATTCATCATGTGATGTTCCCCAACAACATGTGATGAAAACCTGAAATTCATCATGGAAAATTCCAAGGCATTTAATGAGGATAGAATACCAAATTCTCACCCTCTATCTTCTCCTTGTTATCATTCTTGGTATTTTTTATCAATCTTCATAACCAATGACAATAAAAAAATTATTTTTTTGTAGATTTATTTTTTTATTAAAACATCATTATGGTTTCAAAATTTATATTGAGGAACATTATCATATTTTAAATAAAACTGGTATACCTTCCATTGAAAAATATGATTTGGTTTTTAAATAAAAAAATATTTCTGATATTGAAATTTTTTAAATCCAAATAATAGATCTAAAAATGCCTCATTACTGTTTCAACCAAATGAATAAAATTATTAATATTATAATTGGTTATGAATGTGATTAGAGTAAAAATAATTTTTTTATATGATAATGATTCACTATAAAAAATGACTACATTTTTGAATGGGGATTTATAAAATAAATTTTAATTTTTTTTTCAAAAATATACACATCATATGTGTTATTGTGGTTGAAAGATGAAAAATATTTAAGGTTTAGATTTGTCCATATTTTTTTAATATATTTAAGAATCTTATGGATGTTTTTGTGCAAAAATAATTATTTTTTTATGTTTTTTGAGCAAAATATTTTTCCATTAAAAATCATCATTGAATAATATTTCTATACCCAAAAGTGTAAAGAAAGAAAAAATAATTTATTTACTATATGGATTTTCCATATATAATAATTTATCTATCATATATTGTATATGTATAAATATGATGATCCAAATCAATGACATATGTTCATAAATTGAAAATCCTTTGAGTTAGGTTTAAAATTATTATTGAAGACATTAATAGTTTAATTTATCCATCCTTTGTTATTTATCTAGTGTTTTTAATGACATTTTAAATTTATACACATTTATATAATAATTATTTAAATGAAATATCATTAATATATTAAAATAAAATAATTAATTTAATTATATTTCATATGGAATTTTATTTTTTGAATTTACTTTAAATATCATCATTATTCTTCGAAATTTGATTTACGTGGATCTGAATTAATGAAATTTAAATGTTCTATTTTTTTAATTTTTTTATATGATATTATTCTACAGCTATTTCCCCAAGAGTATATTTAATATTAACTAGTGGTTTAGTGGCCTTAATTATTAAATCACTTTATACTTTTGAGAATGAATTTTCAAAAATACAAAAAATCCTCTTTTACATTAATACATTAAAGGGGAGTTTAATGTTATTTTATTTTAGATTTAATTTATCTTTTCATTTATCTCTATGTATATTTCTTCAAAAGTACCTTTTTCATAATATCAATGGGTAGATATTTTTTATTTATGTAAGAAATAATGTTGGATTTAAATGGTTTTTTGTAATGGGTAGCATCTTTTTTACAAGGTATCACAATGTCTGAGTCATTGTTTCAGGTTTATTTTGTAACACCATATTTTTTAACATTTCCTAATAACATATATTTATTTTAATATCATGAAATTTTTATATTCAGATTTGTGGTGTTATTGTAACTCTATGTGTAATTATTTTAATTATGATAAACAATTTTATGAATTTTTGACATGTTTAGTGTTTTTTCTTGTATATTATTTTTCATTATTTGTTTTTATAATGGAATAATTTCACCACTTAAAATGGATGAAACATAGTGTGATAGATGGAAAAACTAGAAGAATTATGCAATAGTTCCTATTGGGATAAATTATTTAGTGAACAATACTAAATAATAACATATAAGCGTAGCTCCATAATCATTGAAGGCCAACAAGGACACCAGTGGAGCTCATCAACCATATGGTGTGAGAAAAACGTTTTCATATTCTTCAATGTATCCCACCAACTACCTTATAATGGATATATAAAACCCATTTATATTAGGTATACTAGTTATAGGGCCCATATATTATGTCAAAAAAATCCATTTCTAATCATTAATATTTTTCCCAACCTAGTGGACCCATACATATATTGTATTCATTGAAACCCATAAATTGTTTTTCCAATAATATTTTAAATCAAGGAAAATGATCTAATATCGTCAACAACATCATAATCTCCTTAAATTCTTTTCAATCCACCTCCCTCTTGTTCTCTCAAGTCATATCAATTTGATCATAATCTATGGAGACCTATGAACTGAATTAATATGTGGGTATTCTTTCATAACATTATATAAGGTTCCAATGACATTACACATCAATATTATGTTTGTCACTAACTTTTCTCATATCCGAACTTTTCATAAAATCTTGTGGCTCTTTCTTCTTATCATTTCATCTTTTTGTTTCTATCAAGATCAATTTATTCAAGAGAGAGTGATGTTATTACATTTAATGACAATTAAATTATTATTGTAATGTATTTTATTGCCAATAACTTATATGGTTCTTGTTTATGAATATAATCTATGCAATTTAGTTTCTTTATATTTTATTAATAAAAATGGTTTTGCGGTTTCTAAATTACCTTAAAACCGATGTTTCATGGTTTCATTGTTTATAATATATCCAATGAGTTTATTAATTGGAAACTCCACATTATTCCTAGGGGAGGATATATCTGTCTATCATTGGGTAATACTAATGAACATTCATACCAAACATTCTCTGTCTATTGACAATCACCTTTTCCTTTTATATAATTCATTTTCTCAATTTCATTATTTTGTGTACTTTGTTTATTTACTTAGATATTATTATATTCTTTGATTACATATTCATATCAATTATAGAAACTATTAATAATATATTTTTAATTATTGATTACAATATTTCATATACTTATGAAATGCATTATCATTTAATTGATGTCTCCAATTATTAATATTATAAATAAAGAATTTTTTTCCCTAGAAGAAATGGATTACCGTATTTTTAATTCTGGTATTCATGGTTATAACCCTACTAAGGAACATGAAAATTAATGTATCCCCCCAAATATTTCTTCATTTTAATTAAATAGTCAAAACAAATCCTCAAATTTTTGTTTAGATCAACAAAAATTCAATAGAATATATATTTTTAAAATATCCCATAACCATATTAAATTTATTGAAATCAATAAGAATGAATTACTAAATTCAAGGACACTATAATTTATGTGTATCTTCAAAACATAAAATCTATCTCTAGAAAGACAACTAAATCCTTCACCATCATTTTCTATCATTATATTCAAATTTTCAATGGTAGAATATATATTTCCAATGTATTATCTACAGAATCCATCATAAATAAAATATTATGGATTTTATCTAGTTTAAGATCTCCCAAAGTGATAAATATCAAAAAATACCACGAATTAAACAATTTCTTTTATAGAATAAATTATTGGTTGATTAATTTCCTGTGAAATAAAAATTAAATTCAATTTAGTTAAATAATCATTGGAAGTAATGTAATCCAAATGAATTTTTATTTCAATGTAATAAATAAAGATTATTATTCTCAAATTTAAATCAATGATGATGGATATAGAGAAAATCTTGTCTATGTTATTACCATCCCCCC
The DNA here is from genome assembly GCA_963277665.1 of Viscum album. Classification (NCBI taxonomy): domain Eukaryota; kingdom Viridiplantae; phylum Streptophyta; class Magnoliopsida; order Santalales; family Viscaceae; genus Viscum; species Viscum album. Next base: position 823,714,099 of record OY728151.1, read on the forward strand.
CAAAAAGAAATCATCCAAATTTTATGAAATTCTTGTTTTTATTCAACTACCGAATAATACATCTATAAATTGAAATAGAAGGGTTATATAAGGATTAAATGTGAAATTTACCCAAATTAATTAAAATTAATTATGAAAATTTAAAAATAATTGAATTATTAAACATAGTATGTCTCTTCATTCTCAAAAAAATGTCTATAATGTCGCATTATTCATCTCTAGCAAGTTAATGAGGCTATTACTCTAATTTCTCAATCCCCATCTACTTTTTAATTTATATTTATATTTTATCATTCCTCTCTAACCATAACATATGATGATCATGTTAATTATTCATAGAAACATAAAATATAATTTTAAAATTAATTTTATATTTTATAGAAATAATAAAACTCGTAGATATGTTTTAAATGAAAATAAAATTGTTTTTAATGAAAATAATGGTTTAGTTTATTAAATTAATATAGAAACCTGGTGTTTATGTTTTACAAATTTAAATCTATGATCTCAAAAATTTTATTACAAAATTCTCCCAAGGGTAAGAAATCATAAGACAATACTTGTTTATTTATTATTTAATTGAAACCATATTTTTTAGGATTTTGTAATGATAATTTATATTTTTAATTAATAACAATATTAGTTTAAGGTGATTCAAAAATGTTCATCTATTTTTTAGATAATGACATAATATATATAATTGTCATTGAAAAATTGATTGATAATGAAGGACAAAATAAATTCAACCAACATATATTGTATCATAAAAAATAATAAATTTTAGGTTATTATGTATTTAATTGTTCGTGTTTGTAGACAAAAATTTGTTTTCGTGATAAAATCATATTATAATAACACTATCGGATGCTCAATCATACCAAAATGAAGCAATATATTGTATCTTATTAGAATTCATTGTAGATGATAACTGAAATATAATATTATTTTCATACAATATTTTTATTATCAAACTCAATTTTTATGTCATCAAAAGTTAATTTTTTTGTTTAATTATAAAAAATCTAAGAATAATATAGTATTTATTTATGTTGTGATTTTAGTTTTAGTGGATTTTTTTAATATGATTTTATTTATCTCTTCGCTATTATCTATTAATGATTTATGTTATCAATAATGACTTTCATCAATTAAAATATTTTATTAAATTTATCTATCTATGAACATGTCATCTTTTTAAATCATTATAAATAATTTCTTAATTTATAAAAAATCAATATACATGTTATAAGGCCCCAGCCATAAGCCTTAAATAATCATGAGCTACTTCAAGATTACACATTGAGGATATTTTCATGTTTAGAGTTTTAGATAATTATATCATAAAACATGCATTACATTCCACATTTAAACAATGTTGACACATAAAATATATTATTCATTTTTCCCATCAATGGAACCATATTTAAAATAAAACATGGATTCATTCTTGACACTTCCTTGACATTATCATCACATCATGTACCTTTCCCTTAACCTGTGAAAAACATTTCAAAAACGTGGGACGAGCATAAAAAGATTAGTAATGGATATAAAAATATGGAAAGGAAACATGAGTACATATATACATAAGAATAAAATAATACTTTACCCATAAAACATAAGCACTCTTACATACCTCATAAAATAATGAATAAATCATAAAAATCATAAGACATAAAGGTAACTTGAGGCATTCATAACATTCTTACGTAGAGAGTAACCCTCTTGGTTACGTTTGGAATACCCATCATAGTATATTCCCTAAATCTCTTCGGAGAAACCATAACGTTTAACTCCTTCGCGTTACCCAATTCATTTGAGAGCTATATCGGGCTCACCCTCCCTTAGTTTATCACGGAACCACCTATCTTCATAACAATTCCCAAGAACCATAAAATAATCGTATCACATAAAACATGCATAAAGGAAACATAACATTTCCTCATTTCAATCACAAGATATCAATACAACACATTGGTATAATAAAAACATTATGAAAAACTTTTTCAATACCAAAATAAAAGAAAATTAAATCGTGGTATTTATTTTTCATTTAGAAAAAAGGTATGGCTTGTAGAGAAAGCTGAAACTCAAATAATAGTCAAGACGGCGGAGAAGTCGTTGTCGCTACATACTTACGACAAAAACATCCCCGTTTTTCATTTAGTAAAACACTTCATATAAAAAAGATTCCTTTTGCATAAACATAAAAGTAAAAGGAGTTTATACACCATATAAAAGAAGGTTGTGTATAAAACAAAATATGACTCAATGAAAGGAGATTGAGACGAAGTCACATACCTCGGGTCCGACTTGACTCGATCATTCTTTAATCTCCTGAATAATAAACTTGAGTTAATTTCTACTTCTTTAAGAACCTTTTTCAAGTTCATTATTACTTTTATATCACTTATTACCATGTTATGAACAATATGTAATCATTTATGTTAATAACGGTTGTTTTGTCGATATTTGGTACTTGAGTCAAAAGTGAACTTCTTATATTTACAAGTTATTCATGTAGTCAAATATACATTTTCTATAGAATGATATTCATGATGTGTATGCCATATATATCATATATATCCAGTATATACGTGAATTTACAATATTAGATAACGTTTAGAGGTAAGAAATGAAAATCACCGTTCATGGAGACAGTAAGTCATACGTACGCATGAACGCTACTTCCATTTCTATTTCATATTTGATGGAATTAAAACATAATGATACAAAATAGTATTATAATTCCAGTATTGTATCATATATAATATCATTCAATATTTCTTTTATATGTACCACATATGGTATTAACAAATCAAATCACTTTGAGGGGGCGGTAGTCCACACTTCCTAAAATGAAGATATCGCATTTACTCATAATGAAAACCATAAAGGTATGCCATAAATGAAAAATACAGAAGCATAAGTAAAACATAAACATATTATATATCATATATAAGTATAGTGTCATCTTAATGGTTGACACGCCCGGAATTCTCTTTGAGGTATGACCTTAATTTCAAATTTTTATTTCATGAGTTTAATCGCTTGCATATTTAATTACTGGTTTTAAGTGCGGGTTGAACCTGATGTGAGGCTTTTTCTATGGCGCTGATAAATGCGCATTAGCTCTACACCACTCGGTGAACGGGCAGAGCAAGGGCTTAGCCGCGTGACCTTGCCATTTTAACTTTCGGCGCTCGCTACGCGAACATTCATTTTCCTGGAGATTAACTTCTGTTTCAAAGTATTATTATTATTATATATTATTGTTATTATTATTATTATTATTATCACGATGCTATTGTTATTATTATTATTATTTCTAATAGGATTATTCTTTTATTGATTATTATGTTATTAGTATTATTATTACTATTAATATGATTTTTATTATTATTATTATTATATTAATATCATTAATTTGTTTTGATTTATTTTGTTTAACTTCACCCCCCCCCCCCCCCACGAAACCCTAACTGCCACCCCTAACTCCCATCTTTTATTTATTTATTTTCTTTTTCTTTTTTTTCCTCCCCACGTATCTCTCTCTATCCCCTTTTTCCTTCTCCTATCCCAGTGCTGCTCTCCCACAGCACTCCCCCCTTCCTCCCTTTCTCCAGTCGCACGCCTCACCCCTCTTCTCCTCCACTCCTCCTTATTATCCTTATTCTTTTCTTTTTCTCCTCCCTTCTCTTCTCTTCTGCCACGTTTTCCTCTCCCTTTCTCACCCTAGCCGCACCCCCCCCCCCATCTACTGTCCTCCGGTCCGAATGAAGCCCTCCACCAGCAGACCATCGCTCCCCTGTTCCATTCTTCCACCTCCCTGCTTCCACGGTCGGCGCATCTCTAAGCCCCCTCCTACTTACCAGTGCACCTCCCTCCTGCTGCCTGAGCCCCTCCTTCTCGGCCATGCCTCTCTTCTCGGTAATGCTTCCCCGCTCTCGCGCCTCCCTGTTCGGGCTCCCTCCTCCAGCAGACCGTCGCACCCCTCCCTCCTCCTCCGCTCAGCCAAGCAAGGTCTGTTTTTTTTATTTTAATTTATTCTTCTATTTTATTTTTTTAATTAGTTAATAACGTTTTATTATAAAATTATGATTATATGATTATTATTATTATAGAATTGTTATTTTTAATATGTTAATATTATTATTATATCATTACTATAATTATTATTATGTTATTATTATTGTTATGTTAATAATAATAATAATATTATATTATTATTATTGTTATAATTATTACATTCTTATTATGTTATTATTATTACTATATTATTATTATTATTATTATTATCATGTTAATATTATTATGTTACTATTTTTATTATTATTATTATGTTATTATCATTATTAGTATGATTATGCTATTATTGTTATTATTATTATTATATGATTGTACTGTTAATATTATTGTTATAATAATATTATTATTATTAAGATTACTATGATTATTATTATGATATTATTATTATTATTATTTTATTGATATTACTATTATTATTATTTTTACGTTATTATTATTATTATTATTATTATTATTATTATTATGTTAACATTATTATTGAACCTGTTTAATGGTCTGCTATTTTAGGACCTGTTTGATGGATTAATACGGTGCGACCGTGGTGCAACGGGATTTTTGCGCCATGTCATTTTCCATTCCTATTTGAGGTAGGTGGTTCCACATTAGAGAATTAATTTACAATCATTTTCTTTATTATTTAATTAATTAAATGATTCTATCTATTTTTTACATGCTTTGGAATTGTCTTTGACTGATAGTTATTGTGCGTTTATTTAGTTAGAGCTATGTTCAAGTGATTCTGGTTGATTTTATTGTGAAAACTCACTTTGGGCCGTTTATTATTGTTTTCAAACTGTGCAGCGGGTGTGTTAGGGAAATGTGGTTAGTGTAGTTATGTTTTGGAATAGTATTAAAAATGTGGTTGTTTTGGAAAATATTTTGAGTGAATTTTTCCCGTTGAATATTTTGCAACATGTTTCAAAAATACTTAATTATTTTAATGGTTTTCCTGGTTATAAAAAGTGTTTTTTATTAAACTATGCAGCTGGATTAATTTTATGTGCTAGCGGCGCATGCTAGGTTTTAAAACGTTTTGGTGTGCGTGTGGTTTCCAAAAAGGATATCAATGTGTGAGTGACATGTTATGTGAACTTTAATTTTGGTGAGCACAAGGACGGAAGCTGGGGTATTAGGTGGGGGGACTAGGACTAGTGAGCTAGTGTTCTGGAGATGACTCGGCCCGGTTTTACTGGCAGGATTTACGATTGCAACACTAACTAAACATATGATATCTGAGGGTCGTGGCCTTCTAAGCCACGTGTTCTCAGGGTCGTGGCCTTGTATGCCACGTTATTTGAGGGTCGTGGCCACCTAATCCACGTTTCACCGAGACACGACGTTCTAGGGTCCGACATGTTTCAAGTACCCATATGGCCTCTCCTATCCATTGGTGCTACCGGTTACGTTGCACTCACAATTATACGTGATATGTCACTTGAGTTACTACCCCAATGTGTTTATCTTGAACTGTCTTTCATTTAAGTCGTTTTATGAAAACCATTTCTTTTTGCACTGCTTTCTTTCTTTATTTAGCATTGCAAATGGATTGTCTTTTGATTTGTGTGCATGGAATATTTTCTTGGTGATATCCTACTGGGAGATTTCTCACACTATACTTACACCCTTGGGTGTATGTAGATTTGTTTACTTCTGATACAGATAAGGGTCTAGATTTTGGGACTGGTGGTTCAGGTTGTTAGCAGGCCAATCTACATAGCGTTTTGGTGGTAGATTAGGGGCGGTGTCCTCACACCGGGCGATAGTTCTTTGGTTTTTTTGGTCATCTTGTTTTTAGTGTTATTTGGGTTTTGAATACTTGTGTCTCAAAAAACCTGTTTTGGTTAAATTCACGTCTGGATGACACTTTTACTTTTGTTGGTTTATTTTGGCTGGCTATTTTTTTGTTACTTGGGTAAATCGTTCCCAAAGTTTAATTTAATACCCGGGCAGTTGTACCAGCTTGTGCGGATCGGGGATGCCCTTCGGGCCTTACCGCCGGCCGGGCCGGGCGTCTAGTTGATGGAGAACTGATTCGGTTCGTGACAAAATGGTATCAGAGAAGTATAGTTTGTGGTTTATGTTATTTGGGATGAGTTGGATTATACAAGAGCTGGGTCTGTCGGGGCTCATAATTCATGTTGCGAGTAGGTTACCTGGCCAGCACGCCTTGTGACAGATATTGAGTCACCATGCGATGTCAGGGTGCTTGTTTCACTTATTTTCTAGGTGGGACGTGCAGGTTGTGGATTGTACATGGACACCAGGCCTGAAAGTATAGTTTTTACATGAAGCCAATTTTTCATGTTTGTTTTACTGATGATTATTTATCTCGTTGCAAAAAAAATTAGTTACTTTTGAGATATGTGATATTGATGGTATTCCTTCTTGATTGTTTCCCTTTTTCACTAAGATGCCTCATCGGAGAGCTCCCATGCATCCATGAGAGGATGCCGATGAGAGTTCTCCCACCCCGCTTGATCAGAGATTGGTAGAGGCTATGGTCCGAGCCGTTCAGGCTTTGGGACAAGGGGCGAATCCTGCCCCCGCCCATGTTCCTGCAAGAGGGGAAGAATTTGGCTCCAGGAAGGATAAAGCTAAGGAGTTTCTGAAGAACAAACCTCCTTCATTCCAAGTTAGTTCAGAACCTCGAGAGGCAGATGAATGTCTTGAAAAGATAGAACGCATGTTCGAATTCCTTGAAATGCTCGAGGAAGTCAGGGTGAAGTGTGCCTCATTCCATCTAGAAGGTTCTAGTCATAAATCGTGGGAATCAGTGATCCAAGAAGGGAAGCATGAGAATATGAGTGGAAAGATTTCAAGGTGATCTTCAATGAGAAATATTGTCCAGAGTTCCTAGCCTACGGTAGATCTCATGAGTTCATAGACCTTTCACAAGGGAATCTGACAGTGATGGAGTATGCGAACCGCTTTGCTAAACTGTTACGGTACGCACCTGAGATAGTTTCGAGTGATTTCTTGAATGATAGGAAGTTTGAGAAGGGCCTTCGACTAGAAATCCACTCCCAGGTTTTCTTAATCAAGATGAAGACTTATGATGAGGTGGTCGAACATGCTTGTATGGACGAGATTTACCAGAAGGGAATGTCGGGGTTTTCTGGATCAGTGACAAGGCTTGGAAGTGGCAGTTCATCTGAGAAGAATAGGAAGCATGATGAGCAATAGAAGAAGAGTGATGGCAGCTCAGGTCATCCTCCCAGACAGTTTTCATCTAGAGCTTCTGGTGTAGGGTCTGTAGTGTGCCATCAATGCGGAAGGGTAGGTCACATCCGACCTATTTGTCCATACCCTCCCAGACCATGCCATGGATGTGGAGTTGTGGGACATCTACAGCGCTTCTGCAGGACTGCACTCCCTTACCAGAGTGGGGCTAGATCAGTGGCTTCCAGAGGGGTATCAGTTCAGTCAGAGCCGACCAGAACGATAAGATATCGGTTCAGTGCCCATGGTTGTAGGACCAGATCATCTTCAGGGCAGAGCCAGATCAGGGCAGAGCCTCGGGTGAGCGGTCGTTCTCAGGGAGGGACCAGACATTTTCATGTTGTGGATCAGGCACCGGCAGGATCTGATGCAGGGCCGTCGACGGTTCGAGGTACTATTCAGGTTGCATCATCTATAGCTTCAGTTTTATTTGATACTGGTTCTTCAGTTTCTTTTATATCTTCTTTCCTTGTGAATCTTCTGAGCCTACCGACCGGGATGTTATCGTTTTCTATGGAGTTGGCAACACCATTAGGGAAAAAGAGGGAGAAGGGCCTTAGGTGCCCATCGTGCGCACTCTTTGTGTCGGGAGTCGAGATGGAATGGGATTTCTTGGTCCATTTCATGGACCTATTTGATATGATCCTTAGTATAGACTGGATGGTGTGTTTTTATGCTCACATTGATTGCTATCGGTGCCGAGTCAGTTTTACAGCACCAGATGGGACTCCCCAGTTATTTCACGGAGAATGGGATCCTCGGTCGGGACGTGCGGGACCTCCACTCCCTGAGTTTTGAAATCTTTCTTATCAGTTGTTCTCGCTCACACTGGAGGGCGATGGTGGTGTTTCACAGGGCGGGTTACCTCGTGGAGTGGATGAGTTCCCAAAGGTCTTCCCAGATGATTTTTCTAGCTTACCCCCAGAGTGGGACGTGGAGTTCTCTATTGAGTTGGCGCGGGGAACACAGCCAATATCTCTTCCCTCATATCGCATGGCCCCCACCTAATTGAGGGAATTAAAGATACAGCTGGATGATTTGGAATCCAAAGGATTCATTCGCCCGACCGTCTCTCTGTGGGCCGCCCAGGTTTTATTTTCAAATAAGGCTGATGGAACCCTCCGGTTGTGCATTGATTACCGAAAATTGAAAATGGTAACCATCAAAAATAGATACCCTTTTCCCCAGAATGACGATTTTTTCGACCAACTGAAGTGGGAAAAGTTGTTCTCCACGATTGATTTTCATTCGGGATACCACCAGCTCAAGGTGAGAGAAGCAGATATCCCGAAGAAGGATTTCCGAAGTAGGTACGGTCACTTCGAGTACTTGTTCATGCCTTTCGGACTGACAAATGCTCATGCAGTTTTCATGGCACTCATGAATTGGGTGTTCCAGCGATATATCGACTCATTTTTCGTGGTATTTGTGGATGACATCCTGGTTTATTATAGATCCGATGAGGATCATGAGCATCACCTGCGTGTTGTTTTGGGCACATTACGGGATCACTGCCTGTATTCCAAACTCTTGAAATGCTCATTCTGGATCAAGGAACTGAAGTTTCTGGGGCATGTCATCTCAGAACAAGGGGTTTTATTGTATCCTTAGATGATCAGGGCAGTTATGTCATGGGAGCAGCCGAGAAATGTGTTTGAGATCAGGAGTTTTCTGGGATTGGCTGGTTATTACAAGCGCTTTGTCTGGTACTTCTCGTGGCTTGCCTCCCCCATGACCGCACTCACCCGGAAAGGGGTGAAGTTTGAGTGGAGCCCTCAGTGTCATGAATCCTTATAGGAGTCGAAGAGGCAGTTTACCACTGTACCTGTATTGATCTTACAAGAGTCTGGAAAGGGCTATGTGGTATACTGTGATGCTTCAGGTACGGGCAATGGATGTGTGCTCATGCATGATGACAATGTTGTGGCTTATGGTTCTCTCTAGCTTCGGCCACATGAGAAGAATTATCTGACTCATGACTTAGAGTTGGAATTGGTGATGCATGCTTTGAAGACATGGAGCCAGTATCTTTTTTTGGAGAAGTTTGTGGTCTATTCTGACCATAAGAGCCTGGCCTATATTTTCTCTCAGAAGGATCTCAATTTGAGGCAGTACCGCTGGATCGACTACCTGCTGGGTTTTGATATTGATATGGTATATACCTCTGGAAAGGGTAATGTGTTAGCTGACACTTTGAGCAGAAAATTACCAGTGCATGCGTTGAGGAAGTCCAGCGATGAGTGGACTTTGATGTGGCTCTTCGCCCAGATGCACTTGGAGAGCAAGGAGCACAGCAGATGTACCTTATTAGCTAGCATTCAGTAGACTCCTGCTCTCCTGGAGTTGATTCAGTGAGAGCAGCCCAGTGATGAGCTGTGTCAGCGATCCATGTAGTTTCTTCATGTTGGGGAGACTCCTTCCTATTGGTCCTTGTCTTCCTAGAGGGTCATGTGCTTCAAAGGCCGTGTTCTGGTGTCGTTGTCTCTACAGAAGGTGGTGATGTAGGATAGCCACCAATCTCAGTGGGTCGTCCATCCTGGTACTACCAAGATGTATTACGATGTTCGCTATCAATTCTGGTGGCCAGGTATGAGACAGGACATAGCCGACTTCGTATCCGGATGTTACACTTGCTAGCAAGTGAAAGCAGAGCATCAGAGACCATCTCACCTACTCTATCCATTACCCATTCCTACCTAGATGTGGGAAGAGGTCGCCATGGACTTCATTATTGGGTTTCCTCGTACACCTCGGGGGAGGAATGCTAACTTGGTAGTGATTGACAACTTGACCATGCCAGCTCACTTTATTCCGATCAAAGATACAACGAAGGTAGAGGAGCTGGGCTGCTTGTATGTTCAAGAGGTGGTCAGACTTCATGGTGTGTCGTCGGCAGTTGTTTCTGACAAGGACCCTCGCTTTGCATCTCGGTTTTGTGGAGGCCTCTAGAAGGCTTTGGGGTTGTAGATTAAGATGAGCACGGCATACCAACCTCAGACGGATGGCCAGACGGAGCAGGCGAATCAGATTCTCGAAGACATGCTCCAAGCCTATGTGTTAGATTTTGGAGGCTCATGGGATAGCCATTTGGGATTGGTCGAGTTTTCCTATAATAACAGTTACCAGTCTTCCATCAGAATGGAGCCCTTTGAGGTGCTCTATGTCTGGCCTTGTCGGTCTCCTCAATGTTGGGCTGAGGTAAGAGAGGCCTCCCTCTTGGGACTGAGCCTTGTTCCGGACACGTTTGAGAAGATCAAGCTGGTTAGGCAGCGTTTTTTGACAGCTCAAAGTCGCCACATGTCTTATACAGGTCAGAGGCAGCGGGATCTTGAGTTTTCAATGGGGGATAGAGTGTTCCTGAATGTTACCCCTCGCTTGGGTCACCGTCGTTTAGGGAAGCAGGGGAAGCTGACACTGAGATATGTAGGACCCTTCGAGATTCTTGAACGGATTGGCAAGGTGGAATACAGGATAGTTTTTCCCTCGCAGTTGACGTCAATTCACGACGTATTTCATGTCTCCCAACTAAATAAGTACAACCCTGGTCCGTCGCATGTGATTAATTGGGAGGAGCTGGAGATAAAGTCTGACTTGTCTGTGGTTGAGCGACTAGTGCTTATAGTGGATTCTCAGGAAAAGGTGTTGCATGGAAAGTCCATTCCTCTAGTCTGTATCCTTTGGCAGCACGGAAGTGATGAACACAAGACTTGGGAGCGGAAGTCGTGGGTTGAGCAGGAGTGCCCTTTTCTATTCTCTGATCAGGCATTTAGCTGACTTTCTGAGGGCGGAATGTTTTCATGGTGGGGAGAATTGTCACGCCTGGACTTCACTTTGAGGTATGAAGTTAATTTTAAATTATTATTTCATGAGTTTAATCACTTTATTATTTAATTATGGGTTTTAAGTGCGGGATGAACCTGATGTGAGGCTTTTTATGTGGCGTTGATAAATGTGCATTAGATCTACGCCGCTCGGTGCATTGGCAGAGCACGGGCATAGCCGCGTGACCTTGCCTTTTTAACATGTGGCGCTCGCTACGCAAATGTTCTTTTGCTGGGAGATTAACTTCAGTTTCAAAGTAGTATTATTATTATATTAATGTTATTGTTATTTTTATTATTATTATGATTATGATTATTATTATTTTATTATTATCACGATGCTAGTGTCATTATTATTATTAATGTTAATAGGATTAATATTTTATTTATTATTATGTTATTAGTATTATTATTACTATTATTATTATTATTATTATTATTATATTAATATCATTAATTTGTTTTGATTTATTTTTTTTAACATCTCCCCCCCTGAAACCCTAGCCTCCACCCCTAACTCCCATCTTTTTTTATTTATTTACTAATTATTATTTTTTCTTTTATTCCTCCCCATGTATCTCTCTCTCTCTCTCCCCCTTTTTCCATTCTCCTCTCCCAGCACTGCTCTCCCACAGCGCTTCCCCCCTTCCTCCCTTTCTCCAGCCACGCGCCTCACCCCTCTACTCCTCCTCTCCTCCTTCTTCTCCTTCTTCTTTTCTTTTTCTCCTCCCTTCTCTTATCTTCTGCCACATTTTCCTCTCCCTTTATCACCCTAGCCGCACCCGCAGCCCCCCCCCCATCTGCTGTCCTCCCGTCCGAACGACGCCCTCCACCAGCACACCGCCACTCCCCTGTTCTATTCGGAGGCCTCCCTGCTTCCACAGCTGGCGCATCTCTGAGCCCCCTCCTACTTACCGGCACACCTCCCTCCTTCTGCATGAGCCCCTCCTGCTCGGCCATGCCTTTCCGCTCGGCCACGCCTCCCCGCTCCTGCGCCTCCCTGTTCGACCGCCCTCCTCCAGCAGACAGCAACACTCCTCCCTCCTCCTCCACTCCACAAAGCAGGGCCTATTTTTTTATTTTAATTTATTATGTTTTTTTATTTTGTTTAATAAGTTATTAACGTTTTATTATAAAATTATGATTATATGATTATTATTATTATAGTATTGTTATTATTAATATGTTAATATTATTATTATATCAATACTATAATTATTATTATGTTATTATTATTATTATTTTAATAATACTAATATTATTATTATATTATTATTGTTATAATTATTACATTATTATTATGTTATTATTATTACTATATTATTGTTATTATTATTATTATTATTATCATGTTAATATTATTATGTTACTATTTTTATTATTATTATGTTATTATCATTATTATTATGATTATGCTATTATTATTATTATTATTATATGATTGTATTGTTATTATTATTGTTATAATATTATTATTATTAAGATTACTATGATTATTATTATGCTATTATTATTATTATTATTTTATTGATATTACTATTATTATTTTTTACGTTATTATTATTATTGTTATTGTTATTATTATTATTATGTTAACATTATTATTGAACTTGTTTAACGGTCTGCTGTTTTAGGACCTGTTTGACGGCTCAATACGGTGCGACCGTGGCGCAACAAGAGTTTTGCAACGTGTCATTTCCCGTTCCTATTTGAGGTAGGTGGTTCCGCACACGAGTATTAATTTACAATCATTTTCTTGCTTATTTAATTATTTAAATGCTTCTATCTATTTGTTTACATGCTTTGGAATTTTCTTTGACTGAGAGTTATTGTGCGTTTATTTAGATAGAGCTATGTTCAAGTGATTCTTGTTGATTTTATTGTGAAAACTCACATTGGTCCATTTATTATTGTTTGAAAACTTTGCTGTGGGTGTGTTAGGGAAATGTGTTTGGTGTAGTTATGTTTTGGTGTAGTATTAAAAATGTGGTTGTTTTGGAAAATATTTTGAGTGAATTTTTCCCTTTGAATATTTTGCAACATGTTTCAAAACTGCTTAATTATTTTAATGGTTTTCGTGGTTATAAAAAGTGTTTTTTATTAAACGATGTAGCTGGTTTAATTTTATGTTCTAGCGGTGCAGGCTATGTTTTAAAACGTTTTGGTGTGCGTGTGGTTTTCAAAAAGGATATCAATGTGCGAGTGACATGTTATGTGAACTTTAATTTAGGTGAGCATAAGGAGGGAAGCCGGGTATTAGGTTGGGGGACTAGGACTAGTGAGATAGTGTAGCGAAGATGACTCGGCCCGGTTTCAATTGCAGGATTGAAGATTGCAACACTAACTAAACATATGATATCTGAGGGTGGTGGCCTTATAAGCCAAGTGTTCTAAGGGTCATGACCTTCTAATCCACATTATCTGAGGGTCATGGCCACCTAAGCCACGTTTCACTGAGACACGACGATCTAGGGTCCCACATGTTTCTAGTACCCATAGGGCCTCTCCAATCATTTGGTGCTACCAGTTACTTTTCACGCACAATGATACATGATATGCCACTTGAGTTACTACCCTAATGTGTTTATCTTGAAGTGTCTTTCTTTTATGTCGTTTTATGAAAACCATTTCTTTTTTGCACCGCTTTCTTTCATTATTTAGCATTTCAAATGGATTGTATTTTGATTTTTGAGCGTGGAATCTTTTCTTGGTGATATCCAACTGGGCGATTGCTCACACCCTACTTACACCCTTGGGTATAATTAGATTTGATTACTTCTGATATAGATAGGGGTCCAGCTTTTGGGAGTAGTGGTTCAGGTTGTTAACAGACCTATCTACGTGGCGTTTTGGTGGTTGCTTAGGGGCGGTGTCCTCACACTGGGAGACAGTTATTAGGTTGGTTTTTGGCCACCTTGTTTATATTGTTATTTGAGGATTGAATACTTGTTACTCAAAAAACCTTTTTTGGTTAAATTCACGTCTGGCTGCCACTTTTACTATTTTTGGTTTATTTTGGATGGCTATTTTTTTGATACTCGGGTAAATCGTTCCCAAAGTTTAAATTAATACAAGGGAACTTGTGCCAAACCGTGGGGATTAGGGATGCTCTTCAAGCCTTGACGCGGGCTGGGTCGGGCATCGAGTTGATGGCGACCCGATTCGGTTCCTGACAATGGCCACCTTTGAAGGTGTTATATGAGTGTTGAACAATCATCGTTTTATGAGCCAGAAATTCACCATCCACAGAAACAGTATGTTCTTTAACCATCAGATTTAGGTGTGTGTAAGTGTAGCTCGAATACTACTTGAAACAACATCCTAGTATATTGATGATACTGGTGTTGTTACAATAGAAAAGAATAAAAAGAGTTTAGGGGGTTGGAGAAGCAAAATAAAACATAAGAACACAAGAGAAGACACTACCTTTAAATCGGGTAACTCTTTTTGATTTGAGCTCAAAGGCTTTTTTTGGGAAGACTTATGCCCAAAGTGAGGATTCTAGGAGTAACAGAGGGATGTGTAGAGACAAAATGGGAAGGGATTGGCCGAGAAAAATGCTTTGGAAGTGTGGGTAAGGTGGTAGAGTTGGGGGCCTTTTATAAGAGGAGAGGAGCGGCACCAATGGAAAGTTATAAAATGTTACTTTATTATAAAATGATTTTCAGATTTAAAAGGTCCCATAATTATATATTTCAGGGATATGGTGCTAAGAGTTCGAAATCCATCCATCCAATAGGTTTTTGACAAGTGTAGGTCTTAGATTTTACATTTAATTTTCATTTTATTTAAATCGTTAAATAATGAGGTCATTGCTGCATTATCATGGTGTCATACATAATTTAATTTATTTTATGTATAAAAATTAGAAAACAAATATCATGATGTAGGAAATCATTTTAACTTTCCAATGACTATTTATAGTTCAAAATCTGACTTGTATAAAACCATGTAAACATTATATTAATAAAACAATAAATGTTTGTGTCATTTTTACTTTAACATTAAATAAAAGGCATTAATGTCTTTATCATACCCAAGTGGCTTCATAGGGTCCAAAAAATCTACCCATGGGTTTTCTTGGTCGGCCATGACACATCCAATAAGGGTAGGACATGTTTCTAGGTGTTTTCATTTTATTATAATATCATTTTTGCCTTAAATTGCACTAATTACCTCTAATCGCGATTAAAACATAAAAGTTACTATTCACAGAAAAAAATATTTTAATCCCATTGAACCACATTTTACTTCTAAATGAAAACCATGTATGTCGGATTTTTGAAATTCAAAACACAGAGGTGGTAAAATTTCATTTAAACGAAAAATCAGTTTTTTAAGTACCACTTAGTGGTTTCACTATTCATCAAAAATTGAAGTTTTTCAGAAAAATACCAAAACATCACCCTAATCTATATTTGATATTCCGAATTCAAAAATGATGTCCATTTTACAAAATTCAAATCATATAAGATACATTAATTAATTTAATAATTAATTCCCGCTGTCAGAGCAAATAGCGTGTTTTTATGAAACAATAAGTATCAAATGATTGACACTAGTTTAAGTCCAATTTCAAAGTGAAATTAATTCCAATGACCACTATTGGATTAAATGGTAAAAATATATTCAAATTAAACTTTAAGACCAATTAAAAAGATAATCTACCCATATAATAAAATTAGATGAAAATGCAGTTTTGATGTAAAATGTAGTATTTTTCACTATTCATTAAGAATGAACATTGTCAGAAAAATATAAAAAAAATTATCCATTGTAAATTTAAATGTCACAATCATAAATAATAAGTTTATTTTGACAAATATATCTTATAAAATTGTCAAAAGATAGATTTAAAAATGGTTTTCCATCAAAAGGCAGTAAAACAATCTTTTAAAAATATTAGTTTATTCCATGCTTATGATTGGATTTATTCTAATTTTTAGCCTCTAAAAGACTATATAATTCATTAATAGACATAGATATAAATTTCTAATATTCATTACATACTTGGGATGTTATATCCTTCCCCCCTTTATAAAATTGTGTCCCCGCAATTTATTTACTTATCGAATAAGTGGGGGTATTTAGCCCTCAATACATTTTCATATTTCCATGTTGCCTCTTCAATTATGTTGTTTTTCCACAAAACTGTCACCTGATGAATCACCTTATTCTGTAACACTTTCTCAATATGGTCAAGAATCTAGACCGTTTGTTCCTCATAAGATAGGTTCTCTTCCAGCTAAACTACCTCTGCACTCAAAACATGAGATGGATCTGGAATGTACTTCCTTAACATTAAAACATGAAAAACATTGTGTACCTAAGATAAACTCGGAGGTAAAGCCACTCGGTAAGCAACTGATCCAACTCTCTCCATAATATCTTATGGTCCAATGAACCTTGGACTCAACTTTCCTTTCTTACCAAATCGCATCACACTTTTCCATGGTGAGACTTTGAGAAAAACATGATCACCTACCTTAGAAGATAGATCCTTCCTCCAGTTATCCGCATAACTCTTCTGCCTGCTCTGAGCTGTTCCCATGTGTTTCTGTATCAGCAGAACTTTTTCTGCCAAATATTCTACCAATTCTAGTCCCATCAGCTTCCTTTCACCCACTTCAGCCCAGAAAGCTGGTGTTCGACACCGCTTACCATATAATGCCTCAAATGGTTCCATATGAATATTGGAATGAAAACTATTATTATAAAAAAAATAAACCAAATAAATATGTTGGTCCCAACATACCTGATAATCCATCGAACAAGCATCTGCATATCCTCCAATGTATGGATTGTTCGTTCTGACTGCCCATCTGATTGTGGATGAAAAGCTGTACTAAAATTTAATTCAGTACCCAACGACTTCTGAAGGCCATTCCAAAAGTTATATGTAAACCTGGGATCACGATCAGAAACAATTGAGAGGGGAACTCCATGTAACCTGACTATCTCTTTAAGATACAATCGAGAAAGTTGATCTAGAGAGAAAGTATCTCGAATAGGAAGGAAATGAGAAGATTTAGTCAAGCGATCAACAATAACCCAGATTGCATTTTTACCTCGAGATGTCTTCGGTAATCCCACAACAATTTCCATGGATATGCTTTCCCATTTCCACTATGGCACTAGTAAAGGCTGAAGCATCCCTTTCAGTATCTTCCACTCTGCTTTAACCTGCTGACAAGTCAAACACTTCACAGTAAAATCAGCAATATCTCTTTTAATTCCGTCCCACCTGTAATACTCTCGAACATCTCTATACATCTTAGTACTGCCAGGATGGACTGAAAACGGAGAACTATGAGCTTCACATAACAAATCTCTTTTCAACTGTAAATCATACGACACAAACAATCTCTTCCAAAATCTCATAACAAAATCATTATCAATGATGAATTCAGGCAACTTACCCGTCTGAACCAGCTCTACCTTTTTCTGCAACTCACTGTCTTGCTTCTGTGCTTGCTTGATTTTGTCTGATAGAGAAGATTTCACTGATACCTGAAACAAAATAGAAGAACATCCTGCACCAAAATATTCTATGCCAAAGTCCATCAAATCCTTAACCAAAAGATCACGTTCCAAACGCAACATTGTTAATGAAGCATTACTTTTTCGACTCAAAGCATTAACCACTTTATTTTATTTTCCCGGGTGGTAATGAATTGTACAATCATAACCCTTGATTAATTCTAGCCATCTCCATTGTCTCATGTTAAATTCTTTCTGAGTGAATATATACTTTAAAATTTTGTGATCGGTATATATTTTACACTTTACTCCACACAAGTGATGCGCCCAAATTTTTAAAGCGAAAACAACAACAGATAATTCCAAATCATGTGTAGGGTAATTTACCTCATTAGTTTTCAACTGTCGTGAAGCATAAGCAATTACCTGATCATTTTGCATTAAGACGCAACCAAGTCCCTTCAATGAAGTATAACATTAGATAAAAAACTCTCCATTCCTAGAAGGTAGTGCCAAAATAGAGTATTCACCAATCTTCATTTCAATTCCTTAAAACAATCATCACATTCTTTTGTCCAGATAAACATAACACCCTTCCGAGTTAGCTTAGTCATTGGACTAGATAACCGTAAAAAATTTCTAAAAAACCTTCGGTAATAGCCTTCCAAACCAAGGAAACTATGAATCTCAGTTACATTTGTGGGTCTTGGCCATTTTTAAAAACGTTTTTTTTTTCAGGATCAACAGTTATCCCATCTTTAGAAACAATGTGACCAAGGAAAGAAATTTGTTGCAACCAAAACTCACACTTTCTGAATTTCCCATACAATTTATTTTCTTTTAAGGATTAAAAAATAACCCTCAAATGTCTTTCATGCTCCTCTTTACTTTTAGAAAACATCAAAATATAATCAATGAAAACCACCACAAACTTATCCAAGAACTCATGGAATATTCTATTCATTATCTCCATGAATACAGCAGGTTCATTGGTTAGCCCAAAAGGCTTTACTACAAATTCATAATGGCCATATCTTGTACGAAATGTGTTCTTCGGAATATCTGCTTCCTTTACCTTGAACTGATGGTACCCCGATCTCATGTCAATCTTTGAAAAATACTGATCTCCCTGGAGCTGATCAAACAAATCATTGATATGAGGAAAAGGATATTTGTTCATAACAGTGATGTTATTCAAGGCTCTATAATCTATGAAAAGTCTCATATAACCATAATTTTTTTTAACAAATAAAATAGGAGCACCTCATTGTGATGTGCTAGGTCGAATGAAAACTTTCTCTAATAAATCATGCAATTTCTCCTTCAACTCTAAATGTTCAATTTGAGCCATTCGATAAGGGGGTTTTGAAATTGTCTTAGCATCAGGAACTAAGTCAACAGTAAACTCAACTTCCCGGTCTGGTATTATTCCAAGAAACTCATCAGGAAAATCATCAGGATACTCATTTACCACTGGCACATCATTAATCTGAATAGTTCCATTGTTTTTAACAATGTGTACAAGTTAACATTCATTTCATATTTTACATGTTTCTCGGCCTCTTGATACATTATCAACAGTAAGGGTTCATTTTTGTACACAAACTGAAAGTCTTTCTGAAAAGAAAATTCTTTATCTCTACAATCAATCTTAGCATGGTAAATAGAGAGCCAATCCATACCCAATAAATTAACATATTATTTTATGAATGTTCTAATATTATTCAACCAAGATAAATGGTTTTTGAAATCGAAATTTTTTTATTTTTACCAAAAAGCATCATTGAGACCTTTAGTTTTATCATGGAAGCAAAAAAACAATTGAAATATCACTGTATATGTTTTCTAATATACATTTTTGGTATTTTTAGTCAATCCAATAATTAAATGAATTATAAACATTTCACTAGATCCCTAAACCTAAAAATTTCATTCTATTTTTGAAAATATTTCAAAATAAATCTTATAGAAAAATCATAGAGGTTCACATAAAGTATTGTTGATAAAAGAAAAAGATCAATGGAACAAACTTTTTTAATTGTTATTAACACAATAATAAATCCTTAGTAATGGGATAAGATTTTATATTATAGATACATTATTTCACATGAAAATATAATTCAATCATCATGGGGGGGTGTATGATACATATAATAAGAATAATAATGTTTTCAATGATACAATATATCCCATTTGTTTGACAAGTAATTGATTCCCATGATTCTTTAGATAAAAAATAAATACACTTCTTGATGATTAAGATATAAAATTGAAATATTTGATATATTATACATGATAAGAGTATAAAAAGTTGAATGTTACACTTGTTTCTTCTCATAATCCTATTATAATTGGCAATATTTAAAATTCAATCAAGTCGAACTTATCTAAACCAATGGAAACTAGTTAGGAAACACTAAGATCCTTAACATGAGAAGAAAAAATAATTAAATAATTATATTTTAACATATTTCGTATTAATATATTTAACATCACACAAAAAGAATTCACATAACCCAAAGGATTAGTGTTTTTGAGGAGTTACATTGTAATCAATTAATTTAATGATTTAGTATATATTGACTAAAAATATTCTCCATAATATATTATATTATATACATATAATACATAAAAATATTCAACATATATAGAGGAAAATTTAATTAGTAGAAAATTGTGATCTCAAAATATTTGTAATGGAATAACAATATCACGAAGTCAAGAAGAATATATAGTTTAATCATAAACATTATAGGAATACAAATTTGGGAGAAATATAAGTAATAATGTAAGAATATTAGAAAATCATACAGGGTTATCTTATAGAATATTAGAATAAACATATGTCATAGTTTACGATTTTTTAACATTAAAATTGTAGTCATAGAAATATAAAATAAGGCAAAACCTAAGAATGTGATAAAATAAGAAAATAATATGGACCCATTTTGAACGAATTTTAGAATATGGTATATTTTTTATAGTATAAAGTGTTTATTGAATTAAAAAAATTAAATATAGAATTTATATTCATAAAATTGTGATAATATATTTCCACATCATGTAAACATATAATATTTTTGAATGTAAACCGTAACATGTCTGTTTAAAAAATTATGAAAACTAATAATGAAATCAGTCCCATGCATAATTTAACTATCTATATAGATATAAAATTAGAACTTTTGTATTTGGGGGTATATTATTACCTTCCTACACATCATATATGACTATTCCATTTGTATATGATCCACAATATGTCAATATTACATTTTTATTATTATTAAACCATGGGAAAATTGGTTCACATGATATTTTAAGAATATATTCCAATAAAATAAATCCTAATGTAAATAATATAGTATCTAAATTTTAATTATAAAAAGATACATGTAATAAGATAACCTATATGGTAAAACATTAATAATTTAATGTATTAATATATAAATAATATTCCAAATAAATTATTTAAAATGCATGAGAAATCATTCAAATATATTTCTTCATGTTTTAGAATTGTTGTTTTAAAATAATTCATATTGGTACATTCAAAATATTTTTTAAATCATTAAAAAATTAATTTCAGAATGAAATTATAATAAAAAAATTCACAGTAGTGAAACCATTAAATAAAGTATATATAATGTTTGTCAAGTGATGATTGAATAATATCAAATATTATGGATATTAGAAGGCATATGTTATGACCAATTTTTTTCTAGTTTTAATGTTACCCACATAAACAAGATGTGTTTAAAAACAATCTTGAATAAGGATTTTGAAATATTTTAATTTTTTCAAAGGTAATAAATATTTATTTTTTTAACTGAAAAATAAATTTTTTATATACGAAATATTTTGAAAAATGATGATAAATATCTAATATAGTTTTTTACATTACCCTTTAAAATATTATATTAATAAAATGTATAAAATATATTTTTAAAAAAATTATTCAAGACAATGAAATCATTATAAAAATAAGTAGAATACAAAATATCAGTGACACATGAGTTATAATAAATCAAACAAATAATATCATAATAATGAAATATAATGTATGACATAATAAAATGAGATTGAGTTACTAAAAAAAATTTCCATGTATTCTCAATTCCTCATATGTTCTCCATCTTTATATATTAACAATTGTATTTTATTATTAATAAAAAATGTTCTTTATTAATATTGATTTATTCAATACAAAAAAAAATTATTTTTAACACATTTTATAATCATTCAACATTAAATTTATTCATAATTTATTAATCTTTTTTCACTGTATATTATGAATTGTGGTTATAGTTAAATGTATTTAACAATATATTCATCAAATTAATATTAGTTAAATAAATTTATCCTTTAAAAAATAATCTAATCATAAAAAATTATATAGTTTCTAAATGAATGTGTTGTATAAATTAGCATCATATTACTATAAAAATAACCCAAATTACTTATTTATTCAATATATCATATTACATATGTTTTCTTATCATTAATGATTGAAATTTTATTATTCCAGTCATGTTGGTTGTAAAACCAACCATGATAAAATGACTTAATGAATTAATGAGTAGGAATTTATTATTTTAGTATTGAAATAAATATTTCATAAATGAAAACCGATTTAATTAATGTTTTTAATGAATAATATATTGTTAAATAATAATTATTTGGATCATATAACATTAAAATAGGAAAATGAATTTGTGACCTACATTAGATGAACATGACCTCTTTTTAAAACACTATATGTTATCGAATGCTTTATAGATATATATTGTGACCAATTGCATCGAAATGGGGTATAATATTTTTAGGTGGATAATATGGTAGGTATTGGATTGGAAATCAATGGAATGGTGTGCTTTGATGTTAGTATAAATAGTTTCATTTTATAGCTTAATTTAATTACTACAATCATAAATACAAAGTCTTTAATGTATAATTATTATATTTTTTCCTGTAAAAGAGATAAATATGGATAAAGAAAAATGATGGGTCGTGAATTTATTCATCCAAATAATATATTGGTTTTTAGATATATTTTTGTAATTTATTTCATATTTTAACCTTTTTATTTCATTTCATCATTTACCGTAATAATATTCTTTTACCTATATAACATAGGACTTATAAAAAATAGGAAATTGAATATATTATATAATTTTTTTAATAAGATTCCAAATACAAAATTTATATTATTAAATTAATCATAAAACCATAATTAGAATTAATTTATGAATAAATATACATGACGATGAAAAATTAATTTTTAGAATATAATTTTCTAAATCATAAAATAATTGTACAATATTAAATTTTAATTCATTAAAATCATTTTTATTGTTAAATAATTTTTAAAATATATATTTATAAAAATAGACATAATAAGATTTGTATTTATTAATTTTAAATTTCCATTTATAATATATAATTATATTTTGATATCATCCAATCTTCAGAAAATTAACAAACATCTAGAACTCTATAAAAGCTCTAAGGGTGACATATGAAATGGTGGTAATTGAAGGTGGTGATTTATAAAACCTGAATATCTTATGGATTTCAATAAGCTCAAAATTCACTTATAGATTATTTTTCTCATGATATATATGTTAATGTTGCGCATGGCGGTTAGGATGGGAATGGTTTTTGAAAAAGGATTACAGTTTTTTAATTGGTCATTGTAAAATTATCATAGTTACTAGAAAATTAATATATGAATTTGGTGGTTCATAAATATTCACCAATTATATTATAAATGAATATGATTTTTGAATGATTCAATATTGTATACAGATAATAAAAGTATCAACAAAAATAATTTTATTTAGTTATGATAAAAATTATCATATGTTTACTCTTCAAAAACAATAAAATGGAGTGTGGAACCCACTATAAAATAAGAAGTTACCTTTTGTGGGAGAAATATAAACTTAAATATTTACATCGGAGAAATCCCAAAATATTGTGTTGGGAGGAGTAGACCCAAACCGTGACATAACCTTTCATGGGAGTAGATAACAACTCATTATTTTTAAACAATTCATCCCCTTTGTTAGAGTCCAAAATTTCAGTTAGTTAAGAATATCCAAGACACAACATTTTTGAAATGTTGCAGAACAACATTCTACTTTTTATATTTTTTTAACTTATTTTTTGAATTATTATATCACAAGACATCCCCAAAAAGATGAAAAAATATGTAAAGATAGATTGTGACTCAGATAATCTGGACTCTTGTAGACCCTGAGTTGTAGACTAACAGTGAGGATATAATAGGCATAAATATGAGAGGCATTACCCTCTAAGAGGCACATGTGGAAGAGGTAGATAACTAAGATAAAAGAAACTATAACTTCTCATAAAAACACACACACACAATCACAGACACACACACACACACACACATATATATATGAAATCCCATGTGAGAGTATGAAATTACATACATTATTTTAACAAATTAAATTAAAACAAAATGTTCCAAAAGTTTAAATAAAATAATGACCATGAATCCTATGTTGATCATCAAAACCCATGATCTACTAATTTCATTCCTCAAATCCAACATACATTGGATGATTATAAAAATAATTTATGTATACATCTTATAGAATAATAATAAAATCAGTAGGATCCTACAAAGAGCCTCTCTTGATAATGATAAATAAATAATGCTAAATAACATTAAAAAACATTAAAATATACTCGTAACATAATCATGTATACTATGTTCCTACCATCACCATTAATACCTTTTACTATGTAATGAATAAAAGAAAGGATATAATATAATAATGAAATGTAACAAGAACCCCTATTATATACCTCCTCTCCTTTTTCTCAAGGCCCCAATGTTTCATGTCTTGATCCACCTGTTTCCAAATGTATTTCAGCTCAAAGACCGAATGGAATGGACTATCAACATACAGGTTTTTCGTCACATTATCCCATACACACACACACATATATATATATACACATATATTTATTTCAATAGAATTCATTTGATCCACTAGAGTTTGTATGATATATATTAAACATCTAGTATTATTCCACACTGTATTACACCAAATACACTAGGTAACTTGCTTAGTCCATCATATCCAATTCCCATCATAAGGAAAACAATCATTTGGATAATATATTTGTAAATAATGTTTTGTGAAATATAAATAATCCATAATAGGCTTATATGCACATATATAGGAAAAATAACTATCATCCATACTATAAAAACTAATGACAAAGAGAAGAGATCTTGTCATGATGGTGTAGTCATCCTTCCATCCTCTAATCAGTATATTTAGAAAAACACCCTATTATATTCCACTAGGTGTTTGTTTCCCCAACATTCAATGTTTGGGAAGTGTATGAAATCAAATTATATAAATTATATAATATATCCCACAAACATACTATTGGAATAACCTAGTCTAATACAAATCTGTAGATAATATAACTCAGTCTAACTATTGTCACTACTAGTACTTGATATATTATAAGAACACTTCAATATTCATTATCAACATTAATTACATCATTCTTTTTAATCATTTAATTTGATTAAATAATATATATAAAAGTTATTAACCATTAATATCATTCAAAATATTAATACATTAAATATTATATAATTTTAATTGTTAGACTATGTATGTTACATTAAGAAATTTTCCACACTAGGTACATGGATTATCAATATTAAAATATTTTTAGAATTTTCTTTCCATAAATATTATCCTTAGGAATTATGATAAATTTATTCTTAACAATAATCATTCAATAGTCTAGGTAATCTCGGTAAACCATCCAATGACACCACCAAGAGAAATACAGTTATCCAAACACATCCACCTACCGAATACTTTAGGGAAAAGAATGCAGAAGAAAATAAGTAACCCATATATTGGTATGTAAACATACTCACATATGTGAATCCCATTTCAAAACATCATATCAACATGAAATATGATCTTTAATCATTTCTATCTTCTCATGTGACATCCCAAAAACCCACATGTATATACTGAGTCATATGACCATCATAGTAGTAAACTAATTTCAAAACACCTTGGACTTCCTACCAATTCTACATCAGTCATCCCAAACAAATCAATCAAAGTTTTAAATTACAAATGGAACTCCCCATCCAATATCATATCATCCATACGAGAATCAACCATATTAAGATAATATAAAAAATTATCATAGAAAGATGTAGGAAACAAATAAATATTGTCATCCATTGGTGGTGTTGTGGTTGCGGTGGGTACAGCGTCCACGTTGGATGGATTCATCGGCCTATGTCGATCCGGATCATGGCCACCTGAGCTTCCATGCTCCGTATGTGGATGTTTCTGCAGAACATCGCCAGTGTTTCCTCGCATGATGAATTCATCCCAACCCCCCACCTTAAGCTCCATTTAAATAACATGGGTAAAGGTGAGCAATGCATGAGGAATTAATGAGGTTCATTAAATCAATTAATGAACCACTTTTAATTCAAAATGGTGAAGTTACATAGTTGATGATTTAATCCATTAATTGGATTAAAAATTCAGTGGTCCCCACCACCGTCGCTCATCCACTAGATAAAAATAAATAAAATAACATGATATGTTATTTTATTAATTTTTATGTAAATTACCAATAATAAATTTTCTCCCAACCCATTGTAGATTATGTGAAACTTACCTTAAGAGAATATAGACACTTTGTATTCAATGGGGTCCTAAAATTTTAATCTGAGAACCAGTTCAAAAGATAGAAATCATCGCCCGCGGATTTACTGATCATACCTAAAAATTTCAGAAATTAATTCCAGTCACATTAGGCCTCGAAATCATGCGCTATAAATTTTTGCAGAATAATAGTAATCCCAAATAATTAAATAATTTACAAGGAATTTTTGGGTATTTACATTCTCCCCACCATAGGTTTTTTTCCTGCAAGATAAAACAACCCCATGGGAAGAAATGGGGGAACTGAGCACCCAACTGCGCCTTATGATCCCATGTTCTCTCCTAGAGAATAACGTACTGCCAAAAAACTTGCACCAAAGGAATCGACTGCCCATGACTACTATTGTCAACCCTCTATCTCCAATGGGAACTCCACAAACATTGTCCCATCATCAATTTTCATCCCAATTGATAATGTGTGATGGATTATAAACATATCTCATCATCTACAACATATAGATAACATTTTTCAACCCATGCATCTATGTGGGATGAGCTTGAGGGTACGCCACCTCCCCTTCTCTAATAAGTAAATGGAATGGTCTAATGAACCTCAAAGATAGTTTTTCTCCCCAAAAACATCATTTGTAATCTTTGTCGGGTTGAGAGTTATAAGAAGATATGGTCC
This sequence comes from Viscum album, assembly GCA_963277665.1. Lineage (NCBI taxonomy): Eukaryota > Viridiplantae > Streptophyta > Magnoliopsida > Santalales > Viscaceae > Viscum > Viscum album. The sequence goes on from OY728151.1 coordinate 823,741,089, forward strand.
CCTTCCTAAACCTCAAATGGTATCCATATTTTGTTGGAATAAAACATCTGCTAGCTCTGTATAGTCTTCATCCCCTCCTAGATGGCATGAACCTTCTCTGTGGTAGACTTTACCAACTCTAGACCCAAATGTGCGGAATCCCCTAGTTTTATCCACCAAATAGGTGATATGCATGTTCTCCCATACAAATCTTCAAATGGGGCCATGTCAATGGTGGAGTGATAACAATTGTTTTATGCCAACTCCACCTGGGGTAGGTGGTCCTCCCAGCTAGGCCAAAATCAAGGACACAAGAACGAAGCATGTCCCTGATTGCCTGTATGGTCCACTCCATTTGACCATATGTCTGAGGGTGAATGGAAGTGCTCAAGCATAGCTATGTTCTGAAGTCCTTCTGTAGTCCCTTCCCCAGGTAGGATATAAAATGTGGGTCGCATTCTAATATGATCATCGACGAAAATCCATGAAGTCACACAATTTCCTGCACAAAGAGGCATCCCAAGCCCTCTACTAATCACTACTCTCGGATGGGTAGGAAGTTGGCCGACATCGTGGGTCAGTCAAAGATCACCCAGAAGGAATCATGGCCCCTGTATGTATGTTTTAGCCCTATAAAAATGTCCATTGAGATACCATACCACATCCAATCTAGTACATCAAGTGGCTGAGGTAAGCCCACTAGTTCTTGATTATCGCCTTTCACTTACTAAAAATTGAGGAATCGAGATACAAACTCTTCCATTGCTTTCTTCATCCTCGACCACCATTACAAACGTCATAGGTCCTAGTACATCTTCACTACTCCTGGATGTACTGGAAAAGGTGAAGTGTGGAACTCCTTCAACACCCCCTTCGGTATCGTCACTAATACCATTGTTTGTCCTCTAAATAAGAAGACATTCACACAACATTCAGAAAATCTATCATGATCCTATTTTAAGGATATCTTATCATGTCTGGCCTCGTAGTATACATACCCATGATGTGCCTATCGAGGTCACTGGAGAAGTGGGGGAGTGGTATTCATAGATTGGAGGTACGCTTCCCCATCTATATACATATTGTATATCTGCAACGTGACTAGCAGATATGTCACCTCACTCAGGAACTGTAGGCCAGACCTCCTACTGAGAGCATCTTCTACTATGTTCCCCTTCCTAGGAGTATACACCATCTCCAATTCATTGTATTGGAAGATATCTAACCATCGTCGATGTCTCTGGTTCAGGTCCTTCTGTGAGAATATATACCTAAGACGCTTGTCATCAGAATACACTGTAAAACGTTCTCCCATCAAGTAGTGTCTCCACATCATCAGTGAAAAACCCCTTCTTCTAACTCTTGGTCATGGTTAGGGTAGTTATTCTCATGTTGTATCAACAGTTTTGAGCCGTAGGTTATCATGGCTCTCTTCTGCATCCGGAAACAACCTAGTCTGGTCCCTGATGCGTTGCAGTAGACTACATACCAAACTCCCTCTTCTTGTAACCTCATGATGGGGGCACTCATCAGTCTCTGCCTCAGCTCTTGAAAACTCTGATAGTATTTCTCTATCGAAAATAAAGGCTTCCCCTTCTTCATCAATGCAGAAAAGGGTGCCGCTACCCTGGAGATTTCATATACAAATCTCTAGTAGTTCCCAACGAACACCAGAATTCTCTGCACTTCGGTCACACACCTAGGTGGTTTCCAAGAAAGGAAAAACACTATATTTTTTGGATCCACTATGACTCCAGACCCAAGATATCATTTCTTTGGATGTGGACTTCTCATGTATGTAACTAGCACTATGATATCATCTCTCGATGTTTATCCATAACTATCTGCAGGTGCGTAGCGTGCTCCTCATCCAACAAAAAGTATACATAGAAGTTTTCGGTGATGACCCCCACAAAGCAATCGAGGTTTGGATAAATGATCATGCTCATGAGCTCAATGAAAACTGCTAGAGTATTGTTTGTATCAAGAGTCATCACCAATAAATTTTTATTTTCATACCGACAACTGAAGGCTATCATCGGTGTGTTCTCATGCTGTACCCTCAGTAGGTGAGCCTGATATGATTTCTATCTTCAAAAACTATCTAGCTCCCTACGATCGTTCAAAGAGATCATCGATCCTCATGAGTGGATACTTGTTCCTCAAAATCACCAATTTTAGAAATCGATAGTCCACAAATATCCTAAAACACCCATCCACCTTCTTGGGGATCAAGATCGGGGGATGCCCATGGAAAATCATTGGGCCTTATGACCCTATTTTCTATCAAGTCATACAGTTGTACCCTCACCTCACGAAGCTCCATGGGAGCCATCAGATATGCTGGTGTAGATATTGGTGTCGTCCCCATGTATAGGATGATTTAATAGTCTACCACTCTACATGGAGGTAGTCCCAGAACATCATTAAGAAAGACATCAGTATTTTGGTCCACTACTACCTGATATCTTGGACTCCTCACATCAACTGCTCTGAGGGTGACGCAAACCAACTAAGCAGTAATTGGTTGCATCCACCTTTGAGAAAGCCCATTTGGTGATGCAAAGGATTCCTTCTCACCAGTGAAGTAAAACCTAATCACATCCTCATAGAAACACTACCCATTCCATATAAAACATTCGATCATAGCATGGACTATGGATACCTAGTTTGTACCCAAGATGAAATCATAAGGCCTCAACGTTGCTACTAGAAGATCCCAACCAAAACGCTCGCTTCCTAGAGTAAGCTCACAATATCAAAACCAATGTGTAATCATCGAATCTTCTCCCGTATGAGTCTCTATTCCCAATGATCGATCCACTGTCTCCATTGGAACCTCTAAGCATCGAACTAGTTTTGTAGAAATGAAAGAGTGACTGGAACCTTTGTCAATAAGTATAGTAGCTAGGGTGTAATAGACATTGATCATACCTCTAATCATCTGTGGAGCACCATTGTCATAGGACTCATCTTCCAGAATACATGATCTCCCATTTCCACCTTATCACTATGGTCAGTGTGTAAATCATGGTGGTAGTGGTGATAAAACGTCAAATCTCCACCCACCACCTGATGCATGGAATACTCCACTTCTTCATCTGCCGCCCTGTGTACCTACTCTCTTGAATATATGCCTCTACCTCGACATTAACTTGACTATCTACTTATTGTCAGTATAGCGGGTCTAGTAGTCACGATAAATTTCCCCCTACATACCGCACGTGACACACAATCTACCTCCCATCTTACCGTCTTTGCCTCACGAGCTCCGCACCCCCAGACCTACATCTCGGGGTCATCCACTAGTTGGGTTGGCCCTCGTGGACCTTCATGTCATCTATATACTACTTACAACAGATGAATCTGAATCCTATCATCTAGTGGTGGCTCTCACCGCCATTGACTACTCATCTAGAAACCTCTCTACCAAAACTTCACGCTCGAGCACTCCAACCTGTGTCAGAATATTCAGTGATATAATCGATGATGTGATCACCCACTGGATTCCATGCTCAATGGTTTTAGCCATTAATAATGAGTCTCATACCATGTCGGTGGAGTATCATGGGATGTCAGTGAACCTTGCTGAGTACTAGGCTACTATCAGGTTTCTCTACCGTAAGGGAAAGAGCTCCTGAATATGCACAGAGCATAGTGTAACAGAAAAAACTCCACCCAGAAGTGGATCTCAATGTCTATTTTGGTGAGGGTCCCCTATTCATGTGACTGGAGCATCAGAATCCACCATCTCTCTATTGATCCCTATGAATGGCTAGCAGTTAGGATAACCATCTGTTCTACTGGAGTCTCATTGAAGAAAAACTATTCTAGCCACAACCTCCAACCAGTCCTCATATAAATGAGGATTTGTCTCACTATGAAACCCTGAAGTCCTCTGTCTCTAGAAATCATGCAATGTGCTTAGTTGGCATGTACGGCCTGATGGTGGGGTTGGTGGAATCTACTGCCCAATGGGTGTTGGTGATATTAGTCCACCATCCAAAGGTGCTACCATAGTAACATGGCCTTGCACCAAAGCCTCATCGCTCGGTGGGTCATCATCGTGTACTATCTCAGGAAGCCTGGTTGGATGTCTACATGGCAGAAACATGAAAATAAATAGGTTCTCCATTGTCAATATGTTATACATTGTGAGCTGAACAAAAAGAGGTCAATGTAAAAGACATTTCCAAAACACATGAATTCAGTGTTTTCATGAAATGGGTCAGAAATTAGAATTCAGGGTCATGGTTTATGGATAGTCCATCCACAACCAAAAAACATGACTCCCTGAACTAAAAATCATACCCAAAACACTTAAAACTATCGATCCATTAAAAATATTGAATTCCAAGTTCTTTGGTTGAATTGACTCTTCTGATACCACTTTTCCATAACCAGTCACCCAGGGCCCATGTGGTGATGTCCAATCCCGCCTTCAATAGGCCAGGAGTTAGTGACTAGAACCTGAAATAAATATCCCAAAAAAGTGAAGTCATTTCCTCTGAACTTGTATAAACAAAAAAACCAAGAACAAAACAAGATGCTTCCATGAATTGAACTGCAGTTTTAAAAGTGTGTACTGAAAGTAAAGGGGGCTGTAATTCATGCCCAACTAAAAATGTACACCATAAACTAAAAATCGAAAATAACCCTAGTAATTGATCAATGAGGACCCTACTAGAAGAGTAGGTACATATTGTATCCACTTATCTCTAACTCATCCAACCTGTTCCGTGTACCACCTTATCTTGGCTCCGTCATGTCTCCCCCAAGCAGGTCTTTGTCTGCACAAGACACAACATGGTGTGGGTGAAGCCCGTGCATGTGTGAGTATAACAATACACTCTAGGGACCTCAAGAATCCGAATTTATATCAGAATTACACATTTTAAAACAACAAAACATGATCATAATCCCAATGCAGAATGAAAAATACTCATCTCAAACTAGGTATAAGTGATGTATAGAAGTACATATGATTGGTCGAAAAGCTAGATCATCTTATTCTGTCAATAAGCACTAATACTAACCATATGGAGTCTGAACCACACATGATTGATAGGTTATAACCCCTAAAACACCCACACTGGATCTGAACCACCTGGAGTCGACATGTACTAACCCCCTCAAGACCAGTACTATATCTGACCCAAAGAGGATCGGAATGCGTGGACCCGTACAAGATCGCTGCGGGCTGACATGCACAGGAGCTAAGATACACATGATCGATATGGGTTGGACTACATAGGATTACAATGAAATGACCCAAACATGGTCTTACCCACACAGGATCAGTTAGTGCTGACCCACACATTAAAGCTCGGTAGAAACCTCCTTATGACCTTTCTCCAACATCCACCTCACTTCCATCCACTAGATTCCTGCTAATAGTACGCTTGATTCTGGGAGAATCGCTTCTCATACTATCGGTCATAATTCAACAGGGATAATGTCCCAGGAATATGTAACCTGATGATCTCCCATTTCATAAGGATTCCAATGCAACAGACGGCGCGTCAACCGAACGCCCGGTCGGTATGTAATTGGATATTTTGTGTCGGGGGCTCGGTTGGATTCAGAGTCGATCCAACTCATACGTACTCAAACATTTTCCAAAACTCTCATGAAGTATATCAAAAGTGAAGTCTCACTCCAATGATTCTAGCCCCATAGACGGTTTGTCAAATGAATGTCTGGTTCACAAGATATACTCACGTAAGCGTTTATGGCCAGAGAGGTGTTCGGGTCCAGTCCGAACCGGCCCCACCTCGGCTGGGTCACGGCGGGGCCAGCCCACTTTGACTTGGATAGGTCGGACCCACACTTTCTAGTCTGGGCTACGAACTGGCCTGACCTGCCCCAACTAGGTTGGGCTGCAGTGGCTCAGCCCGCCAGTTGGCACGACCCAAGGTGGTCATGCGGTTCATTGCTATCGAATGGCATAGTGGATCCATTCGACTCCATTAATGGAGACACCAGCTAGCACCACCCATTCACTCATGGTACCCATAGAAAGAGGGTCCCATGCATCACCACATCATTGAGTTGTGGCCTTTATACAGGGCGGCGCGTGATGGCACACCACCTCTACCTCTACGGCCAGCAGCTACTCGCCCCATGTCCGACCACCGTGGTGCCGAGCGACACCACTCTTCCACCGCAGCCACCACTCTCATCCTTTGGTGCTTTGTCACCGGCACCATAATGAAAGTGTCATGCTGTTAATTCTTCAGCGAGCCATCGGGTGAGCTCTGGTGCTCTTTTCTTCCTTCCAAACATGCCTACAGTCCACTCTGAATGCCACTGTCGTTGCGCACCTCTCAGATTCAAGGATTATTATAATTGGAACAACCCTCCTCCAATGAATGGAATGAAAAACTGAAGTTGCAGAGGGTCTAATCCTTTTTCATTTGGCTAGTTCCCTCCATGATAGCATCATAACAAAAGGGACCAAATTATACATCACATTAAAAAATAATGATAAACCTCATTCAAATCCCCCGCATCGACCACACGCAAATTCACGAATGAGAATAAGAAACGTGGGAATTTCATGAATTAAATGACAACCCATACCTCGAGATCTATTGGAGGTGTCGCAGTTGCGATGGGAGGAGTGTCCATGTTGGATGGAGTCATATTTTTTTGTCGATCATGCATTGTTGCCGCCTGAGCTTCCGTCCTCCATTAATGGATGTTGCCATAGAACCATTCCAGAGCTTCCATGCTTGAAGAAATCATTCTAGAACCCCATACTGAGCTCTATTTAAATAGGAGGGGGAATGATGAGTAACACATTTAAGAGTTAATGAGGTTCATTAAATGAATTAATGAACCTCTTTTAATTCCCAATGGTGGAGTTAAAAATTTGATGAGTCCAGGAATTAATTGGACTGACATGTCATTTGACCCCACCACCGATGCACATACTCTAGAGAAAAATAAATAAAATAACGTGATGTATTATTTGATTATTTTTTATGTAAAGTCCAAATACTATGTTTTTTCCCGACCCATAGTTGTTGATGTGGTGCTTCCCTTAAGAGAATCTTGGTGCTGCAGAATCAACGGTGTCCTCGAATTTTTAATTCAAGCACCAGTTAAAAAATAGAAAAAGTTGCCTACACATTTACTAAACATACCTATAATGTTTAGAAATTAATTCTGGGCACAAAGTGCCTCAGAATCAGACGCTTTTAATTTTTGCAGACTCGTAATAATCCCAAATATTTTTTTTAAAAAATATTTACAATGATTTATTGGGAATTTACAAGATAACTCAAGAATAATATATATAATGGAATTATATCATGGTAAAAGAGTGTCACTATTCAGAATCTATTCTTCCCCTCCCTCTATGCCTCTCTATATTATTTTAAAAAAGAAATAACCATCTAAAAGTTGTCGATTTACAACCTTAATTGATGTCGGGTTTTATGTATAAAATTTGTCTTCAATGCCTTGTAATGAAACCATTTATATGATTAAACTATACTATTATATATTCATTTCATCATTTCTTAATTTCTGTATATATCCAATTTACATAATACTAAATAATAAAACAATATGAGTTGTTTAGGATCAATAACCGATGTAATAATATAAAAAATTATGACTAAATGTATTATTTAATTATTCATTCTCATTCCATATAAAGAAAATACATATATAACAATTTACATATCTATATGTTCATTAATAACATATAAATTCAATTCAATAAAATTACATCCATTCCACACGAACATCCCTTCACATATACTAGTATATCAATTATGAAAACCATCCAAAGGAAGACTCCCAATAAAAAAAATTATCTTATAACTCATTTAACAATCGATAAACATGATTAATAAACATATACTAATTAAAATAAATGTATAAGAGTATAATAATTAAATAACTAATGGATTTTTTTTCGTGGACAATAAGGTCATGTGAAGAACACAGTTAGACATAAGGTAAGGGTTTTAAAAAACTCACATTTATTCCCGTGAGATATGTGTTACTACCACCTATATCATTTGTGTTATGTATGAATAATTCCCATTGAAGTTCCATATAAAGAATCAAATTATTTTCCTATTAACCAATTTATTATTTTATTATAACTTACTTATCAGTCATCTTGTTTGAATGTTTTCAATGTGGCATGGGTTTCTACCCAAACCTACATTTTTTCATTCTCGTTATTAATTCAAAACCATTACCCTAATGTAATTTTGATTTCATTTAGGGTAAATATTCTATATTCAATTAAAATGTTCCAAACTCATATATCCATACAATTTATTATATTTTTATGTTAATTACATGTTTTAATATTTTTCCTTTGTAATCCATTCAGATATACAAGCATGATTAAAGGGAACATCTCGACTTATTACAAGTTTTCATGGGGCATTGATACATTTTTTTAATACTCATCATGTTTTATGAAATAAATAATTTTTTAAATAACAATTATATATGTAAATTATGGTTTTATGTGAACAATTATGAAATATAAAAATGATTATTTCAAAATAATTCATCCATGCATAATAAAAGGATCACTCCTCTCCTGAATTCCAATATATTCTTATTAGATTATTTCCATTTTTCATCTCCACTGTTAAATTTCATCCTTCATGATATTGGTATGTTATTATTGTCGTGTGATATATTTTAATAAATGGTAAATTAACATTGTGACTGTGGATATTCTAACATTATACCATTCCCCATACTACTAAAAATGTGTATATTTCATGCTTATAGATTTGGTAATGTTATCTACATCTCATATATATATATATATATGCGTGTGTGTGTGTGTGTTTTTTTTTTATGATTAGCTAATTTATATATGGAATTCATTGGACTGAGAATGTGATGGGTGGCACACAGTATATCCTCTCAATGCATTGGTATTTTTATTGAGGAATATTGTATATCATTTTTGATGATCCTTTCTCCACTTATTAGATTCATGGCATGAAATCTTGACAATAACTGGTTCTTCAAATTAATCCATGACAATAATAGATTCATGGCATGAAACATTGATATAATTTATTAGACATCCATCATTATGCATTTTCCTGGTTATGAATCTACTAATTCATAGTCCATGTTATTATTCGACATGTAGAATATACATTGTTATGTTCTATTATATAATTATTTAATAATAATTTATTCATTCTTTATTATTCTCATGATTATGGTTTAATGGCATTGTTATTTTTGGTTTATCACAATTCCTTTTTAGTTATGTGTCTACTGTGTAACATAACCTTATTGAGAATCTGAGATTACAAATTTCTCGTGTATTAATTTTCCGTATAATGCAAAGAAAATTATTATGAAGTACTTTTTAGGCTAATATATGAGTTAGGGATGTTTCCAATGAAATATATATATGTATTTCCTTTCAATTTTATAATGTATAATTTATGTTGTTTCTATTTTTTCAAAACTACAAAAGTATTTAGTCTATCGATATGCGATTTTTTTATTTATTATGAAAAATTAATGATGTATGGTAGTGTCTTTAGGATACTGGGGTTAGAGTCATTATTGTTGTTATCATAGAAATATTAGAAGAAACTTTGTAATCAATATTTAGAAAAACTAGATTAGAGAACATAACACAATAATAGACATTGAGATAACAAATAGAAGAACATACTAGAATTTTTGTAAGGTCTAGATTATGTGGATCCTACTAAAAATGCATTCATGTCATGATACAATGAGTGGATATGGTTTTTTAACTGATGTACCTGGGGGTAAAAAATGTGACATGGTGTCCTGGGCCAGACTCCATATATCCTAATACATGACGATGTGCCTTACTGTGCACCTGGTTTGACACTCCAAGAAAAAAATTCTTAAAACGAGTCAAGTTTACCTTACAATTAATTTTGATGGATTTAAAATAAAAATTTTCCCAAAAGATACCAAAACTATGTTTATGAGATTAGTTAGGCATAAAACATCAATTTATGATATTTTTTTTGATGATTTATATTATATATTAATATTCAAAACCAAATCTAATTTATTACATTATTAATGGATTGATCCTGGGGGAAGTAATGTCATCTATTTCAATACATCTTTACAATGATGATATTTCCCTCCTATAAAATATAAGGATGTCATTATTGGAGATGGGACTGGTTATATGCAACTTATAACTATACTAGAACATCTATCTCAGGTTATGAATAATATACATACACATATAGAGCATTATGATCCATAATGTAGAGTATAAATTTTAGTTCACTTTGTAGGAAAAAAATACTCAATCATTCAATGGTGAAATAGAAAAATTTTATCTAAGTAGTGGATTTTTTTATTATAAATCATATTTATGGCATTGGAATGTAATGAAATGGTAAAGGATTCCATATCAGTTTTTTGTCTATTGGGAGATGGAGATAAATAGTGGTCATTAATTCAATGCACCAAGGATGAGGAATATATTGAATATAAAGAATTGATTTATTTTTAAAAAACATTCTTGGATAAATATTTCCTTCACAAATTGAGCGAGGAATTGGATGTTAAATTCATGGCTATGTAATATAAAGAGGATGAAATTATTTCTAAGTATGAAGACAATTTGACAATGTTCCAAATGAATTTCACATACTACATACGTAATCCATGGTGCAATATTGTCCATTTAATTGATGGTATGAATCCATTTAGAGGATGGTAATAAGTATATAAAATATTTTGTAATATAAGGATATATTATCTTGTTCTATGAATACAGTGGATGAATTATCTATTTCATATGGTTATATAGTTAAAAAGATAAAAAGAAGAAGGAATGGAAAAATAATGATAAAGTGAAAAAGGAAATTATGTTATTTCCAACATTTGATTCATTTGGAAGGAAACACCTTGATACATTCTCAAAGGGAGAAGGAAATGGATTCATTTGTGTAAGAAATTCCACATGGTCAGGATTGTAAGGGAAAAAATTAATTTCTTAATGTTTAAGGCTTTAACTATAGGGATCTAGGGTATATTGAAAATTAATTCCCTAATCACAATGGGAATATGCCCAAAAATAATTAAAGGGATCAATGCCAAGATTATGGTGTTACTACAAATGAAGTTTAATAATTAAATTATTTATTTTTTAGATTCATGAATTATTCTATAATGTAGTACTTCTTTAAGGAATTAGAAGAATTGATGTATTATAAATGATTAAATGTAATCAAGGTATTCATATGCTTGGTGTTTGACCATAAGAGATATTTTATGTTGTTTTGAGGAAAATATGATGTTTAGTATGCATTCTTATAAATCATTGGGCTTTAAATTTTTGAAACAAAATGACATTTGATTTTTTGTTTATGAAATCCATTTCCTTGTAAATGATCATTGATTTATGGTTTTATAATTCTTAACTTTATAATGACCATGTTCTTTATCACTATCCATCTGAATATGTTGGTTATATTTCTCTTCAATGGATATGTTTTCACATAAGGATAATATTATGTTATTTAAAAGTGTATTTTTGTGGTGACCATTACATTTCCACAGTCCCTATTATTATGATGATGTCCTATTATCATTATTTATGATGTGGGAATACCACAAATGTATTTTTAAAAATTAATAAATGTTATTTAAATATCAATTTCAATTTTTTGGGATTCAATTAATTTAATATGGGGAAAATATAACACCCTCAATATTTCTAAAAAAACATTAATACATAATTTAATTTATGTGAAACTTATTCTATGTGAAACAACACTTTGTAATTATATTTATTTAAACAAAATTTTTATAAAAAAGACAATATAAATAATATTTATTCTTATTCAAGTTTAATTTCAGAAAAAATCTTACACAGTGGTGATCAGTATGATATTTAAAGTATAATATGATAAATTTATTTTTTTCATGAATAGTAACATGACCCTTTTGAAAAGAAATGTTACCCTTATGAAAAGGATTATAACACTTATGAATAGTAATCCAATTGAATGTACAGTATCCACACGCATGAATTAATTAATAATATTTAGGCATCTTATAAAATGAAGTATTATATAATTATATCATAATAAATAATCGATATAGAAATTATTAATTAATTATTAGTATTTAAAAAAAACCCAAATGATTATTTAATGTTTCAACATTATTTTATTGATTAAAAAGAAAATTTATTTTAATAAAATTGGATCATATGTTATCATTTAGTTTTCATATAGTTTTATTTAATTTTTAGAGATGTTAGTTCTTTTTTAAATCTGTTAAAAAATGTAGTTATATATTTCAAATCTGTATTTTTCAAGTACATGATGGATTTAATAGAAAATTATATTTCCCATAAATTTAAAAAAAATTATATAATCGAGGTTTATTTTAATTTTACGCATTGATGAATTGTTATGGTAAATGTTTTGGATTTTTCTAAAAAGACATGAATATTTTGTTAAATGTAAAATATGATAATTTATGTTAACTGATAAATACCAAACTAATTGAGTCATATGTAATATTTAAAATATAATAATAACCATGAATAAAACTCTAAATAATGTACTACTTTATTTATTCAAAATAATCAACCATATTAATTTTATTGATTAATATAATAAAATAATGAATAAAATATTGAGAAATCAACCTCTAGTCCACTATTAATACCACCCTCGCCCCACTTCCCCTCACAACCCTAAACCTATAATCTATAAAAATTTATTCCTAATCAGCTCCACAAGACTCTCCCACACATCCATGAGACATTATTACTAACAAAATACCTAAACTAATTTCATTAATGTGTCTCTAAAGGGAGAGTGTTCAAGAGGTAAAATATTGTTCATTTTTCTTTTAGTTTCTTTTCATGTAATGTTCTTCAATTATTCTATCATCACTACAACTATTTATCTGGGCATGATAAATATATTATCATTTATAAAAAATAATTATATAATATTACTGTGTTATCCATTCTCAAACTCCAATATCCCTCTCTTTTATTTAAGAAATGAAATCATCATCTAAGAGGTGTTGATTTACAACCTTCATGGATGACGAATATTCATCCATCATTTTACCCATGATGGTAGGTAATGAAACCATTTTTATTGATAAACCATAATATAATATATGTATTACCCCCTTCATTATTTTTTGTATGTAACATATTTACATTATACAAAATGACAAAACAAAATTAGTTCATTATGATCAACAATTGTTATAATAATGAAAATTATTATCACTAAATGTCTAATCTAATGATTAATCCATCTATAATATAACCCAATAATATATATAACCATTTAAAATAATTTATTCTCATTAAAACCATAAAAATTAAATTATGGTGAATTATACCAATTACACATGAACTTGGACACTCATATACAAATATATATATCATGAAACCCAAGAAACAAACGCTCCCAGGCAATAAAATTGTATCATATAGATAATAGAAATTAAAATATATGAAATTAATAAAATTATAATAAAATAAATAAATTTAATAATGGGTTATTAATTTATTAATTAATGGATATAATTTTACAATAAATGATGTTATGTTCAATTGCAGAACACATTTAGACATAAGGTAAGGGTTTTCACAACTCACTTTCATTTTTCTAAGAAATGTGTTTTTCAATATTATTTCATGTGTTTGGAATATTTTTAATTTACATTCATTATCTATAATTGGAAGAATTTTATTTTCCTGGTATTAAATTTCTTATTTTAGGATCATTTATTTTATGGGGATTGTGCTTTTATTGTTTGCAAAGTGGTATGTTTTTCTACCCAAACATTAAATTTTTCGATTAGGTTCTTATTTCCCTAACACTACCCCAATGTAATGATTATTATTTTTACGTATTATATGTTTTTTTAATATGTTAAAATCTAATATATCCATATCATTTCATTTTATATTTATGGAAATTACATGTACTACAACATTCCCTTTTTAATTATTTCCCATATGTCAGCCCGATTAATGGGAATGTTCTGATTGATTACCCATTTTCATGTACCATCTATTTTGTATTTAATACACCATTATATTTCTAAAATATATAATGTTTTCATGAAAAAAATATGTTTTCATTTTTTGTGTTATACAAACAGTTAAGACCAATAAATATTATTTTTAGAAAATAACTCATCTTCTCAATGTAAAAGGAGTATTTATCTTTAGAAATTCATTACAATTTTAATAGAGTATATCCTTTTTCAACACCTGTATTAAATTATACACTTTTTTGTTATTTGTATCTTATGATAATCAACTACATTATTTTAGAAAATGGTTTATGATTAGTTTGACTATGGTTGTAATATCTTGATACCATTCGACATACTACTCGGAATGGTTAGTGATCATCTCTATAGATTGGGGAACATTAATAAAAATCTCAAATATATATATATATATATATTATGTTTATCCCTACTAATAATTGAAATTAAATAGAATTATTATATAAATGGTGGGTACCTCTATAGCCACTCGATGTATTGAGCGGTGGTATGAGAAAAACTAGATATGGTTTTGGGCAAGGACTTACCTAATTATTAGATTCATGGAATGAATCCTTTAAAATAAAAAATACATTGAATGAATCCATGAAAATAATAGATTATTGGAATTTGGATTTGAAGTTATATTTTAAATATCTATTTTTATTCGTTTCCTTGATTATGAATCTAGAAATTGATAGTTCATGAGATTATTCGACTTATAGAATATCCATGGTTATGATTTATTATCAAATTTTGTAGTCATATTTTATTTTTGGCCATATTATACCCATGATTATGTTTCAATTTCATTTTTTTTCATACATTATTAACCATTCCTAATTAAATATTCTTATATTTTTTTATATACCCTTACTAAGCATCTGAGCTCATCCCTTTCTTATGTTTTAATTTTCCCGATGACAAAAAGATAAATATTATGAACGACTTGCACAGATAATCTGAAAGTTATGGATATATGAAATAGAAGTGATATATTTTATTTACATTAAATTTATTATATAAAACTTATTATGTATTTAGTTTTCCAAAACAAATAAAATATTCGATCGATTGGGATTTGAACACCTTTTTTATTATTTCAATTTCATATAGTATGGAACCTGATACATGATATTGGGTAAGGGTATTTAATGATCCAATAAAATACATCATATTGAAAAACTAAAAAACTTGAGAGAATTTTTACTCCCATAACCAAACCATGCTTCAACAGTTGGAAGAGTCACTATAAAGAACACGATGTCCAATGAAAAACTCAGGAGGTTTCCTCTTATAGTCGGCATATGAGGTCTAATGATCTTACACTACCTTCATCCTCTAGTAATAAAACTAAAATTTCACTATCATTACATTGATCCACATAGTTTCCAAGAACTACAAACACCCCAACCTCTTCCCATCAGAATGGAAAATTATAATTTAACTATTATAAATCCTTAATAATTCTATGCCACTATATGAGTGATATATGTTATTTTAATCTAACTCAATCAATTTTAGGAGTGAAGCACATATTATTTTGATGTTTTAGATAAATGAAAATAACAATTCCTCTATCATTTGGATAGTTCTGTCTATCTCTCAATTGATCATATGGTATAAAGAATTGATGAAGTGTATATTAGTGCCAAAAAGAATGCTAAAATCCCTTTCATACATTCAAGGTAAATAATGCATCCAGATCTAATATAATAGACCTTTGGAATCTATGTTTCCATACCATCTCATCCAAATTCCTTTTTTAAAAGGAATCATCTTCACTAAT
This sequence comes from Viscum album, assembly GCA_963277665.1. Classification (NCBI taxonomy): domain Eukaryota; kingdom Viridiplantae; phylum Streptophyta; class Magnoliopsida; order Santalales; family Viscaceae; genus Viscum; species Viscum album. Next base: position 823,756,897 of record OY728151.1, read on the forward strand.
GTTGTGGTTAATATAAAGAGAGATTTATTTTTCAACAAATCCTCAATTACACATATAAAATAACAACCGCTAAGAGATTAGGATAACCCATTATGAATTCCATTAAGATGTCATAAAATTTCAACATGGTAATATCCAAGCGATATAGTAAACAACTAAGAATAATGTGTCCAACCACCTCTTTCTGGAATACAAAACATTGGGAAACTGACTCCATAACTATAAAATTCACCCTAGGCCTTAAAAACTGACATCTCAATGCTTTGTAAATGATTCTAAAATAAGAATGTACTACTAATGGTTACCAATTAAATACACTTAAACAATCTGATGTTTCAAAGAAAAAAAAATTCCTAAACCAACACTCATTAATTTCTATGCATAGAACAACCATAATCTGAATCACCAAAAACAACATGGTCTCTTTAGACCTTCATGTAAGAATCCCTTGATTTAGAATCCTCTTCCGGCTACAGAAATGTAAACGTCATTTCCATCTAAAATTGATAAAATATTCCACCAAAGACTCCCATATAAATATTCATCAATAATATATAATATATCACACTACAAGAATCCATAGATTCACACATGGAATCAGTACATGACTTCTATCATAGTTAATTGGCTAAAACAATTCTATTTCACCATATCTAAAGAATCTAAAATTCATAATCCAATAAGAATTACAACCACCAACATCAATTAATGTTTAAATAATTCTATTAGAATTAATACATTAGAAACATATAGTTTGTAAGAAGGATATAATTATCATTGATCAAGTAATATCACCACAACCTTTATGAAAACCCAATTGTAAACATCTCAAGTTCAAGGGTGGAATATTTCCAGTCATGGGAAAATAACAGCTGAGAACCTTAAAAAACAATGTATATATAATTTATTATAACACATCCAAAACCAAAGAAAGGGGAATCATAAAAAATGAAAATAGAACTCCATATAATGAAAAAAATGGAAGGGATGTTTGACTAGCTCCTCATTTCGGTAGTAAAATGTTGTCTGGAATTGGTCAGTACAAAAGCATTCCTTGTCATATTTTGTCAATGATGTATAAGGAGTCAAAAATCAATAATAATTTGTTGCATACCTCTTCTAATATGTTAAAATTCCAAAAAATTCCTACACATCTACCACAATCTCGAGGGCTTTAAATGACACATATTCATCTATCATTGAAGGATTTATAGATACTCTCTATTAAAATACTAAATTACCCATGAAATAAATATTTCATGCATATAATTTTCACTTTACAAACAATCTAAACATCTATTCCTGATGAAGAACTCTGTAAAAAGTATATAGATTTTATTAATTATTCTTCATTAATTATGAGTACAAAATAATTTCATCAATGAAAAAAACTATGAAATTATTTATTAACGTAATGAATACTGATTTTATCAACCCCATAAACAAATATTGAAAATTCAACACACAAATGAACATCCCAATGAACTCATAATTATGATGAAGATAAAATAAAGTTGTCTTCTGAATATACACATCATTCACCTATATGTAATGATATTAATACCAAAAATAGATCTTTTATAACCTAATATATCCATTTATATGATCAAATAAATCATAAATATGTAGAATAGGATATTTGTTCTTCAATATCACTTGATTCGTGCAAAAAAATTGATATGATTTCATAAACATACAAAATCCTACATTAAGAAAAAATATTGGTGCACCCTATGGTGACACGATGAAATGAAAAAGAACAACTACAATAGATCATCATAATTTGATCCCATCACTTTTAACTCAAAAGGATATATCATCTATGTATAAATAAATATAGAATACATGTTAGGCTATTTCATGAACTCAAAATGGATCTCTCGTTGAAGGGGTAACGATACATCCTACTCTATTAATACATTTAGGTACTCATTAGAAAACATGTAAAAAAACATATACTTATCCCACTATGAGATCAGAATAAACACATCCATCAAGGATGACAAGGATGGGACACAACTCTAACATATTTGTGTTCCTTTCTCACTAAAAATTTTTACGGAACTGTATCAACATCATAAAACACAATGTGCGTCCTAAATCAATCCATGGTTTCATACAGATAAGACAAAATATCCATGATGATGATTATTTCATAGGCATGTACCCAAAAATACAGGAAATATACCTAAGATATGTACATGCCCAACAATATCTCACAGCATGTACACACTTCCTATAAGTATATTCGACCTATAAATATTATAGTCAATGCCAATGGTACTAGAATCCTATTTACCTCAAGTCCCAATGCCTAGATTTCGGTAGGTAATTTAAAGTAATATGACTCTCTTGAGTAAAAAAAATGTATTCCCCCACATATAAAATAGTCAAAGGGTCCCTCAAATGATATATGGATGTCCTTTATCTAGAAACACTAATGTACGAAGCTATCAAAAACTAGATATAAAACCTCTCTAACACTACTAATGACAACCTCCATAGTCGTTATCTACTCTCTGAGTATGAGTAGTGTCTTAGGGCTATACTATCCTGATTTCATGTCCAATATGATAATACCGAACTGGATAACCCTTCCATGACTACCACATATACAACTTCTTCATAAGAGGAACCTGAAGAAGAACACCCGGTGCACATAGGATGCATAGAATGGTCGAGAAATCTCTCCACGGATGACCTAATAATAGAATTATAAAAACTAGTTTCAGATCAATTAGTATATGTATGAGATCATTTTCCCCCATTTGAATGGTTTTATGAGGGTTGGAAATTACCACATGTTTTCCAATATATTCTATAGGATCATTAAATAGAACCTTGTACGATATCAATTCTGTAATAGGAATCATGGTGACTCCCCTCTCATAAATTACCAATTCTGTATAGCTTCATCAGGGTTACCTCTGAGCTTTCAAACCCCATGAAACACATACTCAGAATAAAAATGGGGACCTAGTGTAGGATATCTATATGAAAATCCTCCTCATAATTTTCTACCTTGACCTCCGCATCTTGAAACTGGTCTGAAACATATCAGAGAAGGTATCTGAAATAGATCTATAACTATCCCACCCCTATAAATCCCTTACTACAGGGTATGTATCTCTTGGGGATTGCTAATATATTATGTCTAATAAAAAAATATTCATTGTAATTTTATTGGAATACCTCCCAATAGGCCTCTGACTCTGTGCGACCACAATGTAACAACAACAACCACTTCCTCCCTGCTCTGTGTATCATCTTCATTGACAACAAAATGGAGTTCCCCTTCATAGAACATATAGAACTAAAATCTATCTCATCCTCCCCCAACCAGTCTTCTATAAAAAAATGTAAATTGTATCATACATACTTTTGTATATTCTGAATCAAAATTTGTCAGAGTTACCCCTCCATGCGTCTTCCTCATCGACATCTACATTGTGTTGATTTTCACGATCATGATATTGAACATCGTCAGCGCAAACCTACTGAGGACATTTTCCAAGATCCATTCAAATAAAATGAGAAACTAATTAAACTCTTACACATTGAATATGAAATATTTTACATTATTTATTTATTATATTTTTCAAAAAAAACCTAGAGGTCTAATCTTTTCAATCACAGATAAAAAAAAGACTGATACTTTACAATTTTCATGGCCTCTACCCTAGATATAGTATAAAATCATATATTATGTCAAATGAAAATGATAGTTTGTGAATTTTATCACCTAGGGACCTAAATAAATGTAATTTTTACATTTCTTTCTAATATTGTCTAAAATATTTTCACTTCCTACCCATGATACCGCACCTATTACTAATGTCAATCTCCATTATATTCATTTACAAGAACCATTGATTCAACTATTCCACGACCCCTTCCCATAATCATTTATCAATTTGGAAACATTGATAGTGACTACATTATTACTACCTCTAGAATTCCTAGGGTTGAAACTAGCACATAGGGTATATTAAACATGTATATGGGAGGAATTACCCAATAATAGAATCATGCAAAATAGATGGATAAGATAGTTATAATAACCAAAATGTTCCATATAATGTATTTAAACTAGTTCTTAAGTCAATACATGAAATTCCACACAGTATATTAACAACAAAAATGAAAATTAATTGTAAAACAAATTTAAGAATGGTACCAACCATGAATCCCTAATAGATCTTAAAACCCAATGAAATAGTGATATCAAGCCCTTTCTCCAATATAATATCACTGATATGAAAAAATATAATATATATATGTACGGTGATAATAACATTATACATAGTAGGAACCTCCTTGATGATTATCCAATAGAAGATAAAGAAATAATGCAAATGAATATTGAAAAATTTTGAAACTCACATATCACCTAAACATTTATTTAATGTGACTAGCCTCAACAAGGAAAAACATGAAGAAGTATCACATACAAGAGAGAATAAAATAATATACTAATATTTCAAAAGTTCCTCATTCCCAATTCCTTAACATTTTTCACTCCACCATAATGTCACATGTCCTAATATATATTTATATTCAAAATAATGGAAACCCGAAGAAACTTAGGAAATGAATCATAACAATCACATTTTGAATCACATCATGCCTTCCAAATATCCATACAAATTTTAACCTTGTAGTTCATTAGTGCCACAAAAACATGTATGACATATATTAAAGATATGGTATTATACATCAAACCATTAAAACATATACATAGACTAAGTGCCTCAATCCATTATAGCCTTTACATGTTATACCTATAATAATATTTTGGATACTATATCCTATAATTAATTTGTTTAAAATCCAAAAACTATTAAATCTTTAAAAAAAATACATTGGAAAACTAACCATAGTTTTTACTAGAATAAATAACTATCAATAGATAAGATAGGGGCTAGAGGGGGTAGTCATTCCCCCATCCATCAATCAGGATGTTGCGGAAAACACACTCCTAGAATCCATTTTGTGTTAGTAGTGTAACAGCCCGAGATTTTATGAAAAATATTCTTTTTAATTTTATTAATATCTTGTGTTTTACGCTACACCAAAAAGAGCTTGCACAACACACATCCTTGACGTTCCTTGCATTACACGCAATCGCAACCTTCCTCGATAGCGTGTGTAGTACGCAATACTGAGTTTCACGAAATAATGAGATGCTATTAAAATATTATTATAACTAGCCGTTATGAATAGTAATAACCACCTTTTAAAATTTTACAAATTTTAGCTCTCAAAATGGATTTTATTTTTGGATTCGGAGTATCGAATTTAGCCTAAGGTGAAATTTTGGTACTTTTCGGATAACTTTGATATTCTGATGAATAGTGAAAATTACTAAATTATAATTAAAAACAACTTTTTTAATCGAAATAATTAATAGTGATAAATTATTAATTTGAGTGGTTTTAAAGTATATTTAGAATATATTTTTACCATTTAATACAATGTTGGTCATTGAATGTAATTTCACATTTAAACCAGACATAATCAAGTGTCAATCTTTTGATAGATATTGTTTCTTAAAAACACGCTATTTGTTTTAACAGCGGGATTTAATTATAAAATTAATTAATTAAACTTCTATGTTATGAATTTGGTAAAATAGACTTCATTTTTGAATTCGGAATATGAAATATAGCTTAGGATGAAATTTTGGCATTGTTCTGAAAAACATCAATTTTTGATGAATAGTGAAACTACTAAGTGGTAGTTAAAAAACTGAATTTTTCATAAAACTTAATTTTACCGCTTCTGTGAATGGAATTTCAAAAATCCGAGAGACACGGTTGATGTCAGTAAGTAAAATGTGGTTCAATGAGATGAAAATAATTTTTGGTGAATAGTAACTTTTTACTTTTATTTACCACGGTTAAAAGTAAATAGGGTAATTAAGGGTAAGAATGATATTAATATTACCCTAACACATGTCCTAATTCTATTGGACAAGTGTATATCGACCATAAACAACCTTAAGTGTAAAATATTATCATTTAGGCCCACTTGGATTAGATTAGGACATTTATTATTATTTAATTCAAAGAAGAGTTAAAAGAGTTAAAATCAAAGTTTATTTACTAAAAGATTTTTAATATAGGGTTATACATAAGATAAAGTCGATTGTAAATATTCATTAGAAATATAAAAAGATTTCATACATAATGGTATTTTATTTGTAATTTTTAGACATCAAATAAGTTAATTTATTTATGACACAAAGATGATGGAGTAATTATCTTATTAATGAAATATTGACATAATTGATGTTATAAACACCAAACTAAATGTAATTTGAGACTTTTTATGAATTACAATAATTTTATAGGTTACTATGAAATATTAGTGTTGATGTAATCAACTTTTTTCGAACAAATAATTCTGTTATGACTTTCACAAAAATCATATATCAAATAGTGTCAAAATTGACACAAAATAGTATTTAAATAAAATATTATATTATTAATTGTTATTCTATTCCTAAAAATCTAAGGTTCGGCCAAATGACTTAGATAAAGATATATATATTAGTAATAAACAATTTGGGGTTCGTTTGGCATGTTATAGTAAGTGTATTAACCATATAGTGAAAGAAAACAAAAAGACACGGTAAAAGTTAAATTATTTAACTTAGAGTTAAATCTAATTGATAAGGTTAAAATAATATCCTAAACTTGTCTAAATCCTATTTGATGATAGGATTTCGACCCATCCCCACTTTATCTTCGAAATAAGACCCTTTGGAACCATTATAAACCGATTTTGACATTAATATAAAATAATATTTTGAGGTATTCCTAAGGTGCCCCTCTCCTCCCTTATAAAAGGACACCTCCTCCCCCTCCTCCTCACACCAATTTGAGCACTCAAGCTCGGCCAACCCCTGCCAAAATCTCTTCTCCACTTCCGTAGAAACATCCTATAGGTTCTGGTCTTCCTCAAAGACCAATTTTAGTGCCCTATGAGGAGGTCTCAAAGAGGCGCTTCAAAGAAGAGGTAATTACCGTTACCAATTCTTTCATCTTTATTTCTTCTTCCACTTCTTCTTCTTAGGTTGTTTCATTATGAAATAATAACATCAGTATCACTCATATACTGATATGTTATTATAAGTATGAAACAACCCTATTTCACCATCTATCCATCCTACGGAAAAAGAAATCACCGCGCGTGCGTAAGTACGGAATACCGTCTCCACGCTGTGGTGTAATCTATTTTCCACCACCGGCTTACATGGATGGGTATAATGGTGTAAAGAATAAATATAAATAGTTATTAGAACATCATATTTATTCTGATATATTGTATAATCCACTCCAATTCAATTCAATATTTATGGAAATGATATCATCGCTCGTGCGTACGTACAGACTACTGTCTCCACGACGCGATGAGATTCATTCTCCATGTTAACCATTTAAGAATGATTATATAGTATATATAAGAAATAATAATGAAATATATGACATTATAAAGCTACTGGATTTATGTATATATATATATATATGTATTTCATCTACTTACTTCCATTCAAGACAATAAGGAAAGGGAAACAGCGTTCATGCGTACGTACGGACTACCGTCTCCATGAACGGTGTTTTTCATTTCATTTATCTATCTATTATATATATATATACTGAATATATATGATATATAAATCATATTTTATATTCTAGAAGTAATTAAATCATGATATAAGTAATAATAATATCAATAACAACAAGTCAAAACACCTACGATAAATGAAACGATTTTACCCAAAACGCTTCTTTAACATGGAATTTACAAAAGAACAGGTAATATAATGTCATAAGTGAACCATATATGATATCATAACAATGAATATGATTCTGTAATAAGTCAATGACATTATTTAAAATATTATATAGGAGGTTTGGACACATACTAAGCAAATCGGACCTAAGGTAAGGGAAATATCACAATCTCACTTTTATCTGAGATTGTTTTTACTTTGGTAATTACTGGGGTGCATTTTATCATCCACATCCATGTTTCCCCAATATTTAATATTATTTCCATCCAAATAAAATGGTTTAAATCCAATTTTACCCTTCGGTGAGTTTTTAGTAAAAAAATATGAAAGGAATCTTTTGACGATTTTCATACGCGGTGCTTTTTGACTTTTCCGAAAAAAGTACGAAGAATGTTTTTTTTAACTTATACGCCATGAATGGATTTCTAAAAAATTATTTCCAAGAAGCTTCCTTTACAAGTATTCAAGTTTATTTTTAATCAACTTGTTTTAGTTTAAAATTGTGTGACATGCTAAGAAAGCAAAAGTGTTTTTGAAGTAGAAAGGATATTTTCCTCAAGAATGAAGTTCAAGTATTTTAGCAAAATTATTTTCCATCTAAGATAATAAAAGGGTTTTTTTTATCCCTATTATTACATGGATTTGATTATGTTGTGATGGAAACATTTTTATTAATTCCATTATCTTATATGAATTGTTTTATGATGTCATGTTGTTTAAGAATCCCATTTTTATTACATGGGTTATGCGATGATGTATGATTTATGATTATGTGGCACACATAAGAAAGGATTTATTATAAAATGGGTGGTACCTATATCTCCCTCCAATGCATTGGGTAAAGATTTTATATCTCATGAGATAGACAGGGCTGGAACGGTAGGTTATACCGGTTTAGTGAAACAAGACTGAAACGAGGGTTACTCGATTCAGAAAGGGACTTTGTCCACTAAGATAGTCTTGGAAATGAGTCTTGACTAACAAGAAATGATTCTCTATGATTATGTGTGAATGCCACAAAGTTTCATGTTGTAAGTTATGATTATTGTGATTACATTTCACTACCATGATTTATCCCATGTTATGAAATTATGCTCTCTTTTGCAGGTTATGATTTCCAAAATGTTATGTTCTTATGAATACGATGTAATTGATATTTCTTTTGATTACCCTTACTGAGCATTTGAGCTCACCCTTTTATGTTTTCTTTTCACCAGGACATAAAGAAAGGTTTTATGTAAAAAAAAGGAAGATCTTTATGGGATATTTTGAAGATCTTTCACCACGATTAGAAGATTACGTTCCGAGTTTCCAAAGACACTAAACTATTATGATCCTTGTGTGTGTGTGTTTTTGTTATGTACTAATTATTCCGCAAAAGTAATGTAATGTCCATGTACGTCTAGCTTTGGGTCTCTACAAGTAGCATGAACTGACATGTGTGGGGAACTATATGAAATCACATAATGTATAGGATATATTATAGATCAAATCCACATTCTAGGAATAAAATATTATTAGAATCCACTATAGATAACATTACTCAAACACCTTTCTATCATTTGTAATAAAATATATCATACTAGATCACAATTTAAATATAAAACGACAAAAATTACTTCTTTCCAATTCTTCATTTCAATTAATTAATTTATTTATTGACCATTAATTAGAAAATAACATTATTCATCATTAAATGACATTAAAAATTTCATTACATTATTTATCTGAACATGTCTATGAACTCTAGGAAAGATACCAACATTTCCCATTTTTTATCAGGATTGACATATTTTTGGAATTTCTGTTCCACCACACATGCCCCGTCGGTGAAGAATTATTAATTCATTTTTACAATTACTCTATAATCGATGAACTATTGGGAAACAATTGTAATCTACCAACAAAATTAAAACAGAAAATCAATCACATATGGATTCCTTAAGCCATGGGAAAATGAATATAGATAAAAAAAACCCATCCACCATCCACCAGATAGATTTAAATTATATAATACATTCTCTAAACACCACATCATCTGGTATTCAGGTATTTAAAATGATCCAACATATATTGATCAATCTTAGATACCCGCAATAATTTACTACTACATACTTAAATCATATTAATAAACTACTTCTACATAATATGGGCTTTCCCAAAATCATTTGATATTCCATCTTAGGGTTAAATCTTATCCAGGCCTCCATGGCTGATTTCACATCATCTATCCTAAGACCAACCATGTTATTCTCATATAAAATATCTCATATTTAAATAATACCACAATTTGTATGAATAAATTCTGAATATTCAGTAGGGAATCATAAAACATAAAATAATGCTTTCTTCCTTCACATAACGTAATCTCTCACAACTCAAAACCCAAGGCACTCATACTTTGCTAGATAACAGGAAACTCTATCCTTATAAATTATCATTGTCAAAAAAATAGATTCTTATTCAATCCTGAAATAACTAGTTCATATTTCTCATGTTCAAACTACAAGGAATGCAAGGAATCATGATATAACAAGCTAATCAATCAATCAATTAATTAACATAATCATTCATTCAAGGAACCAATCATTTTAATATTTCATTCATGTGTAGTTATCATCAACAATAAAAATTTACATTCTATCCATTACATATCAATTATATTAATCACACAGAATAAAATTTTAAATTAAACATGTATATTGGATCAAATTTATTATAAAACATTTGAATCAACCACCAGAATACAAGCATGCAACTTATTTAATATCTTCTTGAGACTAATTATAAATTAATTATTTATATATGTACCATATCAATTTCAACATGATACTAGAAGAATAACATCAATATAACAAAAAATTGAATAGATTTACAAATATCTACAAAATCATGAAAAAACACTATCATATTAAAAATCATCATCATCGAAAATATATGATCACTGATAATTCATTTAATTAGCTTTTATATTATGAGGTTAATTATATAATCATACATTGGGATAATGTATGACAAATTTATATTTCCTCGTAAGAAATTATTATAAATGAATACATTAACTCAAGGGAATCAATGTTATTTATATTAGAACGAACCAATATTGAATATCCAGATCACCATTCTCAAATGAATATTCATCCATCAAAGGATTACATGGAAAAACTAAACCATCTAACAATTATGAAAACCCCATTACATAAATGTGATGTGAAATCTTATATCATGGTGAGATGTTATAGGTGTATATGATACTGATAAAAGATAAACTAAATAAATATAGATAATTAATTAACATTAATTCTCCAAAGATCGCCATGTATAATAGTCGAGAAGCCCCAGATCGATCCTCACCTATGAATTCCCAAAACTCTAAAAAGGGAACATCTAGATTTCCAAGAATATTGAGAAAGTGTTAGGGTTTAAGGAGAAATATATCAAATACATTATTTTATAAATATGATTCACATTGAATTTACATGATGAGTAAAGATTACATTCCATTCAATTGATAGTTTCCAGGTCATTCTGAAAAACAAATTTCCTCAAACCATTAAATCTTGAATTATTAAAAAAAATATGAAGAACCCTATGAATTAGTCTTAAAAATCCAAGAACTTTTAAATCAGGACATGAAACACATACACAACATGTATTCTTCTGACTTTCGTATTTTAGAATCTAGACACCTCCAGAATCACTCCATGCCATCCCTAAGCACCAATATCTATGGTTGCTCACAAAGGGTTAGACTACATAGATCTAGTACCATACAGATTTATATACATACAAATATAACCATCCTTGAAGAATATATAAACCAACTACATAAGGGATAGATATTTTTAAAAATAATCAGTGATGAAACTATTTTTGAAGACAATTACAATGTATTTGACAGATCATGTATGTGAATTATCTAAATTATACAATACATCTATTCAAGGATAATGAAGTCAGAGATTTCTTATTCGTTAAATTATATTTCATTAAAATATATGTAAATGGTTTATCTTAGAATAAATTATTTATTGAAGAATTATGGACATGCCAAATCACCATGTTCATGAATATGAGCTATCATAGGTTTCGGGAATACATGAATATAGTAAATTGAATTATTAAATTATAACAACCCTATCTACAGTCGAGTAAAACAACTTCAATATATATTTCAAAATTATCAAGGATAGAGAAAAATTATCATCTACAATAATCCCAAAAAAGAATTATTTTAATTAAAACCTTAAAGACTATTTTCAATCCCAATTAAGTTACCTTTTAAAAAAATTATATTATCTCCCAAATAATTAGTCAATGTAATTCCATAATTTTCATTAAATTATTTAATTTGTAATATTTAAAATAAAATTCCAAATCCATGCATGACGTATTAATTAAAAATAAAATTTTCTTATTTTAAATAATATGAGATAAGATTAAATAATTTCCATTTCATTAAAAATTAAATTAGAAAATAATAAGTTAAAGAAGTAAATTCAAAATATAATAATATATAAAATCATAATATAAGATGTAATTTTTATTCAAGAATAATAAATAAATTTAATATATAAATTTTATATTTCAGGTGAAACTAGATTTATGAAAATATGATCTCTATATCTTTTGATATGGTTAAAATGAAATTATATAGGAAAAAAATTTCACATAAAATGATTAGAGGGTTTTGTAAAAAATATATAAAGTAAATTTTGTTTATAATCAAACAACACATACGAGAAAATCCAGGAAAAAGTGGGATATAACCCTTATAAAATAGAAAAAAAAGGAAACAAGTCAAGAATAAAAGTGGTCATTACATAAACGACTGTGCATCACACCACATCAATCAGCCTCCACTCGTGGGGAACAATACTTAGGAGTCGTGAAAGAGAACATCACTCCAAGATAAATAATAGACCTTTTTGCCAGTGGGTTTACCACCAGATTGGCCACTCAATAGACAAGATAAACATCCACATGCATTTGGGAGATTATGCTGAGACAGTCAACCCACTGAGGTAGCACACACTAAAGAAACTGGTGCGTCTTGGTTCTCAAAGCACGAACTACAGTTTAAGAATTAGATTATATCCATACATATTTATAATTAAAATGGGTGGTGTACTTGATAGCATAAATAATTCCCATAATTCATCTTAAAGGCAGTTCCAATTCTAGTAGTGTGATAGATGAATCCATTTATAAACACACGACAAGTGTGGAACACTCTTCCATAACCCGATGGACCTGGTGCACCCAACGTTTCCCCATCAACATTTACCTTGATGCAAGGCATAATTGGTGGTATCCAACGAATATATTTCAGAATCCAAGTCTTGGGTTGTCAACGTAAAACACCAACCATTCTCAGAATTTTCAGGTCCGAAATCATGTTAAGCATGGTTTCATCCTGTACAATTGATGTTGCATAAACATCCCTGTGTACAAACACCATGCCTTGTAGTATGGTTTAGTGTACACCACTAAATCATGATGTATTCTGGGCTTCCCATATTCTTGGAAAAACAACAGTAATAGTATCCAACAAAAGGTTATCAACGAGCGCACTGAAGTATTCATGTAACTAGATGGACATAGATAAAGTATTGTCTAGCATTTGTCAAAAACAATCCCAAACAAGATTCTAGTATAGGTTTAGAGCTGCTTGGCCCGATTACATTCCACAAAAGAATGTTGTATAGAGTCCTCAACAACCATTCAGAGAGAACTCCTAGAGGCCACCTAAATACAATCCCTCTTCAGTTGATCAGTTGTGGGAATACGATTTTTTCAGATTCTCCAATTTAGAAGGAATCTGGAAGGTCGAATAAATCCAGCTCTAAATTTAATTATCCAATAGGGTTGAGGTGTTTGGCCCCCACAATGGTTCATGTAAATATCCATGTAATTTAACTTCCCATTTCTACTATGGGTACAAATAAATTTTTAATGATATATAAAATATTTCATATTTATTTTAGTTTCGACCTGTATGGGAATATTAAATATAGGAGAACGCATTTGGTAGAGTAAACATGAGATAGATAAAGGCGCTTCTTTAGTCGGAAGATTTAGATCACAGTGGGGCTGTGTGAGCCACTTGGTTTCCCAACAATTAAGTGTGGATTTCCTGCATACCCTCAATTAGGATTCCTAAATAATCCTCAAATATTCATGCTTGAGAGAAGTCCGAAACGAACTGGAAATATAATAATTATAACCATTGAGAATCCTCTTTTTGATTTTTTTCGATAGAAAGTCATCAACATCTTCTTGATAAGTCAGGTTCCAAGTGAATTTCCTAATCAATCCATCATTAAAGGTATAGAGGTCCTTGATTCCAAGGTCCCCATATCCACAAGGATGAATCATTCTTTCTGAGAAAATTGTAATCAACTTAATCTCATGCGGTGATCTTGTCCATATGAAATTCCATACTGTGCTCTGAATCTTTTTGAGATGTCATCTCTTCCATTGATAGAGGGAGAAGTAATAGACAAACAATTATGTGATGAATGAGATTTCAAGGAAGACCCTCCCAGCCAAGGACATAGACTTCCCTTTATATCTAACCATCTGATGTATGATACCAGCATAAATACCCTTCAAGTAATGCCTTTTTCATATTTCCCCAAAATAGTGGGACCCCAAGGAACTGGAAAGGCATGGATCCCCTCATCACTCCAAGATACATTAAAATTATGTTCCTTTTCCTGACCGAAATTCCATTCCAAAAAACAATGGAAGACTTATCCCAACTGAGGTCCTGGCCAGGAACCTCATCATAATGACTGAAAAGGGTTTTAATAGAGTATATAGTTATTCTTGAAGCTTGTCCAAGTAATAAGATATCATATGCATACAATAGATGAGATGTGGTGTGGTCACTCACACCATCCATAATATGTTTGTAGAGTCCTATTTTAGCAATGTCATTAATACAATGACTATGGATATTTTATGCATTGGGAATAAGAATACCAGAATGTGAATCACCTTGTTGTACCCCCCTAGTGCAAGGGAAAACCCCCTTGGGGAACCATTAACGAGGATTGACAGCCTTGATGATCCAAGTATGATACAAATAATATTCAAAACCTATTATAGAAGACATAACTTCCAAGGTTATCCAAAAGGAAGCTCAATTTAAAAGTATCAAATTTCTTGGAAATATCAATTTTCTTGGGAAATTCCCTTCTTTTTTCTATTTCTTCCTAAGATTGACACACTCAAGGGCCATGAAAAGGTTCTTTTGGATATAGTTTCCCAAAATGGTAAACATATTCCAAAATAACATTTATCACATAATCAGAAAATATTTTTTTTATTCTTAGGATATCTATTTGAAAAAATTTATGTTCTCAAAACCAATTTATTATTGATCCATAAAATCAGGTAACTAAAAATAACAATTCATAATAACTAGGGACTTCACATAGTCTAGTGGTCGGTGATAGATCCACTTCCACCTTGGTTATTGATTCAATTCCCACAGCTTTGTCTAACCCAACGGGTTTCTACACGGTCTTCTTGTTTTAATTTTCAAAAAAAATTATAACATTCCAAAAAAATAAATAAATTCTTCACAATTAACCATAACATATTTTAACCTCAATGTTTATCCCATGCCTCACATTTTTCATCCCAAAATGTAATTACCTATAATTTCCTCTAACTGAAGGATCATATAAACTCTAATGGTTCTTTATAACTATATCCATAAAAAATATAATTCATACTCCGTTAAAATCATTATATAACTACATATGGGATAAAATACTATATGTCTTCTAATGTAATCATTTCATTAATAAATTTAAACATATCATTGTACATTGATCCAATATAACACATCAAATTCTAAAATGTAGACATCGTAATCATAGGTCATTAATTCATGATTCATTATCCATGTTTCTTCAGCTTATTCTGTTATACGTCCTTCATACAAAACAAATCATCAATATTGTCCTAAGAGTAAATAGTATGAAAAAATGAGTTGATAAATAATCAATAACTTCCATAGGCCATTTTCAATTTTCCTGATGTTATGTTGGAATAGAATTAGGTATTATAAACAGATATTTGTATGGTCATGCTGATTCCATTCTTGAACAATCATCGTTGGAAATCTATTTTTTTAATGACTATGCACACCACATTTAATACATCCAGTTGATCCCACATAGAGAACATATTTCCCATTCTGGGAGTCAACTAAACAATTCTTTTATCCATGTTAGGTAATTGATGTATGATCATCATTAACACATCTATAACATCTTCTCATCATTTTGAAGAATTTTCCTAGTTCTTTTATTCAACATCATTGAAAAATAGGTTTTTTAATTACTTATCATTAATAATTATTACATCAATATCAATAGGAATTAGTTTCTCACATATATTATACCTTAGATAAATCAACATAGTTTCGGTAGTCAATCATGACTCTAGATAGTGGGTTAAAAATAACCCCAAGAGATCTCATTTTCTCACCAATTTCATTCGGCTATGTATTTAGAAAACCAAAATAGATTCTTCACATCCATTGCTATATTGGTTCCTGCTAGATCCATCTATTTACTAAAACCAAAAATGTCAGTGTACATATATTAGTAAAATCATCATATTATTTCTTTTGAGGAGGGTAAACACTGATATAAAATTATTCATGTTATCCTATACTCATTAAACTTATTTAAAATAAATATGAATCTTTCTAATATTTTAACCAATGTGGTTATATAAAACATCTCACTTATGCTTCAGCAACATCATAACCTATAAAATTATATAAACCATCCTCTGATACAAACTATTAGGCTCTAGATTTAAACAGTACATAATCATGAGATAATTCAATAATTTTAATTTAATTCACATCAATTATCTTTTTATGATTTGAGATTTAGATATATAGGTCCTAACATATACATAACATCTTGAATATTACAAGTAGAATCTTCTACTCACTATATATTTTATTCATAAAACAAAAACTCTTTTAAAAATAAACAAGAAACTGTTTCCTAATTTAACATCATATCTTTTCCATGATCCCATCCTAGACTCTATTCATCTTTATGTCCAGTGAAAAAAATTTCAAAACATGGGTTGAGCATAAAAATCCCTGTATAGGATACATAAAAAAACCAAACTGTTCGTCCTTGGAAAACATTAAAACCTCGAATACATTATCCTAAAGAAATAACTTTCACCTTTAAGAGGTAGTAAATTTACTTCATAAAATATAATTCCATTACTTACACTTTTTGTAACCAAATGATTACAGTAAATCCCATAGAAGACAACATATAACATATAAAATTAACATGGGACACAAACATACATAAATGGAATGACCATACGGTTGACTTCAACAAATATCAATAAATGAAATATTTATACGACTGACTTCCACCCCCTATAAATTGAATGATATAATGTTTTAAACCATCCTTAGTTTATCACCTAACCACCCGTCAATTTTTTTATCATGTTACCACCCATCATTGGTTTATCACTTAAGCACTCATCATATGTACAAGTACCATTATATAATCATGCCATATAAAATATTTTAAATATCAACATTTTAGTAATAAAATTTTATTTTCAATCACGAGAAATTATTTCACATTTTTGACATACTCAATCCTTTTGAAAAACCATATGTAATACCAAAATATGTAAACAGGGTTTTGGTATTTATTTTCCTTTAAAAAACAATAAGTCTTGTTATATAAGACAAATATCAAATAATTCGCATGGTAGAGGAAATGTAGTTGCCGTTGCATATGTTGAAATCATTAAATTTGACATTTAGTTGGAGTCTTCATAGAAAAAATATTCCATTTTAATGAAATTAAATTTAAAAGGGGTTTATTATACATTGTGTAAAAGAAGAAGGTGTAAATTATCAAAACATCCCCTAATATAAGCATATTGAGAGATTGTCCCTTACAATGATCATATAATAAGATTACAGATAAATCAACGACATAATTATGTTTGTGAAATATAAATACACTCAATATAAGTAGGTATTAATTCCAAAAAATTAGGGGTCAATCACACATATTCTAGGAAATACAAAACCAATGACATGGAAATTTAACTCAATGAATGGATATTTACTTATGATTTATTTTACAATGTTTATAAAAAAGATATATGAATAAATTAATGCACTGATATAGTGTAGAAATGGTATATACAGAAAAAGTTAAATGTTAATTACAACATAAATAAATAAACTATGATTCCACAAATAATCATTGCATTATATAATCAACTATGTATGTGTAAAACCCACTAAGTGGAAATTGAGTTTATAAATTCTCTTACAAAGATCATTTTGTTAATAAAATAGATCTATTATGTATAACCACTATAATTGATCATAAATAAAGTATAAATGTATGATATTATATCAATTTTTATTCTCAGATAATCATAATATGGCATAATAAATAAGTATAACATTAACCCAATGAATGAAAATAGGGTTAAGAAGTTCCCTTACCATCAGTCTGATTCGTCCCTAATGTTCCTTGTTCTCCGTAAATAATATACATAGGTTAATTTCTAGTTTCTAAAAATAATCTTTCATTTTTGAATTCATTTTATATCAATTATTACCATTTCATCAAAATTAAATAATTATTTATGTAAATATCGGTCGATTTGACAATATTGGTAAATTTAGTCGAAAATTATCGTATTATAATTACAAATTGTCCATGTGATCAAAAGTACATTATCTCCATAATAGTATTAATTACTTAATTATGATATATCATGTTTATATTTATTTATAATAGTCCATAACAATATGATTTAATAAATGAAATGAACCGTTTATGGAGATAGTAAGCCATACGTACGCATTAATGCTACATTCATTTATTTGTCATATTAAATATATGAATACAAAATAATATATTGGAATATTATAATTAAATTATAATATAATATTATATATATGTTTCATAATTTCATTTACTATATCCTTCATATGTTCCATCTATCGAATGTCTGAGTCATAGCACTTTGAGGGGGTGGTAGTCCGCACTTCCTCAAATAAAATTATCGTATTTACAAATCATGAAAACAATAAAGGTATTATTTTTAAATAAAAAATAAAATATCATATAAAAAATATAAATATACTATATATAATATATAAATAAAGTTAAATTTTAATTTCCACCATGAGAAGTGGTACATAAAAATCGAACAATCATCATTTCGTAAGGCAGCAGTTCGCCGTACATAGAAACAATATGTTTGTATCCCCTAAATGGATGTGTGTATCAGTGTTTCTAGAATAATTATAGTAAAAAAATCATAGTATATTGAGGAAAATTTTATAATTGTATAACAGAATAGTAATATAACTAAGAGTGGAGACGTAATATAATGGAAAGGAACATTGGAGAATACGCTACCTCTTAAAATGTGAAACTCCTTTTGATTTGACCCAAAAGGCTTCCTTGAATTTTTTTCTTCCTATGGCAAGGATTCTAGGAGAAATAGAGAGATGTTGGGAGAATATTTCGGTAGATTTTGGATGATAAAAAGGTCCTGAGTGATTTGATTACATGGTTGGAGTTAATTACCTTTTTTAAGAGGGTGGAGGGGATCTTTTAGAAGGTATTGAAATATTATTTTATTATAAAATGATTTTTGGATTGAATTTCCCCAATGTAATTTATTTAACATATTATATTCTTTAGAGTCTATAAACTCTCAAATAATATATTCTATACATGTCTTGGTTACAAAGGTAACCTTATCTTTTATTTTTAAACCTTAGTTGAATAAAATGACTCTTACCATGTATTCATGTATATTCACACTATATGGTTAATATAGTTAATATAAATTTCCATTAGAATCTCAAGTTGTTGATTTATGAAATGTTCAACATTATCTATGTAATTTGGCTGAATCATAGATTTTTAGTACTATTATATAATTTTATAAAATATTTATTGTTTTAGTAACTCATTTATGTCAATTTTCATATTATTAATATCATGAAATTTTTAAAACTACATAAAAATGATTAATTAAAAAACCTCATTAAATAATATATAAAAAGTATTAAAAATCACTAAAATTAGTGTATGGCATAAAAACATTCAAAATAACATTATTTTAATACATATTATCTCATTTATTTAAATCATTCATTTGTAAGGTAATCACAACATTATCATTATGTCATAAATAAATTTAGTTATATGATGTATAAAAAATATAAATAAAATACCATGATTTAGAACAAATTATAATATTTATAATTTTAATTTATAGTTTAAAGGATAACTTATATGATCACATAGAAAAAAAGTTTTACTAAAAGATAGAGGTTTATGTTACATTTTTCATTACATTAAATTAATTCTTATTATATTTAGTAATCCAATGAATGTGGCTCCATGGAATCTCAAAAACGACCCATGGAAGGAAATGGTCGTAAATATCTCATAAAATAGGAATATGGCATGTTTTAGGGTTGTTTAATATTATTATAATATTATTTTTAACCTTTTTTACCAGATTTACACTTTAACCATGGTTAATAAAATAATTACTGAATTTAGTATTCATAATGTATAAAAATAATAGATCACTATTAACACAAACTGGAAACTCTGATTCCAAATATGGAAACCATTTAAACAAATTAAAAACATAGAATTTTCAGTAATTAATTTAAAATTAATTCTTTTTGTCAAAACAAGAAAACATGTTTTTAAGAAGTAATAATTATCAAATGATTGACATGTGTTTATGTCCAATATAAAAGTTAAATTACATAAAATTACCATAATTGGATTAAATGATAAAAATATAATCCAATTATACTTTAAATCTGATTAACAAGACAATATATCTATATAAACAAATTAGATGAAATGACAGTTTTGAATTAAAATGAAGTATTTTATTATAATTCATTAAAAAATGAACATTATCATAAAAATTCCAAAATTTCATCCACATTAAAAATGTATGTCTTTATTCTATAAATGATGTTTATTTTTTCAAATATAACATATAAAAGTAAAAAAATGCAATTTTTAAAAAGGGTTCTCCATCAAACAGCTATAAAACTACATTTTTACAAACATACTTCTTTTATTAGAAAAATTAAATTCCTTCTTATATAATATATAGAATACATATAAGATGAATTTAAAAAATCACATAGAATATATATCATATATTTTTAATTAAAAAAATTACATAAAGAGTGATATGAAAAAAACACTTTTTGTCTTTTAATTAGGTTTTCATAAAAAACAACATTTCTATTCAATTTTTTATTACTTTCATTTAGAATAAATCTGGTAACCAATGAATCATTATTTAAACATGTGTAAACCATAAAAAAATCATATGATATTATTCATTCTATCCATTATAATAAAAATTTAAAATAAAAACTATTTTATTGCTGCATTATTTTTTGATACATCTCAATGTTGTGTGGAACATAATATTTCTACGAAACCCCTTGTTACGTGTCGAGTACGATATAGGAAAAAAAGTCCCCTATAATGTATAATTATTTTATTTTTTCATATCTATTAATAGAAATCATAAATAATTATTCTAAAAATACCCATGTTGTTAAATTCATACATGGTTCAAGGAAATTGATTAATGTCTTGGAATGTTGTGATGTACTTTATCAGTAGTAGATTGTTAAAGCCTAAATGATATAATATGGAAATGATATGGAATTATAGAACGCATTCCCACTCACCAGTGAAAGATAATAGAGTGGAATTTTATCCATGAAATTTATTGAATACTATGTATAGGCTTCCAAATATAATGTGAAGTTGGCACTAATATGAATATTGTGTAATTTTTTTAAATATCATTATGTTAAATTGTTTAATTCCTAATATTGGAGACACTTCCCCATGATGGTTATGGATCTTATATATTATGTCATAGGGAGGCATCAAATATTATCCATTCTATGATGAACCGAACCATGTTTCACTCAAACATGAAACCCGACCCATGCCCTCACATACCCAAAGGGTGTTCTCGATCCCCACATGCTGGCGGAAAGCACCGAGGCATCAATAAACACAATAAAGGGAACAATGAAAACAATGAAAACAACTACATAGAATACATATATATATAATTAAAGAATGAATTAGAAGAAGTCTAACTAATATATAATCCATAACATTAAAAAACTGTGGAAATATATAACAAGAAAGGTAGCTAAATACTACTATAAAGGTCCAATTTAAAAGGAATAAAAACCAAACACATACTCCAAATGATGGTAGGGATGGAATCCCACCATCTAACCACCAACCTCCCAACCAAATGACATGAACCTTGCCACCTCACTTTGATAAATTGGTCTCCCTGTAATGGAATTCAAACAAATGTCTACGCACCCCTTAAGAGGAGCACATGGTTGGAGCTAACAAGATCAGTAGGATTCCACCATGGTGGTCTATAACAAGTATTTGTATAACTATTTTTATATTTCTTATTTTAAATAAAAACATGGACTAATAAGAAGTTGGGCAGTTTTATAGAAATCATGATAATCATTTCATTTTTCCAGAGTTTATATGAAAATAAAATTTTTCAATTTGAATGAATATTTACCATATCATTTTTTACATGTGTAAAAATTCATATTAATGAAAACTAAAAAATACAATAAATACACAATAGAATCCTATGTATCAAAACACCAATGAATACTGTAGTTCAATATTATAGACTACACATATGATAATAATCATGTGCACAAATACAATCCATGAATAATGGGTCTTGGAATAAAAGGAATATCCAATTCACTAAACCATCAAAATTTCAATATTGGTCACATAGACCAACAGACATTGGAAACATTTGAAATCCAAAATAAAAACCTCATTTATAATCAGAAAACAATGGATGAGGGACCCATGATAAATCTTCCATGTAAATATAGAAGGCAACCCATTTTCTCATCTTCACAATTCATTTTAATTATTTGAAATTTTATTCAAAAACATTTCAATGTATCCATTTCAATGATTCAAAAAAACCCACTTTTTCTCTATTTATCAATAACCAGGGAAAAACATTTTTCACTAAAAACCATTTTCAACACACAAAATACAACCATAATAATTTCAATATATAAAATAGATTACAATAAAAATATTTAGGTTATTCAAAAAAGGCTAGAGACACAACCAACGACCTAAAAACCCCGGTCGCACACACTCATAACGGAATCCAAAAAAAATACAACATAAAAAAATTACCTAGAATAAAATCTGCATCAATATTGAGTGAATTTAGAAGATGTGGGGTCAATGGAAGTCATAAAAACAACATCTCGTGGAGAAAAATGGCCACCTCACCCCAAACAATGAAAGAATTGTCCTCCAAAATGATATCACACAACAAATATACAAGAAAAAAAGAATAATTACCATCATAAAACAATATTATTTGATAACAAAACCTTATAGGGGTACCATGATCAAAATAAATGATGAAAATGAAAGAAACCATACATGAATATGTTCACTATGATCGTAACGATGATCATACAATGAATATATTGATCTAGAAGGTATTGAGTCTCTAAAAAACATGTTATAGCATCCATAGGTTGAGAGCCACAAAGAACTGGTGAATGAAATAAAACATGGCTGCCACATGTTATCATTAAAACCTGGACAAGGGTCATTACACAACATGTAACCTATGTTCATGAAGTATAATTAACACATCCCATATATTCCAAAAATATGTAAACTTAGATTAAAAATCCTTCATTTAAACCATTTATGACATGTAATCTTCATTCATGATGTGTACTAGTTCATAGCATGATCTTTCCATTCACAACATATATCCTTCACTCATTACATGGATTGATATCATTAAGCTTCCTATATAAATTCTACAAAACATCTTTTAATGTCTTTGAACTAAAAGTAGACATGGAATGGGGGAAAAATTCCCAATCAAGGTAAAAAAATGTTAAAAACTCTCCACTATAAAGACATTATTTCCCTATGGTGTTATGTAGAATATATAATTTCCATAAATAGATGAGTCAAGTATACCCTAACAACGATTCACATTCGCATGTTTCATGAGAATTTGATCATTATTTCCAAATAACCCAAACCAATAATACTGACTTCCCAAGCATGAATTTCGTCCTAGTCAATGATCTCAACTGGTTATTCCAAAAAATAATCATCATGCACTAACTCAAAACAAGGAGGTGATTTGTACAAGTGACTATAAATTACCCCAAATGGAGCCATTGTGATTGAAAATTTTATAACTGTTGTTATAAAAAAATTCAGCCAGTCCTAGATTGCTACCCCATGACCCAATAAAATCCATGACTGAGTGATGATAAATATCATATATGATCTGAATTACATGCGTCATCTTACCGTATGTCTCTAGATGTTATGTTGTTCCCATCATAATCTATGTTATATGGCATTTTCAAGACTCCTCTGTAAACATGTATTAAACATTTTATACCTACCTAAGACAACATCAAAAGGACTCCCATGTAATGTCACAATCATTGGTATATTCAATATTAATATATTAGAAACCATAATGGTGTCTCCAGTCAGAATAAAAGGAGTATACATCATAAACCAATCCACAACCACCAAGATATAATTTTTCCTTAAGGGTGTCTATGGAGACCCATCAAGAAAATCGAGGAATACATCGTCCCATATCCAATCCAATTCTAGAAGAGGCTAAATCAAACCAAAGGGTTTCATCATCTATTATTTTATCCATTGTCAGATGTACCAGGGAGACAGAAACTTTGAGATTTCACACATTATACCCGTATACCGGAATAATCTTCCATGTCATTATACCTCTTCATAGTGCATGAATGTATGAACCTTGAAAATGTGTGTTAATTAAACAAGATTGAACTCCACAAAGATACTAGGATTAAAATACATTCCCAAAAGAGAAACAAACCATCTATTGAAAGACAACAACACAAAATGGTCTCCCCACCATAAAGTCATTCTTGAGACTTCCTAAACTCATCATCATACAACTAAATCTACAAGATAGACTCTAGGAGAGATGATGATAAATGATCACTGTCTGAAATTATTTCTGAAATATCCTCTGAGCATCTAGGTTTAACTGAGAGAAAATACCTATTTGGTTCAACTCCTCCTTTTATTCTAGGACATCATGTTATTGTTTGTTCCTACTAAGATCGTATGAAACAAAATTTCCCTTTCTTTTATTTATATTATTTCGATGTCAAATTTCTAATGGTATTATTCCCATTGTCTCCTACTAAGATATATGTTCTTCTATTAAAGAATATAAAATAGAATCTTGTTAGTACAGAAGTCCATGAATCATTCCCCAAAAAGACAGTGATGCTAACAGTTAAGTGCATGCATGACTGCATCATTATCTAAATCATTAGTGGGATAATTATTCTCATGTGGTAGGAGCTGATGAGAGACCAAAGAAACCACATGGTTATCCTACATAAGTATGCACCCCAACCAATACTTGAAGCATTCCAAAACACAATGAATCACATTATGAGCTCTGGTATGATCCGAATATGAGCTGATGTCATAAGCCTTTTCAGTTCATTGAAAGTGGTCTGACACTTTTCATCTTGTGTGAATTGGATTAATTTACATGACAGGGTAGTCAAAGGTGATTCAATCTTAGAAAAATCCTTGATAAACCATATTTAGTATACAAAAGACTATGTAATCTCTTTATTTAAAAAAAATCCATGTTTCCTTCCATGAAAAGGTAGGTTGTATATTCACTACATCAACAGATAAGCTGTGATCAGAAAATCTATGCCTCAATATCATCAAATATTGAATCCATAGACTACATTTCCAAAGCCTTTGATTCAAACGGTGATTTCAAAAAAATTATTTGGAAAAAAAATAGATAGTGATTATGTTAACTAAATGATCTTAAATAAACCATAATATAATCCATGAGACGTACCAGAAATGTGTCAATATAATGATCAAATATTTGAGTGATTAATGACATAAAATATACATGAGATTTAGTCAGACCAAACGGAAATACAAGATAATCATAATGTACATACCTACTACTAATGGAACTATTCAATATATATTACTCCCTATCTCTGATCTGATGTTAACCTAATTGAAGATAAATCAATAAAAACAACATTCCTCCCATTAACTAATCAAACTGATCATCCACACAATGAAAATGATATTTTTTTCTTAACCATCACATGGTTCAACTATCTATAGTTTACACATAAATTAATTGAACCATATTACTTCAGGGAAAGGAGCGCTGGGGGTGCCCATGGAGAAACAATATGGTAAAAAAACCAATTTCTAATAGGCCATCCAACTGAATCATGAGCCCTATCACCATTGGTAGTGCCATATGATAAGACGGTATTGATATCAGCAACATACCTAGAACAATATAATTCATAAACTATAACTATATATATCTCTCTCAATAGAGTAATACTAAAACATTTGTCTATAAAAAATCGGGAATGTCTTAAACAACAATAATTTGATCATGAATAGAAGAAACAAAAAATTTCTCAAACACAACAATAACCATCAGACCCAGAGCTCTAGGCAGGAAGGCCTCATATGACCAGACCCTGGGTCTTACTCCCTTGGAAACACCCATGAGATTTCATTGGTAGCATGAAACTATGAACACCAATTAGAATAATCAACCTCATCTTGATGAGAGAAAAGCTAATCATTAATAATGATGATGTCAAATATATCTCAATCAAGAACAATAATATAACCAACCAACCCACTATCAGCTATCATCACTGAACAATGACATTGAAAACCCTATTATTTCCACCATCTTAGAGGTGATTCTTAATCCATAGAAAGGAAATAAGTTTAGTTGTAAGTTTTGAACATCAAAAAAATATTCATATATAAATGGGTGGTAGGAAACAATACGAAATAATGATATTTCTATTGAAGGTGAAATAAGGATAGTTCTTCTCTCTATTACCGAAACTGCATCAACTTCCATTAGAAAATCATCTACTGCATGAAAATTTATCACTCCATGGGAATCTGGTTTGATACCTATAGTATTTGATGCTTCACTCTACATCGTAGTAGCCTTTAGAGCTGACAAACCCTGACCAATGTGAGTCATAGTCATAGCCTGACATAAAAACTTTTGATGACCAACATGTACACAACATTTTCACTTATCAGTGGACATAAGAAAAGAACATATGTTGTTTCCTCATTTTGTTCACTGAAAAAACTCAAAGGAACACTTATAGCTGGAATGGATGTGGCATATGAGGCTCATTATTGACACACATGACCCCACTAATATGATAATCTTGTAAATTATGATTCTACCTATGCATGCCACTATATCTAGAACCCAATGGATGAGGAAAGGTGTAAAATCCAACATTTCATTCAATATTCATTTAATCCATTATAGATATATCTACACACTTCACATAGTTATAATTTTTCCTCATAAACACCTGGGATCTTATATCTGTTTGCAAACCTTAAAGGTTCTTTTGCAGCTTCAACTGGTTATTCTTTACCACATCTAGAGGAAATTCGACAGTGTGAGAAAATAGTTTTGTGTAGTCAGACACTGAACGCTCTACATATTTAAAATATAGGAACTCTAGAAGCCTCTACAACATTAGGGGATGAGGAAAAATGGCAGAAAGAATAGGGTTTTTGAAACCCTTCCAATCCAATACAATGTGGTAATATACATAGACCACTGAATCCCACCATCACTTGATGGATCCATCATGTTTTGATACTGCACACGTCTACATATATTATCAGGTGTCTGCAGAAAGATCAATATATGGTTGATCTTGTTCAGCAAATCCTCCAATACTTGAGGTTTAGTCGTACTATTAAAGGATGGTGGTTTCTTGCCTAAGAACTCTTGCGATCGATCTCTCTATCCTCCACTATGTGGATATACATGAACTAATCTATTATGCATTCATGGAACATCCTTATCTATAGAACAAACACCCCACATGATAGTATCGATTATGTTCTGATATGTTGGTGGGTTCTTTTGAAGAGCATCATCTGCACCTTCTTGATGAAATCATACATGATTTCCTAGAGGAATACTATTACACACCGACTCATAAGAATTACCCGACAAAAGAAAAAATATCAATTCATACAAGAAAAAACAAAAAAAAACAGATATTTTTATAACAAAAAACAATAATAGAGACATAAATCCAAACATACTATTGAAACTTGAGTCTATTTATGAAAAAATATGTCCAAAAACATATCAAAACATTCTAATCAAGTCCATAAAATCATATATATAGTCAAATAGATGTCCCAAGACATTGAATATTGAGGACGGTCCACATATGATACCAAACGCTTAAAAACATTCCAGGTTTTCTCTAAATCATAGAAGAGGACCAGTTCTATCACATAATTGGTGTTATTCCTGATCCCTATGGGAAAGTGAAAATCACCCAGGCTTCAAACAACACATCAGAGGGATTGATTTTCCTTGACTAAAAAACCTCTGGGAATATATATTAAAAATTAATCAATGAAAATTTGGATGGATGGAAAATATATATACCATAATTATTTGTAAATAGTGGAAAGAGACAAATTAAAAGGTCACTAAAAACTCCAAGACAAGTCTATCTACAAATGACTAAAAATAAAATACCTACTCAAAACTATGGTAGGGACAGACTCTCACCATATCACCGGTAGTTAGCCATCTAAAAGACCTGAACCTTGATGCCTATCCATTTCCCACACTAGAAGTAATAAAAAGTCCTTTGTAACACCGAAGAGGTGCACACAGAGTAAGTTAATAGGCTTAGTAGGATCCCACCAAGGTGTTCCACAACAAGACTTTGTATACCAAATCTTTCTTGCTCATTTTCATTAAGAACATGTCAGGATAATTAGTAAGGTAGATTTTTCCAAAACATGGTAAAAATTTCCCTTTTTCTATAGAATAAAAAAAAGGTATATAAATTTCAAATAACATTTTACGTATATTTTTTCACAATCATATACATGCATATCAAGGCTAAATCAGAAGGCCAAGAATGAAATAAAATAAAATTGCATGTTTAAAAACACCATGTAATTCTAAATTTCAACACAATAGACTACTAGTACAATAGTAATTCAGTAGAAAAAAATTTATCCTAGAACAATGAGCCTATAAAGAAGAGGAATACCTCATGGATAAACCCCCCCCCAAAATGTTAATATTAGATCCCTAGAACAACGAGCCTATGAAACAAGGTAAAGACCAAAGACAAGACTCCTTGATCATCAAAAAATAAGAGACAATGGATCCATGCTAAACCATACACTTAAGTACCTAAGGTAACCCATGTAAACTTTTTCAAAAATCATTTCAATTCTTTTAAAAGAAATTCAGAATGATTTCAAATTTATCATTTGAATGATTGAAAATACCCATTTTCAATCAATTTATCAATGACTAGAGAACCCCAATGTATCACTAAAAACCATTTCAAAACACCCAAAAAAATTCCAATTTCAATATAAAAAAATGTTTATAATTAAAACAAATCGGGTTCATCAATTTAGGCTAGTGAAAGAACCACCTACCTCGAAATGATGGTTGAAAACACCCATAATTGAATCCAATGTCGACAAAACCCAACAATTACAATGATGACCCTAGATTAAAATACACAGCCTGATTTATTCAATTTAGAAAAAAATGGGTCAATGGAATAGATGAATACCTCATACCCCAGAGACAAATGGCCACCACAACATGAAAACATAACAACTATTATCCAGGATGAAATCACAAAATTGATCTAGAAGAAACAAATGATAATTAAGAACATTAAACTAATTTCTCTAATAACACAACCATGTGGGGCTACCATGATCATAATAAATGAATAAAAGGGAATTCTATTTTCCTTGAGAGATGCACCCAGATCACAATGGATATCAAACATCGAAAATGATTAATCTTGATGGGGTTGAGTCTCTAAAAAATGAAATAGATCTGCCTTAGGTTGAGAGCCACAAATAACTGGAAATAGAAATAAAACAAAACAACCACCCATTTCCATTAAAAACTAGACACTATCCATTACACTACGTGTAAACCAGGATAATGATGTATATCTTCCATGTCATGTATATACCGAAAACCCTATCTTATTTGATTAAAAATACAGCATTTAACCCATATATGACATGTAATCACCACTCGTGATGTGAATAAGTTAAAAACATGATATTTTCCTTCACAATTTTCATTTATCACTCACTACATGGTTTGTATCCTAGTTACACTACGTGAAATCATTTTTCATATATTTGAAAATCTAGAGAACAACTTTTAAAGAAATTGAACCAAAATTGAATTTTTAGAGAGGGAAAACCTACATGATCAAGGTAACTAGTAGTTATATATTTATTGTGTTCGTAATGTTAAATTCTCTTCAATATTCAATATATTTATCATCTCTACAAGATATTAAATGTTCAATAAACATCTAAATCTTTCAAAATGATCAATGTGATCATTATTAGAGTACACGTAGTAACTTATTCATGATGGGTGATAACTTAAACTTATTCACCCATAGAGCTAGTGACATTATTTTACAATATTTTAATCCACCTTATATTTTCTTATATTTATCCTTTTTTAAATAACCACAACTATATATTCATATTTTTTTTATTCAATATATTTCAATCACTAATTATTTCATTCAAATAATGTGGTCTTCATACATTTTTAGTGGCATGAAAAAATAAATTTAATCTATTTTCATGTCCCTATATTTATTTTTACTTCATTTTCCATTCAAAATATGTGATTTTAATTCTGTATATTCCATTAAATGTAATTGTTTCATTGTAACACAATTTATGTTGAAACAAATATCTTCAACATTTTTGATTCTCGGTCAAACCAAGGGGTTTATAAAATTGGGAGTCATGATCATTCATAAATTGAAAACATTTAGGAATTATATTATTTATTATTCATTAACTTACTAACCAATATAACAATTCCTACTTACTTCTTCCTCTTTCTTTTGAGCAACACTTAATCTAAAATAATTTATTTTTTCCAAAAACAAATTTCATTCTTATTAAGACATTGTTGTTCTATAATGATGTAACTTTTAAAGAATAATTTTATTTATTAGCATTATGTTTTCAAAAAAATTAATTACCATCGTGGGATACCATATCATTGAACTATATTTATTTTAATAGTGTTGCATATGAGATTATTAATAAATATTTATTTGAAATTAATTTTTATTTCTTTTTTCCTCAAAATCATAATTTAAAAAAATATTTTTTCTCTAAAATCATATATGATTTTCAATTTTCTATTTTAAAATGGTTTTTTATTTATACATGAATCATCCTTTCATTTTTGGTTATAATTATTCTTATTGGAAAACATTCATGTCTTTTTTATATAGAATCATTGGTTATCCTATTTAGATTAAATTTATGTATATTTATACTAGTAAAACAAAACATTAAAGATGATATACACCTCAATATATTTCATAAATTTAATATGATATTAAATCTATGAATTCCTAGAATATTGGTTTATATCAACATGAATTCAACAAAATGAATTCAATGTAATTTACAATTTTATATGTTATCATGAAATAGAATGAAATTTGACATACTGTAATGAATAACATGATGGATTTTTGATTGGTTATATATCAAAATTATATTTAATGTATCCATATACATTATAATGAATATATCACCTTTATTTTTACTCATTTCTTATACATTTACCATGGTAGAAAATATTTTCGTGATGAATTATCCTTTATAACTAGAATAGAGGATGTGTTATAGTATTTACCGAGGTCATGTAATCCCAATGTGAATGTGATTCAACAATAGAATCATATTAAAAATATAGTGCGTTAATAAATCTTTTTATAATTAATTAACTATGTGATAATGATGAACCTTGAGTCAATAAAATAAATAACGGATTTCAAGGAAATCAAGTATATAATTTATTATAAAAACACAATGTTAATGTTTCTTTATGAAAATAAACTAAATATGAATGTGATCTTGAAAAACTTGTTAAAATAGTTAATATATCTAATCATACAAATAAAACATCCATGAATACATAAATTCATTTTATTATTGTGGTTTTGGAAGTGACATATTATGAATGAAACCAAAATGGTCTTTAAATAATGTACATTACAATTTAAAAAATATTATGTTAAATTAAATGAATAATGTTATTAAGTAATTGAATGATTCATCATGTGATGTTCCCCAACAACTTGTGATGAAAACCTGAAATTCATCATGGAAAATTCCAAGGCATTTAATGAGGATAGCATACCAAAGTCTCACCCTCTATCTTCTCCTTGTTATCATTCTCGGTATTTTTTATCAATCTTTATAACCAATGACAATAACAAAAATTACTTTTTTGTAGATTTATTTTTTTTATTAAAACAACATTATGGTTTCGAAATTTATATTGAGGAACATTATCATATTTTAAATAAAATTGATATAATTTCCATTGAAAAATATGATTTGGTTTTTAAATAAAAAAATATATCTGATATTGAAATTTTTTAAATCCAAATAATAGATCTCAAAATGTCTCATTACTATTTCAACCAAATGAATAAAATTATTAATATTATAATTGTTTATTAATTTGATTAGAGTAAAAATAATTTTTTTATATGATAATGATTCATTATAAAAATTGACTACATTTTTGAATGGGGATTTATAAAATAAATTTTAATTTTTTTTCAAAAATATACACATCATATGTGTTATTGTGGTTGAAAAATAAAAAATATTTAAGGTTTAGATTTTTCCATATTTTTTTAATATATTTAAGAATCTTATGGATGTTTTTGTGCAAAAATAATTATTTTTTTATGTTTTTTGAGCAAAATATTTTTCCATTAAAAATCATCATTGAATAATATTTCTATACCCAAAAGTGTAATGAAAGAAAAAATAATTTATTTACTATATGGATTTTCCATATATAATAATTTATCTATCATATATTGTGTATACATAAATATGATTATCCAAATCAATGACATATGTTCATAAATTGAAAATCCTTTGAGTTAGGTTTAAAATTATTATTGAAGACATTAATAGTTTAATTTATTCATCCTTTGTTATTTATCTAGTGTTTTTAATGACATTTTAAATTTATACACATTTATATAATAATTATTTCAATGAAATATCATTAATATATTAAAATAAAATAATTAATTTAATTATATTTCATATGGAATTTTATTTTTTGAATTCACTTTAAATATCGTCATTATTCTTTGAAATTTGATTTACGTGGATCTGAAGTAATGAACGTTAAATGTTCTATTTTTTTTATTTTTTTTATGATATTGTTCTACCCCTATTTCCCCAAGAGTATATATAATATTAACCAGTGGTTTAGTGGCCGTAATTATTAAATCACATTATACTTGAATTTTCAAAAATACAAAAAATCCCCTTTTACATTAATACATTAAAGTGGAGTTTAATGTTATTTTATTTTAGATTTAATTTATCTTTTCATTTATCTCAATTTATATTTCTTCAAAAGTACATTTTTTATAATATCAATGGGTAGATATTTTTTATTGATGTAAGAAATAATGTTGGATTTAAATGGTTTTTTGTAATGGGTAGCAACTTTTTTACAAGGTATCAAAATGTCTGAGTCATTGTTTCAGGTTTATTTTGTAACACCATATTTTTTAAAATTTCCTAAAAACATATATTTATTTTAATATCATGAAATTTTTATATTCAGATGTGTTGTGTTATTGTAACTCTATGTGTAATTATTTTAATTATGATAAAAAAAATTTATGTATTTTTGACATGTTTAGTGTTTTTTCTTGTATATTATTTTTCATTATTTGTTCTTATAATGGAATAATTTCACCACTTCAAATGGATGAAACATAGTGTGATAGATGGGAAAACTAGAAGAATTATGCAATAGTTCTTATTGGGATAAATTATTTAGTGAACAATACTAAATAATAACATATAAGCGTAGCTCCATAATTATTGAAGGCCAACAAGGACACCAGTGGAGCTCATCAACCAGATGGTGTGAGAAAAAAGTTTTCATATTCTTCGAGGTATCCTACCAACTACCTTATAATGGATATATAAAACCCATTTATATTAGTTATACTAGTTATAGGGCCCATTTATTATGTCAAAAAAATCCATTTCTACTCATTAATATTTTTCCCAACGTAGTGGACCCATACATATACTGTATTCATTGAAAGCCATAAATTGTTTTTCCAATAATATTTTAAATCAAGGAAAATGATCTAAAATCTTCAACAAAATCATAATCTCCTTAAATTCTTTTTAATCCACCTCCCTCTTGTACTCTCAAGTCATATCAATTTGATCATAATCTATGGAGACCTATGAACTGAATTAATATGTGGTTATTCTTTCATAACATTATATAAGGTTCCAATGACATTACTCATCAATATTATGTTTCTCACTAACTTTTCTCATATCCGAACTTTTCATAAAATCTCGTGGCTCTTTCTTCTTATCATTCCATCTTTTTGTTTCTATCAAGATCAATTTATTCAAGAGAGAGTGATGTTATTACATTTAATGAGAATAAAATTATTATTGTAATGTATTTTATTGCCAATAACATATATGGTTCTTGTTTATGCATATAATCTATGTGATTTAGTTTCTTTATATTTTATTAATAAAAATGGTTTTGCGGTTTCTAAATTACCTTAAAACTAATGTTTCATGGTTTCATTGTTTATACTAAATCCAATGAGTTTATTAATTGGAAACTCCACATTATTCCTAGGGGAGGATATATCTGTATATCATTGGGTAATACTAATGAACATTCATACCAAACATTCTCTTCATATTGACAATCACCTTTTACTTTTATATAATTCATTTTCTCAATTTCATTATTTTGTGTTCTTTTATTATTTACTTCGATATTATTATATTCTGTGATAACATATTCATATCATTTATAGAAACTATTTTTTTAATTTTCTTAAAAATATATAGAAAATTACCCCTCCCTTTTGAAAAATCTCTTTCCAATAAATTGTTATGAAATGGGCACCATTAGATTTATCTCAAATTTTCATATAAAAACCCCTCTAAAAAACAAATTCACAAAAATATATTTTATAATTACTATTAATAATATATTTTTATTTATTGATTACAATATTTCATATACTTATGATATGCATTATCATTTAATTGATGTCTCCAATTATTAATATTAAAAATAAGGAATTTTTTCCCTAGAAGAAATGGATTACCGTATTTTTAATTCTGGTTTTGATGGTTATAACCCTACTACGGAACATGAAAATTAATGTATCCCCCCAAATATTTCTTCATTTTAATTAAATAGTCAAAAAAAATCCTCACATTTTTGTTTAGATCAAAAATAATTCAATAGAATATATATTTTTAAAATATCCCATAACCATATTAAATTTCTTGAAATCAACAAGAATGAATTACTAAATTCAAGGACACTATAATTTATGTGTATCTTCAAAACATAAAATCTATCTCTAGAAAGACAACTAAATCCTTCACCATCATTTTCTATCATTATATTTAAATTTTCAATGGTAGAATATATATTTCCAATGTATTATCTACAGAATCCCTCATAAATAAAATATTATGGATTTTATCTAGTTTAAGATCTCCCAAAGTGATAAATATCAAAAAATACCACGAATTAAAAAAATTCTTTTATAGAATAAATTATTGGTTGATTAATTTCCTGTAAAATTTATATTAAATTCAATTTTGTTAAATAATCATTGGAAGTAATGTAATCCAAAATGAATATTTATTTCAATGTAATAAATAATGATTATTATTCTCAAATTGAAATCAATGATGATGGATATAGAGAAAATCTTGTCTATGTTATTACCATCCCCCCAAAAAGAAATCATCCAAATTTTATGAAATTATTGTTTTTATTCAACTATCGAATAATACATCTATAAATTTAAATAGAAGGGTTATATAAGGATTAAATGTGAAATTTACCCAAAATAATTAAAATTAATGATGAAAAGTTAGAAATATTTAAATTATTAAACATAGTATGTCTCTTCGTTCTCAAAAAAATGTCTATAATGCCGCATTATTCATCTCTAGCAAGTTAATGAGGCTATTACTCTAATTTCTCAATCTCCATCTAATTTTTAATTTATATTTTTATTTTATCATTCCTCTCTACCCATAACATATGCTGATCATGTAAATTATTCATAGAAACATAAAATATAATTTTAAAATTAATTTTAAATTTCATAGAAAAAATAAAACCCGTAGATATGTTTTAAATGAAAATAAAATTGTTTTTAATGAAAATAATGGTTTAGTTTATTAAATTAATATAGAAACCTGGTGTTGATGTTTTACAAATTTAAATCTATGATCTCAAAAATTTTATTACAAAATTCTCCCAAGGGTAAGAAATCATAAGACAATACCTGTTTATTTATTATTTAATTGAAACCATATTTTTTAGGATTTTGTAATGATAATTTATATTTTTAATTAATAACAACATTAGTTTAAGGTGATTCAAAAATGTTCAACTATTTTTTAGATAATGACATAATATATATAATTGTCATTGAAAAATTGATTGATAATGAAGGACAATATAAATTCATCCAACATATATTGTATCTTAAAAAATAATAAATTTTAGGTTCTTATGTATTTAATTGTTCATGTTTGTAGACAAAAATTTTTTTTCGTGACAAAATCATATTATAATAACACTATCGGATGCTCAATCATACCAAAATGAAGCAATATATTGTATCTTATTAGAATTCGTTGTAGATGATAACTGAAATATAATATTATTTTCATACAATATTTTTATTATCCAACTCAATTTTTATGTCATCAAAATTTAATTTTTTTGTTTAATTCTAAAAAATCTAGGAATAATATAGTATTTATTTATGTTGTGAGTTTAATTTTAGTGTATTTTTTTAATATGATTTTATTTTTCTCCTCGCTATTATCTATAAATGATTTATGTTATCAACAATGACTTTCATCAATTAAAATATTTTATTAAATTTATCTATCTATGAACATGTCATCTTTTTAAATCATTATAAATAATTTCTTAATTTATAAAAAATCAATATACATGTTATAAGTCCCCAGCCATAAGCCTTACATAATCATGAGCAACTTCAAGATTACACATTGAGGATATTTTCATGTTTAGAGTTTTAGAGAATTATATCATAAAACATGCATTACATTCCACATTTAAACATAGTTGACACATAAAAGATATTATTCATTTTTCCCATCAACAGATCCATATTTAAAATAAAACATAGATTCGTTCCTGACACTTCCTTGACATTATCATCACACCATGTACCTTTCCCTTGACCTGTGAAAAACATTTCAAAAACTTGGGATGAGCATAAAAAGATCAGTAATGGATATAAAAATATGGAAAGAAAACATGAGTACATATATACATAAGAATAAAATAATACTTTACCCATAAAACATAATAACTCTAACATACCTCATAAAATCATGAATAAATCATAGAAATAATATGACATAAAGGTAACTTGAGTCATTCATAACATTCTTACGTAGAGAGTAACCCTCTTGGTTACGTTTGGAATACCCATCATAGTATATTCCCTAAATCTCTTCAAAGAAAACTTAACGTTTAACTCCTTCGTGTTACCCAATGAATTTGAGAGCTATATCGGGCTCACTCGCCCTTAGTTTATCATGGAACCACCTATCTTCATAACAATTCCCAAGAACCATAAAATAATCGTATCACATAAAACATGCATAAAGGAAACATAACATTTCCTCATTTCAATCACAAGATATCAATACAACACATTGATATAATAAAAAAATTATGAAAACCTTTTTCAATACCAAAATAAAAGAAAAGTAAAACATGGTATTTATTTTTCATTTAGAAAAAAGGTATGGCTTGTAGAGAAAGTTGAAACTCAAATAATGGTCAAGACGGAGGAGAAGTCGTTGTCGTTGCATACCTACGACAAAAACATTCCCATTTGTCATTTAGTAAAACGCTTCGTATAAAAAAGATTCCTTTTGCATAAACATAAAAGTCAAAGGGGTTTATACACCATATAAAAGAAGGTTGTGTATAAAACAAAATATGACTCAATTAAAGGAGATTGAGACGAAGTCCCATACCTCGGGTCCGACTTGACTCGATCGTTCTTTAATCTCTTGAATAATAAACTTGAGTTAATTTATACTTCCTTAAGATCCTTTTTCAAGGTAATTATTACTTTTATATCACTTATTACCATGTTAGGAACAAAATTTAATCATTTAAGTTAATAACGGTTGTTTTGTCGATATTTGGTACTTGAGTCAAAAGTGAACTTCTTATATTTACAAGTTGTTCATGTAGTCAAATATACATTTTCTCTAGAATGATATTCATGATGTATATTCCATATATATCATATATATGCAGTATATATGTGAATTTATAATATTATATAATGTTTAGAGGTAATAAATGAAATGCACCGTTCATGGAGACAGTAAGTCGTACGTACGCATGAACGCTACTTCCATTTCTATTTCATATTTGATGGAATTAAAATATAATGATACATAATAGTATTATAATTCCAGTACTGTATCATATATGATATCATTCAATCTTTCCTTTATACGTACCACATATGGTATTAACGAATCAAATCACTTTGAGGGGGCAGTAGTCAACACTTCCTAAAATGAAGATATCGCATTTACCCATAATGGAAACCATATAGGTATGCCATAAATGAAAAATACAGAATCTTAAGTAAAACATAAACATATTATATATCATATATAAGTATAGTGTCATCTTAATGGTTGTCATGCCCGGACTTCACTTTGAGGTATGACCTTAATTTCAAAAAAAATTTTCATGAGTTTAATCGCTTGCATATTTAATTACTGGTTTTAAGTGCAGGCTGAACCTGATGTGAGGCTTTTGCTATGGCGCTGATAAATGCGCATTAGCTCTACGCCACATGGTGAATGGGCAGAGCACGGGCGTAGCCGCGTGACCTTGCCATTTTAACATGCGGCGCTCGCTACGCGAACGTTCATTTTCCTGGAGAATAACTTCTGTTTCAAAGTATTATTATTATTATATATTATTGTTATTGTTATTATTATTATTATTATTATTATTATTATCACTATGCTATTGTTATTATTATTATTATTTCTAATAGGATTATTATTTTATTAATTATTATGTTATTAGTATTATTATTACAATTAATATGATTATTATTATTATTATTATATTAATATCATTAATTTGTTTTGATTTATTTTGTCTAACTTCTCCCCCCCACAAAACCCTAGCTGCCACCCCTAACTCCCATCTTTGATTTATTTATTTTCTTTTTCTTTTTTTTCCTCCCCACTTATCTCTCTCTCTCCCCTTTTCCCTTCTCCTCTCCCAGCGCTGCTCTCCCACATCACTCCCCCTTCCTCCCTTTCTCCAATCGCACGCCTCACCCCTCCTCTCCTCCTCTCCTCCTTATTATCCTTCTTCTTTTCTTTTTCTCCTCCCTTCTCTTCTCTTATGCCATGTTTTCCTCTCCCTTTCTCACCCTAGCCGCACCCACACCCCCCCATCTACTGTCCTCCGGTCCGAACGACGCCCTCCACCAGCAGACCGTCGCTCCCCAGTTCCATTATGCCGCCTCCCTGCTTCCACGGTCGGCGCATCTCTGAGCCCCCTCCTACTTACCAGCGCACCTCCCTCCTGTTGCCTGAGCCCCTCCTTCTCAGCCACGCCTCTCTACTCGGTAACGCCTCCCCGCTCCCGCGCCTCCCTGTTCGGCCTCCCTCCTCCAGAAGACCATCGCACCCCTCCCTCCCCCTCCGCTCTGCCAAGCAAGGTCTGTTTTTTTTATTTTAATTTATTCTGTTATTTTATATTTTTTAATTACTTATTAACGTTTTATTATAAAATTCTGATTATATTATTATTATTATTATTATAGTATTGTTATTTCTAATATGTTAATATTATTATTATATCATTACTGTAATTATTATTACGTTATTATTATTATTCTGTTAATAATATTATTATTTTTATTATATTATTATTGTTATAATTATTAAATTATTATTATGTTATTATTTTTACTATATTATTTTTATTATTCTTATTATCATGTTAATATTATTATGTTACTATTTTTATTATTATTATGTTTTTATCATTATTAGTATGATTATGGTATTAGTATTATTATTATTATTATTATTATGTTATTGATATTACTATTATTATTTTTTAACGTTATTATTATTATTATTATTATTATTATTATGTTAACATTATCATTGAACTTTTTTTAACGGTCTGCTATTTTAGGACCTGTTTGATGGCTTAATATGGTGCGACCGTGGTGCAACGGGATTTTTGCGCCGTGTCATTTCCCATTCCTATTTTAGGTAGGTGGTTCCACACTAGAGAATTAATTTACAATCATTTTCTTGATTATTTAATTAATTAAATTCTTCTATATATATTTTTACATGCTTTGGAATTGTCTTTGACTGAGAGTTATTGTGCATTTATTTAGTTAGAGCTATGTTCAATTGATTCTGGTTGATTTTATTGTGAAAACTCAGTTTGGGCCATTTATTATTATTTGCAAACTATGCAGCGGGTGTGTTAGGGAAATGTGGTTAGTGTAGTTCTGTTTTGGAATAGTATTAAAAATTTGGTTGTTTTGGAAAATATTTTGAGTGAATTTTTCCCTTTGAATATTTTGCAACATGTTTCAAAACTACATAATTATTTTAATGGTTTTCCTGGTTATAAAAAGTCTTTTTTATTAAACTATGCAGCTGGATTAATTTTATGTGCTAGTGGTGCAGGCTAGGTTTTAAAACGTTTTGGTGTGCGTGTGGTTTCCAAAAAGGATATCAATGTGCGAGTGACATGTTATGTGAACTTGAATTTAGGTGAGCACAAGGACGGAAGCCGGAGTATTAGGTGGGGGACTAGGACTAGTGAGCTAGTGTTCCGGAGATGACTCGGCCCGGTTTTACTGGAAGGATTGACGATTGAAACACTAACTAAACATATGATATCTGAGGGTCGTGGGCTTCTAATCCACGTGTTCTGAGGGTCGTGGCCTTGTAGGCCACTTTATTTGAGGGTCGTGGCCACCTAATCCACGTTTCACCAAGACACGACGTTCTAGGGTCCCACACGTTTCAAGTACCCATAGGGCCTCTCCTATTCATTGGTGCTACCAGTTACTTTGAACGCACAATGATACCTGATATGTCACATGAGTTACTACCCTAATGTGTTTATCTTGAACTGTCTTTCATTTATGTCGTTTTATGAAAACCATTTCTTTTTGCACCGCTTTCTTTCTTTATTTAGCATTGCAAATGGATTGTCTTTTGATTTGTGTGCATGGAATATTTTCTTGGTGATATCCTACTGGGAGATTGCTCACACTCTACTTACACCCTTGGGTGTAAGTAGATTTGTTTACTTCTGATACAGGTAAGGGTCCAGATTTTGGGACTGGTGGTTCAG
The DNA here is from genome assembly GCA_963277665.1 of Viscum album. Taxonomy (NCBI): domain Eukaryota; kingdom Viridiplantae; phylum Streptophyta; class Magnoliopsida; order Santalales; family Viscaceae; genus Viscum; species Viscum album. The sequence goes on from OY728151.1 coordinate 823,798,526, forward strand.
GTTGTTAGCAGGCCTATTTACATGGCGTTTTGGTGGTGGCATAGGGGTGGTGTCCTCACACCGGGCGACAGTTCTTAGGTTGTTTTTTGGTCACCTTGTTTTTAGTGTTATTTGGGTTTTGAATACTTGTGACTCAAAAAACCTGTTTTGGTTAAATTCACGTCTCGCTGACACTTTTACTTTTGTTGGTTTATTTTGGCTGGCTGTTTTTTTGTTACTTGGGTAAATCGTTCTGAAAGTTTAATTTGATACCCGGGCACTTGTGCCAGCCTGTGTGGATCGGGGATGCCCTTCGGGCCTTGCCTCCGGCTGGGTCGGGCGTCGAGTTGATGGAGAACCGATTCGGTTTGTGACAAAATGGTATCCGAGAAGGATAGTTCGTGGTTTATGTTATTTGGGATGAGTTGGATTATACAAGAGCTGGGTCTGTCGTGGCTCAGAATTCATGTTGCGAGTAGGTTGCCTGGCCAGCACGCCTCGTGACAGATATTGAGTCACCATGGGATGTCAGGGTGCTTGTTTCACTTATTTTCTAGGTGGGACGTGCAGGCTGCAAATTTTACATGGACAACAGGCCTGAAAGTATAGTTTTTGCACGAATTCAATTTTGCATGTTTGTTTTACTGATGATTATTTATCTCGTTGCAAAAAAAAATTATTTCCTTTTGAGATATGTGATATTGATGGTATTCCTTCTTGATTGTTTCCCTTTTGCAGTAAGATGCCTCATCAGAGAGCTCCCATGCATCCACGAGAGGATGCCGGAGAGAGTTCTCCCACCCCGCTTGATCAAAGATTGGTAGAGGCTATGGTCCAAGCCGTTCAGTCTTTGGGACAAAGGGCGAATCCTACCCCTGTCCTTGTTCCTGCTATAGGGGAATAATTTGGCTCCAGGAAGGATAAAGCTAAGGAGTTTCTGAATAACAAACCTCCTTCATTCCGAGGTAGTTCAGAACCTAGAGAGGCAAATGAATGTCTTGAAAAGATAGAACGTATGTTCGAATTCCTTGAAATGATCGAGGAAGTCAGGGTGAAGTGTGCCTCATTCCATCTAGAAGGTTCTAGTCATAAATTGTGGGAATCAGTGATCCAAGATGGGAAGCATGAGCATATGAGTGGAAAGATTTCAAGGTGATCTTCAATGAGCAATATTGTCCAGAGTTCCTAGACTACGCTAGATCTCATGAGTTCATAGACCATTCTCAAGGGAATCTGACAGTGATGGAGTATGCGAACCACTTTGCTGAACTAGTACGGTACGCACCTGAGATAGTTTCGAGTGAATTCTTGAAATATAGGAAGTTTGAGAAGGGCCTTAGACTAGAAATCCACTTCTAGGTTTTCTTAATCAAGATGAAGACTTATGCTGAGGTGGTCGATCATGCTTGTATGGCCGAGATTTACCAGAAGAGAAAGTCGGGGTTTTTTGGATCAGTGACAAGGCTTGGGAGTGGCAGTTGATCTGAGAAGAAGAGGAAGCGTGATGAGCAATGTAAGAAGAGTGATGGAAGCTCAGGTCATCCTCCCAGGCAGTTTTCATCTAGAGCTTCTGGTGTAGGGTCCGTAGTGTGCCATCAATGTGGAAGGGTAGGGCACATCCGACCTATTTGTCCATACCCTCCCAGTCCATTCCATGGATGTGGAGTTGTGGGACATCTACAGCGCTTTTCCAGGACTACACGCCCTTACCAGAGTGGGGCTGGATCAGTGGCTTCCAGAGGGGTATCAGTTCAGTCAGATCCGACCAGAACGATAAGATATCGGTTCAGTGCCCATGGTGGTAGGTTCAGATCAACCTCAAGGCAGAGCCAGATCAGGGAAGATCCTCAGGTGAGCGGTCGTTCTCAGGAAGGGACCAGACTTTTTCATGATGTGGATCAGGCACCGGCAGGATCTGATGCAGGTCCGTTGACGGTTCGAGGTACTATTCTGGTTGCATCTTCTATAGCTGCAGTTTTATTTGATACTGGTGCTTTAGTTTCTTTTATATCTTCTTTCCGTGTGAATCTGCTGAACCTACCGACCGGGTTGTTATCGTTTGCTATGGAGTTGGCAACACCATTGGGGAAAAAGTGGGAGAAGGGCCTTAGGTTCCCATCATGTGCACTCTTTGTGTCGGGAGTTGAGAAGGAATGGGATTTCTTGGTCCATGTCATGGAACTATTTGATATGATCCTCAGTATGGATTGGATGGTGTGTTTTCAGGCGCACATTGATTTCTATCGGTGCCGAGTCAGTTTTATAGCACCAGATGGGACTCCCCAGTTATTTCACAGAGAATGGGATCCTCGGTTGGGACGTGTGGGACCTCCACTCCCTGAGTTGGGAAATCTTGTTTATCAGTTGTTGTCGCTCACACTGGAGGACGATGGTGGTGTTTCACAGGGCGGGTTACCTCGTGGAGTGGATGAGTTCCCAAAGGTCTTCCCAGATGATTTTTCTGGCTTACCCCCAGAGCGGGACGTGGAGTTCTCGATTGAGTTGGCGCGGGGAACACAGCCAATATCTCTTCCCTCATATCGCATGGCCCCCACCGAATTGAGGGAATTAAAGATACAGCTGAATGATTTGGAATCCAAAGGATTCATTCTCCCGACCATCTCTCCATGGGCCGCCCAGGTTTTATTTTCAAATAAGGCTGATGGAACCCTCCGGTTGTGCATTGATTACCGAAAATTGAACAAGGTAACCTTCAAAAATAGATACCCTTTTCCCCGGATTGACGATTTGTTCGACCAACTGAATTGGGAAAAGTTGTTCTCCAAGATTGATTTTCATTTGGGATACCACTAGCTCAGGGTGAGAGATTCATATATCCCGAAGAAGGCTTTCCGAAGTAGGTACGGTCACTTTGAGTACTTGGTCATGCCTTTCGGACTGACAAATGCTCATGCAGTTTTCATGGCGCTCATGAATAGGGTGTTCCACCGATATCTCGACTCATTTTTCATGGTATTTGTGGATGACATCTGGGTTTATTATGGATCTTATGAGGATCATAAGAATCACCTACGCGTTGTTTTGGGAACTTTACGGGATCACCGCCTGTATTCCAAACTCTTGAAATGCTCATTCTGGATCAAGGAACTGAAGTTTCTGGGGCATGTCATCTCAGAACAAGGGGTTTCATTGTATCCTTATAAGATCAGGGCAGTTATTTCATGGGAGCAGCCGAGAAATGTGTTTGAGATCAGGAGTTTTTTGGGCTTGGTTGGTTATTACAGGCGCTTTGTCCGGTACTTCTCGTGGCTTGCCTCCCCCATGACCGGACTCACCCGGAAAGGGGTGAAGTTTGAATGGAGCCCTCAGGGTCATGAATCCTTCTAGGAGTCGAAGAGGCAGTTGACCACCGTACCTGTATTGAGCTTACCAGAGTCTGGAAAGGGCTATGTGGTGTACTGTGATGCTTCAGGTACGGGACATGGATGTGTGCTCATGCATGATGACAATGTTGTGGCTTATGGTTCTCTCTAGCTTCGGCAGCATGAGAAGAATTATCTGACTCATGACTTAGAGTTGGCAGCGGTGATGCATGATTTGAAGACGTGGAGCCACTATCTTTTTTTGGAGAAGATTGTGGTCTATTCTGACCATAAGAGCCTGGCCTATATTTTCTCTCAGAAGGATCTCAATTTGAGGCAGCGCCGCTAGATCGACTACCTGCAGGGTTTTGATTTTGATATGGTATATACCTCTGTAAAGGGTAATGTGGTAGCTGACACTTTGAGAAGAAAATTACCAGTGCAGGCGTTGAGGAAGTCCAGCGATGAGTGGACTTTGATGGGTCTCTTCATCCAGATGCACTTGGAGAGAAAGGAGCGCAGCAGATGTACCTTTTTAGCTAGCATTCAGTAGACTCCTACTCTCCTGGAGTTGATTCAGCGAGATAAGCCCAATGATGAGTTGTTTCAGTGATCCATGTAGTTTCTCCATGTTGGGGAGACTCCTTCCTATTGGTCCTTGTCTTCCTAGAGGGTCTTGTGCTTCAAAGGCAGTGTTCTGGTGTCGTTGTCTCTACGGAAGGTGGTGATGCAGGATAGCCACCAATCTCAGTGGGTCATCCATCCTGGGTACTACCAAGACGTATTACGATGTTCGCTGTCAATTCTGGTGGCCTGGTATGAGACGGGACATAGCCGACTTCGTATCCGGATGTCACACTTGCTAGCAAGTGAAAGCCGAGCATCGGAGACCATCTGGCCTACTCTAGCCATTACCCATTCCTACCTGGATGTGGGAAGTGGTCTCCATGGACATCATTATTTGTTTGCCTCGTAAACCATGGGGGAAGAATGCTATCTTGGTAGTGATTGACAGCTTGACCAAGTCAGCTCACTTTATTCCGACCAGAAATACAACGAAGGTAGAGGAGCTGGGTTGCTTGTATGTTTAAGAGGTGGTTAGACTTCATGGTGTTCCGTCGGCAGTTGTTTCTGACAAGGACCCTCTCTTTACATCTCTGTTTTGTGGAGGCCTCTAGAAGGCTTTGGGGTCGTAGATTAAGATGAGCACGGCATACCAACCTTAGAAAGATGGCCAGACGGAGCAGGTGAATCAGATTCTCGAAGACATGCTCTAAGCCTATGTGTTAGATTTTGGAGGCTCATGGGATAGTCATTTGGGATTGGTCGAGTTTTCCTATAATAACAGTTACCATTCTTCCATCAGAATGGATCCCTTTGAGGCAATCTATGTCCGGCCTTGTCGGTCTCCTCTGTGTTGGGCTGAGGTAAGAGAGGCCTCGCTCTTGGGACCGAGCCTTGTTCCGGACACATTTGAGAAGATCAATCTTGTTAGGCAGCGTTTTTTGACAGCTCAGAGTCTCCACATGTCTTATACATATCAGAGGCGGCGGGATCTTGAGTTTTCAGTGGGGGATAGAGTGTTCCTGAAAGTGGCCCCTCGCATGGGTCACCGTCGTTTGGGGAAGCAGGGGAAGCTGACACTGAGATATGTCGGACCCTTCGAGATTCTTGAACGGATTGGCAAGGTGGCATACAGGTTAGTTTTTCCCTCACAGTTGACGTCAATTCACGACGTATTTCATGTCTCCCAACTAAAGAAGTACATCCCCGGTCCGTCGCATGTGATGAATTGGGAGGAGCTGGAGATAAAGACTGACTTGTCTGTGGTTGAGCGACTAGTGCATATAGTGGATTCTGAGGAAAAGGTGTTGCATGGAAAGTCCATTCGTCATGTCCGTATCCTTTGGCAGCACGGAAGTGATGAACACAAGACTTGGGAGCGGAAGTCGTGGGTTGAGCAGGAGTGCCCTTTTCTATTCTCTAATCAGGCATTGAGCTGACTTTCCGAGGGCGGAAAGTTTTCATGGTGGGGAGAATTGCCACGCCTGGACTTCTCTTTGAGGTAAGAAGTTAATTTTAAATTATTATTTCATGAGTTTAATCACTTGCTTATTTAATTACTTGTTTTAAGTGCGGTCTGAACCTGATGTGAGGCGTTTTCTGTGGTGTTGATAAATGTGCATTAGCTCTACGCCGCTCGGTGCATTGGCAGAGCACGGGCATAGCCGCGTGACCTTGCCTTTTTAACATGCGGAACTCGCTACACAAATGTTCTTTCGCTAGGAGATTAACTTCAGTTTCAAAGTAGTATTATTATTATATTATTATTATTGTTATTTTTATTATGATTATGATTATGATTATTATTATTTTATTATTATCACGATGCTATTGTTATTATTATTATTAATGCTAATAGAATTATTATTTTATTTATTATTATGTTATTAGTATTATTATTACTATTATTATTATTATTATTATGATATTAATATCATTAATTTGTTTTGATTTATTTTGTTTAACTTCTCCCCCCCGAAACCATAGCCTCCACCCCTAACTAACATATATTTTTTATTTATTTTCTATTTATTTTTTTTATTTTCTTCCTCCCCGCGTATCTCTCTCTCTCCCCCTTTTTCCATTCTCCTCTCCCAGCACTGCTCTCCCACAGCACTCCCCCCCTCCCTTTCTCCAGCCGCGCGCCTCACCCCTCTTCTCCTCCTCTCCTCCTTCTTATCCTTCTTCTATTCTTTTTCTCCTCCATTCTATTATCTTCTGCCACGTTTTCCTCTCCCTTTATCACCCTAGCCGAACCCACACCCCCCCCCATCTGTTGTCCTCCCGTCCGAACGACGCCCTCCACCAGTAGACCACCGCTCCCCTGTTCCATTCGGAGGCCTCCCTGCTTCCACAGCTGGCGCATCTCTGAGCCCCCTCCTGCTTACCGGCGCACCTCCCTCCTTCTGCATGAGCCCCTCCTTCTCGGACATGCCTTTCCGCTCGGCCGCGCCTCCCCTCTACTGCGCCTCCCTGTTCGGACGCCCTCCTCAAGCAGACCGCCGTACTCCTCCCTCCTCCTCCGCTCCGCAAAGCAGGGTCTATTTTTTTATTTTAATTTATTCTTTTTTTTATTTTGTTTAATAAGTTATTAACGTTTTATTATAAAATTACGATTATATGATTATTATTATTATAGTATTGTTATTATTAATATGTTAATATTATTACTATATCATTACTATAATTATTATTATGTTATTATTATTATTATGTTAATAATATTATTATTATTATTATATTATTATTGTTATAATTATTACATTATTATTTTGTTATTATTATTACTATATTATTATTATTATTATTATTATCATGTTAATATTATTATGTTACTATTTTTATTATTATTATGTTATTATCATTATTATTATGATTATGCTATTATTATTATTATTATATTATTGTATTGTTATTATTATTGTTATAATATTATTATTATTAAGATTACTATGATTATTATTATGCTATTATTATTATTATTATTATTATTATTATTATTATGTTATTGATATTACTATTATTATTTTTTACGTTATTATTATTATTGTTATTATAATTATTATTATTATGTTAACATTATTATTGAACTTGTTTAACGGTCTGCTGTTTTAGGACCTGTTTGACAGCTCAATATGGTGCGACCGTGGCGCAACATGAGTTTTGCACCGTGTCATTTCCCGTTCCTATTTGATGTAGGTGGTTCTGCACACGAGTATTAATTTACAATCATTTGCTTGCTTATTTAATTATTTTAATGCTCTTATAAATTTGTTTACATGCTTTGGAATTGTCTTTGACTGAGAGTTATTGTGCGTTTATTTAGTTAGAGCTATGTTCAAGTGATTCTGGTTGATTTTATTGTGAAAACTCACTTTGGGCCGTTTATTATTGTTTGCAATCTTTGCAGTGGGTGTGTTAGGGAAATGTGGTTGGTGTAGTTATGTTTTGGTGTAGTATTAAAAATGTGGTTGTTTTGGAAAATATTTTGAGTGACTTTTTCCCTTTGAATATTTTGCAACATGTTTCAAAACTGCTTAATTATTTTAATGGTTTTCGTGTTTATAAAAAGTGTTTTTTATTAAACTATGCAGCTGGTTTAATTTTATGTTCTAGCAGTGCAGGCAATGTTTTAAAACGTTTTGGTGTGCGTGTGGTTTTCAAAAAGGATATCAATGTGCGAGTGACATGTTATGTGAACTTTAATTTAGGTGAGCATAAGGAGGGAAGCTGGGGTATTGGGTTGGGGGACTAGGACTAGTGAGATAGTGTACCGGAGATGACTCGGCCCGGTTTCAATTGCAGGATTGAAGATTGCAACACTAACTAAACATATGATATCTGAGGGTGGTGGCCTTATAAGCCAAGTGTTCTGATGATCATGGCCTTCTATGCCACGTTATCTGAGGGTCGTGGCCACCTAAGCCACGTTTCACCGAGACACGACGATCTTGGGTCCCACATGTTTCTAGTACCCATAGAGCCTCTCCAATCCTTTGGTGCTATCGGTTACTTTGAGCGCACAATGATACATGATATGCCACTTGAGTTACTACCCTAATGTGTTTATCTTGAACTGTCTTTCTTTTATGTCGTTTTATGAAATCCATTTCTTTTTTGCACCGCTTTCTTTCTTTATTTAGCATTTCAAATGGATTGTATTTTGATTTTTGAGCGTGGAATCTTTTCTTCGTGATATACAACTGGGCGATTGCTCACTCCCTACATACACCTTTGGTTATAATTAGATTTGATTACTTCTGATACAGATAAGGGTCTAGCTTTTGGGAGAAGTGGTTCAGGTTGTTAGCAGGCCTATCTACGTGGCGTTTTGGTGGTGGCTTAGGGGCGGTGTCCTCACACCGGGAGATAGTTATTAGGTTAGTTTTTGGTCACCTTGTTTATAGTTTTATTTGAGGATTGAATACTTGTTACTCAAGAAACCTGTTTTGGTTAAATTCACGTCTGGCTGCCACTTTTACTTTTGTTGGTTTATTTTGGCTAGCTATTTTTTTTGATACTCGGGTAAATTGTTCCAAAAGTTTAAATTAATACACGGGGACTTGTGCCAAACCGTGGGGTTCTGGGACGCCCTTCAGGCCTTGTCGCGTGCTGGGTCGGGCATCGAGTTGATGGCAACCCGATTCGGTTCCTGACAGTGGCCACCTTTGAAGGTGTTATATGAGTGTTGAACAATCATTTTTTTATGAGGCAGAAATTCACCATCCATAGAAACAGAATGTTCTTTAACCATTAGATGTAGGTGTGTGTAAGTGTAGCTCGAATACTACTTTAAACAAAATCCTAGTATATTGAAGATACTGGTGTTGTTACAATAGAAAAGAATAAAAAGAGTTTAGGGGGATTGGAGAAGCAAAATAAAACATAAGAACACAAGAGAAGAGAGTACCTTGAAATCGGGTAACTCTTTTTGATTTGAGCTCAAAGGCTACCTTGGGGAGACTTATGCCCAAAGTGAGGCTTCTAGGAGTAATAGAGGGATGTGTAGAGACAAAATGGGAAGGTATTGGCCGAGCAAAATGCTTTGGAAGTGTGGGTAAGGTGGTAGAGTTGGGGGCCTTTTATAAGAGGAGAGGAGGGGCACCAATGGAAAGTTATAAAATGTTACTTTATTATAAAATGATTTTCAGATTTAAAAGGTCCCACAATTATATATTTCGGGGATAAGGTGATAAGAGTTCGAAATCCACCCATCCAATAGGTTTTTGACATGTGTAGGTCTTAGATTTTACATTTAATTTTCATTTTATTTAAATCGTTAAATAATGAGGTCATCACTGCATTATCATGGTGTCATAAATAATTAAATTTATTTAATGTATAAAAAATAGAAAACAAATAACATGTTGTAGTAAATCTTTTTAACATTCCAATGATTACATATAGTCCAAAATCTGACTTGTATTAAACCATGTAAACATTGTATTAATAAAACAATAAATGTTTGTGTCATTTTTACTTTAACATGAAATAAAAGGCATTAATGTCTTTATCATACCCATGTGGCTTCATAGGGTCAAAAAAATCTACCCATGGGTTTTCTTGGTCGGCCATGACACATCCAATGAGGGTAGGACATGTGTCTAGGTATTTTCATTTTATTATAATATCATATTTGCCTTAAATTGCACTAATTACCTCTAATCGCGATTAAAACTTAAAAGTTACTATTCACCAAAAAAAATATTTTAATCCCATTGAACCACATTTTATCTATAAATGACAACCATGTATGTCGGATTTTTGAAATTCCAAACACAGAGGTGGTAAAATTTCATTTAAACGAAAAATCAGTTTTTTAAGTACCACTTAGTGGTTTCACTATTCATCAAAAATTGAAGTTTTTCAGAAAAATACCAAAACATCACCTTAATCTATATTTTATATTAATAATTTAAAAATGATGTCCACTTTACAAAATTCAAAACATATAAGTTACATTAATTAATTTAATAATTAATTCCCGCTGTCAGAGCAGATAGCGTGTTTTTATGAAATAATAAGTATCAAAGGATTGACACTTGTTTCAGTCCAATTTCAAAGTGAAATTAGTTCCAATGACCACTATTGGATTAAATGGTAAAAATATATTCAAATTAAACTTTAAGACCAATTAAAATGATAATCTACCCATATAATAAAATTAGATGAATATGAAGTTTTGATGTAAAATGTAGTATTTTTCAGTATTCATTAAAAAATGAACATTGTCAGAAAAATAAAAAAAAAATTATCCATTGTAAATTTAAATGTCACAATCATAAATAATAAGACTATTTTGACAAATATAGCTTATAAAATTGTCAAAAGATATATTTAAAAATGGTTTTCCATCAAAAGGCAGTAAAACAATTTTTTAAAAATATTAGGGTATTCAATGCTTAAGATTGGATTTATTCTAAATTTTAGCCTCTAAAAGACTATCTAATTCATTAATAGACTAGATATAAATTTCTATTATTCATTTCTTAATTGAGAAGTTACATCCTTCCCCCCTTAATTAAATTGTGTCCCTGCAATTTATTTACTTATCGAATAAGTGTGGGTATTTAGCCCTTAATGCATTTTCAGATTTCCATGTTTCCTCTTCAATTATGTGGTTTTTCCACAAAACCGTTACCTGATGAAACACCTTATTCCGTAACACTTTCTCAATATGGTCAAGAATCTAGACCGTTTGTTCCTCATAAGATAGGTTCTCTTCCAGCTAAACTACCTATACACTCAAAACATGAGATGGATCTGGAATGTACTTCCTTAACATTGAAACATGAAAAACATTGTGTACCTAAGATAAACTCGGAGGTAAAGCCACTCGGTAAGCAACTGATCCAACTCTCTCCATAATTTAATATGGTCCAATGAACCTTGTACTCAACATTCCTTTCTTACCAAATCGCATCACACTTTTCCATAGTGAGACTTTGAGAAAAACATGATCACCTACCTTAGAAGATAGATCCTTACTCCAGTTATCCGCATAACTCTTCTGCCTGCTCTGAGCTGTTCTCATGTGTTTCTGTATTAGCTGAACTTTTTCTGCCAAATATTCTACCAATTCTAGTCCCATCAGCTTCCTTTCACCCACTTCAGCCCAGAAAGCTTGTGTTCGACACCGCTTCCCATATAATGCCTCAAATGGTGCCATCTGTATATTGGAATGAAAACAGTTATTATAAGAAAAATCAACCAAAGAAATATTTTGGTCCCAACATCCTTGATAATCCATCGAACAAGCATCTGGAATATCCTCCAATGTATGGATTGTTCGTTCTGACTGCCCATCTGATTGAGGATGAAAAGCTTTACTAAAATTTAATTCAGTACCCAACGACTTCTGAAGGCCATTCCAAAAGTTATATGTAAACCTGGGATCACAATCAGAAACAATGGAGAGGGGAACTCCATGTAACCTGACTATCTCTTTAAGATACAATCGAGAAAGTTGATCTAGAGAGAAAGTATCTCGAATAGGAAGGAAATGAGAAGATTTATTCAAGCGATAAACAATAACCCATATTGCATTTTTACCTCGAGATGTCTTCGGTAATGCCACAACAAAGTCCATGGATATGTTTTCCCATTTCCACTATGGCACTAGTAAAGGCTGAATCATCCCTTTCAGTAACATCCGCTCTGATTTAACCTGCTGAGAAGTCAAACACTTCACAGTAAAATCAGCAATATCTCTTTTCATTCCATCCCACCTGTAATACTCTCGAAGATCTCTATACATCTTAGTACTGCCAGGATGGACTGAAAACGGAGAACTATGAGCTTCACATAACAAATATCTTTTCAAATGTAAATCATACGACACAAACAATCTCTTCCGAAATCTCAAAACAAAATCATTATCAATGATGAATTCAGGCAACTTACCCTTCTGAACCAGCTCTACCTTTTTCTGCAACTCACTATCTTGCTTCTGTGCTTGCTTGATTCTGTCTGATAGATAATATTTCACTGATACCTGAAACACAATAGAAGAACATCCTGCACCAAAATCTTCTATTCCAAATTTCATCAAATCCTTAAGCAAAAGATCACGTTCCAAATGCAACATTGTTAATGAAGCATTACTTTTTCGACTCAAAGCATCAACCACTTTATTTTCTTTTCCCGGGTGGTAATTAATTTTACAATCATAACCCTTGATTAATTCTAGCCATCTCCATTGTCTCATGTTCAATTCATTCTGAGTGAATATATACTTTAAAATTTTTTGATCGGTATATATTTCACACTTTACTCCATACAAGTGATGCCTCCAAATTTTTAAAGCGAAAACAACAACAGATAATTCCAAATCATGTGTAGGGTAATTTACCTCATGAGTTTTCAACTGTCGTGAAGCATAAGCAATTACCTGATCATTTTGCATTAAGACGCATCCAAGTCCTTTCAATGAAGCATCACTTTAGATAAAAAACTCCACATTCCTAGAAGGTAGTGCCAAAAGTAGAGTATTCACCAATCTTCTTTTCAATTCCTTAAAACAATCACCACATTCTTTTGTCCAGATAAACTTAACACCCTTCCGAGTCAGCTTAGTCATTGGACTAGATAACCGTAAAAAATTTCTAACAAACCTTCGGTAATATCCTTCCAAACCAAGGAAACTATGAAACTCAGTTACATTTGTGGGTCTTGGCCATTTTTAAAAACGTTTTTTTGCAGGATAAACAGTTATCCCATCTTTAGAAACAATGTGACCAAGGAAAGAAATTTGTTGCAACCAAAACTAACACTTGCTGAATTTCCCATACAATTTCTTTTCTTTTAAGGTTTAAAAAATAACCCTCAAATGTCTTTCATTATCCTCTTTACTTTTAGAAAACATCAAAATATAATCAATGAAATCCACCAAAAACTTATCCAAGAACTCATTGAAAATTTTATTTATTATCTCCATGAATAAAGCAGGTGCATTGGTTAGCCCAAAAGGATTTACTACAAATTCATAATGGCCATGTCTTGTAAGAAACGCGGTCTTCAGAATATCTGCTTCCTTTACCGTGAACTGATGGTACCCCGATCTCATGTCAATCTTTGAAAAATACTGAGCTCCCTGGAGCTGATCAAACAAATCATTGATATGAGGCAAAGGATATTTGTTCATAACAATGATTTTATTCAAGGCTCTATAATCAATGAAAAGTCTCATATAACCATAATTATTTTTAACAAATAAAACAGGAGCACCTCATGGTGATGTGCTAGGTCGAATGAAAACATTCTCTAATAAATCATGCAATTGAACCTTCAACTCTAAAAGTTCAATTTGAGCCATTCGATAAGGGGGTTTTGAAATTGTCTTAGCATCAGGAACTAAGTCAACAGTAAACTGAAGTTCCCGATCTGGTATTATTCCAGGAAAATCATCAGGAAAATCATCAGGATACTCATTTACCACTGACACATCATTAATCTGAATAGTTCCCTTGTTTTTAACAATATGTGAAAGTTAACATTCATTTCATATTTTACAAGTTTCTCGGCCTCTTGATACATTATCAACAGTAAGGGTTCATTCTTGTACAAAAACTGAAAGTCTTTCTGAAAAGAAAATTCTTTATCTCTACAATCAATCTTAGCATGGTAAATAGAGAGCCAATCCATACCCAAGAAATCATCAAACTCTACTAGAGATAAAAAAATACGGTTTGCAAGTAGGTTCTTTCCACAGACAAGTATAGGAAGATTCTTATAAATTCTTTTTGCCTCAACATTTCCCCCATGTTTTTTTACCAAAAGTTCAGGATTCATTTCTTGAGATGGTATTCCCATTTTACTAGAAATGTTTTTAGAGATGAAAGAATGTGTAGACCCCAAATCAAACAACACCCTTCCATAATCTGAAAAAAAGAAACAAAGTACACGATACAACTTCATTTGATGTCCCAACATCTACTGAAGTAGTTGCAAAGGATTTCACCACCCCTTTCTGCTTGTAGTCTAACTGCTTACCATAACTCGAGCTCTTTGTTGGACACTCATTTGTATAGTGACCGATCCCATTGCACTTAAAAAATCACTAACTATAAATCAAAATTGGTCTTACCATCACCTTGATCTTTTTCATTGCAATCACAAGACTTATGTCCCATATTACCGCATCGGTAACACTTTCCAGAATTCAAAATACATTCCCCAGCATGCCTTTTACCACATTTACCACAAACTGGAAATGTAGTTTTCATACCGTCAGACCTTTTTGAAGAATTCTTTCCTTTCTCCTGCCACCTCGGTCTCTTCTTCTGTTGGTTTTTATAGAACACTTGATCATCGGAAAACACCATTTACACCTTCTCAGCACATCGAAAAATCTTTTCATAAATTTTGAACTCAAGAGAAGATAACTCCCTTCGATATTTTGGATTTAATCTTGAGTAAAATCGATTGATTTTACTATCAAGGTCTCGGATTAAATTTGGAGCATACCTTGCTAATCGAGTGAACCTCTCTTCATAGGCAGGCACTGAGTCTACCTCTTGCCTCAATTCCAGGAATTGTTTTTCCATCCTAAGTCGAAGAACCTTAGAAAAATACTTCTCAAGAAACATACCTTTTAATTCATCCCAGTCAAGAGCATCAATCTCATCAGCGTCCCTCATATTTTTAACCATCGACCACCACTGATCAACTTCTCCCTCCAAACGGTAAATAGAAAGACTAACCTTTTGATTGTCTGAACAACCCATGACATCGAAAATCTTCCCCAGTGCTTTAATCCACCTTTCAGCTAGCACAGGGTCATATGATCTTCTGAATGATGGGAAATGTTGCCTCATTAAATTTTCCACCACTGACATGTTCCTCTGCGGTTGATCTGGTTGATCTCGTGCATGGATACCACCGTCATTTATCGCTTCCGTCAACTGCACCATTACTACAACAATCTATTTAGTTCCAATTCCGACCATCTCAGGATGCTAATTCGGAAGGTTATTTCCTTATGTATGCCTTCCTAGAACTGCTTCCCTGTTTCCTCTATGGAAAACCATTCTCAACAAATATGTCTTAGTTTAAGCAACATGGTAATCTTCAAATGCTATATCATTTCAATTTGACCATAAAAAAATATTTTTGGATAATCATTTAACAGAATTCTAACTCCTAAAGTTATCTAAACCTACATTTGATACCAACTATAATTCCCTAGACATAAACCTTACTTAATCTTGAGCTACTTCAAGATTACACATTGAGGAATTTTTCAGGTTTAGAGTTTTAGATAATTAGATCATAAAACATGCATTACATTCCAAATTTAAACAATGTGGATACAAAAAAGATAGTATTCATATTTCCCATCAACGGAAACATATTTAAAATAAAACATGGATTCTTTCATGACACTTCCTTGACACTATCATCACATCATGTACCTTTCACTTTACCTGTGAAAAATATTTCAAAAACATAGGATGATCATAAAAATCTCAGTAAGGGATATAAAAATATGGAAAGGAAACATGAGTACATATATACATAAGAATGAAATCTTACTTTACCCATAAAACATTATCACTTTAACATACCTCATGAAATCATGAATAAATCATAGAAATCATAATACATAAAGGTAACTTGAGGCATTCATAACATTCTTACGTAGGGTGTAACCCTATTGGTTACGTTTGGAATACCCATCACAATATATTCCCTAAATCTCTTCAGAGAAACCTTAAAGTTTAACTCCTTCACGTTACCCAATGCATTGGAGAGCTATATCGGGCTCACCCGCCCTTAGTTTATCACGGAACTACCTGTCTTCATAACAATGCCCAAAAACCATAACATAATCGTATCACATAAAACATGCATAAAAGAAATATAACATTTACTCATTTAAATCACAAGATATCAATACAACACATTGATATAATAAATACATTATGAAAACCATTTTCAATACCAAAATAAAATATAAGTAAAACTTGGTATTTATTTTTCACTTGAAAAAGGTATGGCTTGTCGAGGAAGCCAAAACTCAAATAATGGTCACGGCGGTGGAGAAGTTGTTGTAGCAGCATATGTACGACAAAAACATTTCTTTTTGTCATTTAGTAAAATGCTTCGTATAAAAAACATTCCTTTTGGATAAATGTAAAAGTAAAAGGGGTTTATACACCGTATAAAAGAAGGTTTTGTATAAAACAAAATATGCCTCAATTAAAGGAGATTGAGACGAAGTCCCATACCTCGGGTCCGACTTGACTCGATCGTTATTTAATCTCCTGAATAATAAACTTGAGTTAATTTCTAATTGATTAAGAACCTTTTTCAAGTTCATTATTCCTTTTATATCACTTACTACCATGTTATGAACAAAATGTAATCATTTAAGTTAATAATGGCTGTTTTTTTCGATATTTGATACTTGAGTCAAAAGTGAACTTCTTATATTTACAAGTTGTTCACGTAGTCAAAAATCCATTTTCTCATGAAATATATTCATGATGTAGATGACTTATATATCATATATATCCATTATATACATGCATTTAAAATATTAGATAATGTTTAGATGTAATAAATGAAATGCACCGTTCATGGAGACAGTAAGCCGTACGTATGCATGAACGCTACTTCCATTTCTATTTCATATTTGATGGAATTAAAACATAATGATACATAATAGTATTATAATTCTAGAACTGTATCATATATAATATCATTCAATCTATCCTTTATACGTACCACATATGGTATTAACGAATCAAATCACTTTGAGGGGGCGGTAGTCCTCACTTCCTAAAATGAAGATATTGCGTTTACCCATAATGGAAACAATAAAGGTATGCCATAAATAAAAAATACAGAATCTTAAGTAAAACATAAAAATATTATATATCATATATAAGTATATTTTCATCTTAATGGACACCTTTTAAGGTGTTATATGATTGTTGAACAATCATCGTTTCATGAGGCAAAAATTCGCCATCCACAGAAACAATATGTCCTTTAATCATTAGATATATGTGTGTGTAAGTGTAGCTCTAATAATAATTATAACAACATCCTATTATATTCAAGATACTGGTGTAGTTACAATAGAAAAGAATAAAAAGAGTTTAGGGGTTGGAGAAGCAAAATAAAACATAAGAACACAAGATAAAACACTACTTTTAAATCGGGTAAATCTTTTTGATTTGAGCTCAAAGGCTTCCTTGGAAAGACTTATTCCCAAAGTGAGGCTTCTAGGAGTAAGAGAGGGATGTGGAGAGACAAAATAGGCAGGTTGTGGCCGATCCAATGGCTTTGGAAGGTGAGTAAGGTGGTAGAGGTGGGGGCCTTTTATAAGAGGAGAGGAGGGGCACTCTAGGAAAGTTAAAAAAGGTTACTTTATTATAATATGCTTTTCGGATTTAAAAGGTCCCGAAATTGTATATTTTGAGGATAAGGTGCTAATAGATCTAAATACATCCATCCAATAGTTTTTTGACAAGTATAGGCCTTAGATTTTACATTATTTGTTCATTTTATTTAAATCGTTAAATAATGAGGTCATCACTGCATCATCATGGTGTCCTAAATAATTTAATTTATTTAATGTCTAAAAATTAGAAAAAAATTATCATGATGTAATAAATCATTCTAGATTTTCAATGACTATTTATAGTAAAAAATAGGACTTGTATAAACACATGTAAAAATTGTTTTAATAAAACAGTACATGTTTGTGTCATTTTTACTTTAACATTAAATAAAAGGCATTAATGCCTTTATCTTACCCAAGTGGCTCCATGGGGTCCCCAAAATCGACCCATGGGTTGTCTTGGTCGGCAATGGCACATCCAATAAGGGTTGGACATGTTTATAAGTATTTTTAATTTATTATAATATCATATTTCCTTAAATTGCACAAATTATCTCTAATCTTGATTAAAACATAAAAGTTATTATTCACTAAAAAATTATTTTAATCCCATTGAACCACATTTTACTTCGTAATGACAAACATGTATGTCAGATTTTTGAATTTCAAAACACAGAGGTGGTAAAATTTCATTTAAACGAAATATCAGTTTTTTAAGTACCACTTAGTAGTTTCACTATTCATCAAAAATTGCAGTTTTTCAAAAAAATACCAAAAATTCACCTTAAGCTATATCTAATATTCCGAATTCAAAAATTATGACTATTTTACAAAATTCAAAACATATATGTTACATTAATAAATTTAATAATTAATTCCCACTATTAGAGCAAATAGCGTGTTTTTATGAAACAATAAGTATCAGAAGATTGACACTAGTTTAAGTCCAATTTCAAAGTGAAATTAATTCCAATGACCACTATTGGATTAAATGGTAAAAATATATTAAAATTACACTTTAAGAAAAAATAAAAGGATAATCTAACGATGAAATTAAATTAGATGAAAAAGCAGTTTTGATGTAAAATGTAGTATTTTTCACTATTCATTAAAAAATGAACATTGTCAGAAAAATAAAAAAAAATTATCCATTGTAAATTTCAATGTCCCAATCATAAATAATAAGTTCATTTTGACAAATATAGCTTATAAAATTGTCAAAATATAGTTTTGAAAATGGTTTTCCATCAAAAGGTAGTAAAACAATCTTTTAAAAATATTAGTGTATTCCATGCTTAAGATTGGATTTATAATCATTTTAAGCCTCTAAAACACTATCTAATTCATTAATAGACATAGATAAAAATATCTATTATTCATTACTTACATGGGATGTTACACATGTTAAAAAGAGAATAATGTTGAAAATTTATATTTTAATTGGTTTTTTGATCAGTACATATTAAGAATCTTTTATTGTGTTTAGAAAGTGTTTAATTATTATAATATTATGGGTTCCTGAGCATAATCATTTGATATTTTCATAAATTGAATCATATTTTCTTAAAAATTAATGAGTATTAATTTTTCTTACATCTCATAAACAGGTGGTTAATCATGATTAATCAATTTTATAGAATCATTTGACCATTTCATATAACTCTAATAATATTTTCTGACATATTATGTTTGATATATCAATTGGGAAGATGTTTTTGAAATAATTAAAATATATAGTACTATTTGTTTCATATTCTATTTTATAAATACGGAGATCAATGAATAAAAATATCTCAAAGTGGGAGATATGGTTTCATGATTATTTGATAACTTTGTACTCTATATATGTCCCCAGTTCTTTATCATATAATTTATATCATATGATTATTATCAAATAGAAGTGGGAGGTCATTGTACACCAATGTGTATAAGTTTTAGTGGTCACAAGAACTCTACAGATTTAAAATTTTCATTTTTATGTTTTAGCATATTTCGTGATTTTATATTAAGTTATTATTATTCAAAAAAATCTATACTAAATACATTTTTACAGTGTATTCAAAAATCGTGTTTCATTTATTTTTCTCATAGTACAACATAAAATAAGTACTATCAAAATGAATTATCTTCATAATTACAAAATGACAACCATATAGCTAGAAGAACTCACTAGCTAGATAGTGGGAGTAGATAGAGTTCATGTTCATTAAGGAGTCACAGTGGTTAAATAGTTGATGCTCTACATGTATTTGGTGGAATATATAATAATAGTACCATAAAGAAATTATTGTTATCAAATATGTCTGGATATGTTCATTAATCCCTCAATTGAATCCTCAGGAACATGGCACCCAATGGACGATATTTATGTTGGATTCTAGAGGAATTATCCATTATGCAGTCCTAGTTCACATCACAATAAATTATATAAGATATTCAACAAATTCATAATATCAAAATGTTATTAAAAGTTACATTTCACTCATATGATATAAAATAATATCAATATGATCATTATATAAGGAAACATATGAACCAAATAAATTGGGTCATATTATTCAACAACATCAATCAAAGCACAAATAACATTCTTGATCATTATTTAATACATATTTATCTCTCTTCCTAATGAACCTTTTTGTAAAACCAAGTAGACCCAACATCATATATTTCAATATCTATTTGTACATATCATTATTTGTTTCTTCATGATGCAATGATGATCATTAATTGTAAATGGATATTAATTATTCAGGTTTTCGATTTTATTATTCATTTAGATTGTTTATTGTTACTTATCAATTAAAACTAATTTATTTTGATTATTATTATTCAATTTAAATTTTTTTCAGGGTATTTTTTTCTTTTAATACAAATGGTTTTGGATTTAATGGTTCCCATTAAATCCAAGGGGATTATTAAATTGAACCTCATTATCTTATTTGGTGTCTTAAATTGTAGGTGTTCCATCTGATACTATTAATGATTTCCTTTTGATTTTTCAATTTTCCTTTTATTTTTTCCATTGTGTTTTTTTGATGAATTGTGTAAATTAAATTGTATTAATTTATAGATTTTTTATTATTTTTGTTATCACATTATTATTTTGCATTGATTTTGTAATTATTTTGTCAATTTACATCTTTAGTTTATCAAAATGTAAATTGTCCCCTCTCATTACATACCTTCAATCCCAAATATCAATGAAAAATTATCATATGATATATCATTAATTAATAATATAGAATTATTTTTTCAAATATCATTATAAAGGATATCTACACGCAATGATAAATTTGAAATAGATGTTATTAACAAAATGATTTTTATGATTTTTCTAAATCACTCCCTAGACCAATATATTATAAACTACATTGCAACTACCATTTGAAAAACATTTAAATAATATTTTTAAATATTTTGTATCAAAAAGTCCTCATAAAAACAATTTAGTTTTTTATCCTTAATATTTACCAAAATTATGCAATCTTTTAATCTATTTATTTAAAAAGAAATTTCTAATGACCATGTAATTTATCACAAATTTAATTTCATTATACCCTATTTCTACCCAAAATGGGACCTCACATACCTATATTAAATACCAAATAATTACATATCCATATAAAGTATGCAAAATATTAATCATTATAAAAACCATATATTCATTTCACATCAATTTTATGTATTTTCTTATAACAATGATATATGAATTAACATTAACCATTTTCATCTCAAAATGATTTCCCTAACCCATATCCATTGAAATCCATTATAATATAAAATAATACAATTTATGTTGTAGTAAATTAACAATCATTTAGTATCTATTTAAAAATAATTCCTTTATAAATAAACTGATTTATATAAAAATATTAAAGAAATTTCCCACTACAAAAATGTCATTCAATTTTTTAAAAATAAAAATTTTATTTATTATCAAATATAGAAAATATAAAATTTTAAAAATCGAATATAAAAAATTTGATTTCTAAAATTAATCATTTTTTTATTCTTTTAAAATCACATTAACTTAATAATAATGCCTTATATTAAAACATGTAAATTTTATAACTCACCCACATGAAATGAATAATTATATCAACCCTCAAAATATTAGGTCTAATGTTGATCAACTAGATTTATTATATAAAATAAAATAAATAATGATATAGTGAAATATTTCATTCACGAATAATGATATATATATCTATTTCAAATTACATTATTATATAGATCCATATAGAGATATAAAGAATTGTGATCCAATAATTTCAATGTTTTTTTAATTCTGATTTGTTGTGAATAGAAAATATCTTAAATAACAAGTTAATATTATATGAAAGAGATACCCCAAATCTTATCCCATGAATATATAAATTAACATTTTATTTTATGAATGTTATAATATTATTCAAACAAGATTAATGGTTTTTGAAATCGACGTTTTTTTATTTTTACCAAAAAGCATCATTGAGACCTTTAGTTTTCTCATGGAAGCAAAAAAACAATTGAAATATCACTGTATATGTTTTCTAATATACCTTTTTTGTATTTTTAGTCAATCCAATAATTAAATGAATTATAAACATTTCACTAGATCCCTAAACCTAAAAATTTCAATCTATTATTGAAAATTTTTCAAAATATATCTTATAGAAAAATCATAGAGGTTCACATAAAGTATTGTTGATAAAAGAAAAAGATCAATGGAACAATCTTTTTTAATTGTTATTAACACCATAATAAATCCTTAGTAATGGGATACTATTTTATATTATAGATACATTATTTCACATGAAAATATAATTCAATCATCATGGGGGGTGTATGATACATATAATAGGAATAATAATGTTTTCAATGATACAATATATCCCATTTGTTTGACAAGTAATTGATTCCCATGATTCATTAGATAAAAAATAAATACACTTCTTGATTATTAAGATATAAAATTGAAATATTTGATATATTATACATGATAAGAGTATAAAAAGCTGAATGTTACACTTGTTTCTTCTCATAATCCTATTATAATTGGGAATATTTAAAATTTAATCAAGTCCAACTTATCTAAACCAATGGAAACTAGTTAGGAAACATTAAGATCCTTAACATGAGAAGAAAAAATAATTAAATAATTATATTTTAACATATTTCATATTAATATATTTAACATCACACAAAAAGTATTCACATAACCCCAAGGATTAGTGTTTTTGTGGAGTTACATTGTAATCAATTAATTTTATGATTTAGTATATATTGACTAAAAATATTCTTCATAATATATTATATTATATACATATATTACATAAAAATATTCAACATATATAGAGGAAAATTGAATTAGTAGAAAATTGTGATCTCAAAATATTTGTAATGGAATAACAATGTCACGAAGTCAAGAAGAATATATAGTTAAATCATAAACATTATAGGAATACAAATTTGGGAGAAATATAAGTAATAATGTAAGAATAATGGAAAATCATACAGGGTTATCTTATAGAATATTAGAATAAACATATGTCATAGTTTAAGATTTTTTAACTTTAAAATTGTAGTCATAAAAATATAAAATAAGGCAAAACCTATGAATGTGATAAAAAAAATAATCTGGACCCATTTTGAACGAATTTTAGAATATGGTATATTTTTTATAGTATAAAGTGTTTATTGGATTAAAAAAACTAATTATTGAATGTATATTTATAAAATTGTGAGAATATATTTCCACATCATGTAAACATATAAATATTTGAGAATGTAAACCGTAACATGTCTGTTTAAAAAATTATGAAAACTAATAATGACATCAGTCCCATGCATAATTTATCTATCTATATAGATATAAAATTAGAACATCTATATTTGGGGGTATATTATTACCTTCATACACATCATATATGACTATTTGATTTGTTTATGACCCACAATATGTCAATATTACATTTTTATTATTATTAACCCATGGGAAAATTGGTTCACATGATATTTTAAGAATATATTCCAATAAAAGAAATCCTAATTTAAGTAATATAGTAACTAAATTTTAATTATAAAAAGATACATGTAATAAGATAACCTATATGGTAAAACATTAAAAATTTAATTTATTAATATATAAATAATATTCCAAATAAATGATGTAAAATGCATGAGAAATCATTCAGATATATTTCTTGATGTTTTAGAATTGTTGTTTTAAAATAATTCATATCGGTACATTCAAAATATTTTTTAAATCATTAAAAAAATGAATTTCAGAATGAAATTCTAATAAAAAAATTCACAGTAGTGAAACCATTAAATAAAGTATATATAAAGTATGTCAAGTGATGATTGAATAATATCAAATATTATGGATATTAGAAGGCATATGTTATGACCAATTTTTTTCTAGTTTTAATGTTACCCACATAAACAAGAGGTGTTTAAAAACAATATTGAATAAGGATTTTGAAATATTTTAATTTTTTCAAAGGTAATAAATATTTAATTTTTTAACTGAAAAATAAATTTTTTATATAGGAAATATTTTGAAAAATGCTGATAAATATCTAATATAGTTTTTTACATTACCCTTTAAAATATTATATTATTAAAATGTATAAAATATATTTTAAAAAAAAATTTATTCAAGGCAATGAAATCATTATAAAAATAAATAGAATACAAAATATCAGTGACACATGAGTTATAATAAATCAAACAAATAATATCATAATAATGAAATATAATGTATGACATAATAAAATGAGATTGAGTTACTAAAAAAAATTCCATGTATTCTCACTTCCTCATATGTTCTCCATCTTTATATATTAACAATTGTATTTTATTATTAATAAAAAATGTTCTTTATTAATATTGATTTATTCAATACAAAAAAAATTTATTTTTAACACATTTTATAATCATTCAACTTTAAATTTATTCATAATTTATTAATCTTTTTTCACTATATATTATGAATTGTGGTTATAGTTAAATGTATTTAACAATATATTCATCAAATTAATATTAGTTAAATAAATTTATCCTTTAAAAAAGAATCTAATCATAATAAATTATATAGATTCTAAATGAACGTGTTGTATAAATTAGCATCATATTACTATAAAAATAACCCAAATTCCTTATTTATTCAATATATCATATTACATGTGTTCTCTTATCATTAATGATTGAAATTTTATTAGTCTAGTCATGTTGGTTATAAAACCAACCATGATAAAATGACTTAATGAATTAATGAGTAGGAATTTATTATTTTAATATTGAAATAAATATTTCATAAATGAAAAACGATTTAATTAATGTTTTTAATGAATAATATATTGTTAAATATTAATTATTTGGATCATATAACATTAAAATAGGAAAATTAATTTGTGACCAACATTAGAAGAACATGACCTCTTTTTAAAACACAATATGTTATCGAATGCTTTATAGATCTATATTGTGACCAATTGCATCGAAATAGGGTAGAGTATTTTTAGGTGGATAATATGGTAGGTATTGAATTGGAAATCAATGGAATGGTGTGCTTTGATGTTAGTATAAATAGTTTCATTTTATAGCTTAATTTAATTACTACAATCATAAATACATAGTCTTTAATGTATAATTAATATATTTTTTCCTGTAAAAGAGATAAATATGGATAAAGAAAAATGATGGGTCGTGAATTTATTCATCCAAATAATATATTGGTTTTTAGATATATTTTTGTAATTTATTTCATATCCTATCCTTTTTATTTCATTTCATCATTTACCGTATTAATATTCTTTTACCTATATAACATGGGACTTATAAAAAATAGGAAATTGAATATATTATATAATTTTTTTAATAAAATTCCAAATAAAAAATTTATATTATTAAATTAATCATAAAACCATAATTAGAATTATTTTATGAATAAATATACATGATGATGAAAATTAAATTTTTAGAATATTATATTCTAAATCATAAAATAATTGTACAATATTAAATTTTAATTCATTAAAATCATTTTTAATGTTAAATAATTTTTAAAATATATATTTATAAAAATAGACATAATAAGATTTGTATTAATTAATTATAAATTTCCATTTATAATATATAATTATATTTTGATATCATCCAAACTTCTGCAAATTAAAAAACATCTAGAACACTATAAAAGCTCTAAGGGTGACATATGAAATGGTGGTAATTGAAGGTGGTGATTTATAAAACCTGAATATCTTATGGATTTCAATAAGCTCAAAATTCACTTATAGATTATTTTTCTCATGATATATATGTTAATGTTGCGCATGGCGGATAGGATGTGAATGGTTTTTGAAAAAAGGATTACAGTTTTTTAATTGGTCATTGTAAAATTATCATAGTTACTAGAAAATTAATATATGAATTTGGTGGTTCATAAATATTCACCAATTATATTATAATTGAATACAATTTATGAATGATTCAATATTGAATACAGATAATAAATGTATCAACAAAAATAATTTTATTTAGTTATGATCAAAAATATCATATGTTTACTCTTCAAAAACAATCAAATGGAGTGTGGAACCCACTATAAAATAAGAAGTTACCTTTTGTGGGAGAAATATAAACTTAAAAATTTACATCGGAGAAATCCCAAAATATTGTGTTGGGAGGAGTAGACCCAAACCGTGACATAACCTTTCATGGGAGTAGATAACAACTCATTATTTTTAAACAATTCATCACCTTTTTTAGAGTCCAAAATTTCAGTTAGTTAAGAATAACCAATACACAAAATTTTTGAAATGTTGCAGAACAACATTCTACTTTTTATATTTTTTTAACTTATTATTTGAATTATTATATCACAAGACATCCCCACAAAGATAAAAAAATAAGTAAAGATAGATTGTGACTCAGATAATCTGGCCTCTTGTAGACCCTGAGTTGTAGACTAACAGTGAGGATATGATAGGCGTAAATATGAGAGGCATTACCCTCAAAGAGGCACATGTGGAAAAGGTAGATAACTAAGATAAAAGAAACTATAACTTCTCATACAAACACACACACACAATCACACACACACACACACACACATATATATATATATACAAAATCCCATGTGAGAGTATGAAATTACATACATTATTGTAACAAATTAAATGAAAAAAAATGTTCCAAAAGTTAAAAAAATATAGCAACCATGAATCCTATGATGATCATCAAAACCCATGATCTACTAATTTCATGTCTCAAATCCAACATACATTGGATGACCATCAAAATAATTTATGTGTACATCTTAGAGAATAATAATAAAATCAGTAGGATCCTACATAGAGCCTCTCTTGAAAATGATAAATAAATAATGATAAATAACATTAAAAAACATTAAAACATACTCGTAACATAATCATGTATACTATGTTCTTACCATCACTATTGATACCTCTTACTATGTAACGAATAAACGAAAGGATATAATTTAATAATGAAATGTAACAAGAACCCCTATTATATACCTCATCTTCTTTTTCTCAAGGCCCCAATGTTTCATGTCTTGATCCACCTGTTTCCAAATGTATTTCAGCTCAAAGACTGAACGGAATTGACTATCAACATACAGGTTTTTCGTCACATTATCCCATACACACACACACACATATATATATATATACATATATATATTTCAAAAGAATTCATTGGATCCACTAGTGTCTTTATGATATATATTAAACATCTAGTATTATTCCACACTATATTACACCAAATACACTTGGTAACTTGCTTAGTCCATCATAGCCAATTCCCATCATAAAGAAAACAATCATTTGGATAATATATTTGTAAATAATGTATTGTGAAATATAAATAATCCATAACAGGTATATATGCACATATATAGGAAAAATAACTATCATCCATACTATAAAAACTAATGACAAAGAGAAGAGATCTTGTCATGATGGTGTAGTCATCCTTCCATCCTCTAATCAGTATGTTTAGAAAAACACCATATTATATTCCACTAGGTGTTTGTTTCCCCAACGTTCAATGTTTGGGAAGTGTATGAAATCAAATAATATAAATTATATAATATATCCCACAAACATACTATTGGAATAACCTAGTCTAATACAAATCTGTAGATAATATAACTCATACTAACTATTGTCACTGCTAGGACTTGATATATTATAATAACACCTCAATATTCATTATCAACATTAATTACTTCATTCTTTTTTATCATTTAATTTGACTAAATAATATATAAAAAAGATATTAACCATTAATATCATTCAAAATATTAATACATTAAATATTATATAATTTTAATTGTTAGACTATGTATCTGACATTAATAAATTTTCCACACTAGGTCCATGGATTATCAATATTAAAATATTTTTAGAATTATCTTTCCATAAATATTATCCTTAGGAGTTATGATAAATTTATTCTTAACAAGAATCATTCAATAGTCTAGGTAATCATGGTAAACCATCCAATGACACCACCAAGAGAAATACAGTTATCCAAACACATCCACCTACTGAATACTTTAGGGAATTGAATGCAGAAGAAAATAAGTAACCCAGATATTGGCAAGTAAACATATTCACATATGTGAATCCCATTTCGAAACATCATATCAACATGAAATATGATCTTTAATCATTTCAATCTTCTCATGTGACATCCAAAAAACCCACATGTATATATTGAGTCATATGACCATCATAGTAGTAAACTAATTTCAAAACACCTAGGACTTCCTACCAATTCTACATCAGTCGTCCCAAACAAATCCATCAAAGGATTTAATTACAAATGGGACTCCCCATCCAATATCATATCATCCATACGAGAATCAACCATATTAAGATAATATAAAAAATTATCCTAGAAAGATGTAGGAATCAAATAAATATAGTCATCCATTGGTGGTGTTGTGGTTGCGGTGGGTAGAGCGTCCACGTTGGATGGATTCATCGGCCTATGTCGATCCAGATCATGGCCACCTGAGCTTCCGTGCTCTGTATGTGGATGTTTCTGCAGAACATTGACAGTGTTTCCTCGCATGATGAATTCATCCCAACCCCCACCTTAAGCTCCATTTAAATAACAGGGGTAAAGGTGAGCAATGCATGAGGAATTAATGAGGTTCATTAAATCAATTAATGAACCACTTTTAATTCACAATGGTGAAGTTACATATTTGAGGATTTAATCCATTAATTGGATTAAAAATTAAGTGGTCCCCGCCACCGTTGCTCATCCACTAGATAAAAATAAATAAAATAACATGATATGTTATTTTATTACTTTTTATGTAAATTACCAATAATAAATTTTCTCCCAACCCATTATAGATTATGTGAAACTTCCCTTAAGAGAATATAGAAACTTTGTATTCAATGGGGTCCAACAATTTTAATCTGAGAACAAGTTCAAAAGATAGAAATCATCGCCCACGGATTTACTGATCATACCTAAAAATTTCATAAATTAATTCCAGTCACATTAGGCCTCAAAAACATGCGCTATAAATTTTTACAGAACAATAATAATCCCAAATAATTAAATAAATTACAAGGAATTTTTGGGTCTTTACATTCTCCCCCCCTTAGGTTTTTTTCCTGCAAGATAAAACAACCCCATGGGAACAAATGGGGGAACTGAGCACCCAACTACGCCTCATGATCCCATGTTCTCTCCTAGAGAATAACGTACTGCCAAAAAACATGCACCAAAGGAATCGAACACCCATGACTACTATTGTAAACCCTCTATCTCCAATGGGAACTCCACAAACATTGTCCCATCATCAATTTTCATCCCAATTGATAATGTGTGATGGATTATAAACATATCTCATCATCTGCAACATATAGAATACATTTTTCAACCCATGCATCTATGTGGGATGAGCTTGAGGGTACGCCACCTCCCCTTCTCTACCAAGGATATGGAATGGTCTAATGAACCTCAAAGATAGTTTTTCTCCCCAAAAACATCATTTGTAATCTTTGTCGGGTTGAGAGTTATAAGAAGATATGGTCCCCTTCCTAAATCTCAAATGGTATCCGTCTTTTTTTGGAATAAAACTTCTGCTAGCTCTGTATAGTCTTCATCCCCTCCAAGATGGCCTGAACCTTCTCTGTGGTAGACTTTACCAACTCTGGACCCAAATGTGCGGAATCCCCTAGTTTTATCCACCAAAGAGGTGATCTGCATGTTCTCCCATAAAAATCCTCAAATGGGGCCATGTCAATAGTGGAGTGATAACAATTGTTTTATGCCAACTCCGCCAGGGGCAGGTGGTCCTCCCAGCTATGGCCAAAATCAAGGACACAAGAACGAAGCATGTCCTCTGTTGCCTGTATGGTACACTCCATTTGACCATATGTCTAAGGGTGAATGGAAGTGCTCAAGCATAGCTATGTTCTGAAGTCCTTCTGTAGTCCCTTCCCCAAGTAGGATATAAAATGTGTGTCGCGTTCTAAGATGACCATCGACGAAACTCCATGAAGTCGCACTATCTCCTGCACAAAGAGGCATCCCAAGCCCTCTACTAATCACTACTCTCAGATGGGTAGGAAGTTGGCCGACATTGTGGGTCAGTCAAAGATCACCCAGAATGAATCATGGCCCCTGTATGTATGTTTTATCCCTATATAAAATGTCCATTGGGATACCATCC
Organism: Viscum album; assembly: GCA_963277665.1. Classification (NCBI taxonomy): domain Eukaryota; kingdom Viridiplantae; phylum Streptophyta; class Magnoliopsida; order Santalales; family Viscaceae; genus Viscum; species Viscum album. The sequence continues at coordinate 823,828,452 of OY728151.1, forward strand.
CACATCCAATGTAGTACCTAAAGTGGCTGAGGTATGCCCACTAGTTCTTGATTATCGCCTTTCACTTACTGAAAATTGAGGAATCGAGATACAAACTCTTCCGTTTCTTTCTTCATCCTCGACCACCATTACAAACGTCATAGGTCCTAATACATCTTCACTACTCCTGGATGTACTGGAAAAGGTGAAGTGTGGAACTCCTTCAACACCTCCTTCGGTATCGTCACTAATACCATTGTTTGTCCTCTAAATAAGAAGACATTCACACAACATTCATAAAATCTATCATGATACTATTTTATGGATATCTTATCATGTCTGGGCTCGTAGTATACATCCTCATGATGTGCCTAGCGAGGTCACTGGAGAAGTGGGGGAGTGGTATTCATAGATTGGAGGTACACTTCCCCATCTATATACATATTGTATATCTGTAATGTGACTAGCAGATATGTCACCTCACTCAGGAACTATAGGCCAGACCTCCTACTGAGAGCATCTTCTACTACGTTCCCCTTCCCAGGAGTATACACTATCTCCAATCCATAGTATTAGAAGATATATAACCATCGTCGATGTCTCTGTTTCAGGTCCTTCTGTGAGAATATATACCTAAGACGCTTGTCATCAGAATACACTGTAAAAAGTTATCCCATCAAGTAGTGTCTCCACATAATCAGTGAAAACCCCCTTCTGCTAACTCTTGGTCATGGGTAGGGTAGTTATTCTCATGTTGTATCAACAGTTTTGAGATGTTGGTTATCATGGCTCTCTCCTGCATCCAGAAACAACCTAGTCTGGTCCCTGATGCGTTGCAGTAGACTACATACCCAACTACCTCTTCTTGTATCCTCATGATGGGGGCACTCATCAGTCTCTGCCTCAGCTCTTGAAAACTATGATAGTAGTTCTTTATCGACAATAAAGGCTTTCCCTTCTTCATCAAGGAAGAAAAGGGTGCCGCTACCCTGGAGATGTCATATACAAATCTCTAGTAGTTCCCAATGAACACCAGAATTCTCTGCACTTCGGTCACACACCTAGGTGGTTTCCAAGAAAGGAAAAACACTATATTTTTTGGATCCACTGTGACTCCAGACCCGAGATATCATTTCTTGGGATGTGGACTTCTCATGTATGTAACTAGCACTATGATATCATCTCTCGAAGTTTATCCATAACTATCTGCAGGTGCGTAGCATGCTCCTCATCCAACAAAAAGTATACATAGAAGTTTTCGGTGATGATCCCCACAAAGGAATCGAGGTTTGGATGAATGATAATTCTCATGAGCTCAATGAAAACTGCTAGAGTATTGTTTGTATCAAGAGTCATCACCAATAAATATTTATTTTCATACCAACAACTGAAGGCTATCATCGGTGTGTTCTCATGTCGTACCCTCAGTATGTGAGCCTGATATGATGTCTATCTTCAAATACTATCTAGCTCCCTACGATCGTTCAAAGAGATCATCGATCCTCAAGAGTGGATACATGTTCCTCAAAATCACCAATTTTAGAAATCGATAGTCCACAAATATCCTAAAACTCCCATCCACATTCTTGGGGAACAAGATCGGGGGATTCCCATAGAGAATCATTGGGCCTTATGACCCTCTTTTCTATCAAGTCAAACAGTTGTACCCTCAGCTCACGAAGCTCCATGGGAGCCATCAGATATGCTGGTGTAGATATTGGTGTCTTCCCCATGTATAGGATGATTTAATAGTCTACCACTCTACATGGAGGTAGTCCCAGATCATCATTAAGAAAGACATAAGTATTTTGGTCCACTACTACTGGATATCTTGGACTCCTCAAATCAACTTCTCTGAGGGTGATGCAAACCAACTAAGAAGTAATTGGTTTCATCCACCTATGAGAAAGCCCATCTGGTGATGCAAAGGATTCCTTCTCACCATTGAAGTAAAACCTGATCACATCCTCATAGAAACACTACCCATTCCACCTAAAACATTCGATCTTATCATGGACTATGGATACCTAGTTTGTACCAAAGATGAAATCATAAGGCCTCAACGTTGCTACTAGAAGATCCCAACCAAAATGCCTGCTTCCTAGAGTAAGCTCACAATATCAAAACCAATGTGTAATCATCAAATCTTCTCCCGTATGAGTCTCTATTCCCAATGATCGATCCACTGGCTCCATTGGAACCTCTGAGCATCGAACTAGTGTTGTGGAAATGAAAGAGTGACTGGAACCTTTGTCAATAAGTATAGTAGCTAGGGTGGAATAGACATTTATCGTACCTCTAATCATCTGTGGAGCACCATTGTCACGGGACTCATCTTCCAGAATCCATGATCTCCCATGTCCACCTATTCACTATGGTCAGTGTGTTAATCTTGGTGGTAGTGGTGATAAAACCTCAAATCTCCACCCAGCACCTGATGCATGGCATACTCCACTTCTTCATATACCGCCATGTGTACCTACTCTCTTGAATCTATGCCTCTACCTCGACATTCCCTTGACTATCTACTTATTGTTAGTATAGCGGGTCTAGTAGTCACGATCAATGTCCCCCTACATACCGCTCGTGACATACAGTCTACCTCCCATCATACCATCTTTGCCTCACGAGCTCCGTACCCCCAGACCTACATCTTGGGGTCATCCACTAGTTGGGTTGGCCCTCGTGGACCTTCATGTCATCTATATACTAATTCCTACAGATGAATGTGAAACCTATCATCTATTGGTGGCTCTCACCGCCATTGACTACTCATCTAGAAACCTCTCTACCAAAACATCGCGCTCGAGCACTCCAACCTGTGTCACAATATTTAGTGATATAATCGATGATGTGATCTCCCACTGGATTCCCTGCTCAATGGTTTTGGCCCTTAATAATGAGTCTCATACCGTGTCGGTGGAGTATCATGGGATGTCAGTGAACCTTGCTGAGTACTAAGCTACTATCGGTTTTCTCTACTGTAAGGGCAGGAGCTCCTGAATATGCACAGAGCATAGTGTCACAGGAAAAAACTCCACCCAGAAGTGGATCCCAATGTCTATTTTGGTGAGGGTCCCCTATTCATGTGACTGGAGCATCAGACTCCACCATCACTCTATTGTTCCCTATGAATGGCTAGCAGTTAGGATAACCATCTGTTCTACTGGAGTCTCATTGAAGAAAAACTATTCTAGACACAACCTCCAACCAGTCCTCAGATAAATGAGGATTTTTCTCACTATGAAACCCTGAAGTCCTATGCCTCTAGAAATCATGCAATGTGCATGGTTGGCGTGTATGGCCTGATGGTGGGGTTGGTGGAATCTACTGCCCAATGGGTGTTGGTGATATTAGTCCACCATCCAAAGGTTATACCATAGTAACATGGCCTTGCACCAAAGCCTCATCGCTCGGTGGGTCATCATCGTGTACTATCTCAGGAATCCAGGTTGGATGTCTACATGGCAGAAACATGAAACTAAACAGTTTCTCCAGGGTCAATATGTTATACATTGTGAGCTGACCAAAAAGAGGTCAATGTAAAAGACATTTCTAAAACACATGAATTCAGTGTTTTCATGAAATGGGTCAGAAATTAGAATTCAGGGTCATGGTTTATGGATAGGCCATCCACAACAAAAAACATGACTCCCTGAACTAAAAATCATACCCAAAACACTTAAAACTATCGATCCATTAAAAATATTAAAGTCTAAGTTCTTTGGTTTAATTGACTCTTCTGATACCACTTTGCCATAACCTATCACTTTGGGCCCATGTGGTGATGCCCAAGCCCGCCTTCAATAGGCCAGGAGTTAGTGACTAGAACCTGAAATAAATATCCCAAAAAAGTGAGGTCATTTCCTGTGAACTTGTATAAACAAAAAAACCAAGATCAAAACAAGATGCTTCCACGAATTGAACTGCAGTTTTAAAAGTGTGTACTGAAAGAAAAGGGGGCTGTAATTCATGCCAAACTAAAAATGTACACCTTAAACTAAAAATGGAAAATAAGCATAGTAATTGATCAATGAGGACCCTACTAGAAGAGTAGGTACATATTTTATCCACTTATCTCTACCTCATCCAACCTCTTCCGTGTACCACCTTGTCCTGGCTCCCTCATGTCTCCCCCAAGCAGGTCTTTGTCTGCACAAGACACAACATGGTGTGGGCGAAGCCCGTGCATGTGTGAGTATAAAAATACACTCTAGGGACCTCAAGACCCCAAATTTATATCAGAATTCCACATTTTAAACCCACAAAACATGATCATAATCCCAATGCACAATGAAAATTGCTCATCTCAAACTAGGTATAAGTGATGTATAGAAGTACATATGATTGGTCGCAAAGATAGATCATCTTATTCTGTCAATAATCACTAATACTAACCATATGGAGTCTGAACCACACATGATTGATAGGTTATAACCCCTAAAACACCCACACTGGATCTGAACCACCTAGAGTCGACATGTACTAACCCCCTCAAGACCAGTACTATATCTGACCCAAACAGGATCGGAATGCGTGGACCCATACAAGATCGCTGAGGGCTGACATGCATAGGAGCTAACATACACATGATCGATATGGTTTGGCCTACATAGGATTACAAAGAAATGACCCAAACATTGTCTTACCCACACAGGATCAGTTAGTGCTGACCCACACATAAAAGATCGGTAGAAACCTCCTTATCACCTTTCTCCAACATCCACCTAACTTCAATACACTAGATTCCTGCTAATAGTACGCTTGATTCTGGGAGAACCGCTTCTCATACTATCGGTCATAATTCAACAGGGATAATGTCCTAGGAATATGTAACCTGATGATCTCCCATTTCATAAGGATTCCAATGCAACAGACGGCGCGTCAACCGAACGCCCGGTCAGTATGTAATTGGATATTTTGTGTCGGGGGCTCAGTTGGATTCAGAGTTGATCCAACTCATATGTACTCAAACATTATCCAAAACTCTCATGAATTATATCAAAAGTGAAGTCTCACTCCAAGGATTCTAGCCCCATAGACGGTTTTTCAAATGAATGTCTGGTTTACAAGATATACTCACGTAAGCGTTTATGGCCAGAGAGGTGTTCGGGTCCAGTCCGAACCGGCCCCACCTCGACTGGGTCTCGGCGGGGCCGGCCCACTTTGACTTGGATTGGATGGACCCACACTTTCTAGTCTGGGCTACGAACTGGCCTGACCTGCTCCAACTAGGTTGTGCTGCAGTGGCTCAGCCCGCCAGTTGGCACGACCCACGATGGTCACGCGGTTCATTGCTATCGAATGGCATAATGGATCCATTCGACTCTATTAATGGCGACACCAGCTAGCACCACCCATTCACTCATGGTACCGATATAAAGAGGGTCCCATGCATCACCACATCATTGAGTTGTGGCCTTTATACAGGGCGGCGCGTGACGGCACACCACCTCTACCTCTACGGCTAGCAGCTACTCGCCCCATGTCCGACCACCGTGGTGCCGAGCGGCACCACTCTTCCACCACAGCCACCACCCTCATCCTTTGGTGCTTTGTCACTGGCACCATAATGCAAGTGTCATGCTGTTAATTCTTTAGCGTGCCATCGGGTGAGCTCTGGTGCTCTTTTCTTCCTTCCAAACATGCCTACAGTCCACTCTGAATGCCACTATTGTTGCGCACCTCTCAGATTCATGGATTATTCTAATTGGAACAACCCTCCTCCAAAGAATGGAATGAAAAACTCAAGTGGCAGAGGGTCTAATCCTTGTTTATTTGGCTAGTGCCCTCCATGATAGAATCATAACAAAAGGGACCAAATTATACATCACATTAAAAAATAATGATAAACCTCATTCAAATCCCCCGCATCGACCACAATCAAATTCACGAATGAGAATAAGAAACGTGGGAATTTCATGAATTAAATGACAACCCAAACCTCGAGATCTATTGGAGGTGTCGCAGTTGCGATGGGAGGAGTGTCCATGTTGGATGGAGTCATATTTTTTTGTCGATCCTGGATTGTTTCCGCCTGAGCTTCCATCCTCCATTAATGGATGTTTCCATAGAACTTTTCCAGAGCTTCCATGCTTGAAGAAATCATTCTAGAACCCCATACTGAGCTCTATTTAAATAGGAGGGGGAATGATGTGTAACAAATTTAAGAGTTAATGAGGTTCATTATATGAATTAATGAACCTCTTTTAATTCCCAATGGTGGACTTACATCGTTGATGAGTCTAGGAATTAATTGGACTGACATGTCATTTGACCCCACCACCGATGCACATACTCTAGAGAAAAATAAATAAAATAACGTGATATGTTATTTGATTATTTTTATGTAAAGTCCAAATACTATGTTTTTCCCCGACCCATAGTGGTTGATGTGGTGCTTCCCTTAAGAGAATCTTGGTGCTGCAGAATCAACGGTGTCCTCAAATTTTTAATTCAAGCACCGGTTAAAAAAATAGAAAACGTTGCCTTCACATTTACTAAACATACCTATAAAGTTTAGAAATTAATTTTGGGCACAAAGAGCCTCAAAAGCAGACGCTTTTAATTTTTGCATACTCGTAATAATCCCAAATATTTTTTTAAAAAAATATTTACAAAGATTTATTGGGAATTTACAAGATAACTCAAGAATAATATATATAATGGAATTATATCATGGTAAAGGAGTGTCAGTATTCATAATCTATTCTCCCCCTCCCTCTATGACTCTCTATTTTATTTTAAAAAGGAAATCAACATCTGAAAGTTGTCGATTTACAACCTTAATTGATGTCGGGTTTTATGTATAAAATTTGTCTTGAATTCCTTGTAATGAAACCATTTATATGATTAAACTATACTATTATATATTCATTTCATCATTTCTTAATTTCTGTATATATCATATTTACATAATACTAAATAATAAAACAATATGAGTTGTTTAGGATCAATAACCGCTGTAATAATATAAAAAATTATGACTAAATGTATTATTTAATTATTCATTATCATTCCATATAAAAAAATACATATATAACAATTTACATATCTATATGTTCATTAATAACATATAAATTCAATTCAATAAAATTACATCCATTCCACACGAACATCCCTTCACATATACTAGTATATCAATTTTGAAAACCATCCAAAGGAAGAATCCAAATTAATAAAAAATTATCTTATAAATCATTTAACAATCGATAAACGTGATTAATAAACATATACTAATTAAAATAAATGTATAAGAGTATAATAATAAACTAACTAATGGATTTTTTGTCGTGGACAATAAGGTCATGTGAAGAACACATTTAGACATAAGGTAAGGGTTTTAAAAAACTCACATTCATTCCCGTGAGATATGTGTTACTAACACCTATATCATTTGTGTTATGTATGAATAATTCCCATTTAAGTTCCATATAATGAATCAAATTATTTTCCTATTAACCAATTTGTTATTTTATTATAACTTACTTATCATTCATCTTGTTTGAATGTTTTCAATGTGGCATGGGTTTCTACCCAAACCTACATTTTTTCATTCTCGTTATTAATTCAAAACCATTACCCTAATGTAATTTTGATTGCATTTTGGGTAAATATTCTATATTCAATTAAAATGTTCCAAACTCATATATCCATACAATTTATTCTATTTTTATGTTAATTACATGTTTTAAAATTTTTCCTTTGTAATCCATTCAGATATACAAGCATGATTGAAGGGAACATCTCGACTTCTTACTAGTTTTCATGGGCCCTTGATACATTTTTTTAATACTCAACATGTTTTATGAAATAAATAATTTTTTAAATAACAATTATATATGTAAGTTATGGTTTTATGTGAACAATTATGAAATATAAAAATGATTATTTCAAAATAATTCATCCATGCATAGTAAAAGGATCACTCCTCTCCTGAATTCCTATATATTCTTATTAGATTATTTCCATTTTTCATCTCCCCTGTTAAATTTCATCCTTCATGATATTGGTATGTTATTATTGTCATGTGTTATATTTTAATAAATGGTAAATTAACATTGTGACTATGGATATTCTAACATTATACCATTCCTCATACTACTAAAAATGGGTATATTTCATGCTTATAGATTTGGTAATGTTATCTACATCTCATATATATATATATATGTGTGTGTTTTTTATGTTTAGCCAATTTATATATGGAATTCATTGGACTGAGAATGTGATGGGTGGCACATAGTATATCCCCTCTATGCATTGGTAGATTTAGTGAGGAATATTGTATATCATTTTTGATGATCCTTTCTCCAATTATTAGATTCATGGCATGAAATCTTGACAATAACTGGTTCTTCAAATTAATCCATGACAATAATAGATTCATGGCATGAAACATTGATGTAATTTATTAGACATCCATCATTATGCATTTTCCTGATTATGAATCTACTAATTCATAGTCCATGTTATTATTCGACATGTTGAATATTCATTGTTATGTTGTATTATATAATTATTTAATAATAATTTATTCATTCTATATTATTCTCATGATTATGGTTTAATGGAATTGTTACTTTTAGTTTATAAAAATTCCTTTCTACTTACGTGTCTACTGTGTAACATACCCTTATTGAGAATCTGAGATTACACATTTCTCGTGTATTATTTTTCCTTATTATGCAACGAAAATTATTATGAAGGACTTTTTAGGCTAATATATGAGTTAGGGATGTTTCCAATGAAATATATATATGTATTTCCATTCAATTTTACAATGTAAAATTTATGTTGTATCTATTTTTTCAAAACTACAAAAGTATTTAGTCTATCGATATGCGATTTTTTTATTTATTATGAACAATTAATGAAGTATGGTAGTGTCTTTAGGATATTGGGGTCAGAGTCATTATTGTTGATATCATAGAAATATAAGAAGAAACTTTGTAATAAATATTTAGAAAAACTAGATTAGAGAACATAACCCAATAATAGACATTGAGATAACAAATAGAAGAACATACTAGAATTTTTGTAAGGTCGAGATTATGTGGATCCTACTAAAAATGCATTCATGTCATGATACAATGAGTGGATATGGTTTTTTAACTGATATACCTGGGGGTAAAAAAGTGACATGGTGTCCTGGGCCCGACTCCATATATCCTAATACATGACAATGTGCCTTACTGTGCACCTGGTTTGACACTCCAAGAAGAAATTCTTAAAACGAGTCAAGTTTACCTTACAATTAATTTTGATGGATTTAAAATAAAATTTTTCCCAAAAGATACCAAAACTATTTTTATTAGATTAGTTAGGAATAAAACATCAATTTATGATAATTTTTTTGATGATTTATATTATATATTAATATTCAAAACCAAATCTAATGTATTACATTATTAATGGATTGATCCTGGGGGAAGTAATGTCATCTATTTCAATGCATCTTTACAATGATGATATTTCCCTCCTATAAAATATAAGGATGTCATTATTGGAGATGGGACTAGTTATATGCAACTTATAACTATACTAGAACATCTAACTCAGGTTATGAATAATATACATACCCATATGGTGCATTATGATCCACAATGTAGAGTATAAATTTTAGTTCACTTTGTAGGAAAACAATACTCAATCATTCAATGGTGAAATAGAAAAAATTTATCTAAGTAGTGGATTTTTTTATTAGAGAAGATATTTATGGCATTAGAATGTAATGAAGTGGTAAAGGACTCCATATCAGTTTTTTTCTATTGGGAGATGGAGATAAATAGTGGTCATTAATTAAATGCACCAAGGATGAGGAATATATTGAATATAAAGAATTGATTTATTTTTAAAAAACATTCTTTGATAAATATTTCCATCACAAATTGAGAGAGGAATTGGATGTTAAATTCATGGGTATGTAATATAAAGAGGATGAAATTATTTCTAAGTTTGAAGACAATTTGACAATGTTCCAAATGAATTTCACATACTACATACGTAATCCATGGTGCAATATTGACCATTAAATTGATGGTATGAATCCATTTAGATGATGGTAATAAGTATATAAAATATTTTTTCATATAAGGATATAGTATCTTGTTCTATGAATACAGTGGATGAATTATCTATTTCATATGGTTATATAGTTAAAAAGATAAAAAGAAGAAGGAATGGAAAAATAATGATAAAGGGAAAAAGGAAATGATGTTATTTCCAACATTTGATTCATGTGGAAAGAAACACCTTGATACATTCTAAAAGGGAGAAGGAATTGGCTTCATTTTTGTAAGAAATTCCACATGGTCAGGATTTCAAGGGAAAAAATTAATTTCTTAATGTCCAAGGCTTTAACTATAGGGATCTAGGGTAGATTGAAAATTAATTCCCTAATCACAATGGGAATATGCCCAAAAATAATTAAAGGGATCAACGCCAATATTATGGTGTTACTACAAATGAAGTTTAATAATTAAATTATTTATTTTTTAGATTCATGAATTATGCTATAATGTAGTACTTCTTTAAGGAATTAGAAGAATGGATGTACTATAAATGATTAAATGTAATCAAGGTATTCATATGCTTGTTGTTTGTCCATAAGAGATATATTATGTTTTTTTGAGGAAAATATGATGTTCAGTATGCATTCTTATAAATCATTAGGATTTAAATTTTTGAAACAAAATGACATTTGATTTTTTGTTTATGAAATCAATTTACTTGTAAATGATCATTGATTTATGGTTTTATAATGCTTAACTTTATAATGACCATGTTCTTTATCACTATCCATCTGAATCTGTTGGTTATATTTCTCTTCAATGGATATGTTTTCACATAATGATAATATTATGCTATTTAAAAGTGTATTTTTTTAGTGACCATTACATTTCCACAGTCCCTATTATTATGATGATGTCTTATTATCCTTATTTCTGATGTGGGATTACCACAAATGTATTTTTAAAAATTAATAAATGTTACTTAAATATCAATTTCAATTTTCTGGGATTCAATTAATTTAAGAAGGGGAAAATATAACACCCTCTATATTTCTAAAAAACATTAATACATAATTTAATTTATGTGAAACTGATTATATGTGAAACAACACTTCGTAATTATTTTTATTTAAACAAAATTTATATAAAAAAGACATTATAAATAATATTTATGCTTATTCATGTTTAATTTCAGAAAAAATCATACACCGTGGTGATCAGTATGATATTTAAAGTATAATTTGATAAATTTATTTTTTTCATGAATAGTAACATGACCCTTTTGAATAGAAATGTTACCCTTATGAAAAGGATTATAACACTTATGAATAGTAATCCTATTGAATGTATAGTATCCACACGCATGAATTAATTAATAATATTTAGGCATCTTATAAAATGAATTATTATATAATTATATCATAATAAATAACCGGTATAGATATTATTAATTAATTATTAGTATTTAAAAAACCCAAATGATTATTTAATGTTTCAAAATAATTTTATTGATTAAAAAGAAAATTTATTTTAATAAAATTGGATCATATGTTATCATTTAGTTTTCATATAGTTTTTTGTTAATTTTAAGGGATGTTAGTTCTTTTTTAAAACTGTTATAAAATGTAGTTATATATTTCAAATCTGTATTTTTCAAGTACATGATGGATTTAATAGAAAATTATATTTCCCATAAATTTAAAAAAAAATATAATCGAGGTTTATTTTAATTTTACACATTGATGAATTGTTATGGTAAATGTTTGGGATTTTTCTAAAAAGACATGAATATTTTGTTAAATGGAAAATATGATAATTTATGTTAACTGATAAATACCAAACTAATTGAGTCATATGTAATGTTTAAAATATAATAATAACCATGAATAAAACTCTAAATAATGTACTAATTTATTTATTCAAAATAATCAACCCTATTAATTTTATTGATTAATATAATAAAATAATGAATTAAATATTGAGAAATCAACCCTCTAGTCCAATATTAATACCACCCTCGCCCCCACTTCCCCTCACAACCATAAACCTATAATCTATAAAAATTTATTCCTAATCAGCTCCACAAGACTCTCCCCCATATCCATGAGACATTATTACTAACAAAATACCTAAACTAATTTCATTAAAGTGTCTCTAAAGGGAGAGTGTTCAAGAGGTAAAATATTGTTCATTTTTCTTTTAGTTTCTTTTCATGTAATGTTCTTCAATTATTCTATCATCACTACAACTATTTATTTGGGAATGATAAATATATTATCATTTATATAAAATAATTATATAATATTACTGTGTTATCCATTCTCAAACTCCAATATCCCTCTCTTTTATTTACGAAATGAAATCATCATCCAAGAGGTGTTGATTTACAACCTTCATGGACGACGAATTTTCATCCATCATTTTACCCATTATGGTAGGTAATGAAACCATTTTTATTGATAAACCATAATATAATATATGTATTACCCCCTTCATTATTTTTTGTATGTAACATATTTACATTATACTAAATGACAAAATAAAATTAGTTCATTATGATCAACAATTGTCATAATAATGAAAATTATTATCACTAAATGTCTAATCTAATGATTAATCCACCTATAATATAACCCAATAATATATATAACCATTTAAAATAATTTATACTCATTAAAACCATAAAAATTAAATTATGGTGAATTATACCAATTACACATGAACTTGGACACTCATATATATATATATATATCATGAAACCCAAGAAACAAATGCTCCCAGGCAATAAAATTGTATCATATAGATAATAGAAATTAAAATATATGAAATTAATAAAATTATAATAAAATAAATAAATTTAGTAATGGGTTATTAATTTATTAATTAATGGATATAATTTTACAATAAATGATGTTATGTTCAATTGCAGAACACATTTAGACATAAGGTAGGGGTTTTCTCAATTCACTTTCATTTTTCTAAGAAATGTTCTTTTCAATATTATTTCATGTGTTTGGAATATTTTTAATATTCATTCATTATCTATAATTGGAAGAAGTTTATTTTCCTGGTATTAAATTTCTTATTTTAGGATCATTTATTTTACGGGGATTGTGCTTTTATTGTTTGCAAAGTGGTATGTTTTTCTACCCAAACATTCAATTTTTCGATTAGGTTCTTATTTCCCTAAAACTACCCCAATGTAATGATTATTATTTTTACGTATTATATGTTTTTTTAATATGTTACAATCTAATATATCCATATCATTTCATTTTATATTTATGGAAATTACATGTACTACAACATTCCCTTTTTAATTATTTCCCATATGTCAGCCCGATTAATGGTAATGTTCTGATTGATTACCCATTTTCATGTACCATCTATTATGTATTTAATACACCATTATATTTCTAAAATATATAATGTTTTCATGAAAAAAATATTTGTTCATTTTCTGTGTTATACAAACATTTAAGACCAATAAATATTATTTTTAGAAAATAACTCTTCTTCTCAATGTAAAAGGAGTATTTCTCTTCAGAAATTCATTACAATGTTAATAGTGTATATCCTTTTTCAAAACCTGTATTAAATTATACACTTTTTTGTTATTGGTATCTTATGATAATCAACTACAGTATTTTAGAAAATGGTTTATGATTAGTTCGACTATGGTTGTAATATCTTGATACCATTCGACATACTACTCAGAATGGTTAGTGATCATCTCTATGGAATGGGGAACATTAATAAAAATCTCAAATATATATATATATATATATATTATTTTTATCCCTATTAATAAGTGAAATTAATTAGAATTATTATATAAATGGTGGGTACCTCTATAGCCTCTCGATGTATTGAGCGGTGGTATGAGAAAAACTAGATATGGTTTGGGGCAAGGACTTACCTAATTATTAGATTCATGGAATGAATCCTTTAAAATAAAAAATACATTGAATGAATCCATGAAAATAATAGATTATTGGCATTATGATTTGAAGTTATATTTTAAATATCTATTGTTATTCGTTTCCTTGATTATGAATCTAGAAATTGATAGTGCATGAGATTATTCGACTTGTAGAATATCCATGGTTATCATTTATTATCAAATTTTGTAGTAATATTTTATTTTGGCCATATTATACCCATGATTATGTTTCAATTTCATTTTTTTCATACATTATTCACCATTCCTAATTAAATATTCTTATATTATTTTATATACCCATACTAAGCATCTGAGCTCATCCCTTTCTTATGTTTTAATTTTCTCGATGACAGAAAGATAAATATTATGAACGAATTGCACAGATAATCTGAAAGTTATGGATATCTGAAATAGAAGTGATATATTTTATTTACATTAAATTTATTATATAAAACTTATGATGTATTTAGTTTTCCAAAACAAATAAACTATTCGATCGATTGGGATTTGAACACCTTTATATTATTTCAATTTCATAAAGTATGGAACCTTATACATGATATTGGGTTAAGGTATTTAATGATCCAACAAAATACATCATATTGAAAAACTAAAAAACTTGAGAGAATTTTTACTCCCATAACCAAACCATGCTTCAACATTTGGAAGAGTCACTATAAAGAACACGATGTCCAATGAAAAACTCATGAGGTTTCCTCTTATAGTCGGCATATGAGGTCTGATGATCTTACACTGCCTTCATCCTCTAATAATAAAACTAAAATTTCACTATCATTACATTGATCCACATAGTTTCCAAGAACTACAAACACCCCATCCTCTTCCCATCATAATGGAAAATTATAATTTAACTATTATAAATCCTTAATAATTCCATGCCACTATATGAGTGATATATGTTATTTTAATCTAACTCAATCAATTTTAGGAGTGAATCACATCTTATTTTGATGTTTTAAATAAATGACAATAACAATTCCTCTATCATTTGGATAGTTCGGTCTATCTTTCAATTGATCATATGGTATATAGAATTGATGAAGTGTATATTAGTGCCAAAAAGAATGCTAAAATCCATTTCATAATTTCAAGGTAAATAATGCATCCAGGTCTAATATAATAGACCTTTGGAATCTTTGTTTCCATGCCATCTCATCCACATTCCTTTTTTAAAAGGAATAATCTTCACTAATGTTGTGGTTAATATAAATAGAGCTTTATTTTTCACGAAATCCTAAATTACACATATAAAATTACAACCGCTAGGAGATTAGGATAACCCATTATGAATTCCATTAAGATGTCATAAAATTTCAACATGGTAATATCCAAGCGATATAGTAAATGACTAAGAATAATGTGTCCAACCACCTCTTTCTGGAATACAAAACATTGGGAAACTGACTCCATAACTATAAAATTCACCCTAGGCCTTAAAAACTGACATTTCAATGCTTTGTAAATGTTTCTAAAATAAGAATGTACTACTAATGGTTACCAATGAAATACACTTAAACAATATGATGTTTCACAGAAAAAAACAATTTCCTTAAACCAACACTCATTGATTTCTATCCATAGAACAACCATAATCTGAATCCCCAAAAACAACATGGTCTCTTTAGACCTTCACGTAAGAATCCCTTGATTTAGAATCCTCTTCCTGCTACAGAAATGTAAACGTCATTTCCATCTAAAATTGATAAAATATTCCACCAAATACTCCCATATAAATATTCATCAATAATATATAATATATCACACTCCAAGAATCCATAGATTCACACATGGAATCAGTACATGACTTCTAACATTGTTAATTGGCTAAAACAATTCCATTTCACCATATCTACAGAATCTAAAACTAATAATCCAATAAGAATTCCAACCACCAACATCAATGAATGTTTAAATCATTCTATTAGAATTAATACATTAGAAAAATATAGTTTGTAAGAAAGATATAATTATCATTGATGAAGTAATATCACCACAACCTTTGTGAAAACCCAATTGGAAACATCTCAAGTTCAAGTGTGGAATATTTCCATTGATGGGAAAATAACAGCTGAGAACCTTAACAAACAATGTATATATAATTTATTATAACACATCCCAAACCAAAGAAAGGGGAATCATAAAAAACGCAAATAGAACTCCATATAATGAAAAAATGGAAGGGATGTTTGACTAGCTCCTCATTTCGGTAGTAAAATGTTGTCTGGAATAGGTCAGTACAAAAGCATTCCTTTTTATATTTTGTCAAAGATGTATATGGAGTCAAAAATCAATAATAATTGGTTGCAAACCTCTTCTAATATGTTAAAATTCCAAAAAATATCTACACATATACCACAATCTCGAGGGCTTTAAATGACACAGATTCATCTATCATTGAAGGATTTATAGCTACTCTCTATTAAAATACTAAATTACCCATGAAATAAACATTTCATGCAGATAATTTTCACTTTAAAAACAATCTAAACATCTATTCTTGATGAAGAACTCTGTAAAAAGTATATAGATTTTATTAATTATTCTTCATTAATAATGAGTGAAAAATAATTTCATCAATGAAAACAACTATGAAATTATCTATTAACGTAATGAATACTGATTTTATCAACCCCATAAAAAAATATTGAAAATACAACACACAAATGAACATCCCAATGAACTCATAATTATGATGAAGATAAAATAAAGTTGTCTTCTGAATACCCTCATCATTCACCTATATATAATGATATTAATACCAAAAATAGATCTTTTATAACCAAATATATCCATTTATATGATAAAATAAATCATCAATATGTAGAATAGGATATTGGTTCTTCAATATCACTTGATTCGTGCAAAAAAATTGATATGATGTCATAAACATACAACATCCTACATTAAGAAAAAATATTGGTGCACCCTATAGTGACACGATGAAATGAAAAAGAACAACTACAATAGATCATCATAATTTGATCCCATCACTTTTAACTAAAAAGGATATATCCTCTATGTATAAATAAATATAGAAGACATGTTAGGATATTTCATGAACTCAAACTGGATCTCCCATTGAAGGGGTAACGATACATCCTACTCTATTAATACATTTAGGTTCTCATCAGAAAACATGTAAAAAAACATATACTTATCCCACTATGAGATCAGAATAAACACATCCATCAAGGATGAAAAGGATGGGACACAACTCTAACCTATTTGTGTGCCTTTATCACTAAAATTTTTGACCGAACTCTATCAACATCATAAAACACAATGTGCGTCCTAAATCAATCCATGATTTCCTACAGATAAGACAAAATATCCACGATGATGATGATTTCATAGGCATGTACCCAAAAATACAGGAAATATACATAAGATTCATAGATGCCCAATAATATCTCACTTCATGTACACACTTCCTATAAGTATATTGGACCTATAACTATAATAGTCAATGACAATGGTACTAGAATCCTATTTACCTCAAGTACCAAAGCCTAGATTTCGGTAGGTGATTTAAAGTAATATGACTCTCTTGAGTCAAAAAAATGTATTCCCCCACATATAAAATAGTCAAAGGGTCCCTCAAATGATATATGGATGTCCTTTATTTGGAAACACTAATGTATGAAGCTATCAAAAACTAGATATACAACCTCTCTAACACTACTAATGACAACCTCTATAGTTGTTATCTACTCTCTAAGTATGAGTAGTGTATTAGGGCTATACTATCCTGATTTCATGTTCAATATGATAATACCGAACCGGATAACCCTTCGATGTCTACCACATATACAACTTCTTCAGAAGAGGAACATGAAGAAGAACACCCGGTGCACATAGAATCCATAGAATGGTCGAGAAATCTCTCCACTGATGACCTAATAATCCAATTATAAAAACTATTGTCAGATCAATTAGTATATGTATGAGATCATTTTCCCCCATTTTAATGGTTTTATGAGGGTTGGAACTTACCACATGTTTTCCAATATATTCTATAGGATCATTAAATAGAACCTTGTACGATATCAATTCTGTAATAGGAATCATGGTGACTCCCCTCTCATGAATTACCAATTCCGTATAGCTTCATCAGGGTTACCTATGAGCTTTCAAACCCAATGAAACACATATTCAGAATACAAATGGGGACCTAGTGTAGGATATCTATATGAAAATTCTCCTCATAATTTTCTACCTTGACCTCAACATCTTGAAACTGGTCTGAAACATATCAGAGAAGGTATCTGAAATAGATCTATAACTATCCCACCCTAGAAATCCCTTACTGAAGGGTATGTATCTCTTGTGTATTGCTAATATATTATGTCTATGAAAAAAATATTCATTGTAATATTATTGGAATACCTCCCAATAGTCCACTGACTCTGTGCGACCCTAATGTAACAACAACAACCACTTCCTCCCTGCCCTGTGTATCATCTTCATAGACAAAAAATGGAGTTCCCCTTCATAGAACATATAGAACTAAAATCTATCTCATCCTCCCCCAACCAGTCTTCTATAAAAAAAATGTAAATTGTATCATACATACTTTTGTATATTCTGAATCAAAATTTTTCAGAGTTACCCCTCCATGTTTCTTCCTCATCGACATCTACATTGTGTTGATTTTCACAATCATGATATTGAACATCGTCAGCGCAAACCTACTGAGGACATTTTCCAAGATCCATTCAAATAAAATGAGAAACTAATTAAACTCTTACACATTGAATATGAAATATTTTACATTATTTATTTATTATATTTTTTTAAAAAAACCTAGAGGTCTAATATTTTCAATCACAGATAAAAAAAAGACTGATACATGACCATTTTCATGGCCTCTACCCAAGATATAGTATAAAATCATATATTATGTCAAATAAAAATGATAGTTTGTGAATTTTATCACCTAGGGCCCTAAATAAATGTCATTTTAACATTTCTTTCTAAACTTTTGTAAAATATTTTCACTACCTACCCATGAAACCGCACCTATTACTAATGTCAAACTCCATTATATTCATTTACAAGAACAATTGATTCAACTATTCCATGACCCCTTCCCATAATCATTTATCAATTTGGGAACATTGATAGTGACTACATTATTACTACCTCTAGAATTCCTAGTGTTGAAACTAGAACATAGGGTATACTAAACATGTATATGGGAGGCATTACCCAATAATAGAATCATGCAAAATAGATGGATAAGATAGTTATAATAACCAAAATGTTCCATGAAATGTATTTAAAATAGTTCCTAAGTCAATACATGAAATTCCACACAGTATTTTAACAACAAAAATAAAAATTAATTGTAAAACAAATTTAAGAATGGTACCAACCATGAATCCCTAATAGATCTTAAACCCCAATGAAATAGTAATATCAAGCCCTTTCTCCAATATAGTATCACTGATATGAAAAAATATAATATATATATGTACGGTGATAATAACATAATACATAGTAGGAACCTCCTTGATTATTATCCAATAGAAGATAAAGAAATAATGCAAATGAATATTGAAAAAATTTGAAACTCACATATCACCTAAACATTTATTTAATGTGACAAGCCTCAACAAGGAAAAACATGAAGAAGTATCACATACAAGAGAGAATAAAATAATATACTGATATTTCAAAAGTTCCTCATTCCCAATTCCTTACCATTTTACAATCCACCATAATGTCGCATGTCCTAATATATATATATATTCAAAAGAATGGAAACCCGAAGACACTTAGGAAATGCATCATAACAATCACATTTTGAATCACATCATGCCTTCCAAATATCCATACAAATTTTAACCTTGTAGTTCATTAGTGCCACAAAAACATGTATGACATATATTAAAGATATGGTATTATACATCAAACCATTAAAACATATACATAGACTAAGTGCCTCAATCCATTATAACCTTTACATGTTATAACTATAATAATATTTTGGATACTATATCCTATAATTAATTTGATTAAAATCCAAAAACTATTAAATATTTAAAAACAAATACATTGGAAAAATAAACCTTGTTTTTACTAGAATAAATAATTATCAATAGATAAGATAGGTGCTAGAGGGGGTAGTCATTCACCCATCCATCAATAAGGATGTTGCGGAAAACACACTCTTAGAATCCATTTTGTGTTAGTAGCATAAACTGACATGTGTGGGGAACTATATGAAATCACATACTGTATAGGATATATTATAGATCAAATCCACATTCTAAGAATAAAATATTATTAGAACCCACTATAGATAACATTACTCAAACACCAGTCTATCATTCGTAATAAAAGATATCATACTAGATCACAATTTAATTATAAAACTACAAAAATTACTTCTTTCCCATTCTTCATTTCAATTAATTAATTAATTTATTGACCATAAATTAGAAAATAACATTATTCATCATTAAATGAAATTAAAAATTTCATTAAATTATTTATCTAAACATGTCTATGAACTCTAGGAAAGATAATAACATTTCCAATTGTTTATCAGGACTGATATATTTTTGGAATTTCTGTTCCACCACACATGCCCCATCGGTGATGAATTATTAATTCATTTTTACAATTACTCTATAATCGATGAACTATTGTGAAACAATTGTAATCTACCAACAAAATTAAAACAAAAAATCAATCACATATAGATTCCTTAAGCCATGGGAAAATGAATGTAGATAAAAAACAACCCATCCACCATCCACTAGATAAATTTAAATTATATAATACATTCTCTAAACACCACATCATCTTGTATTCAGGTATTTAACATGTTCCAACATATATTGATCAATCTTAGATACCCGCAATAATTTACTACTACATACTTAAATCAAATTAATAAACTACTTCTACATAATATGGGCTTTCCCAGAATCATTTGATATTCCATCTTTGGGTTAAATCTTATCCAGGCCTCCATGGCTGATTTCACATCATCTATCCTAAGACCAACCATGTTATTCTCATATAAAATATCTCATATTTAAATAATACCACAATTTTTATGAATAAATTCTGAATATTCAATAGGGAATCATAAAACATAAAATAATGCATTCTTCCTTCACATAATGTAATCTCTCACAACTCAAAACCCAAGGCACTCATACTTTGCTAGATAACAGGAAACTCTATCCTTATAAATTATCATTGTCAAAAAAAATAGATTCTTATTCAATCCTGAATTAACTAGTTCATATTTCTCATGTTCAAACTACAGGGAATGTAAGGAATCAAGATATAACAAGCTAATCAATTAATTAATTAATTAACATAATCATTCATTCAAGGAACCAATAATTTTAATATTTCATGCATTTTTAGTTATCATCAACAATAAAAATTTACATTCTATCCATTACATATCAATTAAATTAATCACACAGAATAAAATTTTCAATTAAACATGTATATTGGATCAAATTTATTATAAAACATTTGAATCAACCACCAGATTACAAGCATGCAACTTATTTAATATCTTCATGAGACTAACTATAAATTAATTATTTATATACGTACCATATCAATTTCAACATGATACTAGAAGAATAACATCAATATAACAAAAAATTGACTAGATTTACAAATATCAAAAAAATCACGAAAAAACACTATCATATTAAAAATCATCATCATCGAAAATATATGATCACTGATAATTCATTTAATTAGATTTAATATTATGAGGTTAATTCTATAATCATACATTGGGATAATGTATGACAAATTTATATTTCCTCGTAAGAAATTATTATAAATGAATACATTAACTCAAGGGAATCAATGTTATTTATATTAGAACGAACCAATATTGCATATCCAGATCACCAATCGCAAATGAATATTCATCCATAAAAGGATTACATGGAAAAAACTACACCATCTAACAATTATGAAAACCCCATTACATAAATGTGATATGAAATCTTATATCATGGTGAGATGTTATAGGTGTATATGATATTGATAAAAGATAAACTAAATAAATATATATAATTAATGAATATTAAATCTCCAAAGATCACCAGGTATAATAGTCGAGAAGCCCCAGATCGATCCTCACCTATGAATTCCCAAAACTCTAAAAAGGGAACATCTATATTTCTAAGAATATTGAGAAAGTGTTAGGGTTTAAGGAGAAATATATCAACTACATTATTTTATAAATATGATTCACATTGAATTTACATGATGAGTAAAGATTACATGCCATTCAATTGATAGTTTCCAGGTCATTCTGAAAAACAAATTTCCTCAAACCATTAAATCTTGAATTATTAAAACAAATATGAAGAACCCTATGAATTAGTCTTAAAATCCAAGAACTATTAAATCAGGACATGAAACACATACACAACATGTATTCTTCCGACTTTCGTATTTTAGAATCTAGACACCTCCAGAATCACTCCATGCCATCCCTAAGCACCAATATCTATGGTTGCTCACAAAGGGTTAGACTACATAGATCTAGTACCATACAGATTTATATACATACAAATATAACCATACTTGAAGAATATATAAACCAACTACATAAGGGATGGATATTTTTAAAAAAAATCAGTGATGAAACTATTTTTGAAGAAAATTACAATGTATTTGACAGATCATGAATGTGAATTATCTAAACTATAAAATACATCTCTTCAAGGATAATGAAGTAAGAGATTTCTTATTCGTTAAATTATATTTCATTAAAATATATGTAAATGGTTTATCATAGAGTAAATTATTTATTGAAGAATTATGGACATGCCAAATCGCCATGTTCATGAATATGAGCTATCATAGGTTTCGAGAATACATGAATATAGTAAATTGAATTATTAAATTCTAACAACCCTATCTACAGTCGGGTAAAACAACTTCAATATATATTTCAAAATTATCAAGGATAGAGAAAAATAATCGTCTACAATAATCCCAAAAAAGAATTATTTTAATTAAAACCATAAAGACTATTTTCAATCCCAATTAAGTTTCCTTTTAAAAAATTTATATTATATCCCAAATAATTAGTCAATGTAATTCCATAATTTTCATTAAATTATTTAATTTGTAATATTTAAAATAAAAATCCAAATCCATGCATGTGGTATTAATTAAAAATAAAATTTTCTTATTTTAAATTATATGAGATAAGTTTAAATAATTTCCATTTCATTAAAAATTAAATTATAAAATAATAAGTTAAAGGGTAAATTCAAAATATAATAATATATAAAATCATAATATAAGATGTAATTTTTATTCAAGAATAATAAATAAATTTAATAAATAAATTTTATATTTCAGGTGAAACTAGATTTATGAAAATATGATATCTATATCTTTTGATATGGTTAAAATGAAATTATATAGGAAAAACATTTCACATAAAATGAATAGAGGGTTTTGTAAAAAATATATAAAGTAAATTTTGTTTATAATCAAAGAACACATACGAGAAAGTCCAGGAAAAAGTGGGATATGAACCTTATAAAATAAAAATAAAAAGGAAACAAGTCAAGCATAAAAGGGGTCATTACATAAACGAATGTGCATCACACCACATCAATCAGCCTCCACTCGTGCGGAACAACACTTAGGAGTCGTGAAAGAGAACATCACTCCAAGATCAATAATAGACCTTTTTGCCAGTGGGTTTACCACTAGATTGGCCACTCAATAGACAAGATAAACATCCACATGAATTTGGGAGATCATGCTGAGACAGTCAACCCACTGAGGTAGCACACACCAAAGAAACTGGTGCGTCTTGGTTCTCAAAGCACGAACTACAGTTTAAGAATTAGATTATATCCATACATATTTCTAATTAAACTGGGTGGTGTACTTGATAGCATAAATCATTCCCATAATTCATCTTAAAGACAGTTCCAATTCTAGTAGTGTGATAGATGAATCCATTTATAAACACACGACAAGTGTGGAACACTCTTCCATAACCCGACGGACCTGGTGCACCCAACGCTGCCCCATCAACATTTACCTTGATGAAAGGCATAATTTGTGGTATCCAATGAATATATTTCAGAATCCAAGGCTTGGGTGGTCAACCTAAAACACCAATCATTCTCATAATTTTCAGGTCCGAAATCATATTAAGAATGGTTTCATCCTGTACAATTGATGTTGCATAAACATCCCTATGTACAAACAACAGGCCTTGTAGTATGGTTGAGTGTACACCGCTAAATAGTGACGTATTCTGGGCTTCCCATATGGTTGGAAAAACAACAGTAATAGTATCCAACAAAAGGTTATAAAGGAGCGCACTGAAGTATTCATGTAACTGGAAGGACATAGATCAAGTATTGTCCAGCATTTGTCAAAAACAATCCCAAACAAGATTCTAGTATAGGTTTAGAGCTGCTTGGCCCGATTACATTCCACAAAAGAATGTTTTATAGAGTCCTCAACAACCATTCAGAGAGAACACCTAGAGGCCACCTAAATACAATCCCTCTTCAGTTGATCATTTGTGGGAATATGATTTTTTCAGATTCTCCAATTTAGAAGGAATCTAGAAGGTCGAATAAATCCAGCTGTAAATTTAATTATCCAATAGGGTTGAGGAGTTTGGCCCCCACAATGGTTCATGTAAATATCCATGTAATTTAAATTCCCATTTCTACTATGGGTACAAATATATTTTTAATGATATATATAATATTTCATATTTATTTTAGTTTCGACCTGTATGGGAATATTAAATATAGGAGAATGCGTTTGGTAGAGTAAACATGAGATAGACAAAGGCGCTTCTTCAGTTGGCAGATTTAGATCACAATAGGGCTGTGTGAGCCACTTTGATTCCCAAAAATTAAGTTTGGATTTCCTTCATACCCTCAATTTGGTTTCCTAAATAATCCTCACATATTCATGCTTGAGAGAATTCTGAACAGAAGAGGCAATATAATAATTATAACCATTGAGAATCCTCTTTGTGATTTTTTTCGATAGAATGTCATCAGAATCTTCTTGATAAATCAGGTTCCAAGTGAATTTCCTAATCAATCCATCATTAAAGGTATAGAGGTCCTTGATTCCAAGGTCCACATATCCACAAGCTTGAATCATTCTTTCTGAGAAAACTGTAATCAACTTCATCTCATGCGGTTATCTTGTCTATATGAAATTGTGTGCCATGCTCTGAATCTTTTTGGGAAGTCATCTCTTCCATCGATAGAGGGAGAAGTAATAGACAAACAATGATGTGATGAATGAGATTTCATGGAAGACCCTCCCAGCTAAGGACATAGACTTCCCTTTATATCTAACCATCTGATGTATGATACCAGCCTAAATACCCTTCAAGTAATGCCTTTTTCATATTTCCCCAAAATAGTGGGACCCCAAGGTACTGGAAAGGCATGGATCCCCTCATCACCCCAAGATACATTAAAATTATGTTCCTTTTCCTGACCGAAATTCCATTCCAAAAAACAATGGAAGACTTATCCCAACTGAGGTCCTGGCCAGGAACCTCATCATAATGACTGAAAAGGGTTTTAATAGAGTATATAGTTATTCTTGAAGCTTGTACAAGTAATAAGATGTCATCTGCATACAATAGATGAGATGTGGTGTGGTCACTCACACCATCCATAATATGTTTGTAGAGTCCTATTTTAGAAATGTCATTAATACAACCACTATGGTTATCTTATGCAATGGGAATAAGAATACCAGAATGTGGATCACCTTGTTGTACCCCCCTTGTGCAAGGGAAAAAACCCCTTGGGGAACCATTAACGAGGATTGACAACCTTGATAATCCAAGTATGATACAAATCATATTCAAAACCTATTATAGAAGAAATAACTTTCAAGTTTATCCAAAAGGAAGCTCCATTTAAAAGTATCAAATGTCTTGGAAATATCAATTTTCTTGGGAAATTCCCTTATTTTTTCTATTTATTCCTAAGATTGACACACTCAAGGGCCATGAAAAGGTTCTTTTGGACGTTCCTCCCATGGAAAAATAAATTTTTTTTAGTATTAATCATGTCATCAACCAAACCACCCATCCTGCTCACAAGAATTGTTCTGATAAGTTTGGGTCGTGTGTTTCCAAGAGAAACTGGCCTAAAGTCCTTGATGTCCAGAGAATTCTCTTTTGTTGGGATGAGAGAAATGAAACAAGAGGACATTCCATGTGGCATGTATGAGTGGGAGAAATAATCCGCAATGGCTTGTTCAATCTCATTCTGCAAAATTTCGTAGTAGAACATGAAAATTATGTTAGAGAATCCATCAGGACATGGGGCAATCTATAGATTTAGATATAGGATAGAAGACCTTATCTCTTCTATTCATGGGGGAGCAATTAGAAGCTGATTTGAGTGTTCATCAATACATGGGCTGATTTTTTCAACCACAGAGTGAGTATTAGATGTATCATTATTAGAATATATACCCTTCAAGTGTTCAAAAAAATCAAGTGCAATCTCACATTCTTTAGTGTTGAGATTCCCACCAATGATGATCACCTTGTTCCCTTCACACGCCCTCTTTTCCTTGTGAAATAGGTTGAAGAACATGGACTAATTGTCCACATATTTTAACCATTTCTCCAACAGTTCATATATTTCCAATATTTCTTTCACCATTAATAAATCATCAAGTTTATTATCAGCTATCATTTCCTCTCTAGATAGGATAAGTTTCCGCTCATGGAATATATGAAACCTAGCCTGCTCCTCCTCAAAATAACTGATCTCCTCATCATATTTTGAAAAATAATTTCTGCTACATTCCTTTAGAAACACCTTAAGATGATTAATATTCACAGAAAGTCTGTGGAGAGGTCTCTTAATGGCTTTAGACTTCCATGCCACCATGAAAACTTCCCGGCATCCTGGAATCACAAGCCATCCATTGTTGAATCGAAGGATAACTGGGGATGACCTTGTCAATAAGGTGATGACATCAACAGCAATTGGATTATGGTCATAGTAGTTTTGGGGAAGTGGAAATCCAGATACTCCTTGGTTTGTAGCATGGTCATCAATATGGAAAAAGAATTTATCGATATTGCTACCTTATTTCCACTCCCATGTGTACCTACACCAAGAGAAATCCGAACCAGATATGAGAAATTGATCTAGAATGCAGTAATCAATGCACTCAGTAAATTCTTCAGTAGGTGTCCTATTAAAGTTATTTCCAGTTTTCCCCTCAGCCTTTAACACTATATTGAAATCCCCAATAATAATCCATTTTTGATCCATCCATCTAGAGGTGAATTTGAGTTCCTCCCATAAATCCCTTATCCTGATATAAGAGGTGAGAGTATAGACAAAATATATTGAAATATCATGTCTAGTAAAGTTTTAATTTACCAAAACACTTTGAGACCCACTTTCATAGGAAGTAATATTAATGGAATCATGCCTTAACACCTATTTGTGGCCTATAACAGATGCATGTTGACTATTGAAGACAAATCTGTACCCAATGGAGCCCCTTTTGTATCCCTTATAGTTTTCAAAGACAACATTAGGTTATCCAATACTAAAAATCATCGAATTTTAGTCCATAATATAATGTCGAAGGGCCCTGATCGTGTGGTAATTTCCCATCCCTTGAAAATTCCATGAGAGGATTCTCATTTTTTATTGGCCTTAACTCTGATCATAGGCCCCCATTTTCTCTCTAACGAGGATTGTTTTTTCCCTTTCTTCCCCTGTCCACCTTTCCCCTTCATCAAACGATGCAAATGGACAATAATGATATGGGGTTCCATAGTCACCTGAGTTGTCGCACTGACTACATTCTCTTTACCAGTGCACTGGTTATGTGTATCAGTGGGAGCATGCAACTCTAATCTACCACTGGAAACAATAGTATCCTCACATGGGCTGTCTCTGACATATTCAGTGGTTTTATTTCCCTCCTCCTACATGGCCTTACAGTATTCATTCAGTATCCCAACTGTTCCATCATTGACACAACCAATGGGTGCACCAACAATCTCTTTTTGGCCACCTGTTACTAATTCTTTGTGTCTGGAACCATTGACATCAACTAACATTCCATATGACCTACCACTGGGGGAAGTAGTGGAAACCCCTGTAATGATTATAATAAATTTAGTATATTTAGACTCTTCCACCTCATCTGTCTATAGTCTTCCACTCAACGGAATGAAGGCATTCCCAGATATAATAGGGGGTCACTACCAACATTATGCCTCCTTCGGGCAGCCTTATAGTGGGATAATTGGGTGATGTTTCCTCCTGGATCAGAAGTTGGATTGCAATAAATACACATGCCATTTCCAATTTCGTGAGAAACTATTAAAATAGGCGAAGAAACCCGAGTTGCATCCTGATCAGCCTTCGACAAGTTAGGTGTTCCCTTTTCCACATGGGCAGTGACATCACACTGAGGTACGACAACCTACCTATCAACCAAAGGACCACTATAGAGGGAAGAGGGTGTCAGCTAAGTCTCCTCAACTAGGAACTCTGCTGCTACTACTATCCCAATCTGTACCCCATTGTGAAGTAGATCATTCACCATGGTCGTAGAGGAAGATCACCCCATATTCAGAATTTAATTCTACCTCGGTTCAAGTCCATGACCATCTCCCTTTCTCTATAGGGGCTCTGTAGAACATTTCTACATCTCCTTCCTTCTTCTACACATGCTCTCATCAAGACCCTTCATCTTACAGAAAATACATAATTTTTCTCGCTTACACTCAATAGTCATGTGTCAAAAGAACAAGAATCTTGAGAAAAAAAATGGATTCCTCTGATATAAAATCTCATGATTCATGTTTTCATCCCTCATTTGTAAGAACTACCTCCTCAACTAGCGTACTTGACATGTCAACTACCACAAATATTCTTGTGTAATGCCCAAGCCTCAGGTTTTCTGTCTGTCAGTCCATTCACATGGGGTTGCCAACAGAAAATTCAATTTCCCATAGGATCCTTGGGTTCCAATAAAACCAATTTAGCTAGTATATTCTAATTTATAATTGAGTGTGAGTATTAAAGACATTCATTTAATCAAAATTATGTTCCCATTCTTGAACATTCAGAAAGCCAGGGATCAAGGAAATAGTGTCTTTGCTCTATGTTTAATGCTTACCCTCATCATGGGGATGACCACATGGTAGTACCCCTACCCATCATAATAATTCTACAATCATAAAATCCCCAAATATCTTCAACCCATTTTGTTAGATCCTAAAATTTCAACATCTGCTCGACCTAAGGAATGACGACTCTCGTGATAATAGAATTATGAGATAGGTTGAATCATTCCTCAACTACATCCGAATTGACTGACACATGAAAAATACTCTCATTCCTTATCACTCTCTAGGTGGAGGTTCTTCAAAATCTGAGAATAAGGGCCTCGTTGCATTTCTCACCACATCCAGAAATTTCCATTTTATCCTAGTATGTTCGTTCAAAGGAACTACCTTGAGAGATTCACCCTTTATTTTGGAATAGAACATATCTTAGTGACTAATAGGATCAACACGGGGCCTCTCATCACTAGCATGATCTGCGCACATCCCCGTGGTGGGATCTAAGTGATCATCTGCTTCACCATATTTAGGGTTTTCCCCTAGTTCCGCTTGAACCATCTTCATAAAACAACACCTATGATACATGAATTCTCATGATAAAATATCCCCCTTTTTATTCATTATAATATCAAATAGTTGAATATAGAATTCAAAACATTTTTTTAATATAACCAAAACATAAAAACGAATAATAGTTAAGTTAATATAATCATATGGAAAATATATCCCCTTTTAAAAAATAATCATATGAAAATATTAATGAACAAATATACTCAATGAATACAAAATTTAAAAATATAAACTCCCAAAAACACATGTCATATGATAAAAGAAGAAAATATATTCTAGACATTCTAAATTAATTGATAATTTTCCAATGAAAGGAATAGAAAATTATATAGAATAAAATCTCCCACATGAATTTATGCTTTATTAAAAAACATACACCTATAGAAATGATTATAGAAAAAAACCTAAAATACCCAATTTAATTCGATGGAAAATATTTTATTTAGGTACAAAAAAACCATTTTAATAAAAATTGTATTCTAATATTTCTAATCCAAAAAAATTAAACAGAACCATTTTTTAGTACACATGCTATTTTGGGTTCAATTGGATTAATAACAAAAAAAATTGTACCTTAGAATATTAGATACATTTATTAACTATTACATGAAATGATAGAGATATAAACTCTAGTTATATATTGTGATTTTGGAAACCTTATAGAACATTCATTATAATAGTATCAATGCATATGAAATTTAAAACAAGCGAATGATCAATAAAAAATCATGAATTTAAATCAAAGTTCATAAAATCTCTATGAATCTCATGGTTTTATTTTTAAACAAGCATGTTCTTTATCAAAAAAATTTCTATTTTCTTATAAATATCCAAATTATCTTTTAATTTAATATCATAAAAATACTATAATTAATTGAATTTTTATATTTTCATAACATAACATTTTCTACCAAATATATTATAATTTGTTAAGAAAAAATTAATATAACTAAAGTGTAAATTTACATTATTCCATCTCATTATTTTTATAATGAAAACCTATAAATCAATAACTCTTAGAATTATATTTTAATATTTCATGATCAGAATTTCATAACCTTGCAACTTCAAGGAATAATTGATCACTTTCATCAAAAAATTTATTATATTTAGACTCATTAAATAATTATATTTTCATTATTTTATGATTTTTTACATAATTAACATGATTATCATCTAAAATTAAACAATTAAAATAGTTGACTTAAAATTACATACCTCAGTTTTTACAATTCTATTACATGAATGATCAAAATACTCCTTAAGATTAAAATATTTTTTCTCACACCCTCGATTGAGTTTCTTTTTCTAATTTTTTTATTTTATGTCTATCTATCATTAAAATTGATACTTCTGTAACCGATTTATAGAATATGATACATGTCTGAAAAGATAATCATATAAATAGTAGATCCTTGTATCCTTTTCATGGGCACCACTCCTACAAACATCAATTTGCCGGATTAGAATGAAACCCATTCTTCCTACCATGAGAATCCACAAACTTTTTGTACAACATTTTTTGTAGGTAATAATAAATCAGAAAATTCATTTCAGTAAGGTATAAAAACAATATAATACTTCTTAAAGGTATTATAACATATTTTGAAAATAATTATGTCCATAAAATTATACCCATTCAAATAAATAAATACACAAATTAAAAAACCAATGAAGAGTTGAATATATAATGTTGTAGAGGAAAAAGTTGTTCAAGCCATGTATAATTTAGTTAAATGATGTTTGGGGATTCCAATATAGGTAAAATATGTTTATTCATAAATAATGAATTTGAAGATGAATTGTTCCGTCCTTGAGATATCAACACAAATCATATAAATAGTTGACAGTGGGATCACATGACAGTCTATGATTTATTATTGAATTAAATCATCATGTTTGTGATTGTGAACAATAATTTGTTATGAGTATCCATGAATTATTTAACTTCAATATTATGAAGATAAAAAACAATCTCTAAAATGGTATAAAAGTTCAAATAAAAATTTCAAAATTATTCAGTAATGGGAAATATTATCACCCAGAATAAACATGACCCTGTATTTGAAATCAAAACATAATGACTAATTCGTGACAATTTGAATTTACAATTTAATAAGTCATATTAATTCTGAATTAATCATTCTATATAATTACATAATTTTCATAATATATTGTGATTTTCAAATTTTCCATGTATATTTCAATTCCATACAGTGCATATTAATTTACACATTTAATTATGCTACATTAAATAATTTAAAACAATGTTAAATAATTTTCATATTATTATATATTAAATTAGAATATAATATGTCGATTAAATTAATAAAAAATTTACATATTTTTAAAATCCAAATATTTCATATTAGTGTTATTGAATAATAATGATTAATAGTTTGATTAACATTTTATTATCCAAATAAGTCACAAATTATAAATAAAAAACCTCTAAAAACCATGATTTAGTGAAAATAATGTGATCTAATAAAAATATGTTAAAAAACATATCATACACTTTAGAAAAAGAATTAAATGTAAATAATCAAAAAATTAAATAAAATGTATGTATGAACTTGCGTAAACAATGGAAATTAGAAATGTGGAAACATAGTGATGATCCCTCATTTCCAATATTTGATAAATAAGACTCGTAAAGTGAACACATACTACTTGATGATATGATTTCTTCCATTTTAGAAATATTTCTTGATGTGATTACTTTTAATTATAATTTCAATATCAAATGAAGCATTATAATTATCATATATCGTTATTGTCTAATATTTTTTAACAAATATTATATTAAATAAATTTATTCATCTTATTAATGAATCCTATATTTAATGATGGAATATGACTAATGATGACATATGACCAATAACCATTTGACATCTATATTAAATTTTTCCAATATAATGTTTTGAATATATAAATCTCTAAAATGATTTATCATATTCCATAAACTCTTATGTCTATATGTTGATCAGGTTTATTGTTTTTTGTAGTATATATAGTTTTCATGGGAGGTATGATCTATGTGCAAGATCATGGAGTTGAATATTTCTATGTTGTTTAATTTTTTTTTTATTATTTTGAATATTTTCCGAATTTTCTTATTACTATTCCACTTATCCATATTATGAAATATTATTATATAATGTGAATATTTACACATTTTTTGATTCATATTATGTAATGAAAAATTATTGAACATAATAATCAGAAAATTGAACTAAAATATAATGTTGTCCGCCATAATCAAACATTTTTTTTCACATAATTTCTTACCATAATACAACATTTACATAATCAATGTTTATTATGAGTTTAGTGTATTAGAATCCAGGAATATAATACATGAAATAAATAAAGTGAATAAGATAAACATAATATTTATTTAATCATATTTTACGACACTTTTATTATTTTTCCCATGTCACATAGCTGTAAATGATTTTGGGATACATATATCAATAGAAAAGGGTGATAATAAATCTCAGTTAGTTGTTGATAGAAAAAATAGAATGGGGTCGATTACCATTGGAAAACCATGAGGAATTATAACGTAGCATGATTCTATATATACAAGTAACAATATAATAGCACTATCATATGTTCCTGATACATAACATGGAAATGTACATAAAATAAAAAAGGATACAATAAAAAAATATCACAATGGTTCATCACCAATTTTTTATAAAAAAATATTATTATTTTTTCATAATATTATCATAAAATATTCCCAAATAATGTGGTGAAATAATCAATAAAAATTAATTTCTGGAGAATAATTGATTATAAAATGTATTATATTGAAATATGGGTGCACCTTCCATATGGATAAATTTATGTGTGAAACAACGATAATTATACAAAAAAGTATAATTTTTTATTTTATTCCTTTGATTAAGTAATTTTGTTTCCGTAAATTGATATCTGTAATAAATAATGGATGGATATTTCTCGGAAAATAAAAATATATCGAAATATGATTTAGTACAATGGGATATGGTTGGTAACATAAGGGTTATACGTAAATGATTAGGAAAGTGATTAATGGGAATTGATAGAATAATCTCATTGATATAACCTCATTTGGATAGTAATGGAATGAATTTCATTTTAAAAATGCCTAGGAAAATTATTTTATAAATAATTTATAAAATTAAGTACAAACATAAAATTGTAGGGGAAGATAATAAATTATATTAAAAGTGGATTCTTAAGGATTTGTAGGAGCTTTATAGAACATTAAAATCTCATTATAAGGTCTGTGGTTTTATAAAATTAGTGTAAATTTATTAATATTATAATTATAGATAAAATGAATGGGATAATAATTGGATATTTTTGAAAAAATTGTGCTTCTCATCATTAATTTCTCAAAAACCATGGAAACCGTGTCAAAAAAATATTTAGGAAAAAATGATCATCCCTTGGATTTTACCCAAAGTATTAACTATGTGGGTGAGAATTTAAATATTTTAATTGTTTTATGATGGATCGTTTTAAATTTATAATATTTTTGAGGTGGATGTGATTCTTTTTAATTAAGAATTATTTTTAAAACGTTTATTTTATTCTTTCAATTTATAATGATTCATTTTATTTTTGTAAAATTAATGTGATCTCATAAAAGAAAATATTTTAAAAAATATTACTTTTTTTTCTCAAAATAAATTATATTATATCTTAAATAACATTTAATACATTATGGTGTTAGAATATGATAAAAATATTTTTATTATATTTTATTCTATACCAAAAAATGTAATGATATATGAATATTCTAAATGTATTGTTATTAATGAATCTTGATAAATAAATTTCCATGATGATATTTATTTTATCAAATTAAATTTTCAATATAATAAATTAATTTATAAATAAAAATTCATATTAATTGAAGAATATAAGTCTTTATAAAATGTTAAACATTTTTACACCTAAAATTTCCTTTTTACATCAAATGACTATGTTTTCAATTACAATCATGAAATTATTAATTATATAATAATTTCGAAAAAATTATTTCAAATTCTTGATTTTTCCATTAATATGTCTTTTGAATTCAATCATATATTTACCTGAAATAATTATTTCTCCTTTCTTCCAAAAATTACATTTTTCTTATTTATTTTATATTCATGTGATCGTTATATATGATAAAATATGGTAATGAATGTACAACATTTTCATTTCAAACAATAAAATTTACACTTTTTTACTTCTATGGCCTAGATACATAACCACATATGATACAATCATAATCCTTATGTATTGTTTGTGTAATGGTGGTAAACTCATGGGGTGGTTTAACTAACATAATTCATCTACTACTCTACTCTAACATGATTTATTCAGAATTTAAATTTCACTCGAGACTCACTTATTGATGATTTATAATATCACGATCAAGGGTAAACCCTATTGATGTTGCCCTCCATAATGATCGTATAATTGGTCATCAAAATGAATGAATCTACAAGTATATGTCATTGTATTAGACTTATTTTTAAATTTTCATCAATAAATAAAATTAATAAATACTATCTCGAATGTTACTAATAAAACCAACATCATTATTCATTAATATCAGCACATACTATATATATTCCTCGATTATCATTATTCATTATTCAATACATCACATACTATGTTTCTGAACTTCCCTGGTTAATTTCATCCATATTCTTAATGTTTTTATATTATTTTTCAATTTTTATAGTTAGAATGATCTTCTAGGAATAATTAAATACAATTTTTTTTTTAAATTTTTATATATTTTATTAATTGGAATTTATCAACCTATACTCTTATTAGTTTTAATCATTAATATTATTTCATGATAGGAAAAGAAATGTAATATAAATTTTATGCACATTTACTGTAAAATATAATTTAATATTCATTATGAAGTATGAGATTACAATTTAATAAAATAAATACGTTTTCGTATAATATATTCTCTCTACCCCTAATCCCATTATGAAATTTTACCCCAAGATTTTTCTTCCTATTGTAAAATAATGTGTGTATTTTTGCAGCATCAACTCTATAGGATCCCATGTTTAATCATTGATTTAGTTATTTATGTACATGAATTTCATAAGAATGGTTATATTTTTCCTTATCAAATATTAAATTTCATTAATAATATTAATTGGTTCTTCTTCATATGATAGAATAGGTTTTCATTTTACAACACTAGAATATAATATATTTTTTCCTTGATATATAATTTCGTTACATTGTCATGTGGAATGAAACATGAACATTAGAAGGATTTGTATGAAATGAAAACAAAATGGAAATGGCTCCAGCATGCTTATAATATCAATTTTTATAATCAAAGCTGGGTTCACATTCCCTTTCTTTCCCAATATCTCAAATTCATTCCATGGTAATATTATGTATAATACATAATCCCAAACATGAAATAGTTAGTCCTTCATTATATAGTATGACCAATATATTTATTTTATCTATGTATCATTGAGATATTTAGGGATTACTAGAATTTTAAAGAGAGTGTCTTTGGAACGTTCGGGTCCCAAAAAATTCATTATCATTGTTCATTCATTCATGTTTGATTTCTAAATATTTTCTATAAAATACATCAAATAGAGAAAATTGAATCAATAATATAAAATAATTTTTTTGGGTGAATTTTAAAAATTGAAATAATCAGGACGAAAATACATTAAAAATATTTTGATCTAGCCCTAAACATGACTTCCAATGATTGAATATTCATTTCATACTACCCATTACATTGATCATTATAGATTTTGATAATAAAAAAACTTGTATTCATTGACTTTTCAAGGGTTATTCAAAACAAAAAAGTAAATCTTAGATCATGACTATTAATTTTATTCAATGGTTTATACAAAATATCAACACTTATTGAATAAATAGATTTCTAATGATATAATATTAGATATAAAATCATATATTGATAAATTTTGTAGAGTGTTGTTTTGTATATCATTGATTACACATAATTGATTATTTCCCTCATCTTTGTTGTAATGGAAAGTATCATATTCTATAGTGTTGTGGCCCCAAATTCATATATGTATATGTTGTTTTTGTAGGACTCTATTGTGTATTCATTTACCAAATAGTACCTTTTTATCATACTTAATATCATATAGTATAATCATAAATCATTATTATCATGATATACCTAAAAAATAGATCTTGTGGATATCTATACATCAATGGTCTTAAAAGATGTATAGAGAATTTGGATTTTTGACTGTCATCCATAAAATAAATCAAATAAATTTTAGTCAATATAATAAATAGGCATATATATTACCACATTTATCTTTTTTGATTAATATTATACTTAAGAAACTTCTAATTTTTTAGAATTCCAATACTATTTCACAAGATAAGATCACCCCTTAATGATTTATTGATCTTCCCTATTAATGTTGGTTGGGAAATTACTTGGTATAGGATTAATGAATCTCTCTACCTTATGAGTTCCATGTACATCATTACTAACAACATGATCAATGTATCCAATTAAATATTCATTTTTAAAAGAACTATATAGTCCTTCTAACTCATCTAATATTAATGATTGTAATCTATTCTAGGATTATAAATAATATAAAAATAATTTTTCTAATTCTTCTCTAAACATTTTATTTAATGTTTAGTTCTTTTTGTTGGAATTTTTACTTTCAATGACTTTTTCGTCATATATATAAAATTGGTGTACATTTTATATATGAACATTTCATGTTTCTATATCATTAATGAAAAGATAAATGATATTAATTCTAAATCATATGTGTGATATTTTTATTCATATATATTCAAAGTCATTGAACATAGATGACCCCCGGTAATTTTATTTTAGTACACATCCATTTACATTCAATGATCCATCACTAGAAATGAGAAATAATTTTCAATGAACAGACCTACAGAGGACCACTTGGAGAGTGGAAAGATGATCCTTCACATCCCGAAGTCCTCCTCCAAAAGGATCGGTCTAGAGAATAGCATTTTAAAAGAATAAATTAAATATGGGTCCATTCCCTAATATAGAAAAATACATATACACCGAACTATCTTTACGAAAAAGTGTATATGAATATAAAATACAGTAACATATATAATGTCAACATACCTAAAATAACATATAGGAAAATAATCCCATGTATAAATGTGTATGAAAATTTATATTAAGGGGTTAAAGTCACACCCAATAAGAAATTCAATGGGCTAACCAAAACATATATAAACTGTAAAGAGTATAGCAATGGAGATCCACTCTCTAGATCCAAATGTCTATCCAATGAACATGGTCATCTTCAAAATGTATTACTATTATCCATTATTAATAGGTCTACTATAGTCAATGCTAATATGTATATTATCTTTCTAAGACACAATATGCATGGGATAATAATATGAATAGGTGAGTATATACATTTTCAATAGGACACCCTGAAATCATCAAACACAATAATTCAAGAGAGATTATTCATATCATCACAAAAAGTCATGTCAATAAGAATATGAGACATCAACCATAATGAAAAACATAAAATGATCAATAATAATACCAAATAATGTGATAAAGGATATCTCTATCTCTATTATATATAGAAATCCAATGATTCTACGTGTAATAATAAATTTCCATCTATGAGGCCCACCATCATGCCAAACCCTATATGAATGCCTATTGAGGGGGCCACACCACCCCACTATGATCAACTATCAAGGGAGCCACAAATCCAAACCATGAATCTTTGGTGGCCCTTCTATATTATGTATGGAGGAAAACACTGATTTTTATTGTGCGTCATTGTTAAGGGAACCAAAACTCTATTGAAGGATCATCCCCCCAACAGAACTCAATGGTAGTGGAGTGCAACTATGTAGATAAAGGACCCATTCCTACTGTAAGTTATATCCATCACTACTTGAATAATGATTATTTGGAAACCTCTACCTTTTAAGAATGGGGATTTCTAACTATAATGACTATCTGATGATCAAACCAGAATGATACCATATTCGACCACTGACTGATGAATCACTAATCCTGAAACTCCTCACATCAAATCTATTATTCAATAGTGAAGCCCTAAATCATGTTTTATGTTGAAAAAAAATAATGATAGGCTATATTTATTAAAAAATACACATATAGATAATATTGATATGACTGGAATAAGTTATAAATTGAACGCATGATGTGTATGTTGGCCCACATGATATCTGAACCTACCTGGTCACCTAGGTAGACTCTCCTCTAGACACAGTGTCGATGCCAGGTCATACTACATTTCATCTCTCAACCTCTCGGGGTATGTCCACATATATCTATTCATTAATTTTTACATAAATACATTCAAATTTTCAATTTTGTGCACCTGTACATGGATGTATATCTGGTCATTGCCATGTCCCCATTGGTGACCCCATGTACTCCTGGATTACATGACATGTCTGTCTAAATGAATGAAAAATTCATGATTCTCATCATCTATTAGGTGTTCTAAAATCTATATCCAATAATATGTCAATGAAATCAACCATTACTCGAAACAAAATACAAAACCATTTTAATCCTCATGTAGTCTAACTACTGATATGCTATTTACAATCCTAAAATGACACATGGGGAAGAAAACACATTTCATCATATCACATGCATACACAACTTTGTAGGATCAAGACATGAGTATAATAAAGGAATTATAAACTATTATTGATCAGATATTATGATTTTTATTTTTATTTAATTTTAACTATACCCTATATCATTTATCCAACCAGATAATTTCATTTTTATACCTTCTCCATTATTAGGTTCCCCGTCACATGGTCCCATAATTCCTACACACCACCAATAACACAAAAAATTCATAACTAATTACATTACTTGGATATCCAAAATTGAATAGTCCCACATGTCATGAATACCATAGTGACTGAAGGACCACAACCACCATGAGACACTATGTCACCTATTCTAGATCGAACTGCCACCACTCATCTTGTCAAATCTAATGGGATAAGCACTATTGGCCACTACACCCAATCTATCATCATAGGACACACTATATTTTTGGTAAATTTTTCATATGACACCATGTTTCATCTCCTCTCTATAAATACATTATCAATATAATGTGTGTCCCAAAACTGAACCCGAATGGTACCATATTTTTATGAACCACAATATTTTTATAGATATCCATACCAAACAAGGAATAATGATCTATTATGATATTAATTTTATGATTAATGAACAAAATCCATGTTTTTGTTGAATTATCTGAAAAATTAAATACATGTGATTATATCACTATGAACTAGGAGAGAAATTCACAAATACAAAAAAAATAGAAATAAAACCCACCTAGTTTTCAAGCTGGACTCAGTCCAATTCCATTATTACAATGAATGTATGAAAAAATGAACCAATTAAACTGATTCATGAACTATATAGTAATAAATCATAATATTTAATCAACTATAAATGAAAAAATACAATTTCATTTAGTGATTTCGGTTTTTTTCAACATAGCATTCAAAAATATCTGAAATCTAATTTATAAAATTTCCCTATATGGGTTATATATTGATCATTTCTAAAAAAATATTTCTTCTGATGTCATTGAATATTCATTTATGTTCATCATTCATCAAGTAATTTTCCTTGATCATCGTCAATGATCCATGTTCTCAATATTTGACATCCAATAGATATTTCTTCCTCCCCATCAAAAATATCCAAGGGTTATGTGGGTAACACATTGTATCATTCAAAATAGGATATTTACATAGATATGGATAATTTTTTTTAATTTAAAATAAAATAAATAATTAATAATTAATTTTACTAAACTCACCACCAACAGATTCCAAAGACGGAATGTTTGATGCCAAAAGAATTTTACACCTAGGTAAATCCTAGAATTCGATAGTCAACCATGGTATCATATTTCTAATTAAAACCACATTTTAGTTGTTATTACACTTTTTCAATAAAAATAAATATGCATATTATTATATATTATAATTATTTTATTTAATCAATACTAAGTGAACATGGCCAAAGAATTTCTTACATTCTCATTGAATGTTTTATAATTCATCATAATATGGTTCCAATGAATTATAATGAAAAAATAATGTTTCCAAATTCATCGATACATTTCGGAAAATCAGTATGATAGGTTATATAAACTCAGTAACCTAATGATACTGATCTCGCATCTAGATTTATTGCTCTAAAGACCTCTCATGGATGTTCTCGAGCTTCCAACAACATTAAACTTATTGTTAACACTAAACCATTAAGGTTTTTATCCTAAAATTACTCAATTTCCCCAATATTTTTAAAACTCATCAAAGGGGGTATTTCCAAACTCAATGTACATCTCTTCCTTATTAATATTGTGTAATGAGTTTTTAATGGGACTCCTCAACAATGATGCATGGAAAAACCTAGCACCCTATCTAACTATGATCACAATGCCAAACAATATCCCACCTCGTTGTATCATCATATTAACTAGAAGTAGTTAATGTAATAATCAAATAAAGTCTCTCATCCTGGCCCAATCATTGGGATCCTTGATTGGGTTATATCAACCAAATAACATTATCACCCCAAAGAATTATAAAGACTAAAATCACTGGCAGTCCACAATGCACTAATGGAATCTCTATGTAGTCCCCATTCACTAATGGATGATATTCACCTTTCATAACCATCTCTATAAACAACCCTATATCCTTATGAATTTTTCTAACTCTCTTTGACCTGTATAGTTATATCCAAAAAGTTTACCCTTACATGAGAACAACAACTACTACACTAATGGCGTAGTGTTATATATTCTAATACTCAAATTATTTATATGGTAGATGATTCCACGTATATGTCCTTAAATCAATATTAAATACTAATGTATTCACACATGAGCATTAATGGACTATTTTAAATTGTAATATGTTTGGGGTAGAAACATAGTGCTCAACCAATGATGTGTCCCAAATGCCTAATACATCATCTACATAATCTCCACATGAAGTGAGTATCGGAGTGTGAAACTATCACCAAGGGAATTCCACGAATAATGAATACATAATGAACACTATCCTACATCAAATATCTAATAATATCTTCCTTAATATGGTTTTTATGTAGGGAAACATGGTGTGTTTGACAATTTTTTTGAAAATATAATTGAAACACATCACTATCTATGTAATCCCATTTAATAGAACCACAAAAACATCATCTTGTTTCCACACCCATTGGGGAACTATGATATCCACCTTTAGTCATGTGATATTTCAAGAGTTAAACTCAATAGAATTAGGAAATATCATTGTGCACAAAACTAATTATAATATATCCTTGTACAACCTCTCCACAACATGTCAAACTGATAAGGTAATGAAACCTAATCAGAACCTCCTCTTGAAATGTTACTTGTTTCATTTTCCACATATTGATCTAAAATATTCCCCCACATTTAGAAAATCTAGAGAAACATGTCCCGTATATATCTAGTCACAAATTTTCTCACTATTAATATTTTCATGTTGTTTATACTTAACCTGTAGATAAGAGAATGGATAAAAAACCTCAACTACATGTATGTTGCACTGTCCTTAGGAATGAGATCATCGTAGTCAACCATCACTTCTAGGAGAAAATAGATTGTAGCACATACTACTACATGTGTAATACAAGCCTAAAGATTACAAAGAGTTTTATTCTATTTCAAATGAGATCATAATTATATAATAAGTTTAATATAATGATCATCCAATTCTCATTGGCTTGAGATAACAACAATTCATTACTAGGCCTTAAGCGACATCCCTAAGATGCAAAAGGATGGAAATAAATGCTGACGTGTTTCAAATATTAGTGGGGGATGTTGTAAAATTTAACATGTAAACCAATAAAAATTCAAACCATACCTAATAATTAAATATAGGATTCATGATGAAATTGAAGAAAAATCAACAACAACATCTATCTCCAAACCACATGAATGTATGAAACAACAGAAGAATAACCACGTATCAAATTATACAACGGATAAACGACACAAGACTCTAAAGAGATCAAATGAATACATGATCAAAATATCCAATATCCACATTCTCCAAATAGCCCAAACATAATGAGGTAGTGATAAAAACGTATTAAACATAACCTCTTCCCCTATCTAAGAAGTTTTCATTTGAAAAAACACCAATGTGCGAAAGCAGGGGTGAGTATAAACCTCAATTTGTTTTCTCCAATGACATACATACTCATGCCACTAGTATAGAAGAGTAATAAACAATTATATAAAAAAATTAATATAAACAATAATCTCAAAAATATTTTATAACTATACATAAACATGTTTCCAAAAAAATCATTTCTAAAAGCAAACTAGTTCAATTGAAAAAAAAATTCAACGTGTTATTTTTCTCGAAAAATAACTAAAAAATCATTAAAATGAATTATCAATATTCTGTTGACATACCTAATTATTTCTATACATCCACAAAAAATAACCGTTATTATTACATGGATATCCCTATACTCGTTAGTGGTGATTCATTCTATCAATAAATCAGCATTAGTGAACCAATTCACGGGGGAGAGCCCTAACCATTATCCATCTCGTTAATGATGTGGGAGAACCCTAACCCTTATCCTTCCCACATGCACCCTTCTATGGAAGACATCCCTAACCATTATCCATCTCGTTAATTATGGGGGAGATCCCCAACCCTTATCCATCCCAAAACCCCATGAACACACACAACCATCATGTGGAAAACCAAGCGTGTTCAACCAATTCAAACATTTCCATAAAACTGTACATTAATTAAAAAACACTAAATAAACCAATATAAAAATAAACATTTAAATTCAATAAAACAATAAATTTTATTGAATACATATAATCCAATAAATGTGTAACAATTCTATAAAATCCTCATTTTAAAATCATTATTTTAAAATTAAGAACAGAAGCACTCTTTCAAAGTCCACAATTTTCCAGATTTCACAAACCGTCACTCAAGAAGGTTTCCAATAATATTCCAACAACCAAATCACAATTAATTTTACACAAATAAATAAATTTTAATTAATGAAATTACTTCTATAAAGTGGAGTCTAGAGAGAATCCTCCTAACAGGATGGATTTGAAGAAATCCCCAATTAATGAAGAACGTTAAAAAAAATAGGTTGATTCATCAAGAACCTGCCTTAGATCTGTTCTTATAGAAATAAAAAAGTCAAAATATCATTATATTTGGAATCCACACTCATAGATCTACCCATAACAGTTAGAAATCTTTGGTTATGAGAGAATAGGAGAAGTAGATCTAAGTAGATCAATGAAATTGATCAAAAACCATGAAGAAATTACACATACATCAAGAATCCGGCTTTGATTCGCCAAGGAAAGCCTTTTGATCGCCACCAAAATGCTTGTAAGAGGTTATCCTACCATTAGAAGAGATTTATCCCAAGTGATATCTAATTAAGAGAAAAAACATGAAATTTAAAGGCAAAAACATGTTAGATCAACTTATTTAGGATCTAACTTAAGTTCCACACGGTTTGTTCACACGGTTAGACAAACCATTCACTAAACGTGCATTAGACACTACCTTGGAAGGCCCGCTCATGTCCTCCTAGTATGGTCTCCCAAACCCTTATAAAACTATGAAGAATCCACTACGTCAAAAGTTGCAACTACGCATGGTTTGGCCGCATGGTTAGACAAACTATGTGCCATCGAATATACTTCCCCATTGCCTCAAAACAGCATTCCATGTTCTCCTGACTCTCCCATTCATCACCCTTAAAATTATAATCACGAAATAAATCATGTAAGGTGACATACTAGAAACTGGGGGTACTACATTCTCCCCAAAATTGGTCTTTCCATCCCAGGAAA
The DNA here is from genome assembly GCA_963277665.1 of Viscum album. NCBI lineage: Eukaryota > Viridiplantae > Streptophyta > Magnoliopsida > Santalales > Viscaceae > Viscum > Viscum album. The sequence continues at coordinate 823,873,074 of OY728151.1, forward strand.
GTAGAAAATCCTCACCCAAATGAAAGAGTTCTAGACACTTCTCTTTCATTTCATTTACATGTTCCGAATTCTCTTCCTAAATCTGACAATGCCACAAAGAAACCTGCACTAGAGAAATTTTTTCCCATGCAAGATATTCTATTTCCTATCGATAATCCATACATGGATATGTATCAACGATGCATCTGGTTTTAGGTCAATGTGGTCCCATCTAATCACATTGTCACGATCAGGCTGATATTTTTTCAACTGAGATACATGGAACACATTATGTACTGAACCGAACCATGGGGGTAATTCCCACTGAAATTCAACATATCTGACCCATTCAAGTATATAGAAAGGGCCAATTTATAATGACCGATAATTTACATACATTGTTAATACTTCAAAATTGATGTACACTTATTACAAAATATAACAAAACCATGAAATGACCATATAGGTATAGTGTCTTTAGAAACTGGGAAACATAAACAACAGGTTCATAAATCATCTACATTGTCTCCCTTTTATTTTATAATATCTACAGTCCCTTTTGGCATATATTACTTAATACCCTTCTTCCAGACCTGGATAATATAAAACATAAAAAAGGTTGATCTCAAATGCTCAGTAAGGGTAAACAAACGAAATATCAATCACATCATATTCATAATAACATAATATTTTGGAAATCTTACCCTGTAAAAGAGATCATAATTTCATAACATGTGATAAATAATACTAGTGAAATGTAAACCCAATAATCATAACATAAAACATGAAAATTTGTATCATAAACACAAAATCATAAATAATTATTTCTCAATAATCAAGACTCATTGCCCATACTATCTTAGCGGACAAAGTCCATTTCTGAACCGAGTTCACTCTTCGTTTCAGTCCTGTTTCACTGAACCAGATTAACCGGCCATTCCGGCCATTTCTATCTCATGAGATATAAAACATTACCGAATGCATTGTAGGGAGATATAGGTCCAAGCCATCTCATAATGAAACCATTCTTATGTGTGCCACAAAATCATAAATGATACATCATAGCATAACCCATGTAACAAAAATGGGATTCTTATTCATCATGCCATCATAAAATAATAAATATAAGATAAAAGGACATCATAAAATATATTCCATCATAACATAATAAAATAAATGTAAAAATAGCGATACAAACAGAACCCTATATTATCTTATATGGAAAATAATATTGATAAAATGTTTGAACTCCATTCTTGAGGAAAATCTCCTTTATACTTCAAAATCATTTATCCTTTTTTAACATGTCATACAATTTTAAACTAAAATAATATGATTAAAAATAAATATGAAATATTTTAAATGATTATTCATGGAAATAATTTTCAATGAAATCATAAAAATCCATTCATTCCATATATGTTAATGAAAACATTCTTCTCATACTTTGGCTGGAAAAGTCAAAAAATACCTCGTACTAAAAACGACAAAATATTACTTTCATATCTTTTAATAAAAATTACCAAAATGGTAAAATTGGATTTAAAAAATTGTAGGAGTATATAAATAATAATACATATTGGGGAAACATGGATGTGGATGATAAATATTCCCCAGTAAATTCTAATGTATAAACAATCTCGGATAAAAATGAGATTGCAAGATTTTCCCTTACCTTATGTCCGATTTTCTTCGTACGTGTATGGACCTCCTGTATAATGATTTAAATAATGTTATTGACTTATTCCAGAATCGTAGTCATTGTTATTATATCATATATGGTCATATTCTTAGCTTCTTATTAGTAATATTTCATTGCTACTTGTTATTCGGTTGTGTATTTCTTTTTGTTCTTATGCGTGTTGTGTTGAATAAATTATTATTATTATTTTTAGGTTATAGATACCTCATTTCCAAGAATGGTATTAGTGTAATATATATAATATTTACTCATTTAATTCATTTCTATAATCATTATTCAATGAATATCATGTAGAATGAGTCGCATCACATCCTGGAGACGGTAGGCCGTATGTACGCACGAGCGATGATATCGTTCCCATGATCATGGAATTGTATTGAAGTGTATTTATACTATTTCATAATCTATATCACTTTAAAATAATCATATATAGTTATTAAGTACACCATTATACCTGTCCATGTAAGGAGATGGTGGAAAACAGATTACACTACGACGTGGAGACGGTATTTCGTACGTACGCACGCGCGATGATTTCGTTTTTTGTAGGATGGATAGATGGTGAAATTGGTTTGTTTCATATTTATAATAACATATCAGTATATTATTGATACTGATGTTATTAATTCATAATGAAACAACTAAATTAGAATAAGTAGAAGAAAAAAATAAAGTTGAAAGAATCAGTAACGGACATTACCTCTTCTTTGAAGCGCCTCTTCTTAACCACCTATTAGGGAACTATAGATGGTATTGGGAAAAGACCAGGAACTCTATGATGTTTCTAGGGAAGTTTATAAGTTAAATGGTCAGGTTTTGGCTGATATTGAAGTCTCAAAGTGGTGTGAGGAGGAGAGGGTGGAGGTGCCCTTTTATAAGGGAGGAGAGGGGCACCTTAGAAAAAACATAAAATAATATTTTATAATAAAGCCATATTCGGTTTTTATTTGCTCCAAATTTATTTATTTCAATGATAAGGTGGGGATGGGACGAAATAATCTCAAAAAATATATTTTAGACAAGTTTAGGTTACAATTTTAACCTTATCATTTAGATTTTACTCACAGTTAAATAATTTAACTTTTACCGTGTCTTCTAGTTTTCTTACACTATATGGTTAATAAACATACTATAACATGACAAAACAACCCCAAGTTGTTCATTATTAATATATATTAACTTATCTAAGTCATTTTGGAGATCCTTAAATATTTATGCATAAAATTAAAATTAATAATATAATATTTGTTTTAAAAACTATTTTATGTCAATATTGACACTATTTGGTAATTGATTTTTGTGAAAATCATAACAGAATTATTAGTTAAAAAAAGTAAATTATATCAATAATAATATTTCATATTAACCTATAAAATTAGTGTAATTCTTAAAAAGACTCAAATTAAAATTATTTGGGTATTTATAATATCAATTATGTTAATATTTCCTTAATAAGGTAATTACTGCATCATCATTGTGTCATAAATAAATTAAGTTATTTAAAGTCTAAATATTATTAATAAAATACTATTATATAGAAATTCTTGTTATCTTTCTAATTAATATTTATAGTCTAATTTATCCTATTTATAACCCAATACTAAAAATGTTTTAGTTATTAAACATTGATTTTATCTATTATAACTCTTCTTCAAATAAAATAATATTAAATGTCCTAATCTAATCCAAGTGGACCTAAATGGTCATATTTTATTCCTAAGGTTGTCTTTGGTCGAATTAAACTTATCCAATAGAATCATGACATGTGTTAGTGTAATAATAATATCATTTTTACCCTTAATTACCCTATTTACTTTTAACTGTGGTAAACAAAAGTAAAAAAGTTACTCTTAACCAAAAATTATTTTAATCTTATTGAACCACATTTTACACGTTGAGATTAACTGTGTCTCTCGGATTTTCGAAATTCCACTCATAGAATAGTAAAATTAAGTCTTATGAAAATTTGAAAATTCTACTAGGAGGTGGGTAAAACACGGTGAATAGTGCAATAAAATTTTTATATATCTAAAATTATTATAAAATGACTACAATGAATTACATTGAACTTATATAAATATTATGTAACAATTTTGACCTAAAATAAATTTAAATAAAATAAATAATTATTAAAATAAAATGTCGTTTTTTAAATAGTAACCTTGTGTTTTCACTATTCATCAAAAATTGTAAGTTTTCAGAAAAATACCAAAAAATCAACCAAGGATAATTTTGATATTCTGAATCCAAAAATTAAGTCCATTATGAAAGATAAAATTTATAAAATTTCAAAAAGTGGGTATTACTATTCATAATGGGTAGTTTTAATAATATTTTAATAGCATATCGTTGTTTAGTGAAACTCGGTATTGCGTACAACACAAGCTATCATGGAAGGTCGTGATTGCGTGTAAAGAAAGCCAAGCTAGTGTTGGGTGTAGTGAAAGATTTCTTTGATGATTTATATAATATAAAAATAAATTATTCCCATAAAAATCATGGGTGTTACATTCTACCCCCCTTAAAATGAATTTCACCCTCGAAATTCGTCACTTTGTAACATATAGATGAGGATACCTCTCCCTCATCATATTCTCAAGCTCCTATGTAGCTTCTTCTAATTGGTGGTTCCTCCATAAAACATTCACCAAGCGAGTCGTCTTGTTCCTTAGGACTTTTTTGCTACGATCTAGAATCTCTATCTGTTATTCTTCCTAAGAAAGATCTTTCTCCAATGGTACTACTTCTGAGCTGAGTACATGTGATGGATCAGATATGTACTTTCTCAGGAGAGATACATGGAACACATCGTGAACATGAGAGAGATTCGGTGGAAGCGTCAATCGGTAAGCTACCTTCCAAACATGATTCAGTATTTCAAAAAGAACCGATATACCTAGGTCTTAGCTTTCCCTTCCTTCCAAATTTCATTACTCTCTTCCATGGAGATATTCGTAAGAATGCTTTATCACCAACTTCAAACTCTAGGTCTTTTTTTCAGTTATCGGCATAAATGTTTTGTCGACTCTGAGCTTCTCTTATGTGTTTTTGAATAGATATGACCTTTTCTTTCATCTCATCAACAAGATCATGTCCTAATAGCTTTCTTTCCCCAACTTCATCCCAACAAGTTGGAGTCCTACATTTCATTCCATAGAGAGATTTATAAAGATTCATCTAAATACTGGAGTGACAGACATTATTGTATAAAAATTCCCCCAAAGGTAGGTGGTGATCCCAACCACCTTTGAAATCCATAGAGCAAGCTCTTAACATATCTTCAAAAGTTTGAATTGTCCTCTCATACTGACCGTCTGTCTGAGGATTATAAGCAGTTCTGAAACTCAACTTTGTTTCCAGAGTATGCAGAAGACTTCACCAAAACATTGAGGTAAACCTCGGATCCTGATCAGATATAATGGAAAGTGGTACTCCATGCAATCTTACCACTTCCTTCACATATATCCTGGAACGTTGATCCTAAGATAAATCTTCTCTAATAGCAATGAAGTGTGCTGACTTCGTAAGATGATCAACTATGAACCAGATAATATTATTTCCTTTGAATGTTTTAGGATGTCCTGTGACAATGTCCATAGTGATGTTTTCCCATTTCCATTCGTGTATGGGTAATGTTTGTAACATCCCCTTAGACTTCTGTCTCTCAGCTTTAACTTGCTGACAAACCAAGCATCAAGAGACATATTTAGCAACATCTATTTTCATATCATCCCACCGTAATTACTCTTTCAGGTCGCTCTACATCTTCATTCATCCAGGATGAATATATAATTAAGAACTATGATCTTCATCCAATATTTATTTCGTTAATTCTGGGATGGGAGGAACATAAACCCGATTCATGAACCTTATTATCCCATCACAATGAAGGTTGAATCTAGGAACATTTCTCACATTCTTTTGTAGCTCTACATCTTCTTTTTGTGCCTCTTTAATCATCGCATGTATAGATGGTTGAACATTCATTTGAGAAAGATAATATTTTTCCCCTTCCATTATAATTCCAAGATCCATCATTTGTAAATCCATAAATATTGAATCTTTTTTTATCCTCATCATGGATAAGGTAGAATGGTATTTTCGACTTAATGCATCTGACACCTTGTTTTCTTTCCCAGGGTGGTAATGAATTGAGCAGTCATAATCCTTAATTAGCTCTAACCATCTTCTTTGGCGCATATTCATCTCCTTTTGTGTGAAAATATACTTTTAACTTTTATTATCAGTAGAAATATCACACCTTTCACCATAAAGATAATGCCTCCATAATTTTAAAGCAAAGATTACCACAGCTAACTCCAAATCATGAGTTGGGTAATTTTTCTCAAGTATTTTCAACTGTCGTGAGGCATAAGCTATCACCATATCGTTTTTCATGAGAAAACACCCCAATCCCTTCTGGGATGCATCACTATAGATCACAAACCTTTCTCCACTACAAGGCAGTGTGAGCACAGGTGAACCAGATAACCTTATTTTTAACTCCTTGAAATTCTCTTCATACTCCTCTATCCAAACGAACATAACTCCTTTTAGAGTCAACCAGTTGAGTGGATTAGATAATAATGAAAAAAAATTCACAAAACGTCCGTAATATTAGGCCAAAACAACAAAAATTTGGATCTCAGTTACTGTTTTTGGTCTCAACCAACTTCCAATAACATCTGTTTTTGCTAGATCCACAGATATCCCCTCTTTTGAGATTATGTGACCCAAAAATTCCTATTTTTTAAGCCAAAATTTACACTTGGTAAATTTGGCATAAAGCATCTCCTTCCCTAGGGTCTTTAATTCAATTCTCAAGTGATCTTCATGTTCTTACTTGCTATTTGAATATACAAGAATATCTTCTTTAAAGACTACCAAAAACTGATCAAGATAGTCTCTAAAGACTCTATTCATTAGATCCATGAAGATAGAAGGGGAATTAGTATGACCGAATGGAATCACTATAAATTCATAGTGTTCATACCTTGTTTGGAAATCAATCTTTGGTATATCCTCTCTTTTGAAATTTAATTGGTGATACCCTGAATGATGATAAATCTGGGAAAAGTATTGACCCCCGCGTATTTGGTCAAATAAGTCATGAATATGTGGGAGAGGATATTTGTTCTTGATAGTGATCTTGTTATGTTCTCGATAATCAATACAGAGTCTCATTGTTCCATCTTTCTTCTTAACAAACAGAACAACAGCTCCCCAAGGTGATTCACTAGGCCATATGAATACCGTAACAATGTTCTCTTGGAGTTGCTTCTTCAATTCCTACAACATAATTGGGGCCATTCTATAAGGTGTGTTTGAAATGGCCATAGCACCCGGTATGAGTTCTATTGAAAACTCAACTTCACGATTGGGTGGAAGACTTGGAAATTCATTTGGAAATATATTATCAAACTCCTGTAAAATGGGAATATTCTTAATAGTGAGTTTCTCTCCAACCATTTGAGATAAATAACCTTCATTTAGTGTAAGGAAGAACCATAAGATGGATGAAATTTCCACTGGAAGGTTATATTCATCCTTTCATCGATAGATGATAGTAGATTGATCGGGAATAATAAATGTGACTTCACTTCTTTGGAAATTGATATGAGCTCCATATAAAGAGAGCGAATCCATGCCAAGAATCACATAAAATTCCACTATAGGAAGGATCATAAGATTTTTAGGAAGCACTTTCCCACAAACATCAATCGGAGAAGAATTGTAAACTTTTGATGTGACTGTTGTGCCATTAGGGGTTGTCACAGCTAACTCAATATCTAACTACTGAGGTAATATAGTGATACCCTTAGAAAATTCTTCAGAAATAAAAGAGTAGGTGGATCCAGAATCAAATAAAACATTTTCTACTTTAGAGTGGATGATAAGTGTTCCTTCCACAACTTCATTATCGTACTCCACATCGCTGATAGAAATTGCATGTGGATTTCCTTTGTCTTTGGCCTTAAGAGATTATTGGTGTCTATAATCATCAAAAACCCTTCGATTAGGGAATTGATTGACATAATGCCCCATTTCCTTACACTTGTAACATTGAAGTATAGGAGGTGCACTCTGTGTAGCCTTTTCTTTGTTCGCATCACTAGACATATTCATCCCATTATTGCGGCATTCAAATGCATGATGACCTTATTTTCCACATTTGAAACATTTACTTGTCCCTTTAAGACAATTGCCTCCATGTTTCTTTCCACACTTTTATCATAATGGAAAACTCATCTTCTTTTCAGTGGGGTCTTTAGATTTCCCTTTGAATTCCATTTTCCTCTTATTATCATACACATATGACTGATGAGTTACTCCAATCTCCATCTCAACCTTTAGTGAACATTGATCAATTTCCTCGTAGCTATTGAAGTCATTTATGGCTGACACCCTTCGAATACTTGGTTTTAATCCACTAAAGAATTGATTGATCTTACTCTCAGGTTGGATAATAATCCCAGAAGCATAACGTGCAATTCTTGTAAATTTTTCTTTGTAGGTACCAACGGATTCATCGTCCTTTTTCTTTTGTTCAAGAAACTCTTCTCCATCATTGTTCGATGAATACGAGGGAAGTACTTATTGAAAAATATGTTCTTTAACTCGTCCCATTCCATGGTATCAATTTCATCTCTTGGCCTCGTATTCTTTATAAGATTACACCATTGATCAACTTCACCTTCCAAATGAAATACTGTTATGATGACTTTATCAAGTTCAGAACATTTATGAACATAGAATATATTTTCAGTGGTACTTATCCGTTGTTCAGTCACTAATGGATCAGTAGACAAACTGAATGAAGGTGGACACTACCTCATGAAGGATTCAACAGAATGTGGCTCCTTCCTTTGCTCGTTTGGAAGTCCTACATGATTCATATCTTGAGAATCTTTTGTGATCATGGATACAAGATTTTGCATTCCTGCTCCCATAAAGTTTGGTTGCTCAGGGGGACAATCATTTCATTGCTCGTCGCATTCCTCATTAACACGATTCCTTCGGGTTCTAGCCATTTACAAAAACCAAGAAGAATATTGTTAGCAACACTAATTATAATAAGAAAACCACATAATCAAGAATAAAATTTCACACTTAAGGTCTTATCATATGATGTTCATGGCCATTTCTAAAACACTAAGATTTTTCTATGATTAGATATATCCTTAGGGTTCTAACTATGGATTTCACAACCTAGTCACCAAAGGTTGACTATACCTTTTTTCCTATACCAACTATAATGACCCATGATTTTCCTACATTGTTAATACATCAAAATTGGAGTACACTTATTACAACATATAACAAAACCATGAAAGGACTGTATAGGTATAGTGTCTTTAGAAACTGTGAAACATAAACAACTGGTTCATAAATCATCAACACTGTCTCCATTATAATTTATCATATCTAGAGTCCCTTTTTCCATATCTAACTTAATACCTTTCTTCTTGACCTGGGGAAAAAAATACAAAATGGTGAGCTCAAATGCTTAGTAAGGGTATACAAAATAAATGTCAATCACATCATATTCATAATAACATAACATTTTGGAAATCTTAAACTGCAAAAGAGATCATAATTTCATAACATGGGATAAATAATATTAGTGGAATATAAACCCAATAATCATAACTTAAAACATGAAACTTTTTAGAATACACACATAATCATAGAGACTCATTTCTTAGTAGTTAAGACTCATTTCCAAGACTATCTTAGCAGAAAAAGTCCATTTCTAAACCAAGTTCACTCCTTGTTTCAGTCCTGTTTCACTGATTCGGATTAACCTGCCGTTCGAGCCATGTCTATCTCATGATATATAAATATTTAACCAATAAATTAGAGGGAGATATAGGTCCCACCCATCTCATAATGAAACCATTATTATGTGTTCCACAAAATCATAAATCATACATCATTACATAACCCATGTAATAAAAATGGGATTCTTAAACATCATGCCATCATAACATAACCCACATAAGATAAAAGGACATCATAAAATATATTCCATCATAACATAATCATATCAATGTAAAAATAGGGATAGAAACAGAACCCTATATTACCTTGTGGGTAAAATAATATTGATAAAACGCTTGGACTCCATTCTTGAGTAAAATATCTATAAGTCCCCAGCCTTAAACCATACTTAATCTTGAGTTATTACAATATTACACGTTGATGATCTTTTCAGGTTTATAGTTTTAGAGAATTAGATCATAAAACTTGCTTTACATTCCACATATAAACAAAGTGGTTACATAAAGATAGTATTCTTCATTCCCATCAATGGAAACACATTTAAAATAAAACATGGATTATTTCTTGACACATCCTTGACTCTATCATCTTATCATGTACCTTTCCCTTGACCTGTGAAAAACATTTCAATAACTTGGGATGATCATAAAAACTCAGTATAGGTTATAAAAAAACATGGAAAAGAAATATGAGTTCATATATACATAAGAATGAAATCATACTTTACCCATAAAACATAGGCACTTTAACATACCTCATAAAATCATTAATAAATCATAGAAAACATAAGACATAAAGGTAACTTGAGGCATTCATAACATTCTTACGTAGGGAGTAACCCTCTTGGTTACGTTTGGAATACCCATCACAGAATATTCCCTAAAATCTCTTTGGAGAAACCGTAACGTTTCACTCCTTCGCATTACCCAATGCATTGGAGAGCTATAACGGGCTCACCCGCCCTTAGTTTATCACAGAACCACCTGTCTTCATAATAATTCCCAAGAACCATAACATAATCATATCACATAAAACATGCATAAAGGAAACATAAAATTTCCACAATTCAATCACGAGATATCAATACAACACATTGATATAAAAACATTATGAAAACCATTTTCAATACTAAAATAAAAGAAAAGTAAAACATGGTATTTATTTTTCTTTTAAAAAGAAGGTATGGCTTGTAGAGGAAGCCGAAACTCAAATAACGGTCACGATGGCGGAGAAGTCGTTGTCGCCGCATACGTACGACAAAAACATTCCCTTTTGTCGTTTAGTAAACGCTTCATATAAAAAAGATTTCTTTTGAATAAACGTAAAAGTCAAAGGGGTTTATACACCGTATAAAAGAAAGTTGTGTATAAAATAAAATATGTCTCAACGAAAGGAGATTGAGACGAAGTCCCATACCTCGTATCCGACATGACCCGACTGTTCTTTAATCTCCTGAATAATAAACATGAGTTAATCTCTACTTGCTTAAGAACCTTTTTCATGTTCATTATTCCTTTTATACCATGTTATGAACATCATGTAATCTGTTAAGTTATCAATGTTCATTTTGTCGGTATTTGGTTCTTAAGTCAAAAATAAACTTCTTACACTTACATGTTGTTAATTTGGTCAAAGGTTCATTATATCCAGAATGTTATTCATGATGTAGATATCATATATGTCATATATATCCAGTACATACATGCATTTATAATATTACATAATCATTTAGAGGTAAGAAATGAAATGCACCGTTCATGGAGACGGTAAGTCGTACGTATGCATGAACGCTACTTTCATTTCTATTTCGTATTTTATAGAATGGAATCATAATTATATAAAGTTATATTATAATTCCAGTATAATATCATATATAATATCATAGTTACATCCTTTATATGTCCCACATATGGTATTTAACGAATCAAATCACTTTGAGGGGGCGGTAGTCCGCACTTCCTAAAATGAAGATATCGTGTTTACCCATAATGGAAACCATAAAGGTATGCCCAAAATAAAAAAAAACAGAAGCTTAAGGAAAACATAAACATATTATATATCATATATAAAAATAGTGACATCATAATGGCCACCTTTGAAGGTGTTAAATGAGTGTTGAACAATCATCGTTTCGGGAGGCAGAATTTCGCCATCCACGGAAACCGTATGTTCTTTAACCATTTGATGTAGTTGTGTGAGAGTTTAGCTCAAAATATATCTTATAAAAACATCCTAGTATATTGATGATACTGGTTTTGTTACAAAAGAAGTAAATAAAAAGATTTTAGGGGGTTGGAGAAGCAAAATAAAACAAATGAACATGAGAGAATGAATTACCTTTAAAAGTGTAACTCCTTTTGAGTTGAGCCTAAATTATTCTTTTGAAAGGATTCTGCCCAAAGGGAATCCTCTAGGATGAGTAGAGGGATGTGGATAGAGAAAATGGGCATGGTTTGGCCGAGCCAAAGGCTTGAAGAGTGTGTGAAATGAGGTAGAGGTGGGGGCCTTTTATAAGAGGAGAGGAGGGGCACTTTTGGAATGTAAAGAAATATTACATTATTTGAAAATGTGTTTCGGTTTTAAAAGGTCCCACATTGATATAATTCGTGGATAAGGTGATAAGGGTTCGAAATCCACTCATCCAATTGGTTTGAGACATGTGCAGTTCATAGATTTTACATTATCTTTCTATTTTTTTTAAATCGTCAAATAATGATGTCATCGCTACATCGTTATTATGTCACAAACAATTAAATTATTTAATGTCTAAAATTTATAAAAAAATACTATGATATAGGAAATCTTTATAGCTTTCCAATGACTATTTATAATCAAATTTTGGACTTGTATAACCCCACTTAAAAATTGTTGTCGTAAAACATATTATGTTTGTGTCATTTTCACTTTAACATTAAATAAAAAGTAATTTATGTCATTTCCCAACAAAAGTGGATCCATGGGGTCCCCAAGTTGACCCATGGCATTTCATGGTCGGCCATGACACAACCAATGAGGTTGGGACATGTGTCTAGGTCATTTCATATTATTAAAACATTATTTATACCTTAAACTACCCTAATTACCACTAATCGCGATTAAAAACTTAATAAGTTACTATTCACCAAAAAATTATTTTAATCTCATTGAACCACATTTTACTTATTAATGACAACCATGTATATCGGATTTTCAAAATTCAATACACATTAGTGGTAAACTTTCATTTAACTGAAAAATCAGTTTGCTTGATTACCATTTAGTGGTTTCACTATTCATCAAAAATTGATGTTTTTCATAAAATTACCAAAAATTCACCCTAAGATATATTTGATATTCCGAATTAAAAAATGAAGTATATTTTACAAAATTCAAAACATATAGGTCACATTAATTAATTTAATAATTAATTCCCGATGCCGGAGCAAATAGCGTGTTTTTACAAGACAATAAGTATCAAAAGATTGACACCAGTTTAAGTCTAATTTCAAAGTGAAATTGATTCCAATGACCACCATTGGATAAAATGGTAAAAATATATTATAATTTCACTTCAAAACGAATTCAAAACATAATCTAATCATATAAATAAATTAGATTAAAAAGTATTTTTGATGTAAAATGCAGTATTTTTCACTATTCATTAAAAAATGAACATTGTCAGAAAAATACCAAAAATTCACACAAGGTAAATTTTGATGTCCCAATCATAAAGAACAAGTTTATTTTTACAAACATAGTTTATAAAATTTTCAAAATTTAGATTCAAAAATGGTTTGCCATCAAAAGGCAGTAAAACAATCTTTTAAGAATATTAGTGTATTCCATGCATAAGATTGTATTTATTTTCATTTTAAGCCGCTATAACACTATCTTAACCATTAATAAACATAGATAAAAATATATATTATTCATTACTTACTTGGGATGTTACATCCTTCCCCCCTTTAGAAAATTGTGTCCCCGCAATTTATTTACTTATCGAATAAATGGGGGTACTTATCCCTCATTGCATTTTCGGATTCCCATGTTGCCTCTTCAATCATGTGGTTTTTCCACAAAACCTTTACCTGCTTAATCACCTAATTCCGTAACACTTGCTCCCTGTGGTCAAGAATCTGGACCGGTTGTTCCTCATAAGATAGGTTCTCTTCCAGCTGAACTTCCTCTGGACTCAAAACATGAGATGGATCTGGCATATACTTTCTCAACATCGAAACGTGAAAAACATTGTGTACCTGAGATAAACTCGGAGGTAAAGCCACTCGGTATGAAACTGATCCAACTCTCTCCATAATTTCGTATGGTCCAATGAACCTTGGACTCAACTTTCCTTTCTTACCAAATCTCATCATGCTTTTCCAAGGAGAAACCTTGAAAAAAACATGATCACCTACCTCGAAAGATAGATCCTTACTCCGGTTATCCGCATAACTCTTCTGCCTGCTCTGAGCAGTTCTCATGTGTTTCTGAATCAGCTGAACTTTTTCTGCCATCTCTTCTACCAATTCTGGTCCCATCAACTTCCTTTCACCCACTTCATCCCAGAAAGCTGGAGTTCGACACCGCTTCCCATATAATTCCTGAAATGGTGCCATCTGTATACTAGAATGGAAACTGTTATTATATGAAAATTCAACCAAAGAAAGATGTTGGTCCCAACTTCCCTGATAATCCATAGAACAAGATCGTAGCATATCCTCCAATGTCTGAATTGTTTGTTCTGACTGCCCATCTGATTGAGGATGGAAAGCTGTACTAAAATTTAATTCAGTACCCAACGACTTCTGAAGGCCTTTTCAAAAGATATTAGTAAACCTTGGATCACGATCTGATACAATGGAGAGAGGAACTCCATGTAACCTGACTATCTCTTTAAGATACAAACGAGAAAGTTGATCAAGAGAGAAAGTATCTCGTATAGCAAGGAAATGAGCAGATTTGGTCAAGCGATCAACAATAACCCAGATTTCATTATTACCTATAGATGTATTCGGTAATCCAACAACAAATTCCATGGATATATTCTCCCATTTCCACTCTGGCACTGGTAAAGGCTGAAACATCCCTTTCGGTAGCTGCCGCTCTACTTTAACCTATTGACAAGTCAAACACTTCACAGTAAAATCAGCAATATCTCTTTTCATTCCATCCCACCAGTAATAATCCCGCAGATCTCTATACATCTTAGTACTGCCCGGATGAACTGAAAACGGAGAACTATGAGCTTCACATAACAGCTCTCTCTTCAACTGTGAATCACAAGGCACACACAATCTCTTCCCAAATCTCAAAACACAATCACTATCAATGTTGAATTCAGGCAACTTACCTTTCTGAACTAGCTCTACCTTTTTCTGCAACTCACTGTCTTGCTTCTGTGCTTGCTTGATTCTTTCTGATAGAGAAGATCACACTGATACCTGAAACAAAACAGAAGGGCTTCCTGCACCAACAACTTCTATTCCAAAGTTCATCAAATCGTTAACCAAAGGATCACGTTCCAAACGCAACATTATTAATGAAGCATTACTTTTTCGACTCAAAGCATCAGCCACTTTATTTGCTTTTCCCGGATGGTAATGAATTGTACAATCATAATCCTTGATTAATTCCAGCCATCTCCTTTGTCTCATGTTTAACTCTTTCTGAGTGAATATATACTTTAAACTTTTGTGATCGGTATATATTTCACACTTTACTCCATACAAATGATGCTTCCAAATTTTTAAAGCAAAAACAATAGCAGCTAGTTCCAAATCATGTGTAGGGTAATTTACCTCATGAGTTTTCAACTGTCGTGAAGCATAAGCAATTACCTGATCATTCTGCATTAGGACGCAACCAAGTCCTTTCAATGAAGCATCACTGTATATAACAAACTCACCATTCCTGGAAGGTAGTGCCAAAACTGGAGCATTCACCAATCTTCTTTTCAATTCCTGGAAACAATCATCACATTCTTTTGTCCAGATAAACTTAACACCCTTATGAGTTAGCTTAGTCATTGGACTAGATAACCGTGAAAAATTTCTAACAAAACTTCGGTAATAGCCCGCCAAACCAAGGAAGCTACGAATCTCGGTTACATTTATGGGTCTTGGCCATTCTTCCACAACTTTTGTTTTTGCAGGATCAACAGTTATTCCATCTTTAAAACAATGTGACCAAGGAAAGAAATTTGTTGTAACCAAAACTCACACTTGCTGAATTTCCCATACAGTTTCTTTTCTTTTAATGTTTGCAAGATAACCCTTAAATGTTTTTCATGCTCCTCTTTACTTTTAGAAAACACCAAAATATCATCAATGAAAACCACCACAACCTTATCCAAGAACTCATGGAAAATTCTATTCATTAAGTCCATAAATACAGAAGGTGCATTGGTTAGCCCAAAAGGCATTACTACAAATTCATAATGGCCATATCTCGTACGGAACGCGGTCTTCGGAATATCTGCCTCCTTAACCTTCAGCTGATGGTACCCCGATCTCAAGTCAATCTTTGAAAAAAACTAAGCTCCCTGGAGCTGATCAAACAAATCATCGATATGAGGCAAATGATATTTGTTCTTAACAGTGATATTATTCAAGGCTCTATAATCAATGCAAAGTCTCATAGAACCATCTTTCTTTTTAACAAATAAAACAGGAGCACCCCATGGTGATGTGCTAGGTCTAATGAAACATTTCTCTACTAAATCTTGCAATTTCTCCTTCAACTCTAAAAGTTCAATTTGTGCCATTCGATAAGGGGGTTTTGAAATTGGCTTAGCATCAGGAACTAAGTCAACAGTAAACTCAACTTCCCGATCTGGTATTATTCCAGGCAACTCATCAGGAAAAACATCAGGATACTCATTTACCACTAGCACATCATTAATCTGAACAGTTCCTTTATTTTCAACGACGTGTGCAAGGTAACATTCATTTCCATCTTTTACAAGTTTCTCGGCCTCTTGATATGTTATCAAAAGTAAGGGTTCATTCTTGTAAACAAACTGAAAGTCTTTCTGAAAAGAAACTTCTTTATCTCTACAGTCAATCTTAGCATGGTAAATAGAGAGCCAATCCATACCCAGGATAACATCAAACTCTACTAGAGGTAGAACAATAAGGTTTGCAAGTAGGTTCTTTCCACAGATAAGGATAGGAAGATTCTTATAAATTCTTTTTGCCTCGACACTTCCCCCAGGTGTTTTTACCAAAAGTTCATGAGTCATTTCTTGAGATGGTATTCCCATTTTACTAGAAAAGGTTTCAGAGATGAAAGAATGTGTAGACCCCGAATCAAACAACACACTGGCATAATCTGAAAAAACAAACAAAGTACCTGATACAACTTCATTTGATGGCCCTACATCTGCTGAAGTAGTTGCAAAGGATTTCACCACCCCTTTCTGCTTATAGTCTAACTGCTTCCCATCACTCAAGCTCTTTGTCGAACACTCATTTGCATAGTGACCCATCTCATTGCACTTAAAACATTTCACTAACTGTAAATCAAATTTGTTCTTACCTTCACCTTGATCCTTTTCAGTGCAATCACGAGCCTTATGTCCCATCTTACCACATCGGTAGCACTTCCCAGAATTCAGAAGACATTCCCCATCATGCCTTTTGCCACATTTATCACAAATTGGAAACTTAGTTCTCTTACCTTCAGACTTTTTTGAAGAATTCTTACCTTTCTCCTGCCACCTCGGTCTCTTCTTCTGCTGGTTGTTATAGAAAACTTGGTCATCGGCAAACACCATTTCCACCTTCTCAGGACATCGAACAAGCTTTTCATAACTTTTAAACTCACAAGAAGCTAATGCCCTTCGATATTTTGGCATTAATCCTGAGTAAAAACGATTTATTTTACTATCAAGGTCCCGGATAAAATTTGGAGCATACCTTGCCAATCGAGTGAACCTTTCTTCATAGGTAGCCACTGAGTCTTCCTCTTGCCTCAATTCCAAGAATTGATTTTCCATCCTAAGTCGAACAAACATAGGAAAATACTTCTCAAGAAACATACCTTTCAATTCATCCCAGTCAAGAGCATCAATCTCATCGGCGTCCCTGATATTTTTAACCATAGACCACCACTGATCTGCTTCTCCCTCCAAACGGTAAATAGCAAGACTAACTTTTTGATTGTTTGAACACCCCATGACATCAAAAATATTTCCAGTGCTTTAATCCACCCTTCAGCTAGCATAGGGTCAGATGATCCTCTGAATGATGGTGGATGTTGCCTCATGAAATGTTCCACCACTGACATGTTCCTCTGCGGTTGATCTGGCTGATCTCGTGCATGGATACCACCGCCATTTATCGCTTGAGTCAACTGCACCATTACTGCAACAAACTGTTCAGTTCCAATTCCGACCATTTCTGGATGCTGATTTGGAAGGTTATTTCCTTCTGTATTCCTTCCTAGCACTGATTCCCTGTTTCCTCTGCGGAAAACCATTATGAACAAACATGTCTTAGATGAAGCAACATGGTAATCTTTAAATGCTATATCATTTCGAAAAAAAATATTTTTTGGATAATCATTTAATAGAATTCTAACTCCTAAATTTATCTAAACCGACCTCTGATACCAACTATAAGGCCCCAGCCTTAAACCATACTTAATCTTGAGTTATTACAAGATTACACGTTCAGGATCTTTTCAGGTTTAGAGTTTTAGAGAATTAGATCATAAAACTTGCATTACATTCCACATATAAACAAAGTGGTTACATAAAGATAGTATTCTTCATTCCCATCAATGGAAACACATTTAAAATAAAACATGGATTATTTCAAGACACATCCTTGACTCTATCATCTTATCATGTACCTTTCCCTTGACCTGTGAAAAACATTTCAAAAACTTGGGATGAGCATAAAAACTCAGTATAGGTTATAAAAAAAACATGGAAAGGAAATATGAGTTCATATATACATAAGAATGAAATCATACTTTACCCATAAAACATAGGCACTTTAACATACCTCATAAAATCATGAATAAATCATAGAAAACATAAGACATAAAGGTAACTTGAGGCATTCATAACATTCTTACGTAGGGAGTAACCCTCTTGGTTACGTTTGGAATACCCATCACAGTATATTCCCTAAAATCTCTTAGGAGAAACCTTAATGTTTCACTCCTTCGCGTTACCCAATGCATTGGAGAGCTATAACGGGCTCACCCGCCCTTAGTTTATCACGGAACCACCCGTCTTCATAATAATGCCCAAGAACCATAACATAATCATATCACATAAAACATGTATAAAGGAAACATAAAATTTCCACATTTAAATCACGAGATATCAATACAACACATTGATATAAAAACATTATGAAAACCATTTTCAATACTAAAATAAAAGAAAAGTAAAACATGGTTTTATTTTTCTTTTAAAAAGAAGGTATGGCTTGTAGAGGAAGCCGAAACTCAAATAACGGTCATGACGGTGGAGAAGTCGTTGTCGCCGCATACGTACGACAAAAACATTCCATTTTGTCGTTTAGTAAACGCTTCATATAAAAAATATTCCTTTTGAATAAACGTAAAAGTCAAAGGGGTTTATACACTGTTTAAAAGGAAGTTGTGTATAAAATAAAATATGTCTCAACGAAAGGAGATTGAGACGAAGTCCCATACCTCGTATCCGACTTGACCCGACCGTTCTTTAATCTCCTGAATAATAAACTTGAGTTAATATCTACTTTCTTAAGAACCTTTTTCATGTTCATTATTCCTTTTATACCATGTTATGAACATCATGTAATCTGTTAAGTTAACAATGTTCATTTTGTCGGTATTTGGTTCTTAAGTCAAAAATAGACTTCTTACACTTACATGTTGTTAATTTGGTCAAAGGTTCATTATATCCAGAATGGTATTCATGATGTAGATATCATATATGTCATATATATCTAGTACATACATGCATTTATAATATTACATAATCATTTAGAGGTAAGAAATGAAATGCACCGTTCATGGAGACGGTAAGCCGTACGTACGCATGAACGCTACTTTCATTTCTATTTCGTATTTTATAGAATGGAATCATAATTATATAAAGTTATATTATAATTCCAGTATAATATCATATATAATATCATAGTTACATCCTTTATATGTCCCACATATGGTATTTAATGAATCAAATCACTTTGAGGGGGCGGTAGTCCTCACTTCCTAAAATGAAGATATCGTGTTTACCCATAATGGAAACCATAAAGGTATGCCCAAAATAAAAAAAACAGAATCTTAAGGAAAACATAAACATATTATATATCATATATAAAAATAGTGACATCATAATGGCCACCTTTGATGGTGTTAAATGAGTGTTGAACAATCATCGTTTCGGGAGGCAGAATTTCGCCATCCACGGAAACCGTATGTTATTTAACCATTTGATGTAGTTGTGTGAGAGTGTAGCTCAAAATAAATCTTATAACAACATCCTAGTATATTTATGATACTGGTGTTGTTACAAAAGAAGTAAATAAAAAGAGTTTAGGGGGTTGGAGAAGCAAAATAAAACAAATGAACATGAGAGAATGAATTACCTTTAAAAGTGTAACTCATTTTGAGTTGAGCCTAAAGGATTCCTTTGAAAGGATTCCGCCCAAAGGTAATCCTCTAGGATGAGGAGAGGGATGTGGAGATAGAAAATGGGCATGGTTTGGCCGAGCCAAAGGCTTGAAGAGTGTGTGAAATGAGGTAGAGGTGGGGGCCTTTTATAAGAGGAGAGGAGGGGCACTTTTGGAAAGTAAAGAAATATTACATTATTTGAAAATGTGTTTCGGTTGTAAAAGGTCCCAAATTGATATAATTAGTGTATAAGGTGATAAGGGTTCTAAATCCACTCATCCAATTGGTTTTAGACATGTGTAGTTCATAGATTTTACATTATCTTTCTATTTTATTTAAATCGTCAAATAATGATGTCATCGCTACATCGTTATTATGTCATAAATAATTAAATTATTTAATGTCTAAAATTTATAAAACAAATACTATGATATAGGAAATCTTTATAGCTTTCCAATGACTATTTATAATCAAATTTTGGACTTGTATAACCCCACTTAAAAATTGTTTTCGTAAAACATATTATGTTTGTGTCATTTTCACTTTAACATTAAATAAAAAGTAATTTATGTCATTTCCCAACAAAAGTGGATCCATGGGGTCCCCAAGTTGACCCATGGAATTTCATGGTCGGCCATGACACAACCAATGAGGTTGGGACATGTGTCTAGGTCATTTCATATTATTAAAACATTATTTATACCTTAAACTACCCTAATTACCACTAATCGTGATTAAAAACTTAATAAGTTACTATTCACCAAAAAATTATTTTAATCTCATTGAACCACATTTTACTTATTAATGACAACCATGTATATCGGATTTTCAAAATTCAATACACATTAGTGGTAAACTTTCATTTAACTGAAAAATCAGTTTGCTTGATTACCATTTAGTGGTTTCACTATTCATCAAAAATTGATGTTTTTCAGAAAATTACCAAAAATTCACCCTAAGATATATTTGATATTCCGAATTCAAAAATGAAGTCTATTTTACAAAATTCAAAACATATAGGTCACATTAATTAATTTAATAATTAATTCCCGATGCCAGAGCAAATAGCGTGTTTTTACAAAACAATAAGTATCAAAAGATTGACACCCGTTTAAGTCTAATTTCAAAGTGAAATTGATTCCAATGACCACCATTGGATAAAATGGTAAAAATATATTATAATTTCACTTCAAAACCAATTCAAAACATAATCTAATCATATAAATAAATTAGATTAAAAAGTATTTTTGATGTAAAATGCAGTATTTTTCACTATTCATTAAAAAATGAACATTGTCAGAAAAATACAAACAATTCACACAAGGTAAATTTTGATGTCCCAATCATAAAGAAAAAGTTTATTTTTACAAAAATAGTTTATAAAATTGTCAAAATATAGATTCAAAAATGGTTTGCCATCAAAAGGCAGTAAAACAATCTTTTAAGAATATTAGTGTATTCCATGCATAAGATTGTATTTATTTTCATTTTAAGCTGCTATAACACTATCTTAACCATTAATAATCATAGATAAAAATATATATTATTCATTACTTACTTGGGATGTTACAATATCCTTTCAACTTCAAAAACATATTTCCTTTATTAACATGTCATACAATTTTAAACTAAAAGAAGTTGATTAAATACAAACTTGAAAACTTGTAAAAGATTATTCATGGAAATAATTTTCTATGAAATCATAAAAATCCATTCATGCCGTATATGTTAAAGAAAACATTATTCTCGTACTTTGGCTGGAAAAGTCAAATAGTACCTCATACTAAAAATGAAAAAATATTACTTTCATATCTTTTACTAAAAACTAACCAATGGGTAAACCTAGATTTAAACAATTGTAGGAGTATAGAAAAAATAATACATACTTTTTAAACATGTATGTGGATGATAAATATTCCCCAATAAATTCTGAAGTATAAAAAATATCGTATAAAAATAAGATTGTAAGATTTTCCCTTACCTTAGTCCTGATTTTCATCGTACATTTCCAAACCTCCTGTATAATGATTTAAATAATGTTATTGACTTATTCCAGAATCTTACTCATTGTTATGATATCATATATGGTCATCTTCTTAGCTTCTTATTAGTAATATTTCTTTACTACTTGTTATTCGGGTGTTTATTGCTTTTTGTTCTTATGTGTGTTCTGTTGAATAAATTTTTTTGGTTATAGATACCTTATTTAAAGAATGTTATTAGTGTAATATATATCATATTTACTCATTTAATTCATTTAGTTCATTTATATAATCATTATTCAATGAAGATCATGTAGAACGAGTCTCATCACATTGTGGAGACGGTAGTCCATACGTACGCACGTGCGATGATATCGTTACCATGATCATGGAATTGTATTGAATTTTATGTATACTATTTCAGAATCAATAGAACATTACAATAATAATATATAGTTATTCATTACACCATTATACCCATCCAATTATGGAGGTGATGGAAAACAGATTACTCCACGGTGTGGAGACGGTATTCCGTACGTACACACGCGCGGTGATTTTGTTTTCCATATGATTGAGAGAAGGTAAAATAAGGTTGTTTAATATTTATAATAACATATCAGTATATTAGTGATACTGATTTTATTACTTCATAATGAAACAACTAAATAAGAATAAGTAGAAGAAGAAATAAAGTTGAAAGAATCGGTAACGGACATTACTTCTTCCTTGAAGCGCCTCTTCTTAACCTCCTCTTAGGGCACGAAATATGGCCTTTGAAGAATATTAGGACCTATAGGATGTTTCTAGGGACGTTGATAAGGGAAATGGGTAGTTATTGGCCGAGCTTGAATGCTCAAAGTGTTGTGTGGAGGAGAGGGAGGAGGTGCCTTTTATAAGGGAGGAGAGGGGAACCTTAGGAAAAACATAAAATATTATTTTATAATAAAGCCATATTAGGTTTTTAATAGCTCAAAATTGATTTATTTTGAATCTATGGTGGGGATGGGTCGAAATAAATTCAACCAATATATTTTAGACAGGTTTATGTTACTATTTTAACATTATCATTTAGATTTAACTCTAAGATAAATAATTTAACTTTTACCGTGTCTTCTTGTTTTCTTACACTATATGGTTAATAAAATTACTATAACAAATCAAAAGAACCCCAAGTTGTTCATTATTAATATATATAACCTTATATAAGTCTTTTGGCCAAACCTTATATTTTTATGAATAAAATTACAATTAATAATATAATATTGGTTTTAAATACTATTTTATGTCAATTTTGACACTATTTGGTATTTTTTTTTAAATTATAACAGCATTATTAGTTCTAAAAAAATTAATTACATCAATACTAATATTTCATATTAACCTATAAAATTAGTGTAATTCTTAAAAATATCAAATTACATTTATTTGGGTATTTATAATATCAATTAAGTTAATATTTCCTTAATAAGGTAATTACTACATCATCATTGTGTCATAAATAAGTTAAAATATTTAATTTAAAAATATTATAAATAAAAAACCATTATGTATGAAATCTTGTTTTAGTTCTAATGAATATTTATAGTCTAATTTATCTTATTTATAACCCTATATTAAGAATTTTGTAGTTATTAAACTTTGATTTTAACTATTTTAACTCTACATTAAATAAAATAATTTTACATGTTCTAATCTAATCCAAGTGAACCTAAATGGACATATTTTATTCCTAAGGTTGTTTTTGGTGGAATTAAACTTATCCACTAGAATTATGACATGTTTTAGGTTAATAATAATATCATTTTTACCCTAAATTAACCAATTTACTTTGAACTGTGGTAAAAAAAAGTAAAAAGTAACTAATCACCAAACATTAATTTTATCTTAATTAACAAAATTTTACTCCTTGATATTAACCGTGTCTATAGGATTTTCGAAATTCCACTCATAGAAGCAGTAAAATTATGTTTTATGTAAATTTTTATATTCTCCTAGGAGGTGGGTAAAAGACGGTGAAAAGTTCAATAAAATTTTTATATATCTAAAATTATTATAAAATGACTATAATGAATTACATTGAACATATATAAGTATTATGTATCAATATTGACCTAATATAAATTTAAATAAACTAAATATTTATTTAAATAATAAGTTGGTTTTTAATAGTAACCCAGTGTTTTCACTATTCATCAAAAATGGAACGTTTTCAGAAAAATACCAAAAATTCACCCTAGGATTATTTTGATATTCCAAATCCAAGAATGATGACCATTTTGAAAGTTAAAATTTATAAAATTTCAAAAAGTGGGTATTACTATTCATAGTGGCTAGTTTTAATAATATTTCAATAGCATATCGTTGTTTAATGAAACTCGGTATTTCGTACAATGCAACCTATCGAGGAAGGATGTGATTGCGTGTAATGAAAGACAAGCTAGTGTTGTGTGTAGTGAAAGATTTCTTTTATGATTTATATAACATAAAAACAAAATATTTATCATAAAAATATCGGGTGTTACAAAATGTATCTAAGAGACAACTTCTCCTGATTCACAAAACAACTACGTCTAGACCTTGGAGAGATCCTAAAAAAACAAGATCACACACCACAAATGAAAATGGCCTTCTTTGATGGTCTGCAAAAGATTTCTGATGACTCTGATATTTCACCATCCACTTTCTGATCAATGGGATCTTATCTATTGTTTCATTGACAACACTCAACCCAACTAGTGATGTTTCACCTATTTTAACCCTATATAGTGGAGAACAACAAGGACTCCCATACAATGCTTCAAATGGAGGCATGTGTATCAAGGCTTGATAGCTGTTATTGTATGATAACTACACCAAGGGTATATTCCTTAACCATGAGCCACCAAAATCAATTACACAAGCTCGCGACATGTCTTCCAACATTTGTATCATCTGCTCAGATTTCCCATCTATCTGAGGATGATATGCCATGCTCATAGTCAATTGAGTTCCTAGTCCTTGATGTATGGATTTCTACAAATGTGACATGAACCTCAGATCTCTTTCTGATACAATTGAAAGTGGTACTCCATGCCTCTTTATCACTGCTCAGAAGTAGATTTTTGATAGATCATTCACCATATGAGTTTCAAAAATATGGATGAAATAGACGGACTTGGAAAGCCGATCCACTATCACTCATTTGGAATTGTGTTTCTAAACTATCCATGGAAGTACTGTAACAAAATCCATCCCTTTCTTGTCTTATTTCTACACTAGAATAGGTAAAGATTGAAAACTTCTTGCTGGTCTCTGATTCTCTGTTGTAACATGATGACAAGTTAAGAATGACAAGACAAACTCGGCCACCTTTCTTTTCATGACATGCCACCCAAACTACGCCTCAAACACCTTATACATCTTCTGTGTACCTATATGTACAACCCATCTCCAATGGTGTTAATCATGAAGGATTTTTTCTTGACAAACCATAGATAAAAATATCTGATCTCTAAAGAACCAAAATAATCTCTCACTATGTTTACACCCCTCAATAGTCTTCCTACCATTGTGATTTGAACTCATAACAAGACATTCTGCATCTGATTTTTGTGCCTCTTTGACCATTTTTTTCAAATATGGAACTATATAAGCTGAAAATAAATCTAAAACATCATTGTAGTCTTCATATTACATGTTCATATTAGTTAGGACTCAAATATACTTCAATTCATCTAAAATTTAATTTTCCAACAAAGCATATGACTTTCTACATAATGAATCCTCCACTTAATTCCATTTTCCATGTTTTTACATTTGGTCAAAGTTATAACACCCCAAGCTTCTACGATACTCTTCTCTTTGAATAATGCGATAGCGTGTGTTGTACGCAACACCGAGTTCTAACAACCAATCATACTAGCCATTATGAATAGTAATACCTACTTTTTGAAATTATATATATATATATTATATTTAAAAATGGAATTAATTTTTGGATTTGTAAAGTCTAATTTATCCTATGATGAAATTTTTGTACTTTTCGGATAACTTTAATATTTTGATGAATAGTGAAAATTACTAAATTTGAATTAAAAACAACTTTTTTAATCAAAATAATTAATAGTGATAAATTATGAATTTTAGTGGTTTTAAAGTATATTTAGAATATATTTTTACTATTTAATATAATGTTGGTCATTGGACATAATTTTACAATTAAACCGAACATAAACAAGTGTCAATCTTTTGATAGTTATTATCTCTTAAAAACGCTCTTTTTGTTTTGACAGCAGGAATTAATTTTAAATTAATTTCTGCCACTTCTGTGTTTTGAATTTAGAAAAATGGATTACATATTTGGAACCAGGATGTCCAAATTGTGTAAAAATGTAACTTTTATTTTTAGACATTTTGAATAATTACTGTGGAAAATATTTTATTTACCATGGTTAAGGGTAAATCTGGTAATAAGGGTTAAAAAATAATATTATAATAATAATAAATTACCCTAAAACGTGTCCTAGCCTTATTGGATGATACATGTTCTACCATAGGCATCTTTGGGTCGATTTTGGGACCCCATGGTGCAACTTGTAGGTGATAGAGACACTTTATTTTAATTAAGTTAAAATGAATACAAAAATGACACAAGCATATATCTTTTAGAAAAACAATTATTACATAGGTTTATATATGTTGGATTTTAGATTATAAATATTAATTAGAAGGAAAAACATATTTCCTACATAATGATATTTTATTTATAATTTTTAGACATTAAATGATTTAATTTAGTTATGACACAATGATGATGTAGTAATTACTATAATAGTGAAAAATTAAACAAATTGATATTATAAATACCCAAATAAATATAATATTAAACTTTTAATGAATTAAACTAATTTTCTATGATAATATGATATATTAGTATTGATTTAATTGACTTTGTTCGAAGTAATCAATCTTATATGAGTTTCACAAAAATCAACTATTGAATAGTGTAAAAATTGACATAAAAGAGTTCTTAAAACAAATATTATATTATTAATTGATATTAAATTCATAAAAATCTAAGGTTCGGCCAAGAGACTTATATAATGATAGGTTCATCATTAATGGACCACTTGGAGGTCTCTTGGATGTATGTAGTAAGTTTATTAACCATATTATAAAAAAATACAAAGAGACATTGTAAAAGTGAAACTAATTAACTTAGAGTTAATACTTAAAGATAAGGTTAATATAAGTACCCAAACCTGTCTAAATTCTATTCGTTGAGTTTTTTTCGACCCATTCCCACCTTAACATTTAAATAATCAACTTTGGAATCATTAGAAACCGAATATTAATTTATTATAAATTAATATTTCTAGCTTTTCCAAAGGTTCCCCTCACCCCTCTTATAAAAGGGAACTCCTCCTTCTCATTTCTTCACACCTTCAAAGCCTTTTTGTTCGGCCAAACTCTGCCCAAATACTCTCCCAACTTCCCTCACTACAACCTAGGGGACTTAGTTTGATCGGAAAGCCAACCTAAAGATCCCTTTTGATCAAATCAAAAGGAAGAACCCGAAGAAGAGGTAAGGATTTCACCACCCTTTTCCAAGTTCATTTCTTCTTCCACTTCTTCTTCCATTGTTGTTACCATTCTAAAATAATAACTCCAGAATCATATATATACTGTGATGTTATTATAAATATGGTACAACCATATTCAGTATTCTATCCACCCTTTGAATAACATGTCACCATACGTGCGTACGTACGGCTTACCGTCTCCACGTCGTGATGTAATTGTTATTCAATATAATATTATTTGGATGGTTATAATAATGATGTTTAACTCATGTAAATTATAAATATAACATGTTAATGATTCTTTATATATGATATAACATCCATTTATATATTATTTTAATATCAAAAGAATGATATTGTCTCTCGTGCGTACGTACGGACTACCGTCTCCATGAACGCGATGAGATTCATTCTCCATCGTATCCATTCAAGTATAATTATCATTTGATGATTAAAAAAATGATGTCTAAGGACTTGATATCATTCTGGATATGAATAATATACAACCTATCCTTTATAAACATGTTTTACGTAACAAAACATATAAAAGAAAACAAGTAAGTTAACACCCGAAACAACGATAATACTAAGATATTATTATCAAATCAATATTAAAAGATAATATATGATATCATATTAATTTATATGATTCCTGTATAATTTAATAACAATTATTTCACCATTATACAAGAGGTTAACCTACCCCAACCAATGAAAAGTACAAGGTAAGGGTTATTTCACAATCTCTTCATTATCCGAGGTTGTTTATATGTAATGTTCTTCTGGGATCTCTTTATCATCCACATCCATGTTTTCTTAAAAATGTATTTCAAAACATTTTTATTATTTACAAGAATATGGGTTAAAGTCATTTATACCCTTGTTTGACTTTTTATAAGAGGAATCCTTCCGTCGTTTTCAAAACAAGGTCCTTTTTAACCTTTTCGACAGAATTAAGGTAAGAATGTTTTTTTAACTTATACGGCGGGTGCGGTTATTTTCCGCCGTTATAATATATTCAATGATTTCCTTACAAGATTATAAGAATATTTTCAAGAAAATGTTTTATTTTATATGGCTCTTAAATGATTTCAAAAATAGAAAGATATATTTCTCTAAAAAGTGTTTTGATTTCATCTATGTCAACATCCTTTGATGGATTTTACGCTTATTTGAAGTTGATTTATTATGATACAATACTTATATATTGTATTGAAGGTTTTGTGATATGTTTGACTATGGATGTGCTATTTTTATACAATTCATAGTTTATAACATTTCGTATGCTAGTTTTAATACGAATGTTTATGTTATGTTTAAACCTTTTCATATGGGAATTCATTGGACTTATTATGTGACGGGTGGAGCCCGCTATAGCTCCTAGATGCATCGGTAGGTCTCATGAGACAAACTAGTGTCTTGGCACAAGGCCTTGACAAAATCTTATTTGTAGTCTTGGCACGAGGCCTTGGCTATCTGGTTATGATAGTCTGGCATTATGCATTCCCACATTATGAAAGTGGTTAGTGATTTTTCATGTGATTATTCGATTATTAGAATATCCATGTGAATGAGTAAATGGAATTATTTCATTTTATTTATTCCATTCAATGTTGAATGTTCAAGTTTGAAAGGCTGTTGTTTTAGTTATACATTGCCTTAAATGTTTATTCTCATTTATGAAAGTTTCCGCTATATTGTTATCCTTACTGGGCATTTGAGCTCACCCCTTTTCTATGTTTTATTTTTCCCAAGAAGTGAAAAAGTAAATTATGAATGACCTGCAGGGATATTATGTGGGGATATG
Organism: Viscum album; assembly: GCA_963277665.1. Taxonomy (NCBI): domain Eukaryota; kingdom Viridiplantae; phylum Streptophyta; class Magnoliopsida; order Santalales; family Viscaceae; genus Viscum; species Viscum album. The sequence continues at coordinate 823,902,483 of OY728151.1, forward strand.
AGTGTGGATTATGGAGACATTATGTTGTTGTAGTAGTTTTTCATTTTATGATGTAATGTAAAACTTATGAATATATCTAATGTTTCCAAGGCTACTAAACCAATCGGTCTTTCGAGATTTGATCTTTCTTTAGATCATTCTAATGTTATGTAATAATGCACCGACACTGGGTAACTAGGGTTGGGGAGTTACAAAAGTCAAACATATTGAGATACTCCATCTATCTCTTTTGTCTTAGATTCAAATCTCGCTGTGAGAAAATGTGATTCAAGATTTTGTGGTCTATAAACACAATGAATTTCTCACCAAAGCGATAGTGTCTCCATGATTTTAAGGCATGGATGAATGCATCTAACTCCAAATAATGTTTTGGGTAATTCTTCTCATGCACCATCCAATGCCTAGAACTATAAGAAACTACATGGTCTCTTTTCATGAGAAAACAACCCAACCCTGATCCCATAGCATAATAGTAGACCTCATACCCCTGTCTTGATTATGGAAAATTCAAGATAGGTGCTGATGAAAGACAAACATTCTACTCATGGAAAGGCTTCTAGATTTCATATATCAATTTAAATTTAGCATTTTTCTTTTTTAGAGCTTTTATTAGAGAATATTTTCATGAGAAATCACAAAAAAAAGCGTCGGTAGTAACCAGCTAGACTCAGAAAACATTGAATCTTAAAGACATTCTTCAGCGGATTCCGTGAGATAAGAGATTCTATCTTTTCAGGATCAAGAGAAACACATTTTTATAAGATTGAATGACCTATAATACGTACTTACCTTATTCAAAAATTACACTTTGATTATTTGGAAGAAAAAACGTTATCTCTCAAGATTTGTAACACTATTTCCAAGTGCTCCTCATGGTTAGTTGATGTCTTTGAATATACCAAAATTCCATCTACAAACACCACAAAAAAAGAATTCATATATTATTTAAATATAATATTAATCAATCCATGAAGTTTGCGGCTACATTTGTTATACCGAAAGGCATGACTACATATTCATAGTGGCAATATCTACTTCTGAAAGCTGTCTTTCGAAAATATTTTTCCCAAAATCGAAACTTTTGACATCCTAATCACAATTCAATCTTATAGAACCATTTTATCAACATAATTGATCAAAAATATCATCAATTCATGTGATTTGATGCCTATTATTTATCATAACATAGTATAGAATATGATAATCAACACACAACCGATGAGTTACATCTTCTTTGTTCACAAACAAGATCGGTGCTGCCCACAAAGACGTACTTGGTCAAATAAAAACTTTTATTTCTAGTTCTTCCAACTTCAAATTATCTTACTTTATCTCTATTGGTTCCATCCAATAAGATGTAAGAGAAATAGGAATGTTCCCTTGAAGTAGAACAATCGTAAACTATTGTTCTCTTATAGGTGGAATCCCTGATAAGTTCTCCAGGAATACATATCGAAATTGATATAAAATTACTAGAAAACCTATTTCTATGATCTCATCCATTGATTCCAAAGTCAATTCTTACAAATTATAATAGATCTTCCCCACCATTAGTTCCAACAATCTATTTTCCCCTTTCTTTTCAATCATTTATCCTCTAAAGAGATTCTTCATTATGTCCTCTGTCGTGAAACTAACCGTTCTACTATAATATTTGATGTGAACCATGAATGTTGTCAACTAATAAATACCCAGGATTACATCATAAACATTCATTTACAACATCTAAAGGCCCCATTTTAATTCATCGCCATCAACCGTTATAGTGCTTGATCTATACGAAAATCCTCGACATTCTCTTTCACCAATAGGATTTTTCATTTTTAAGATATAATCCATAATTTCCAATATTAAATGTAGCAAGTCAACACCCTGAGATGCAATGAAATAATGTAATGCAACAGTACCAATGAGAACTTTTGAAAGGGTAAAATTCAAATGAATCATACCTCTCACAATATATGTTCTAGCTGGATCATCAATAATCATATTCTCAGCTCTATACTATTGCATAGTTGCTGCATTTTTCACCTTGTTTCGTTACTAAGATTAACCTGGTCGAGAAGTCATGGTATTTCTAGAAACACCATGGCTTGATATTCTATAATAACGAGGATGGTTCTATTTTACTCATTCTATCGAAGCATATGATGCTTGTGATTCCTGAGCAGAGTCTTGAGCACCTAAACGTGGTGCACTACGACAATACAACTGAATATGTCCCATATTGTATCAATTAATATTTTTCCATGGTTGTGTCATACACTCTATCTTTATGTATCCATGTGAAACACATTGAAAGCACCCTTATTTTATTTGTGCCCATGGAGGAAGGTTCACTGATCCCACCGTCTGATTCTGATTTCAACATCCACCATGGAAATTGGTGTCCCTTTTCCACCTGTTCTCAACAGTTAAGATCCCATAATTCCCTATAGGTATCATCATGCCAACTCTTATCGAAACTGAGATATCACGTTCATCCATAGTCTCTCTATTCACCATCTCGTTATAATCCGTAATAATGAGCACCACAATTTATAATCAAATATTCTTCCTTATCCCCGATTCGAAGACATGTGCCTTCAAAGATGCACTAATTGCAACCTATGGTGCAAAATAGGCAAAATTAATGAATTTATCTGCGTACTCAATGACAAAGAGAATATATTGTTTCATGCTTAAGATTTCCATCGTTTTCTGGATCTTGAACATAATATTATTGAACTTTTTATCGATCAATTACTTAAATTCCACCCATGTTAGGCCTTGATCCAATTTGGCATGCAGTGCTCAATCCCACCACTAGTGTGCACGATCCTTAGGCATATATGTAACCAGCTTGACCATGATCTCTAATGGTGTTATAATGAAATCAAAGATACAATTCATCTTATAAATCCATACCTCTACCTTCTCGAGTTTAGGATCACCACAGAAGTTCAGTGGATTCTGCTTCATGAACTGGTTGGTATGATCCACATGCCTTGGTTCTGTTCTCCAATTACCCATATCAACATCTCAAATATCATGGAAAATAATCTGAACTAGGTATTGGTTCACAAGTGGTTCAGCTCCAACCACATTATCCATAGCTTTTTTGGGTTGGTTTCGACGGTGCCTACCTGGTGACATTTTGTAAACCAATAACAAACTCCATCAATATACCTCTCTTATAACTAATGGCTGCAAATTTAAAATTCTATCACATCAGCTATCACAACATTATTTTACAAGAACTTCTTTTTTCCAGGTTCATCCATTTCTGAAAACATTCATCATGATTTTGGAAATTAAACCATTTTAAAATTACCATAAGCATTACCTCTTTCAAAATCATTAATATGAAAACATATTCTGCATTTTTATAAAATTTACATCGTTGAAAAAAATAATAAAACATTCCTCGCAATGAGATATGAAATCCTAGTGGGATTTCATTCCTCTAAAATGCTTGTCATGATCATATCATTTTCTAGACCCATGACAATGTGATTTCTGTCATTCTATAAGTGTATCCAAAACACTTATGAACCAAAAACCTTGGTAACTTGATGTTCAGAATAAATGGGTCAGTTATGTTTTTTATGCTATACAATTCATTTTCTGACAATCATACTCATGTCTAAGATTCTAAAACATGGAATGTATAAAAAGGTATTATAACACGAAGAAAAATAACAGTGATGATTTTTACCACAATTGAATGTCCAAACCGATACCATTTGTAATGACCTTCCAATTCTCATTGTCTGGAGGGAAGAACAACTCAATATTAGGCCTTAAAAAACAACATCAAGATGAAAATGGCTAGAAATAAATGACGAATGGTATCAAATAAAAGTGGGGGAAGATTTAACCTTTAATAAATTTAAAAATAAACCAACCAACCATAACTAACCATTCAATATATGATTCATGAATAAATGAATTATTACTCAAAAACTTCATGTATATGTAAACCACATTAATGTATGTATCAAGAGAATAATAACCAATTACAAAAGCATACATCAGATAAATGACACAAGAATCTCAAAAGATCACACTACTCCATGATATAAAAGCTCCAAGCTCCACAATTTACAAACAGCCCAAACATCATGAGGTAGTTGTAACGCCCCGACCCTCATTACCCAGAGTCGGTGCATTATTACATAACATTGGAATGATCACAAGAAAGATCAAATCTCCAAAGACCGATTGGTTTAGTAGCCTTGGAAACACTAGATATATTCATAAGTTTTACATTACATCATAAATTGAAAAACTACTACAACAACATAATGTCTCCATAATCCACACTCATATCCCCACATAATATCCCTGCAGGTCATTCATAATTTACTTCTCCACTTCCTGGGAAAAAGAAAACATAGAAAACGGGTGAGCTCAAATGCCCACTAAGGATAACAATATAGCGGAAACTTTCATAAATGATAATAAACATTTAAGGCAATGTATAACTAAAACAACATCCTTTCAAACTTGAACATTCAAAATTTTATGGCATAAATAAAATGAAATAATACCATTTACTCATTCACATGGATATTCTACTAATCGAATAATCACATGAAAAATCACTAACCACTTTCATAATGTTGGAATGCATAATGCCAGACTATCATAACCACATAGCCAAGGCCTCGTGCCAAGACTACCAATAAGATTTTGTCAAGGCCTTGTGCCAAGACACTAGTTTGTCTCATGAGACCTACCGATGCATCGAGGAGCTATAGCGGGCTCCACCCATCACATATTAAGTCCAATGCATTCCCATATGAAAAGGTTTAAACATAACATAAACATTCGTATTAAAAATAGCATACGAAATGTTATAAACTATGAATGGTATAAAAATAGCACATCTACATTCAAACATATCACAAAACCTTCAATACAATATAGAATTTTTGTATCATAATAAATCAACTTCAAATAAGCGTAAAATCCATCAAAGGATGTTGACATAGATGAAATCAAAACACTTTTTAGAGAAATATCTCTTTCTATTTTTGAAATCATTTAAGAGCCATATAAAATAAAATATTTTCTCGAAAATATTCTTATAAGCTTGTAAGGAAATCTTTGAATATTTTATAACAGCGGAAAATAACTGCACCCGCCGAATATGTTAAAAAAAACATTCTTACCTTAATTCTATCGAAAAGGTTAAAAAGGACCTTGTTTTGAAAACAACGGAAAGATTCCTCTTATAAAAAGTCTAAAAAGGGTATAAATGACTTTAACCCATATTATTGTAAATAATAAAAAGGTTTTGAAATACATTTTTAAGAAAACATGGATGTGGATGATAAAGAGATCCCAGTAGATTATTACATATAAACATCCTCGGATAATGAAGAGATTGTGAAATAACCCTTACCTTGTACTTTTCCTTGGTTGGGGTAGGTTAACCTCCTGTATAATGGTGAAATAATTGTTATTAAATTATACAGGAATCATATACATTAATATGTTATCATATATGATCTTCTAATATTGATTTGATAATAATATCTTAGTATTATCGTTGTTTCGGGTGTTAACTTACTTGTTTTCTTTTATATGTTTTGTTACGTAAGACATGTTTATAAAGAATAGGTTGTATATTATTCATATCCAGAATGATATCAAGTCCTTAAACATCATTTTTTAAATCATCAAATGATAATTATACTTTAATGGATACGATGGATAATGAATCTCATCGCGTTCGTGGAGACGGTAGTCTGTACGTACGCACGAGCGACAATATCATTCTTTTGATATTAAAATAACATATAAATGGACGGTATATCATATATAAAGAATCATTAACATGTTATATTTATTATTTACATGAGTTAAACATCATTATTATACCCATCCAAATAATATTATATTGAATAACAATTACACCACGACGTGGAGACGGTAAGCCGTACGTACGCACGTATGGTGACATGTTATTCAAAGGGTGGATAGAATACTGAATATGGTTGTACAATATTTATAATAACATCACATTATATATATGATACTGGAGTTATTATTTTAGAATGGTAACAACAAAGGAAGAAGAAGTGGAAAAAGAAATGAACTTGGAAAAGGGTGGTGAAATCATTACCTCTTCTTCGGGTTCTTCCTTTTGATTTGATCAAAAAGGCTCTTTAGGATGGACTTATGATCAAACTAAGGCCCCTAGGATGTAGTGAGGGAAGTTGGGAGAGTATTTGGGCAGATTTTGGCCTAACCAAAATGCTTTGATGGTGTGAAAAATGAGAAGGAGGAGTGCCCTTTTATAAGAGGGGTGAGGGGCACCTTTGGAATAGCTATAAATATTAATTTATAATAAATTTATATTCGGTTTCTAATGGTTCCAAAGTTTATTATTTACATTTTAAGGTTGGAATGGGTCGAAAAAAACTCAACCAATAGAATTTATACATGTTTTGGTACTTATATTAACCTTATCTTTAAGTATTAACTCTAAGTTAATAAGTTTCACTTTTACAATGTCTCTTTGTATTTTTATATTATATGGTTAATAAACTTACTACATACATCCAAGAGACCCCCAAGTAGTCCATTAATGATGAACCTATCATGATATAAGTCTCTTGTCTGAACATTAGATTTTTAAGAATTTAATATCAATTAATAATATAATATTTGTTTTAAGAACTCTTTTATGTCAATTTTGACACTATTAAATAGTTGATTTTTTTTAAACTCATAAAAGATTGATTAGTTCGAACGAAGTCAGTTAAATAAATACTAATATATCATATTATCCTATAAAATTATTTTAATTCATTAAAAGTCTCATATTATATTTATTTGGGTATTTATAATATCAATTAGTTTTATTTTTCACTATTATAGTTATTACTACATCATCATTTTGTCATAAATAAATTAAATCATTTAATGTATAAAAATTATAAATAAACTATCATTATGTAGGAAATCGTTTTTTCTTTCTGATGAATATTCATAATCTAAAATCCAACATATATAACCCTATGTAATAATTGTTTTTCTAAAAGATATATGCTTGTGTCATTTTTGTATTCATTTTAACTTAATTAAAATAAAGTGTCCCTATCACCTACAAGTGGCACCATGGGGTCCCAAAATCGACCCAAAGATTCCTATGGTCGAACATGTAACAACCAATATGGCTAGGACACGTTTTAGGGTAATTTAGTAATATTATAATATTATTTTTTAACCCTTATTTACCAGATTTACCCTTAACCAGGGTAAATAAAATATTTACCACGGTAATTATTCAAAATGTCTAATCATAAATGTTACTTATTCACACAATTTGGACATCCTGATTCCAAATATGGAATCCATTTTTCTAAATTCAAAACACATAAGTGGCAGAAATTAATTTAAAATTAATTCCCGCTGTCAAAACAAAAAGTATGTTTTTAAGAGATAATAACTATCAAAAGATTGACACTTGTTTATGTTCGGTTTAATTGTAAAATTATGTCCAATGACCAACACTATATTAAATGTTAAAAATATATTCTGAATATACATTAAAACCACTAAAATTCATAATTTATCACTATTAATTATTTTGATTAAAAAGTTGTTTTTAATTAAAATTTAGTAATATTCACTATTCATCAAAAACTTAATGTTATCCGAAAAGTACCAAAATTTCATCGTAGGCTAAATTAGATATTCCGAATCCAAAAATTAAGTCCATATTGAAATATAAGATATATATATAATTTCAAAAAGTAGGTATTACTATTCATAACGGCTAGTTTGATTGGTTGTTAGAACTCGGTGTTGCGTACAACACACGCTATCGCATTATTCAAAGAGAAGAGTACCGTAGAAGCTTGGGGTGTTACAATCTCCCCTCCTTCAAATAATTGCGTCCTCGAAATTTCTAGAATACTACCGCATTAAAAGACTCGGGTGGTTCTTCATCATAAGTTCCTCGGGTTCCCACGTTGCCTCTTCCATCTTATGGTTTCTCCACAAAACATTTACCAGACGCGTCGTCCGGTTTCTCAGTACTTGTTCTCTCGTATCAAGAATCCTGACGGGATCTTCACAATAGGAAATATCAGGTTCCAGTTCTAATTCCTCATAGGTGAGTACATGCGTTGGGTCAGGCATGTATTTCCTCAACAGAGATACATGGAACACATCGTGAACTTTGGAGTGACTTGGCGGCATTGCCAATCGGTAAGCTACAGCCCCAATTCGTTATAGAATTTCGAAAGGTCCGATGTACCTAGGACTCAATTTATCTTTCTTACCAAAACGTATGACTCCCTTCCATGGAGATACCTTCAGGAAAACATGATCACCGACTTGAAATTCAAATTCCTTCCTTCAATTATCGGCATAGCTCTTCTGCCTACTTTGAGGTGCTTTGATGTGATTTTGGATTACTTTCACCTTTTCCACCGTTTCCTCCACCAGTTCTGGGCCTACAATTTTTTTTTCACCAACGTCATCCCAACAGGTTGGTGTACGACATCTCTTTCCGTATAACGCTTCATATGGTGCCATCTGAATACTCGAATGGAAGCTATTGTTATAGTAAAATTCTACCAGTGGAAATATTGATCCCACATACCCTGAAAATGAAGTGAGCAAGATCTCAACATGTCTTCTATGGTCTGAATAGTCCGTAATGATTGTCTGTCTGTCTGAGGGTGGTAAGCGGTGCTCAAATGAAGTTCAGTATCCAGGGATTTCTGAAGACTTTTCCAAAATCTTGAAGTAAAATGGGGATCACGATCAGAAACAATCGATAAGGGTACTCCATGAAGTCTCACAACTTCATTAATATATAGTCTTTCTAGACGTTCCATGGGTAGATCTTATCTTATAGCAAGAAAATGTGCTGACTTGGTAAGACGATCAACAATAACCCATATTGCATCGTTCCTCCTAGGAGTCTTTGGTAGCCCCATGACAAAGTCCATCGTAATATTGTCCCATTTCCACTCCGGTATGGGAAGAGGTTGCATGACTCCTCCAGGTTGTTGCCTTACAGCTTTCACTTGTTGACAAACCATACATCTTGACACAAAATTAGCAATCTCCCTCTTCATGTTGTCCCACCAAAAATGTTCCTTCAAATCTCTATACATTTTGGTGCTCCCAGGGTGTATAGAGAAATTGGAACTATGAGCATCATCCAGCAATTCCCTTTTTAGATCAGGTAAATCGGGAACACAAAGTCTCTTCCCAAATTTCAAAATTCCATCTTCATACACAAAGTATCTCAATCTCCCATCATTCACAGCTTTAATATTCTATTGAAATTCTTCATCATTGGTCTAAGAACTCTTAATCCTTTCTAGTAATGATGGTTTGGCAACCATTTGAAAAAGCATTGATGTTTCACCTTCCCTGGTTATTCCCATGTCCATCTTCACTAGATCCATGAAAATTGGATCCCTTTCAATTATCATCATGTTCAAAACTCCATGGTCTTTTCTGCTCAAAGCATCTGCCACCTTGTTTGCTTTCCTCGGGTGGTAGTGTATCGTGCAATCATAATCCTTGAGTAATTCAATCCATCTCCTTTGCCTCATGTTGAGTTCTTTTTGTGAGAAAATATACTTCAAACTCTTGTGATCAGTACAAATCTCTCATTTTTCACCATAGAGGTAGTGCCTCCATATCTTAAAAGAAAAGATCCCAGCTGCTAACTCGAGATAATGAGTAGGATAGTTTTGTTAATGAATTTTCAACTATCATGATGCATAGGCAATAACTCTATCATTCTTCATAAGGACACAACCAAGTCCCTTCTTTGATGCATCACTATAAATAACGAACCCATCATTCCTCGATGGTAGAGTCAATATAGGAGTATTGACAAATATTCTCTTCAGTTCTTCGAAACATTCTATACACACTTTTGTCCAAAAAAATTTAACCCCTTTACGTGTGAGCTTCGTTAATGGGTTAGCCAATCGGGCAAAATTCTGGACGAAACGTCGATAATAACCTGCCAAACCAATAAAACTACGTACCTCAGTTATACTCGTAGGTGTTGGCCATTCTTGGATTTCCTTGGTCTTAGAAGGATCAACAGAGATTCCAGCTTTAGAGACAATATGGCCAAGAAAATAAATCTCCTGAAGCCAGAATTCTCACTTGCTAAACTTCCCATATAATTCATGCCTCCTCAGAGTCTTCAAGATAATGCGCAAGTGATTTTCATGATCTTTGTAGGTTTTGGAGTATACAAAGATATCATTAATAAATACCACCACAAGTTCATCGAGATACTCCTTGAAAACTCTATTCATCAGATCCATGAATACAGAGGGTGCATTAGTCAATCCAAAGAGCATTACGGTAAACTCGTAATGCCCGTACCTGGTTCGAAATACTGTCTTCGGAATGTCTTCCTTCTTCACACACAACTGATGGTATCCAGATCGAAGGTCAATCTTTGAAAAGTATTTAGCTCCATGTAGTTGGTCAAATAAATCATCAATACGAGGAAGGGGATACTTGTTCTTTATTGTTATAGCGTTGATCTCCCTGTAGTCGATACATAACCTCATAGATCCATCTTTCTTTTTAACAAAAAGAATAGGGGCTCCCCATGGAGAAACACTAGGGCGAATATATCCCTTATTACTCAATTCCTCTAGTTGTTTCTTTAGTTCAACTAATTCTAAAGTGGCCATTCTATAAGGGATCTTCGATATAGGCCTTGATCAAGGAATCAAATCAATGGAAAACTCAACTTCTTGTTCTGGAGGATGTCCAGGTAAATCTTCCGGAAATACATCTACAAATTCTTTCACAACAGGTACATCCTCTATTTGAACATTCCTTTCCTCACCGACAGTTATTTCATTCTCTTCCTCCCTAATAATTGAATTAAGTTGAGCTACTGGGGGTGGATCTAAATAAGAATTAGGTGGTGAAGATTCTGCTCTAAAGATAAGGTGTTCCTTATCATTATCATCAAGAATCGTAACCTCTTTCTTCTTACAATAAATCTTCGCATTATAGTCCGAAAGCCAATCCATACTGAGGATTATATCAAACTAAATCATAGGTATGACGATGAGATCAGCAGATAATGAACATTTATGTGCTCTAATGGGGAGTGATTCACAAAACTTTGTTACAATGATACTTCCCTTAGGAGTTTTAACTGACAACTCCCTTATTAAATCAAATTGGAAATATCTAATTTTATTAGAAAACTAGGAAGATATGAAACAATGTGATGATCCAGAATAAAATAATGAATTTTCTAAACTTGAGTAAACCATTAAATTACCTTCCACCACGTCTTTTGGAGCTTCTACCTCAGCAGTAGTGATAGCATAAGCCTTGCCTTGATCACTTGGCCTTTTCTGAGGTAAGTTCTCCTGACGCTTAGGACATGCATTTGCATAATGCCCCATCTCCCTGCAACTGTAGCACTGAACGTTGGTAGCTTCCTTCTTCCCCTTGCAATCACGAGCTTGGTGGCCTTTTTCACCACACTTGTAACAGACTCCCATTCCCTTCATGCAAGTACCAGGATGTTTCTTCCCGCATTTACCACAAGATAGATATTCAACCTTTCCCTTCTTCCCCTTATTTCCATTCCCAGATTGATCAGCAGGTCTCTTCTTCTCTTGCTTTGCTTTAAATTCATAAGACTTAGAGAATTCCTTTTCGGTCTTGATAGCACATGAGATAATTTCTTCGTACGATGAAAAGGATTGTGAGGCTAATGCTCGACGGAAAAATGGTTTTAACCCATCAAAGAAATGATCAATCTTACTTCTTGGGTTGCGAATATAATCTCCAGCATACCTTTCTATCCTTGTAAAGTTAGCCTCATACTTTGTGACATTCACATCCTCCTTCTGTCTTAGGCTTAGAAATTGTCTTTCCATATCTGCTCGATGGTCGCGAGGAAAGTATTTTTCTAAAAAACAGATCTTTGGACTCCCTCCATTCCATATTTGATACTTCATCATCTTCCTTCATGTTTTGAATCAATGACCACCATTGATCAACATCTCCAGTGAGGCGGTAAAATGCCATGATAACTTTTTCCCTTTCCCTGCCCCCCAAAGCCTGAAATATTTTCTCTAGGGAATTTATACATTGCTCAGCTACTAAGGGATTTGTACTCCCATTGAACGTTGGTGGTTGTTGCCTCATGAATCGACCTATCATTGATCCTCCATGCTGTGGATCAGGGTGCTCCATACGGGTAAGGTTATTATTCATAACCTGAGTGAGTTGTCCCAGTATGGTGATTAGCTGATCGGCACCAGTTGAATCACCAGGTCCACTATAATTATCTTGAGCAGGAGGGCAATCTCTACATGGAGTGCATGCATTGATACGGTTTCCATTTTTTCCACTAGCTGCCATTTCTAAACAATGGCATAAACTAGATCAGTTTATGAATCAAAATACATAATCCCATACTTATAAAACACTTAACATAAACTGAACTATTTATGGATATAATCCATAATCATAAAAATGTTTTCTTTGAGTAATTATATACTCATAAACCCTTCATAATGATTTGTAAATAAAATGAGAGTTATCCTAAGCATATCCCCCGGGAGTGTCTTAACCAAGAGTGCAGGAAGGCCCGTTGTCGTGCACCAGTTCCCGTTCGAGTCTAGCTCAAAGCGGTGTTTTCGGTTTTACCCCTAGGTACATCTGTGCCAGAGCCGCCACTATCTGCTCGTATCCAGACAGGGATGTATTGCTCGAAATGCTCACAAAATCTCTACAATACCAAAAATCTAGGAAGTTCTTCTATACTAATCCTCAAAGTTCATCTTAGGTCTAAGTGCTCTAATCAGAGTTTATCTAAATCTAGTTTCCATGGTTTGTACTAAACTTCCTCTGATACCAACTGTAACGCCCCGACCCTAGTTAACCAGAGTCGGTGCATTATTACATAACATTGGCATGATCACAAGAAAGATCAAATCTAGAAAGACCGATTGGTTTAGTAGCCTTGGAAACACTAGATATATTCATAAGTTTTACATTACACCATAAAATGAAAAACTAATACAAGAACATAATGTCTCCATAATCCACACTCATATCCCCACATAATATCCCTGCAGGTCATTCATAATTTACTTCTACACTTCCTGGGAAAAATGAAATATAGAAAAGGTGTGGGCTCAAATGCCCAGTAAGGATAACAATATAGCGGAAACTTTCATAAATGAGAATAAACATTTAAGGCAATGTATAACTAAAAAAACAGCCTTTCAAACTTGAACTTTAAACATTGTATGGCATAAATAAAATTAAATAATTCCATTTACTCATTCACATGGATATTCTACTAATCGAATAATCACATGCAAAATCACTAACCACTTTCATAATGTTGGAATGCATAATGCCAGACTATCATAACCACATAGCCAAGGCCCCGTGCCAAGACTACAAATAAGATTTTGTCAGGGCCTTGTGACAAGACACTAGTTTGTCTCATGAGACCTACCGCTGCATCGAGGAGCTATAGTGGGCTCCACCCGTCACATATTAAGTCCAATGCATTCCCATACGAAAAGGTTTAAACATAACATAAACATTCGTATTAAAACTAGCATACGAAATGTTATAAACTATGAATGGTATAAAAATAGCACATCCACAGTCAAACATATCACAAAACCTTCAATACAATATAGAAGTTTTGTATCATAATAAATCAACTTCAAATAAGCGTAAAATCCATCAAATGATGTTGACATAGATGAAATCAAAACACTTTTTAGAGAAATATCTCTTTCTATTTTTGAAATCATTTAAGAGCCATATAAAATAAAACATTTTCATGAAAATATTCTCAAAAGATTGTAAGGAAATCTATAAATATTTTATAATGGCGGAAAATAACCGCACCCGCTGTATAAGTTAAAAAAAACATTCTTACCTTAATTCAGTCGAAAAGGTTAAAAATGACCTTTTTTTGAAAACGACGGAAAGATTCCTCTTATAAAAAGTCAAACAAGGGTATAAATGACTTTAACCCATATTCTTGTAAATAATAAAAATGTTTTTAAATACATTTTTAAGAAAACATGGATGTGGATGATAAAGAGATCCCAGTAGATTATTACATATAAACAACCTCGGATAATGAAGAGATTGTGAAATAACCCTTACCTTGTACTTTTCCTTGGTTGGGGTAGGTTAACCTCCTGTATAATGGTGAAATAATTGTTATTAAATTATACAGGAATCATATACATTAATATGATATCATATATGATCTTTTAATATTGATTTGATAATAATATCTTAGTATTATCGTTGTTTCGGGTGTTAACTTACTTGTTTTCTTTTATATGTTTTGTTACGTAAGACATGTTTATAAAGGATAGGTTGTATATTATTCATATCCAGAATGATATCAAGTCCTTAAACATTATTTTTTAAATCATCAAATGATAATTATACTTGAATGGATACGATGGAGAATGAATCTCATCGCGTTCGTGGAGACGGTAGTCCGTACGTACGCACGAGCGACAATATCATTCTTTTGATATTAACATAATATATAAATGGATGGTATATCATATATACAGAATAATTAACATGTTATATTTATTATTTACATGATTTAAACATCATTATTATACCCATCCATATAATATTATATTGAATAACAATTACACCACGACGTGGAGACGGTAAGCCGTACGTACGCACGTATGGTGACATGTTATTCAAAGGGTGGATAGAATACTGAATATGGTTGTACCATATTTATAATAACATCACAGTATATATATGATACTGGAGTTATTATTTTAGAATGGTAACAACAAAGGAAGAAGAAGAGGAAGAAGAAATGAACTTGGAAAATGGTGGTGAAATCATTACCTCTTCTTCAGGTTCTTCCTTTTGATTTGATCAAAAGGGCTCTTTATGTTGGCTTTCTGATCAAACTAAGGCCCCTAAGTTGTAGTGAGGGAAGTTGGGAGAGTATTTGGGCAGATTTTGGCTGATCCTAAAGGCTTTGAAGGTGTGAAGAAATGAGACGGAGGAGTACCCTTTTATAAGAGGGGTGAGGGGCACCTTTGGAAAATCTAGAAATATTAATTTATAATAAATTCATATTCGGTTTCTAATGGTTCCTGTAACAGCCCAAGATTTTATGAAAAATATTCTTTTTAATTTTATTAATGTCTTGTGTTTTACGCTACACCAAAAGTAGCTTTCACAACATGCATCCTTGACTTGCCTTGCATTACATGCAATCACAACCTTCCTCGATAGCGTGTGTAGTACGCAATACCGAGTTTCACTAAACAACGATATGCTATTAAAATATTATTATAACTAGCCGTTATGAATAGTAATAACCACCTTTTAAAATTTTAGAAATTTTAGCTCTCAAAATGGACTTCATTTTTGGATTCGGAGTATCGAATTTAGCCTAAGGTGAAATTTTGGTACTTTTCGGATAACTTTCATATTCTGATGAATAGTGAAAATTACTAAATTATAATTAAAAACAACTTTTTTAATCGAAATAATTAATAGTGAAAAATCATTAATTTGAGTGGTTTAAAAGTATATTTAGAATATATTTTTACAATTTAATACAATGTTGGTCATTGGTTGTAATTTCACATTTAAACCAGACATAATCAAGTGTCAATCTTTTGATAGATATTGTTTCTTAAAAACACGCTATTTGTTTTAACAGCGGGATTTAATTATAAAATTAATTAATGCAACTTTTATGTTATGAATTTGGTAAAATAGACTTCATTTTTAAATTCGGAATATGAAATATAGCTTAGGATGAAATTTTGGCATTGTTCTGAAAAACATCAATTTTTGATGAATAGTGAAACTACTAAGTGGTAGTTAAAAAACTGAATTTTTCATAAAACTTAATTTTACCGCTTCTGTGAATGTAATTTCAAAAATCCGGGAGACACGGTTGATGTCAGTAAGTAAAATGTGGTTCAATGAGATGAAAATAATTTTTGGTGAATAGTAACTTTTTACTTTTATTTACCATGGTTAAAAGTAAATAGGGTAATTAAGGGTAAGAATGATATTAATATTACCATAACACATGTCCTAATTCTATTGGACAAGTGTATCTCGACCAAAAACATCCTTAAGTGTAAAATATTATCATTTAGGCCCACTTGGATTAGATTAGGACATTTATTATTATTTAATTCAAAGAAGAGTTAAAAGAGTTAAAATCAAAGTTTATTTACTAAAACATTTTTCATATAGGGTTATACATAAGATAAATTCAATTGTAAATATTAATTAGAAATATAAAAAGATTTCCTACATAATGGTATTTTTTTTGTAATTTTTAGACATCAAATAATTTAATTTATTTATGACACAAAGATGATGCAGTAATTATCTTATTAATGAAATATTGGCATAATTGATGTTATAAACACCAAACTAAATGTAATTTTAGACTTTTTATGAATTCCACTAATTATCTAGGTTACTATGATATATTAGTATTGATTTAATAAACATGGTTTGAACATATAATTCTGTTAGGACTTTCACAAAAATCATATATCAAATAGTGTCAAAATTGACACAAAATAGTTTTTAAATCAAATATTATATTATCAATTGTTATTTTATTCCTAAAAATCTATGGTTCGGCCAAATTACTTAGATAAGTATATATGTATTACTAATAAACAATTTGGGGTTCGTTTGGCATGTTATAGTAAGTGTATTAACCATATAGTGAAAGAAAACAAAAAGACACTGTAAAAGATAAATTATTTAACTTAGAGTTAAATCTAATTGATAAGGTTAAAATAATACCCTAAACTTGTCTAAATCTTATTGGATGATAGGATTTAGAACCATAACCACTTTAGCTCCTAAATAAGATCCTTTGGAACCATTATAAACCGATTTTGACTTTAATATAAAATAATATATTGAGGTATTCCTAAGGTGCCCCTCTCCACCCTTATAAAAGGGCACCTCCTCCCCCTCCTCCTCACACCAATTTGAGCACTCATGCTCGGCCAACCCCTGCCAAAATCTCTTCTCCACTTCCCTAGCAACATCCTAGAGGTTCTGGTCTTCCTCAAAGACCACTTTTAGTGCCCTAAGAGGAGGTCTCAAAGAGGCGCTTCAAAGAAGAGGTAATTACCGTTACCAATTCTTTCATCATTATTTCTTCTTCCACTTCTTCTTATTAGGTTGTTTCATTATGAAGTAATAACATCAGTATCACTCATATACTTATATGTTATTATAAGTATGAAACAACCCTATTTCACCATCTATCCATCCTACGGAAAAAGAAATCACCGCGCGTGTGTACGTACGGAATACCGTCTCCACGCCGTGGTGTAATCTATTTTCCACCACCACCTTACATGGATGGGTATAATGGTGTAAAGAATAACTATACATAGTTATTACAACATCATATTGATTCTGATATATTGTATAATCTACTCCAATTCAATTCAATATTTATGGAAATGATGTCATCGCTCGTGCGTACGTACGGACTACCGTCTCCATGACGCGATGAGATTCATTCTCCATGTTAACCATTTAAGAATGATTATAAAGTATATATAAGAAATAATAATGAAATATATGAGATTATAAAGATACTGGATTTATGTATATATATATATATGTATGTCATCTACTTACTTCCATTTCAAGACAATAAGGAAAGGAAAACAACGTTCATGCGTACGTACGGACTACCGTCTCCATGAATGGTGTTTTTCATTTTATTTATCTATCTGTTATATATATATATATACTGAGTATATATGATATATAAATCATGTTTTATATTCTGGAAGTAAGTAAATCATGATATAAGTAATAATGATGTCAAGAACAACAAGTCAAAACACCTAAGATAAATGAAACGATTTTACCCAAAACGCTTCTTTAACATGGAATTTACAAAAGAACGGGTAATATAATGTCATAAGTGAACAATATATGATATCATAACAATGAATATGATTCTGTAATAAGTCAATGACATTATCTAAATCATTATACAGGAGGTTCGGACACATATGATGCAAATCGGACCTAAGGTAAGGGAAAATATCACAATCTCATTTTTATCGGAGATTGTTTATACTTTGGTATTTACTGGGGTGTATTTTATCATCCACATCCATGTTTCATATATATTATTATTTCCATCCACATACAATTGTTTAAATCCATTTTTACCCTTCGGTGAGTTTTTAGTAAAAGAAATGAAAGGAATCTTTAGTCGTTTTTCATACGAGGAACTTTTTGACTTTTCCGACAAAAGTACGAAGAATGTTTTTTTAACTTATACGGCATGAATGGATTTTTAAAAAATTATTTCCAAGAAGCTTCCTTTACATGTTTTCAAGTTTATTTTTAATCATCTTCTTTTATTTTAATGTCGTATGACATGTTATGAAAGGAAAAATGTTTTTGAAGTAAAAAGGATATTTTCCTCAAGAATGGAGTTCAAGTATTTTATCAAAATTATTTTCCATCTAAGATAATAAAAGGGTTCTGTTTTTATCCCTATTATTACATGGATTTGATTATGTTGTGATGGAAATATTTTTATGAATTCCTTTATCTTATATGAATTGTTTTATGATGTCATGTTGTTTAAGAATTCCATTTTTATTACATGGGTTATGAAATGATGTATGGTTTATGATTTTGTGGCACACATAAGAATGGTATCATTATGAGATGGGTGGGACCTATATCTCCCTCCAATGCATTGGGTAAAGATTTTATATCTCATGAGATAGACATGGCTGGAATGGTAGGTTATACCGGTTCAGTGAAACGGGACTGAAACGAGGGTTACTCGATTCAGAAAGGGACTTTGTCCACTAAGATAGTCTTGGAAATGAGTCTTGACTAACAAGAAATGATTCTCTATGATTATGTGTGAATGCCACAATGTTTCATGTTTTAAGTTATGATTATTGTGATTACATTTCACTGCCATGATTTATCCCATGTTATGAAATTATGCTCTCTTTTGCAGGTTAAGATTTCCAAAATGTTATGTTCTTATGAATACGATGTGATTGATATTTCTTTTGTTTACCCTTATTGAGCATTTGAGCTCACCCTTTTATGTTTTCTTTTCCCCAGGATATAAAGAAAGGTTTTAGTTAAAAAAAGGGAAGATCTTTATAGGAGATGTTGATGATCTTTCACCACGATTAGAAGATTACGTTCCGAGTTTCCAAAGACACTAAACTATTACGATCATTGTGTGTGTGTTTTTGTTATGTACTAAGTATTCCAAAAATGTAATGCAATGTCCATGTACGTCAAGATTCGGGTCTCTACAGTTGGTATCAGAGGAAAGGTTTAGTCATCCTTTGGAAACTAGGATGCGAAAACGTTAGTGAGATCCCTAGAGATATTTCTACGGTATATCTAGGGATGTCCCTAAGGTTAAGTATACGTATAGGTTATAGTACTAGAACTACGCTAACGATCATAGAATTAAACCTAAGATGTTAGATATTGAAGGTACTTCCCTTTTATTATGTTGTTTTCCCTAGCATGATTTTTGCCTCTCACACTATTCTTTTTGGGTTTTAGATGATGGCTGGAACCCGAAGGAACCGTGTTGATCAATGCAATGAAAAATGCAATGATTGTCCTCCTGAACAAACAAATGTTATGGGAGATGGAGTGAAAAATCTTATTGCTATACTTACACAAGCTATGAATCATTCTGGACTTCCAAATGAGCAGAGAAGGGAACAATATTCTATTGAGTCCTTCATGAGGCAACGTCCACCTTCTTTCAGTGGGTCTTCTGATCCACTTGTTGCTGAACAATGGATCAGTACCACTGAAAAGATATTTTCAGTTTTTCAATGTTCTGAACATGATAAAGTCATCTTAGCAGTATATCGTTTGGAAGGTGAAGCTGATCAATGGTGGAATCTTATCATGAATATGAGGCCAAGAGATGAAATTGAGTCCATGGAATGGGACGAGTTCAAGAACTTATTTTTCAATAAGTACTTCCCTCGTATTCTTCGAACAAAGATGGAGAAGGAGTTTCTTGAACTAAATCTAAAGGATGATGAATCTGTTGGTATATACGAAGCGAACTTTACAAGACTTGCAAGGTATGCATCTGGCATTATCATCCGACCTGAAAGTAAAGTTGATCGATTTTTCAGTGGCTTAAAACCAAGTCTTCGAAGGTCATTAGCTATAAGAGACTTCAGTAGCTATGAAGAAATTGTGAGTTGTGCTATCAAGGTAGAAATGGAACTTGGTGTTACATATCCATCTCATGGTTTTTACAAGAAACGAAAGATGGAGTTCAAGGAGAAATCTCAGAATAATGGTGAAAAGAAGATGAATGTTTCCTTATGGACAAAGTGTTGAAAGAAGCATGGTGGAGGTTGTCTTAAAGGGACTAGAAAATGTTTTAAGTGTGGAAAAGAAGGTCATAGAGCAGCTGAGTGTCGAAGTAATGGAAAAAGGGTTTCTAATGATGTGAATAAAGCAGACACTGCAGAGAACGCACCACCAACACTTCAATGCTTCAAGTGCAAGGAAATGGGGCATTATGCTAATAATTTCCCTAATCCAAGGGTTAGTGATGATCAACATGAGCAACCACTGATGGCAAAGGACAAAGGGAAGTCACATGTGATCACTATTGGCGATGTTGAATATGACAACGATGTGGTGGAATGATTAAGTGTTTATGTAATGGGATTCCAAAATAATGTTGTATCATGGAGTATTGGAATATTTATGTATTGGTCTAATGTGGTATTCTAAGTGATTGAGATTTTTTTGGAAATAAGATGATATGCGCATAATGAAGGGAAAACAAGAAAATGAAATGTTTAACAGTATTCATGAGCTCATGATTGATATAAGGACTAAGTGATATCATGGTTTGAGTATATAGAATTTTTAGGATTTTGGTATGTGGAAAGTGTTAAATTTAAACTGCATTCTTGTATTCACTAAGGTATTCAAGAGAATACATGATTAAGGACTTTGAATGTTTAGAATGTGACCAACAATACATATCTTATGGGGATCGACAATGGTGTTAAATCTATTGTAATCGTTTTCACTATGTTATGAGAGTGGACTGCAGTATTATGGATAATCCTAAAGATTGGAATGGATTATGTTGGACATAAGTTAGTATTGTTTAAGGATAGAAGTTTTATCGATATTATTGATGGGATGTTATAGTAATATAGTTTTAGAAAAAGGATAACCTGCAGGACTGGCGACAGCCCATCGCGTCGGACAAGGCTGTGGGAATTGAACCCACAACCGAAGTGCGACTGGCCTTTATCGCCTACCACTGGCCTACAGGAAGTCCCTGTTTAGTAGAAACTAGTTTTATTATATTAAGCAGTATGATATATGAAGTATATGTCCATTTTAGGAACCATATATGATTAATCTCACTATAGATCGACTTATGTATATAATTTTTGCTAACCTTTTGTTTGAGACAGATGGAATGACCCGTCATTCTATCACGTGAACTGCTAACACTTCACGAATAACAAATTCAACTTCATTTATTTAAGATATCAAGTGGAAATTGTTCAAGGCACGAACAACAGTGAGATTGTACCAAAATCATGTAAGTATTTCTTTTAATTCATCAACTTTAGGGAAATGATCTTGAAAACCAAAAATGTTGTCCTAGTGATCTTATACCTGATGAATCGGATGGTACCTGAGATCGTCACAAATTTATGGATTTGTGATTGTTGGCTTTTCCATAGCCATGTTCTCTACCACTCTCCATCAGAACATGATGGTTAGACTTTTCTTCCATATCCATATTTTCACCTATGTGGAAACCCAGTGATTAGTTTATTTGGGTAACCGTTAAGTTTCATAATTTTGTTTTAAAATATTGGTTTTGGTATTCCTTTTTACGATGTGGGTTTCTATTAAAGAAACTTTCGAATAGTAAACCATTTATAACCCCGACGAATTTCGAGGGCGAAATTTATTTTAAGGGGGGTAGAATGTAACAGCCCAAGATTTTATGAAAAATATTCTTTTTATTTTTATTAATGTCTTGTGTTTTACACTACACCAAAAGGAGCTTGCACAACATGCATCCTTGACTTTCCTTGCATTACATGCAATCTCAACCTTCCTCGATAGCGTGTGTAGTACGCAATACCGAGTTTCACTAAACAACGATATCCTATTAAAATATTATTATAACTAGCCGTTATGAATAGTAATAACCACCTTTTAAAATTTTAGAAATTTTAGCTCTCAAAATGGACTTCATTTTTGGATTCGGAGTATCGAATTTAGCCTAAGGTGAAATTTTGGTACTTTTCGGATAACTTTCATATTCTGATGAATAGTGAAAATTACTAAATTATAATTAAAAACAACTTTTTTAATCGAAATAATTAATAGTGATAAGTTATTAATTTGAGTGGTTTAAAAGTATATTTAGAATATATTTTTAAAATTTAATACAATGTTGGTCATTGGTTGTAATTTCACATTTAAACCAGACATTATCAAGTGTCAATCTTTTGATAGATATTGTTTCTTAAAAACACGCTATTTGTTTTAACAGCGGGATTTAATTATAAAATTAATTAATGAAACTTTTATGTTATGAATTTGGTAAAATAGACTTCATTTTTGAATTCGGAATATGAAATATAGCTTAGGATGATATTTTGGCATTGTTCTGAAAAACATCAATTTTTGATGAATAGTGAAACTACTAAGTGGTAGTTAAAAAACTGAATTTTTCATAAAACATAATTTTACCGCTTCTGTGAATGGAATTTCAAAAATCCGGGAGACACGGTTGATGTCAGTAAGTAAAATGTGGTTCAATGAGATGAAAATAATTTTTGGTGAATAGTAACGTTTTACTTTTATTTACCACGGTTAAAAGTAAATAGGGTAATTAAGGGTAAGAATGATATTAATATTACCCTAAAACATGTCCTAATTCTATTGGACAAGTGTATCTAGACCAAAAACAACCTTAAGTGTAAAATATTATCATTTAGGCCCACTTGGATTAGATTAGGACATTTATTATTATTTAATTCAAAGAAGAGTTAAAAGAGTTAAAATCAAAGTTTATTTATGAAAACATTTTTAATATAGGGTTTTACATAAGATAAATTCGATTGTAAATATTCATTAGAAATCTAAAAAGATTTCCTACATAATGCTATTTTATTTTTAATTTTTAGACATCAAATAATTTAATTTATTTATGACACAAATATGATGCAGTAATTATCTTATTAATGAAATATTCACATAATTGATGTCATAAACACCAAACTAAATGTAATTTTAGACTTTTTATGAATTCCACTAATTTTCTAGGTTACTATGATATATTAGTATTGATTTAATAAACTTGGTTCGAACATATAATTCTGTTAGGACTTTCACAAAAATCATATATCAAATAGTGTCAAAATTGACACAAAATAGTTTTTAAATCAAATATTATATTATCAATAGTTATTTTATTCCTAAAACTCTAAGGTTCGGCCAAATGACTTAGATAAGTATATATGTATTACTAATAAACAATTTGGGGTTCGTTTGGCATGTTATAGTAAGTGTATTAACCATATAGTGAAAGAAAACAAAAAGACACGGTAAAAGATAAATTATTTAACTTAGAGTTAAATCTAATTGATAAGGTTAAAATAATACCCTAAACTTGTCTAAATCTTATTGTATTATAGGATTTCGACCCATCACCACTTTAGATCCTAAATAAGACCCTTTGGAACCATTATAAACCGATTTTGACTTTAATATAAAATAATATTTTGAGGTATTCCTAAGGTGCCCCTCTCCTCCCTTATAAAAGGGCACCTCCTCCCCCTCCTCCTCACACCAATTGGGGCACTCAAGCTCGGCCAACCCCTGCCAAAATCTCTTCTCCACTTCCCTAGAAACATCCTAGAGGTTCTGGTCTTCCTCAAAGACCAATTTTAGTGCCCTAAGAGGAGGTCTCAAAGAGGCGCTTCAAAGAAGAGGTAATTACCATTACCAATTCTTTCATCTTTATTTCTTCTTCCACTTCTTCTTCTTAGGTTGTTTCATTATGAAGTAATAACATCAGTATCACTCATATACTGATATTTTATTATAAGTATTAAACAACTCTATTTCACCATCTATCCATCCTGCGGAAAAAGAAATCACCGCGCGTGCGTAAGTACGGAATACCGTCTCCACGCTGTGGTGTAATCTATTTTCCACCACCACCTTACATGGATGGGTATAATGGTGTAAAGAATAACTATACATAGTTATTACAACATCATATTGATTCTGATATATTGTATAATCTACTCCAATTCAATTCAATATTTATGGAAATGATATCATCGCTCGTGCGTACATACGGACTACTGTCTCCACGACGCGATGATATTCATTCTCCATGTTAACCATTTAAGAATGATTATAAAGTATATATAAGAAATAATAATGAAATATATGACATTATAAATCTACTAGATTTATGTATATATATATATTTATGTCATCTACTTACTTCCATTTCAAGACAATAAGGAAAGGAAAACAGCGTTCATGCGTACGTACGGACTACCGTCTCCATGAACGGTGTTTTTCATTTTATTTATCTATCTATTATATATATATATATACTAAATATATATGATATATAAATCATGTTTTATATTCTGGATGTAAGTAAATCATGATATAAGTAATAATGATGTCAAGAACAACAAGTCAAAACACCTACGATAAATGAAACGATTTTACCCAAAACGCTTCTTTAACATGGAATTTACAAAAGAACGGGTAATATAATGTCATAAGTGAACCATATATGATATAATAACAATGAATATGATTCTGTAATAAGTCAATGACATTATTTAAATCATTATACAGGAGGTTCGGACACATACGAAGCAAATCGGACCTAAGGTAAGGGAAAATATCACAATCTCATTTTTATCCGAGATTGTTTATACTATGGTTTTTACTGGGGTGTATTTTATCATCCACATCCATGTTTCATAAATAATATTATTTCCATCCACCTACAATTGTTTAAATCCATTTTTACCCTTCGGTGAGTTTTTAGTAAAAGAAATGAAAGGAATCTTTTGTCGTTTTTCGTACGAGGTACTTTTTGACTTTTCCGACAAAAGTACGAAGAATGTTTTTTTTAACTTATACGGCATGAATGGATTTTTAAAACATTATTTCCAAGAAGCTTCCTTTACAAGTTTTCATGTTTATTTTTAAACATCTTCATTTATTTTAATGTCGTATGACATGTTATGAAAGGAAAAATGTTTTTGAAGTAAAAAGGATATTTTCCTCAAGAATATTTTATCAAAATTATTTTCCATCTAAGATAATAAAAGGGTTCTGTTTTTATCCCTATTATTACATGGATTTGATTATGTTGTGATGGAAATATTTTTATGAATTCCTTTATCTTATATGAATTGTTTTATGATGTCATGTTGTTTAAGAATTCCATTTTTATTACATGGGTTATGAAATGATGTATGGTTTATGATTTTGTGGCACACATAAGAATGGTATCATTATGAGATGGGTGGGACCTATATCTCCCTCCAATGCATTGGGTAAAGATTTTAAATCTCATGATATAGACATGGCTGGAATGGTAGGTTATACCGGTGCAGTGAAACAGGACTGAAACGAGGGTTACTCGATTCAGAAAGGGACTTTGTCCACTAAGATAGTCTTGGCAATGAGTCTTGACTAACCAGAAATGATTCTCTATGATTATGTGTGAATGCCACAAAGTTTCATGTTTTAAGTAATGATTATTGTGATTACATTTCACTTCCATGATTTATCCCATGTTATGAAATTATTCTCTCTTTTGCAGGTTAAGATTTCCAAAATGTTATGTTCTTATGAATACGATGTGATTGATATTTCTTTTGTTTACCCTTACTGAGCATTTGAGCTCACCCTTTTATGTTTTCTTTTCCCCAGGATATAAAGAAAGGTTTTAGGTAAAAAAAGCGAATATATTTATAGGAGATGTTGATGATCTTTCACCATGATTAGAAGATTACGTTCCGAGTTTCCAAAGACACTAAACTATTACGATCCTTGTGTGTGTGTTTTTGTTATGTACTAAGTATTCCGCAAATGTAATGTAATGTCCATGTACATCAAGCTTCGGGTCTCTACAGTTCCAAAGTTGATTATTTAAAAGTTAAGGTGGGAATGGGTAGATAAAAACTCAACCAATAGATTTTTGACAGGTTTGGGTACTTACATTAACCTTATCTTTAAGTATTAACTCTAAGTTAATTAGTTTCACTTTTACAATGTCTCTTTTTATTTTTATATAATATGGTTAATAAACATACTACATACATCCAAACGACCCCCAAGTGGTCCATTAATGATGAAACTATCATGATATAAGTCTCTTGTCCGATCCTTAGATTTTTATGAATTTAATATCAATTAATAATATAATATTTGTTTTAAGAACTCTTTTATGTCAATTTTGACACTATTCAATAGTTGATTTTTTTGAAACTCATAAAAGATTGATTACTTCAAAAAAAGTCAATTAAATCAATCCTAATATATCATATTATCCTAGAAAATTAGTTTAATTAATTAAAAGTTTCATATAATATTTATTTGGGTATTTATAATATCAATTAGTTTAATTTTTCACTTTTATAGTAATTACTACATCATCATTGTGTCATAAATAAATTAAATCATTTAATGTCTAAAAATTATAAATAAAATATAATTATGTAGGAAATATTTTTATATTTCTAATGAATATTTATAATCAAAAATCCAACATATATAACCCTATGTAATAATTTTGTTTCTAAAAGATATATACTTGTGTAATTTTTGTATTCATTTTAACTTAATTAAAATAAAGTGTCCCTATCACCTAAAAGTGGCACCATGGGGTCCCAAAATCGACCCAAAGATGCCTATGGTCGAACATGTATCAACCAATAAGGCTAGGACACGTTTTAGGGTAATTTAGTATTATTATAATATTATTTTTTAACCCTTATTTTCCAGATTTACCCTTAACCATGGTAAATAAAATATTTACCACAGTAATTATTCAAAATGTCTAAAAATAAAAGTTACCTATTTACAAAATTTGGAAATCCTGATTTCAAATATGGAATCGATTTTTCTAAATTCAAAACACAGAAGTGGCAGAAATTAATTTAAAATTTATTCCCGCTGTCAAAACAAAAAAGCGTGTTTTTAAGAGATAATAACTATCAAAAGATTGACACTTGTTTATGTTCGGTTTAATTGTAAACTTATGTCCAATGACCAACATTATATTAAATGGTAAAATCATATTCTAAATATACTTTAATACCACTAAAATTCATAATTTATCACTATTAATTATTTTGATTAAAAAAGTTGTTTTTAATTAAAATTTAGTAATTTTCACTATTCATCAAAATATTAAAGTTATCCGAAAAGTACCAAAATTTCATCTTAAGATAAATTAGATATTCCAAATCCAAAAATTAAATCCATTTTGAAATATAAGATATATATATAATTTCAAAAAGTAGGTATTACTATTCATAACGGCTAGTTTGATTGGTTGTTAGAACTCGGTGTTGCGTACAACACACGCTATCACATTATTCAAAGAGAAGCGTACCGTAGAAGCTTGGGGTGTTACAGTAGTTCTAAAAACGTGGGAAACATTACATTTTCCCCTGTCCCAAGTGATCGAATCTAAAAAAGTACCAAATTTCAAAGTAGAGGTGACTATAAAACTATCTATTTTTTCCTCAATTACATCCCTACTCATAATAATAGGATAGAAGAGTTATAAGAATTTAAATAAAATATTTTATACAAAACAATATCTAAGAAATAGTTTATAACTAAACAACAACATATTTCCAAATCCATTCATTACGATAAGCATACCAGGGGAATTTAAACAAAATATTCCAACATGTTAATTATTGATAAAAATAACAAAACAAGGATTAAAAAACATTTATAAATATTCCATTGACATACCCAATTCATTCCATATATTCACACAACCAACCATGCATGTATCCTAGATCTCCATATATTCGCGAGTGGTGTGTCATCCTTTCACTAAATCATCCTTTGTGAAAAAATTTCTAGGGGAGAGAACTAACCCTTATCCATCTCATAAATGATGGGGGAGACAACGAAACCCCATCCGTCCCACATAAACCCTTCGAATAGGGATAGACCTAACCCTTATACATCTCATTAATGATGTGGTAGACCCCTACCCCTTATCCATCCTACAAACCTGTGAACACAGACACCCATTTTGTCGAAAACCTTGTGTGTTTAACCAATTCAAACCATTTAAATATAATAGTAATTTTATTAAAAACCAATGAATAAAAACATTTAAAAACAACCATTTAAAAAATTCCAAAAATCTCCCATTTTAAAATTTCTATTTTAAAATTAAGAACACAAGCACTCATTCAAAATCCCCAATTTTCTGTATTTAACAAACCATAACACAAGAAGGATTCAAATATGTTTCCAAAAACCAAATCGCAATCAATTTTACAGTAATAAAACAATTTGAAATCATGATAATATGTTCTATAATGTGGAGTCGATAAAGTGGCCTCTGACCTCGATGGTTTTAATGAAAACCCCAACGAACTATGAACACACAAGAAAACCGGCTTGATTCTTCAACAATCCTCATTATATCTCTCCTAAAACAAGGTTAAGACCAATTATATTCATATTTTCCATCCACACACTTATATCAACCCATAACGTTCATAGAACTATGAAACCAACTGAATAGAAGAATTATACCTTAGTAGATCTAGGTAGGAGATCAAGAACGATGAAGAATGATCACATACCTCAAGAATCTAGATTTGATTCGCCAAGGAATGCCTTTAGATTGCTTCCAAAATGAATTGTTGAGGTTCTAATACCTTAAAAATAGAGTATTAGTAATTTATATCCACTTATGAGGAAAAACGGGAAATTATAGGCAAAACATGTGAGATCCCCTTATTTAGTATCTCACTTATGTGCCAACACAGTTAGTTCACATGGTTAGACAAATTGTGTGCTTACTGTTCGTTAGCCACTACCTCAGCAGACCCTCGCACAACCTCAGTGCATGGTCTCCCAAACAATGCTACAATTGTTTAGGAGCCACTACCTCAAAATTTCTAACTATGCAAGGTTTGGCCGCACATTTAGACTAACCATGCACCACCAATATGACTTCTAAATTGCCTCCAAACATCATTCCATGTTCTACAGACTCTCCCATTCATCACCCTTAACATTATATCCCTGAAAATAATTATGTAATGGTTATATACTAGAAACCTAGGGTAATTAAATTAATACCTAATTTATAGTGAAAAAAACCACCATATATGATTGAAACACTACAATACTCATTATAAACACCAAAGGAGAATGGATAGTAGTCATCCTGTCCATAATGAGGAAAAGATCACAGGGTATCTATATTATAAAAGAATGATTTTGTGAGAGGATTTCTATCCATATAGATTTATATTGAATTGTTCATGGAATTATAATCTACTATCATCCTATACTGTTTTATGAAGAATAGGGATCGAAAAAAGGCTCTACTGGTATCACTGGGCCTCAAACAAGGGATACACTCTTGGAAATGTGGATTGTGGCTCTATGAATAATCTGGGCCACTAGTAGTGATGATACATGCCATACATAAACCATAATTGGGCCTCTTTTCTAAAATACCATTCTCACTAACTCTCTCATTGTAATTTCCCACATGTTCATAACAACTATGAAATGATTCAACACTTTGACTCACTAAGCTTACCCACACACATAAGTTAAAGGAACTTATCTACAACACATCTCCATTATCCTTATAGGTATGTACTACCATACCCACACATTTTTTGATGGATTAAAAATAACAATTGATGTTAGGGACTGCTTCCTTGTATCATCCCATGATTTTAAAGGGAAGCTCTATGCTTGATATTGTAAAAGATACATAGCATCGAGAAAAAACAAACTAATAAATATTATTATTTAAAATGGTGACATTATAACATAGTTTTTAAATTAGTGGGAATGTAATGGAATAAACAATTTATGTAATAAATATAATTTTTAAAATCATTATGAATATTTTTTAAACATCTTTTTAAATAAATACACACTTTTGGTGTAATTAAATTTTATTCTTCATAAATAACCTTTATTGTAAAATTCATTTTTATTTAATTTTATTTAATAATCATTTTAAATTTTTGTTCTTTCAGAATATTAATTTGAATAAATGAACATAATTTTTGAAATCATCACACCAAAATTAATCTATGGTGAAATTTTGATACTTTTCTAAAAATATAAACATATGGGGATTAGTAAAAAGTACTTTTTAAGTACATTATTTTTTCAACAACGTCCGGACGTAATTATAATATTAAATATTTTAAAATTACTCAATAAATTTTTTGATATTTTAATATATATATTTTACAAATTTAATTCATAACTTGTTAATTATTATTTATTTCCTAAAAACTATAAGAATCATTTTCAGAGCTAACACCATTCACCCACAACATTTGTGAAGTCACATTTGGTTACTTATAGATAACAATTGAGGTATAAAAGTATTTTCACTAATTTATTATTAATTAATGTGTATAATTGATGGGTTTTTATTATATTTTAAAACATTAAAGTTACAAAACATTTATCTTATCCAAATTTGTATATAATGTTTTCACAATGAATGAAAAACTAATTAACAATATTAATAATTTTTTCTTGATAGGGATATGTTTAAAAATACATAATGAAATAATATAATTTATTATCTTGAAAATAAATAAATTTTTTATAATATTAATTTATTTTTAATTTTTATATATTAAATAAATAATTTAAATTCTTATGAAATTTTTATGTATTTCTTGTGGAAGAATAAAAAAGGAAATAAAATTATTTTATTTAAAATCATCAGGACCTTAAAATGAACCGAAAAATGTAGTACATATTTTTATTAGTATGTTATGAACATATATAATATATTTCATTGAGTTATTTTTCTTTTTGGATCCACTTGAATCTCTGTAAGAAAAAATATAATATTTTATTTAAAAGAAGTTAAGTTGTTCATAATATGGTTTTTAAAATATAAAACATATAATAATTTGTTTTATAAAAGAAAATTACCACCTTAATATTATTTATAATGATAAAGGATTTATTTTAATGGGGATAATTTAGTTTTAATATTTATTTGAAAATAAAAACCATAATGTCCGGCACAATGATGATGTAATAATTATTACTTTAATGAAGAAATAAAATAAATGATATTAAAAAATATATATATATATATATATAATGTTAGATGATTAAGATGATCCGGGATTTATCTACATAAATCTATCAATTTTTGGATATAATAAAATCTTTTAATCTAATTTTATTATTTGATTAGTATTTTCAAACTCATTTTTAATAAAAGTATTAAATTTGAGAAAAATTTCATGTCATCCACAATATATGTTGTTAAATAATATTTAAAATATAAAAAAATATCAATTAGAAAAAATATGATAATTTTATTCTAAAATGTAATCACATGAGCTATTAATTTTTTTATAGTATTCAAATCTATAATGGAGTTATTATATTTTAATATATTATGTACTTCACAAATTCTTCTCACCTCAATTATAAAAGGGGTCTCATTCCTTCACTATATTTCATCATTCTGAGATTTATTGATTTAATACCCTTAGGAAAATTCACTTAACCTCATACCTTTCCTCATTATTTGGATTCTAGTCTCATAAAAATACCAATTATATTTTCCTTCAGTAGGTTCACAAGGTGAAAATATTCAAGTGTTTAATTCCTAAACTTTTATATTCCTTCCCTCTACTACCTTATCATCACCCGGTGTAAATATTAATGACAAATCCATTGAAATATATGTAATGAAATTTTAATTTTTAAATTGTATATCCATCCAAATATCTGTTATTTCTATTCGTCTTTTCTTAAATATGAAACTAACTCCAATGGTGTGTCAATTCATCATTTAGTTGGATTATTATTTTATGTTTCACTTTATAGAATTTAGAGAAAATTTAAATTTAAATAATTTCTCTATAATGGACTAAATACATATATAAAATATATTCTCATATTATAAAATTAATAAATTTCAATAATATTAGAAAAAGCAAATGATTTCGTGATTGTAGTAAAACTAGCAAAATAATAAAAAATTTCATCATTACTATTTTTTCAAATTAATAATTTCAACGATAGAAATGAAAATGATATATGTGAAAATTTAAATATAAATAATTTTATAATTACCAATTATTTCCATTAATCATTTACTATATCCATTTTACAATCAAATCTTTAATAAATTTACCATTAAAAATAAAATTGACTCACAAAAATCAATATAAATAAAAAAAATATTATTACCAATTGGGAGGAAAATGTTATTTGAGGAACATATAAGGTATTATAAATATGAATAAAGTCAGGTACTATATTAATAAAAAAATTAAACCCTTATAAATTAATTTTTAAAACTGTTTATGGAATTAGAACATGTGGTAAGAGACTCTTTAATTATAACATTATTTTGAATTTTGTGATGATTTACTCTTCTAAATAGTTCTATTTCATGAAATGTTTTTCAAAATATTTATTTATTAATAATATTATATGAACATGAATGTTTTGAAATTATAATTTTTTAATTTCCATAAATTATTTGTACAAATGGATCTTTGCAATTTTAATGTCAGGGCTAGTCCTTTAAAAAATCAATTAAATGTCGCTTTTTAAAATATTCAAAAATAATATTTTTAAAATTATACAACATGAGTGTATTTTACACATTTGAGGAAATATTATTTTTTAAAAGTATTATTTATAATAGTTCATGTTTATTTTAAATAAATGGTTTTTATTTACATTTGTTTAATATTCATTAAATTTATGTGCTATTCTTCAATAAATTAATCATATTATGTATGTATTCATGTTTGATGATTATATACTAGTTCTTGGGAATTTTTTATGATAAAAAGTGGTTATATTATAATCAAAATATGGGTGTGGCCCGGATATCCCTCCAATGAATTAAGACTCCTAGAGGTTGACTATAATTTACATTTATGTGTAACAGTTATAGTTACATCATATTGTAGTAATGAGGGTTACAATGTATGATACATATGAGGTTTACAAATCATATGGGATCAATAATGGTTTTACTGATAAGTATGTATGTCGTAAAATGATTCCCAAAGTTAACTAAATTGTTTTTATGCTATATGATTCCCCATGTAACCTCTATAGTTACATTTAATGGTTTATTTTGTTTTATATAAACCTCATGGTTTCATTAATAATGTATTTTTTTAATTTTTAAGGGTGAGATGTAAGTCCTTTCTATTTTTAAAAGAATTATTAGAATAGATGATTTTTTTTTTGTAAATTAATAATTTTTTGTGATCATACCACTTTTTGAAATGTTTTTATAGGGATTACATATGGGTAATGGAAAGGAATAATTGATGCTAAAATTCATGATGTTTATTAGGAAATCAAATCATGTTTCCTTTTAAAATTTAAATGTTTTGAAAAAATGCATATTAAGTATAATTTTATACTTTTTAGTATTCATGTTTAAATTTTATTTACTAATTTTATAAAACTATATACTAAAAATAAGTTTTTGAATATAAAAATAGATAATTATAAATGAATTTATTATATTATGTAATGTTTATGGATATGTTCTTATATTTGTATTTATAGTAGGTCATAGATATCCTTATCGGGTAGGATGTTATTTTAGCATATGTTAAAGATCCTTACTAACCACAATGGTTGTTATCATATGTGAAATTTAAGTGTTTTAAGAATATTTAGGTAAATTTGATAAAAACCTAAATCAACTGAGATATAAGGTGGATGATGGATTATAGTATTATAAAATTTTAATGGAACTATAATAACCTATGGATTGATTTTCATTAAATAATTAATTTTAGGTTAATGTGATTTCATTTTCAATAGATTAAATATTTTTTTCATGATGTAATTAAAGAGATCTTACACAGAATATTTATCCATCCCAAATGATATGATAATCCATATTATTTAAAAAGATTGTAAAATTTAATTTGGAAGATTTTTAGGTAATTAAATTAACTTCAAAAAATTAACTGACTTATCCAAAACCTACTAAATTATAAAATAAATAATTTTCACTGTATATTTTTAATATTCATTCAAGATCTCAACTCATTTAACTCTACCGAAAATTCAAATACCATATTTGGAGTGAATGTTTTCATTTAGAATGTATGTCATCATGCCATGAGAGAATTCTAACATTAAGAAAATCTTGAACTCTCAATTCAATGAATTAATCATTTTCATATCTATAAAATATGAAACATTGGTATCATTGAAATTTATGATTCATGAGGATATAATTCATATAATTGATTTTTAGGAATGATGTATTATGAAATGAGGTGTAATGCATTGTTAATATATTTTTAAGAAGGATAAATGATTAGGATGTCTACTTATAAATGATTAAATATTTATTATATATATATGGATTGTGAAATGTTTACATGTAATAGAACACATTTTATGACATGAGTAAATTGTGATAATTCTAATAAGATTATGTTATATTTAATCCTTAATATGGAATTTAAAAAAAATTATTTGAGGGAAAAATATCTTTTGTTTTTATACAGGTAATATTAATTGTATGGATAAATTTATCCAACAAATTATCATTCATTTTGATGTAATTATGGGATTTTGTAATTTGGGAATATA
The DNA here is from genome assembly GCA_963277665.1 of Viscum album. Taxonomy (NCBI): domain Eukaryota; kingdom Viridiplantae; phylum Streptophyta; class Magnoliopsida; order Santalales; family Viscaceae; genus Viscum; species Viscum album. The sequence goes on from OY728151.1 coordinate 823,937,439, forward strand.
TGTATTACCAAAATTTTATTTAGTGATTAAAGATATTTATACAAGAGGTTAACTATTTTAAGAATCCATTATAATTAATATAAATGAATATTTTGGAATTTTGTTTGAGGAATAAATTTTTTAATTATTTTTTAGGGGAAAATATGATTTTACAATGATTTTATGTTGATTTATGTTATTTATATAAATAATTTCCACATATTTTCATTTATAAGGATGGGAAAATACGTTTTTGTATGAGAAAATAAGAGTTATCACTATTATTTTTTGGGATAATTTTCAATATTATAATGGATGTATATATTTTTGATTTTCATTGGTTTAAATCATAAAATAGATTATTTTTTAGAAATTTAATGTGAATTCAATTATTGAATGATATTTATTGACATTCATGTGTTACTGGTGAATTTTGCTGATGAAAATATTTTTTTAACCTATAATGGTTTATTCATTTCGGGAAATTTTCAAAACATTTACTTAAACTTTTGGTGTTAGTTAATGTTTTAAGATATAATAAATTGATAGTTAACATTTTTTGGATTATTTTATTCATTGGAAGTTGATTCTAATGCTCCATGCATGAAAAATTAATACTCTGCATTTGGGAAAAAAATGAGATTATGGTTCAGTTTAATTAAAGGTTGAAAATAAAATTTTATAGTAAGTATATTTATTGTTATTTTAATATAAATAATAATTTAATCTGTCACCTCAAGAAAAGGGTACATTAAAAAAATTTATTTGATTACATTCTATTTCAAAAAATCCATGTCTTCGTAACCCATCGATAATTTACGATTTTGTAGTGCCTAACATTATCATGAATTTACTACATCTCACTCTTTATCAGTCATATATAGTTAGTTGTCTCTTCCATATCCATTTTTTATACATGGAAACCTAAAATGTGTTACTTGAGTTGATCTTCAAATTTTAATTTCTCACTTATTAATTTGATGTCTTAATTATCATTTTTATGATTTGGGGGTTTTCAAGAATGGTTTTTTGGAAATTAATACCACAGTAAAAAAAATAAGTAAAAATGTGAGGGAAAAATTTATTAAAGGGGGAAGAATGAATCATATGATGTTTTTAATAGGAAACTATGTGTTCGATAGCATGAAAGGTAGACAACACCAAACACAAATTGAAAAGCCAAATATTATTAAGAAAAATGCGACCATTATAACATAGTTATTAAATTTTTTACAATGAAAATGATTAAATTATCTTGAAAATATCTATATTTTTTCCAATTCAATATAAATATTTTGTTTATTTAATATAAAATATGTACTCTATTTATTAATTAATTCATTTTATTATTCAAAAAAATATTTCTTCAAAATTGATTCTTATTACATTTAATGTAAAAATAATAAAATAATTTTCAATATATTTTATAACATTTATTATATAAAATGAAACATTATTTTTCAAATAATCATTCTAAAAAATTCTATTTTGAATGTTTGATAATTTTTTTGAAAAAGATTTTTTTTAATACAAAAAATTGTTTTTTTATACATTATTTTATTGACATCCTCTAGTAAAAATATTGATATAAAAATTATAAAATATATTTGATGACTATATTTTGACATTATAGTTTATATATTATATAAAAATAATTCAAAATATATAAATTATAATTTATTTCATGAAATATATAAAAATCTTGGATAGTTCCAAAGTTGTACCAATGTTGCGTTGGGAAAATCAAATCATCCTCTTTATGGATAATAGTATAGTGACAAAAAAAATTCATAATATTTTTTAAATTATTTGGTATAATATATTATTTTAGCTTTTATTTTATAATTTTTTATATGAAATGAATATAATCCGAATGTCGGAGTGATGCTTCCATAAGGTGTGAAATTAGATGGAATCAAAATTAAAGAAGTTTTCTTCTCTTGGATATGAATAAAAATAAATTATTAAAAAATATAAATAATGATCATGAACTTCATTAATTTATTTTTATTATATTAATTTTTTTTAATTTTTATATAAGTAATTTTATTCTTTAAAATGGTTTAGTATTTCTAATGTAGTGTCTCTCCAATAAATTGATAAAATGATAATATTTAAAATTATAAAAACCCATATATGACCGAAAAATTTGAATGCATCTTATTTTATGAATTTGTTTTGAAAATATTATTATTATTATTATTTTCCAATTTTCAACCACATGGATTCTCATGGATCACTTGAAATGAAATATATAATTTTATTGAATTGAAATTCATGTTTTTTACACTATAGTTTTTAATGGGTACAACATTCAAAAATATGGTTTTACAGAAAATATTTGATATCATAAATTATATTTGGAAATATAAAAGATATATGTCAATCACGATAATTTATTTTTATTTTTTTGACAATAAATAAATATCTTAAATGTTTGCATAATGATGATGTAATAATTTTTTATTTAACGGAATATTCAAATAAACGATAACAAAAGTATAAAAATAAAGACAATATGAGATGATTATGATCATATTTGTATTATATAGATTAAAATGAAATATCTAAGATATAATAAGATATTTCGTTATATTTGTAAACTTTTTTATGTTTTTAGGTCATATTTATGAATAGTTTTATATTTGACAATATTTAATTTCATAAATATAATACTTTATTAGGTTATCTAAAAAATAACAGAAAATATTGAAAAAGGACAATTATGATAATTTTTTGATGAAATATGTAATACCATGATATTTTGGGTAAATTATTAATTATTTAATAATACAATAGACAGATTAAAATTTAATATTTTATGTAATTCCAAAATTTCCAATCAACTCTGGTATAAATTGGTACTCATTCCATTATATAATTTCTTCAATTTGACATTTATTTCCTAACTATAATGTAGAAAATTTGGTTCTCCTCATTACATTATACATTATAGTGCTATTTATCTCACAATAGACCAATTCTATTTTTCATAAAAATGTTCTCAAGGATATCATATTCAATAGGTAAATTACCCCCATCTCTTTAAAATTCTTTGTCAATACTACAATATCATCACCATCATAAATACTTGCCTGATAATTAGATACATATATATATATATATAATGTATGTTTATTCTGGTAATGGTTTATTCATCCTCATATCTCTAATTTATTTCCTTTCATTATCAGAAAAGAAATTGACATTCATGTTGTGTTAATTCACTGCATTCTTCGATGATCATTTTTCCATTCCATTTACTACATTCATGGAAATATTATATTAACATGTATTTATTTATAATTTCTTAAATATATATATATTATATGTTCTCATATTCATGAATTAATATATTTCATTCATATTATATAAAGATAAAGTGGTCTTTAACGGTTGGAAAACCCATCAAAATAAACTAAACATTTATCATTAATGTTTTGTTAAATCAATAATCCTAATCATATAAATAAAATTTTATATGAGACCATTTAAAATTTTATAGGTTTATTAATAAGAAATCATTACTATTCATTTTTAGTATTTCTATTTTATATAAAAATCCATAACGAACTGACCATGAAACTATTGAACAGACATGCCGAAAAAATGGATATAACAAAATATTATCACTAATTAGATGTGAATATTTATTAAAAAATCATAATTGTAGTATAAAAATTTATATATCTATTTGATAAATTAGAAAAAACAATTCAATCATATATATGGGGTTATATCCTATTTCGGGGAATTTGAACCGTAGGTAAGTGACTCATTAAGTAAAAAATTATTTTAAATGTTTTAAATATTAATTCATCTAAATATTTCTATTTCGTTTCATGGTTTAAAAAATATTTTTATGAAAATATTTTGAAGGAAAAATATTTTTTGAAATTTTGAATTTATAAAATCAATAATTTTTTTTAAAAATGAATATTTTTCATGTTATATATAAGATTCATTGTTTTTAAAATCTTCATGAATGTCATTTTAATGAAACAAAAAATGATTTTTTCAGGTATATATAAATGAGAAGATTTTACCAATGTCATGACTCTTTATTCTTTTGATGTCATATATTATACATTTCTTTTTTATTTTCAGGGATTTTTTTATTTGAAAATATTGATATAATATAAGTGAGTTTCCTCTAGGGATTTTATTTATGATCCAAGTATTCATATTATATGATTATATTATAGTTATTGGGAATTTTATATGATTGTGTGTGGTTCCATTATAATCAAAAGATGTTTGGGTCTGTGATTTCCCTTTAATTCTTATGGTATGTTGGATGTTGATCATTTGGTTATTCCGAATGTATCTGTGATAGATATATCATAATGAATTAATTAGGGTTATAGTATAAGGTATCCAAAAGGGTTTCAAATCATATGGATTCTATGGGGGTAAAAATCATAAGAATTTATGGTGTTAAAATGATTCCCAAAGAAATATTAATTGTTTTTATGCATTACATGTTTTCATTAAAAATCATGCTATCACCTAGAATGTATATTTCCAATTTATGTTTAAATTTTTTGTCATTCATGTGATTATAAGTATTCATGGAATAATGGTTATTTTATGTTTCTTACTGATATTTTTTTTCTCATCCCATGTTTCTAATTATATTTAATAGATTTTTTGGATGGGTAATCAAATGGTAAAATTTATGTTTGATGTCCTGAATCTTATTATGGATGGAATGAATTTTTTATTTTCAATGTTTCATATTATTAAAAAATTGATACTCAGAAAAAGTGTATACTTTGTAATATAATAGTTTCTATTTTAATATCCAATTAACTAAAACTATAAACTGAAATGATCTTTAATAATGTAATGAAAATTTTAATTTGATATGAATTATATTTATTGAATAATGTTTATGATAGGGGCCCTACATTCCATCATTATTTTCTTCTAAATCCCATGAAATCATCTCAAACATAGGGAACCATAAATTCCCACACTTCACCCTTTAAAATATTAACAACAAGGACATCTTAAAATAGAGGTTTTGTCCATGCAGTTACTTTTGTAAGTAGGCTCATTCCAGTCCACTACCACCTGATATACTGGACTAGCTCGTAATAAATCAAGGTCAATAACTATCTATGAATCCCATGAAGATCACCTTGCACTAGTTTTATGTCTTTCGAAACCTCCATATCCAAGGTTTCTCATATAGAAGTATGGATACATTGCAACCATAAAATATATAACAGTTTTAATAATAGAAATACTGTAACACTTCTTCTAGGGTCTCCCTCACTATGAATCTTCAGGAGTCTTTATCACTGGAACATACATAGATGACTAATGTTTCTTCTACCATCTCTCTTAACTAATGTATCCATGTATTTATAAGAATGTGGAATATCATCCCCCTAGACTACTATAAGTGGGTTTATGTCATTTTAAAAAGAAGGTATCACAACTCAGTGCCTACCATAATGAAAACCCTTAATGATGGGATCCCTAAACTACCTCTTTAACCCTCAATTGGTCATCATGATGAAACCATATTTATTTCACTAATTTTTTTCATCATGAATATTAATTTAATGCTATTCAAATATTACATGATAAAAGAAAATATCTAGGGAGATAAACCATGAAATTACATCAGCTGAGGTATTCTTATATGATCTATGCACAATTTGATGCCCATAGCCAACGTTTTCAATTTCAAAGACAATAATCATGTTTTCATAGTCCTAATTTATTGCTACATTGTCCACAACACCGGCATTATTTTCCAATGACTAAAATCCACACTCAATAAACTCTGAAACCATCAACCGATGACCCAAACAACTTCATAAAAGAAGACACCTCAAAACCCCATGAAAAGAAATAAATTATTTTGATTCAACTAAGCGATGTCCCTTCCTATTAAGGTTATCCTCACTGTTGGAAAGTATTACGATCATAACACAAATCCCACCTTCAATAGGCTAGTAGACGATGATAAGTGTCAAAAAGGAAGTATTTAACGGAGATTAATTTTTCTATTGAACTTCTCTGCATGCACCAATCCTTCCCAATAAAAATGTATAGTGGAATATATAATATTAAAATATATATAGCAGGGACATTCAAGAAAATAACCTCTTCGAAAATAATATAAAATATGAGATCCTAATAAAAATGAAATAAAAAGGAAAATTACATTACAAACCAAAGATAAATGGGGAAATGCGAAACTGAAATCCACTATAAAGAATTTATTTGTGGATATGCTATCTCTAGATAAACAAATTTCACCAAAATACATGGTCCACAACAACACATATTTATAATATCGAATGATACTAGTTTCATCATTGTGACATGAAGATATTTTAAAAGAGGAACATAAGGTTTCATTAATTATATTACACATAAAAAAATATATGAGAATATTTCAACATAATAAATTATTATAAATATTTTTTTAGTAAAATAAATCACTTCAATATTTTGTGTTGCACATAATAATAGGTCTAAATATAACACAATAGTCTATAACAATATTATTATTTAAAAAACGAATAATATTGTAACGGCCCAACCCTAGTTACCAAGAGTCGATGCATTATTTTAATAAATTGGTATGATTACAAGGAATCAAATCTCGAAGGACCGATCAGTTTAGCAGTCTTTAAAGATGGATTACATACATGAATGTTACATTACACTTCATAACATACAAAACAACATAAATAAACCATTATGAATTCCATTATTCCCTTAGCATAACCCTCCATATCAATCACAATACACTTCTTGTAATCCTGGAAAAAAATAAAACAATGAAAGGGGTGAGCTCAAATTCAGTAAGAATAACAAAACAATGGAAAATTTTATAAATAAGAATAAAAATTTAAGGAAATGAATAAAAATAAACAAAAATCCTTTTTATCATTAACATAATCATAATATGGAAAATATAAATAAAGAAAATTCCATTTACTTACTCATATAGGTATTCTACTAGTCGAATAATCACATGCAATATCAATAGCCACTTTCACAATGATGGAATGTCCAATGCCAATCTTCATAACCACATAGTGAAGGCCCTATGCCAAGAATACAAATAATATTTTTTCAAGGCCTTTTTCCAAGACACTAGTTTGTCTCATGAGACCTACATATGCATCTAGGAGCTGTATCAGGCTCCACCCTTCACATACTAAGTCAAATGCATTCCTCATATGAAAAGGTTTGAACATAATGTAAACATTATTATTAAAACTAGCATATTAAATGTTAATACAATATCCATAAAACATGAATGGTATAAAAATAACACATCCACTTTCAAATATATTACAAATCCTTAAATAAAATATGGATGATTTTTATCATAATAAATCAACCTCAAACAAGTTTCAAATCCATCAAAGGATGTTGACAAAGGTGAAAATGATTTTTATAACTCTTTGAGAGAAATATCTATTTTTCATGAAAACATTTAAAAGACATAAATTTTAATAATGAATACATTTAATGAAATTTTTGAATCAAAGTGTCCCATACCACATTCAAAATTTTCAACGGAATTAACATTTTAAAAACATTAATATCGAAATTAATAAATCCTTAAAACCCATTTTTAAAACATGGACATTAATGAGAACGATTTAGAAGAATAAATATTTAAAACATTTAAAATTATGTACTAGAAGAAACTCCCATAAAAATAATCCCTTTGAAAACTATTTTATGAAACATGGAAATGGATAATAAATATGTCCTAGTAGATACTTCTGTAAAAATAACCTCAGATAATAAAGAGATTTTGAAGTTAACCCTTACGATGCACTTTCCTTTGGTCAAGTGTGCATTTAACATACTCTATAATGATCATTGTATGTTATTATACTTTACCAGAACCGTATTGATATTTATTATACCATAAGTGATTAATTTATTACTTTATACTACCCATTTAATAATGATTTTAATGTTAAATTAACATTTCGGGTAATAATTTCTTTCTTTATCGTACATATTTTATCTTTTTATTCTTGACCATATCATTTAGATCATGATTTAAATAATTCCAGAATAAAAACCCTGAATAATATATCATATATATTTAGAACATAAATATTTATACAAGTTATATAAATGAAATGGAAAACACAATTTATGGAGACGGTAGGTTGTACGTACGCATAAATGTCGTTTCAGTTTTCATATCGTATAGAACAGAAGTAAGTGAATAAGATATATGTAAGTACATATTTAAATATATATATATATATATATATCCAGAAGAATTTCTATGTTATATATTACATTTTATTAGTAATATATATTTTTATAATTGTCGATAAATGGTGAACGTGGAAATGAATCGCATCCTAACATGGAGACGGTAATCCGTACGTATGCACGAGGGACAATATCATTTACTTTAAGGTGTGGAATTGGATGGTATATTAATTTTACAGATAAATTATAATGTTATTTTTATTATATATATACATATTACTCATCATTATATCCATCCAAATAACATAGTGTTGAATAAAAAATTACACCACGACGTGGAGACGGTAAGTCGTACGTATGCACGCATGGTGACATTATCATTCATAGGATGGATAGAATAATGAATATGGTTTTGGAATAGTTATAATAACATCACAGTATATATAAGGTACTAGATTTGTTATATTTTTATGGTAATAACAAATAAATAGTAAGAGGAAGAATAAATGACCTTGAAAGAGGGTGGTGAAATCATTACCTCTTCTTCGGGTTTTTCCTTTTGCTTTGATCAATATGGCTCCATAGGTTGGATTTCTGAACAAATGATGACCTTAAAGATGAAGTTAGGATAGTTGGGAAGATATTTACTTTGGGGTTGTCCAAGCCCTATGGATTTGTGGGTGTTATTTTTAGAGAAGTGGAAGTTCCCTTTTATAAGAGGGGTGAGGGGTACCTTACGAAATAATTAAAATATTACTTTATAAAAAAATTAATTTTCGGTTTCTAATAGCTCCAAAATGATTTATTTAAATCCTAAGGTGGAGATGGGACGAAAAAAACTCAACCAATAGGTTTTAAACATGTTTGGGTCACTATATTAAACTTATCTTTTATATTTTACTCTTAGTTAAATAGTTTGACATTTACCATGTCTGTTTGTATTTTTATATTATATTATTAATAAAGTTACAATAAACTTCCAAAAGAACCCCAATGGGTTGATTAATGACATAAATAATATTATTTAATCCCTTTGGACAAACCTTTTATTTTTAGGAATATAATACCAATTAATAAGATATTATTAATTTTAAAAACTCTTTTATGTCAATTTTGACACTATTTGGTATTTGGTTTTTCCTAATTTTATAACAGCATTGTTACTTCGAATAAATTTCATTTAATCAACCTGAATATGTCATATTAACCAATTAAATTATTTTAATTCATAAAAAGTCTCAAATTTTATTTATTTGGGTATTTATAATATCACTTATTTTAATATATCATTAATAATGTAATTACAGCATCATCATTGTGTCATAAATAAATTAAATTATTTAATGTCTAAAAATTATAAATAAAATTACATTGTGTTTAATATCTTTTTATCTTTATAATTATTATTTACTATCTAATTTATTCTATGTTTACACCAGTATCAAAAAATGGTTTAATTTTTAACCATTGAATTTAACAATTTTAACTCTTCTTTGAATTAAATAATAATAAATGTCCCAATCTAATCCAGGTGGACCTAAAGAATCATATTTTTTCCCAAGGTTGTTTTTTTGTCTAATTTAACTTATCCAATAGAATTAGGATCTGAGTTAGGGTAATAATAATATAATTTGTAGCTTTAATTACGATATTTATTTTTAACCGTGGTAAATAAAAGTCAAAAGTTAGTATTCACCAAAAAATATTTTTATCTTATTGAACTTGATATTACTTACTAATAACAACCCCGTCTCTCAGATTTTTGAAATTCAATTCATATAAGTGTTAAAATTATGTTTTATACAACTTTTCAAATGCTCCTAAGAGGTGGGCAAAAGACCATAAAAAGTTCAATAAAATTTTTATATAACTAAAGTTATTATAAAATGAATCCAATGAGTTGCATTGAAAATATATTGGAATTATGTATCAATTTTGACCTAAAATAAAATAAAATAAAATAAATAATTATTTAAATGAAAACTTTGTTTTAAACAATAACTCTGTGATTTTCACTATTCATCATAAATTGAATGTTTTCAGAAAAATATCAAAAAATTTATTGAAATTAAATTTTTCTGTACCGATTATAAATAAGAAGTTTATTTTGTCAAATGGAATATATAAAAGTTTCAAATATAATATTTAAAAAGGGTTCACCATTAAAAGGCTGTAAAAGTTAATTTATTTGAAAAATACATATTTTATCTAAAAAATGAATTAGTTATTACATTATGTTCAAGAAACTCATAAAATGGATTCTATAATTATAAGGATTATTTAAAGTTCAAAATTTAGTTAATGCTATTCATAACCACTTTTGAATACTAGTTTGGTAAGTCATGGGGCGCTTGAACTCGGTGATGCGTGTAGTGCAAGTTATTGAATTACTTTGAAGAAATAATGTACTATGAAATATTGGGGTGTTACAAATATAACATAGTTTTAATGTCGTAGGATAGAAATAGTAACAAATAAATTATTAAATTTATATGATTTACAATTAAATAATAAAATTCATCGATTATATATTGATAAAAAATTAAACAAGAATAATTTTATATAAAATGTGTTATTATTTGTAAAATAACAATTTTCTAAAAAGATTTTTTTGGCTCACTTTTCAGACATAATATAAATATTTATTCTATAATTTTTTAAAATTATTTATCTAAAAAATCATTTTTAAATTTAATTTTTATATTTCTACATCACTAAATTTTTGAAAATTTTCTAAATAAATTAATTTTATATGAATAGTTAAAAAATACATATTTTTTTTAAAAAAATAGCTTTTTCATATGAGTTATTTAAAAAGTAAAATGATTATTTATTTTAAAATGTAAAATTAGATAAATTATACTAAATATTAACTATATTAAATGGTGTTAATTAATTTTTAATAGAAGTCTAAAATAATACTATGAAAACATATGAATGATTTTCATTAGAAATCATATTTTTTCGACTTGTCGGCAGGATTGTTTATCATTTTAAATCTCTAAAATCTATGAATTCAATTTGAAAAAATTGAGTCCAAAGTTTTATTCAGAATAATTTATATTTTTCAATAAGGAAACCAAATTCTTTACAATTATGAATAGTAAAATCAGGTAAAAACAATTTCAGTGGTAAAGGTTAATATGATTTTATTTAGGGTTCAACTAATATGAAAAGGCAAAAATATCACTTAATACATATTACAATATAATTTTACGGAATTATTATTTTACAACATAATATTTATGGATTAATAATTATTCATTTTTTCCTTTTTCATTGTGAAACACTATTCTACTATTAATACGCCTCAAAAATTTCACATATGTCCCCTCCCCTGTTTCAAAATCCCACTCCCTATCTTTAAATATTCAAACCTATAAAGATATTGTGTAAAACCCAGAGATTTTATGAAAAATATTCTTTTAATTTCATTAATGTCTTGTGTTGTATGATACACAAAGATTACCTTGCGCTATACGCAACACTATATTAGCTTGCAGTATACGCAACACTATTCTTGGATCGTGTTACACACAATTTTGATAATAGTTATTCTACGCAACATTGAGTATATATATATATTCAATGTATAAATGAAATATGGTTGGATTCTGTTATACAAAATAACGAAGGATTCTTGCACAACACGCAACCCTGACTTGGCTTGCATTACATGCAATCGCGACCTTCCTCGATAGCGTGTGTTGTACACAATACCGGGTGTTACTAAACAACGATATATTATTATAATATTATTATGAACTAGCTGTTATGAATAGTATTAACTAAATTTTTAATTTTATAACATTATTATTCATCTTACACATTTTCTAGAACATGTTATAAGAAAAAAATAAATTTTTCGGGTAAAATAATATTTTTCAAAAAATATAGTTTTGTCGCCTTTGGATGGTGCACCAACATTAAATATTGTTTTTGAAATGTTTATAAGTTACATTTGACAAAATAAAATTATTCTTTGGAATCAAGAAATAAAAGTTTACTTTGGATAAATATTTCATTTTATTCTGATGACTTTCATATTTTAATAAATAGTAAAAACACGCTATATTTTAAATAAAAACAACTTTTTTCACCGTAATATCTTATGTGGTTAAATTATAATATTGAATGGTTTTAAAGTATAAATAGAATATATTTTTACCATTTAATATAATTTCTGTCATTAGCATTGATTTTACCTTGAATTCGTAGGTTAAATTAATTCAATCTTTTGCAATGTTTTAATGAAAAACCTGTTTTCTTTCGACAACGGGATTATTTTTAATTTAATTTCTGCAACATTTGTGTATTGAATTTGGAAAAATGGATTCCATAATTGGAATCAGTGGGTCCAAATTATGTTAATAAGTTCCTTTTTATTTTTGGGCATTGTGAATAGTAATTACAGTAAATTTTATTTACTATAGTTAATGGTAAATCATGTAATTAAGGGTAAATATAAGATTATAAAATTACCCTAACACTTTAAAAAATCCTATTGGATGACAAAAAGTCGACACATATCACCTAAGGGTCGGATTAGATTCATTTAATGGACTTTTTTCCATGAAAATAATTTAATTTAAACCAAAGAAAGTGACAACATGTCACTCTCTAAAATACTATATGTATAATAATTTTAAGTCAGTTATAAACTTCATGAAACTTCGAAAATTAATAGTCTATAGAAATCTATCAAAATTATCTACATCATGAGAATTTATTTAGAATTTTTTGGGATTAAATAATTATCATTAATTGTTACACAAATAGTGATGCAGAAATTATTTATCTAGTGAAAAATCAAGAATATAGTTTTTATTAAACTAATAGTAACCATAAATGGCAAAAAACCATGATCAAAACATATTGGTCATGTAAATTTAAACTATAATCATCCAACGGTTGAATATTTGACCATTTAGAGTCTTATACAAGCAATTATGACACTTAAATTATTTTATTTCAAATGATGCCAAAGTTGTCACCTTCAAAATTTAATAAATATAACAATTTAACTATTGTGATTTTAAGATGATAAATTCGAGTAAAAGTAATCTTGTGAAATCTAATAGATTTATCTTCTCATAGTATTTTATTTTTAATTTTTATGAAACATATAAGTATATTAAATAATTATACAAAAATGTTGTAGTAATTATTTTATTAAGAGATAAAACAAATAAATGGTTTTAAAAATAATAAAATAAATATTATATGAAATATTTAATGTTCTCCACTACTTCTCCTGATACATATGACCTTTTTTGAATCTATTAAATCTTTTATTTCGAACATAACTTCTGTATATATTTTATTTAAATTCAAATAAATGAATAGTGTCAAAATTGACACTATTGTTATTTTATAAAAATAACATATTATAAAATTGTTTAAAAATCACAAAAAACTTTAAAAATTATAAATATAAATTTATATGGTCTATAATGTTATAAAGTAAAAAATTATGGAAAATTCACAACAAATAAGTAATTATTTGTTATAATTTAAAATTTAGAATTTTATTACCACAAATAAACCTAAATAGATTAAATAAGCATAAATCAAAATGATAAGGTTTAAAATAAGATCCAAACATGTCTAAATTTGATTGGTTGATGAGATTACAACCCTATCTCATCTAATATTCGAATATGCGTCATTTTTTGAGTTTTTTACGTGGGATTAGATTTATTATAAATTAATATTTTTATAAATTCCAAAGGTGCCCCTCTCCTCCCTTGTAAAAGGGCACCTCCTCCCTCTCTTCCACACACCACATTTAGACTTCAAGATCGGCCAAACCCTTCCCAATTTTCTTCTTCACTTCCCTATAAACATCCTAGAGGTCCTGGTCTTTTTCAAAGAACAATTTTAGTGCCCTAAGAGGAGGACTCGAAGAGGTGCTTTAAAGAAGAGGTAATTTCTGTTACTGATTCTTTCACCTTTATTTATTCTTCCACTTATTCTTAGTAGGTTGTTTCATTATGAAGTAATAACATCAGTAGCACTAATATACTGATATGTTATTATGAAACAACCCTATTTCACCATCTATCCATCCTACGAAAAACAAAATCACCGCGCATGCGTACGTACAAAATACCGTCTCCAGGCCGTGGTGTAATATATTTTCCACCACCACCATACTTGGATGGGTATAATGGTGTAAATAATAACTATATATGATTATTGTAAAGTGATAATGATTCTGTAATAGTATACATACACTCCAATAAAATTCCACGATCATGGGAACGATATCATAGCTCATGCGTACGTATGGAATACAGTCTCCACGACTCGATGAGATTCATTCTCAATGATTAACCATTCATAAATGATTATAAAGTATATATAATAAGTAATCATGAAATATATGAAAAAATAATGGTACTGGAATTATGTATATATATATATATGTATGTCATCCAATTAATTCCATTCAATTCAATGAGGAAACGAAAACAACGTTCATGCGTACGTACGGCCTACTGTCTCCATGAACGGTGTATTTCTTTCCATTTATAGATCTATTAAATATATGTATGTTCTGAATATATATTATATATAAAAAATGTTTTAAATTCTGGATGTAAGTAATCATCATCTAAGTAATCATATGAATAATTACAAGTCAAAACACGGACGACAAATGAAACGATTTTACCCAAAACGCTCTTTAACATGGAATTTTCAAAAGAACGTGTAATATGAAGTCATAAGTGAACCATATATGATATAATAACAATTAATATGATTCTTTAATAAGTCAATAACTTTATTTAAATCATTATACAGGAGGTTCGGATACATACGAATCATATCGGATCTAAGGTAAGGGATAATTTTGAAAATCTCATTTTTATCCGAGATTGCATATTTGTAAGTATTGACTGGGGTTATTTCTATCATCCATATCCATGTTTTATAAAAGTGTTTTCATATATGTTTAAATTCTTTTTTACCCGTTTTTGAATTTTAGTACATGGTATGTAAGGAATCATTCTTTTGTTAACGTTACGAGGTACTTTTTGACTTTTCTGGCAAAAGTATGAAAAGAATGTTTTTTTATCTTATAAGGAACAAACAATTTTTTACGGTTTTATAAAGCCTTATTTTCATGAAGCTTACTCGAAAATATTTAATGAATATTTTCAACAAAATCTCTTTCTTTTAAAATTGCATGACGTTTTGTGAAAAAAACATGATTTTGAAGAGGAAAGGATATTTTACTGAAGAATTAATTTCAAGTGTTTTATCAAAACCATTTTCCTTCTAAGATGAAATTATTTCATATGTGTATGTTTCAAGTATAATGTATCTATGATTTACATGGTTTCAATTTTCATATGATTAAGTATCCATTTGTTTTATATTGATTATGTGATGATGGGATGATGTTTCTGAAACCCATTTTATTCTTTGGGTTATGATGAATGTTTTATGTTTATTTTGTGGCACAAGTAAGAATGATTTCACTATGAGATGGTTGGGACCTATATCTCCTTCCTATGCATTGGGTAAAGATTTATATCTCATGAGATAAACATGGCTGGAACGGCAGGTTAAACCGGTTCAGTAAAACAAGACTGAAACAAGGAGTGAACTCGATTCAAAAAAGGGGCTTTGTCCACTAAGATGGTCTTGGCAGCAATGCCTTGGCTACTATGGAAATCATTACATGTGCTTAATGGATGCCACAATTACATGTTTTATTCCCATGCAATTTTTTCATTTTTAATGTTTCTTTATGATCTATGCATTAGGTACATCCATGTTTTATGTCATTTTTCATGATTTTGATGTTTAAACATTATGTTCATGTTTTTAAGTTCAAATGTATATGGTATGTTTTATTTTATCCACGCTTACACTTACTGAGAATTTGAGCTCACCCTTTTTATTTTTTCTTTTCCCGAGGATATAAAGAAAGGTTTTAGGTAAGAAAAAAGGGGAACGATCTTTATGGGAGATGATGAAGATCGTTCACCATGATTAGAATATTACGTTCCATGTTTCCAAAGACACTAAACTATTATGGTCCTTTTGTGTCTGTTTTTGTTCTGTATTAAGTATTTGGCTAAAGTCATGTAATTTCCATGTACGTCAAGCTTCGGGTCTTTATAGTTGGTATCAGATGAATGGTTTAGTCAACCTTTGGAAACTAGGGTGCGATAACTTTAGTGAGATCCCTATAGATATTTCTAAGGTATTTCATGGGATGTCCCTAAGGTTAAGTATAAGCATATGTTATAGTAGTGTAATTACGGTAACCCAAGATGTTAGATATTGAAGGTACTCCCCCTTTATTATATTGTTTTCCCTAGTGTGATTTTTTCCTCTCACACTATTCTTTTTAGGTTTTAGATGATGGTTGGAACCCGAAGGAACTGTGTTGATCAATGTAATGGAAAATGCAATGATTGTCCTCCGGAACAAACAAATGTTATGGGAGATGGAGTGAAAAATCTTATTGCTATTCTTACACAAGCTATGAATCATTCTGGACTTCCAAATGAGCAGAGAAGGGAACAATATTCTATTGAGTCCTTCATGAGGCAACGTCCACCATCTTTCAGTGGGTCTTCTGATCCACTTGTTGCTGAACAATGGATCATTACCACTGAAAAGATATTTTCAGTTCTTCAATGTTCTTAAAATGGTAAAGTCATCTTAGCAGTATATCGTATGGAAGGTGAAGCTGATCAATGGTGGAATCTTATCAAGAATACGAGGCCAAGAGATGAAATTGAGTCCATGGAATGGGACGAGTTCAGGAAATTATTTTTCAATAAGTGTTTCCCTCGTATTCTTCGAACAAAGATGGAAAAGGAGTTTCTCGAACTAAAAGAAAAGGATGATGAATCCGTTGGTATATACGAAGCGAATTTTACAAGGCTTGCAAGGTATGTAACTGGATTTATCATCCAACCTGAATGTAAAGTTGATCGATTCTTTAATGGCTTAAAACAAAATCATCGAAGGGCATTAGCTATAAGAGACTTCAGTAGATATGAAGAAATTGTGCGTTGTTCTATCAAGGTAGAAATGGATGTTGGTGTTACTTATCCATATCCTAGTTTTGACAAGAAACGAAATATGGAGTTCAAGGAGAAATCTCAAAATAATGGTGAAAAGAAGATGAATGTTTCCTTATGCTCAAAGTGTGGAAAGAAGCATGGTGGAGATTGTCTTAAAGGGACTAGAAAATGTTTTAAGTGTGGAAAAGAAGGTCATCGAGCAGCTGAGTGTCGAATTAATGGAAAAAGGGTTTCTAATGATGTGAATAAATAAAAGACTACAGAGAACGCACCACCAACACTTCAATGCTTCAAGTGTAAGGAAATGGGGCATTATGCTAATAAATGCCCTAATCCAAGGGTTAGTGATGATCGACATGAGCAACCACTTAAGGAAAATTACAAATGGAAGTCACATGCGATCACTATTGGCGATGTTGAATATGAAAACGATGTGGTGGAATGATTAAGTGTTTATGTAATGGGATTCCAAAATAATGTTGTATATAGTATCATGGAATATTGGAATATTTATGTATTTGTCTATTGTGGTTTTCAATAATTTTATGGTACTGGTAAACATGGAAAGGGATTGAGATATTTTTGGAAAGCAAAGATGAGATGCGTATAATGAAGGAAAACGAGAAAATGAAATGTTTGACAGTATTCATGAGCTCATGATTGATATAAGGACTAAGTGATATCCTGGTTTGAGTATATAGAATTTTGATGATTTTTGTATGTGGAAAGTGTTAACTTTTATCTGCATTCATGTTTTCAATATGGTTCAATGTGTATTCATTTTCAATAGAATACATGATTAAGGCCTTCGAATTTTTGGAATATGACCAACAAGACATATCTTATGATATATGGGTATCAACGATGGTATTAAATCTCTAGTAGTCGTTTTCACTATATTATGAGTGTGGACTGCAGTATTATGGATAAGCCTAAAGTTTGGAATGGATTATGTTGGTCATAAGTTATTATTGTTTAAGGATATAAGTTTTTTTGATATTATTGATGGGATGTTATAGTAATATAGATCTAGGAAAAGGAAAACCTACAGGATGAGCGACAGCCCATCGCGTCGGACAAGGCTGTGGGAATAGAACCCACAACCGAAGTGTGACTGGCCTTTATCTCCTACCACTGGCCTACAGAATGACCTTGGTTAGTGTAAACTAGTTTTATTTTATTAAGCGATATGATATATGAAGTATAAGTTCATTTTTGGAACCATATACGATTAATCTAACCATAACATGGACTTATATCTTTTGCTAACATTTTTTTTTGAAAGAGATGGAATGACCCATCATTCTATCACATGATCTGCTAACACATCATAAATAACAAATTCAACTTCATTTCATTAAGGGATGAAGTGTAAATTGTTCAATTCACGAACAACAGTGAGATTGTACCAAAATCATGAAAGTATTTCTTTTAATTCATCAACTTTAGGGAAATGATCTTGAAAAGCAAAAATGTTTTCCTATTTCCCTTATATCCGTTTAATCAGATGGTACCTTAGATCATCACAAATCAATAGCTTTGTGATTGTTTGCTTTTTAATAGCCATGTTCTCTACCACACTCCATCAGAACTTGATGGTTAGATTTTTCTTCCATATCCATATTTTCACCTATGTTATTCTATGTGGAAACCCAGTGATGAGTTAATTTGGGTAACCATAATTTAGTTTTTAAAATCCATGTTTCGGTATTCCTTTTTACGATGTGGGTTTCTATTAAACAAATTTTCGAGTAGTAAACCATTTATAACCCCGACGAATTTCGAGGGCGAAATTCATTTTAAAGGGGGTAGAATGTAACACCCCAAGATTTTATGAAAAATATTCGTTTAATTTCATTAATGTATTGTGTTGTATGCTACACCAAGATTACCTTGCGTTATATGAAACATCGTATTAGCTTGCAGTATACGCAACACTATTCTTGGATCGTGTTACACACAATTTTGATAATAGTTATTCTACGCAACATTGAGTATATATATATATATATATATATATATTCAATGTATAAATGAAATATGTTTGATTATGTTATACGAAACAACGAAGGATTCTTGCACAACATGCAACCCTGACTTGGCTTGCATTACACGCAATCGCGACCTTCCTCGATAGCGTGTGTTGTACGCAATACCGGGTGTTACTAAACAACGATATATTATTATAATATTATTATGAACTAGCCGTTATGAATAGTATTTACTAAATTTTTAATTTTATAACATTATTATTCATCTTACACATTTTCTAGAATATTTTATGAGAACAAAATAAATTTTTCGGGTAAAATAAGTATTTTTAAAATAATACAGTTTTGTCGCCTTTTGATGGCGCACCCACTTTAAATATAGTTTTTGAAATGTTTATAAGTTAAATTTGAAAAAATAAAATTATTCTTTGGAATCAAGAAATAAAAATTTACTTTGGATAAAGATTTCTTTTTATTCTGATGACTTTCATATTTTAATGAATAGTAAAAACACGCTATATTTTAATTAAAAACAACTTTTTTCATCGTAATATCTGATGTGGTTAAATTATAATATTGAATGGTTTTAAAGTATAAATAGAATATATTTTTACCATTTAATATAATTTATGTCATTAGCATTGATTTTACCTTGAATTTGTAGGTTAAATCAATTCAATATTTTGCAATGTTTTAAAGAAAAACCCGTTTTCTTTCGACAACGTGATTAATTTTAATTTAATTTCTACAGCTTTTGTGTATTGAATTTGAAAAAATTTATTCTATATTTGGAATCAGTGGGTTCAAATTTTGTTAATAAGCTACTTTTTATTTTTGGGCTTTGTGAATAGTAACTATGGTAAATTTTATTTACTATAGTTAAAGGTAAATCGGGTAATTAAGGGTAAATATAAGATTATAAAATTACCCTAACACTTGGAAAAATCCTATTGGATGACTAAAAGTCGACCCATATCACCTAAGGGTCGGATTAGATTCATTTAATGGACATTTTTCCATGAAAATAATTTAATTTAAACCAAAGAAATTGAAAACACGTCACTCTCTTAAATACTATATGTATAATAATTTTATGTTAGTGATAAACTTCATGAAACTTCGAAAATTAATAGTATATAAAAATCTAAAAAAATTATCTACATAATGAAAATTTATTTAGAATTTTTTGGGATTAAATAATTATCATTAATTGTGACACAAATAGTGATGCAGAAATTATTTATCTAGTGAAAAATCAAGAATATAGTTTTTATTAAACTAATAGTAACCATAAAAGGCACAAAACCCTGACCAAAACTTATTGTTCATGTAAATTTATACTATAACCATCCAATGGTCGAATATTTGACCATGTTGAGTCTTATACAAGCAATTATGACACTTATATTATTTAATTTTAAATGAGGCCAATGTTGTCACCTTCAAAATTTAATAAAGATAACAATTTAACTATTGTGATTTTAAGATGATAAATTCGATTAAAAGTATTATTGTGAAATATAACAGATTTATATTCATCATAGGATTTTAGTTTTAATTTTTATGCAAAAAATAAGTATATTAAATAATTATACAAAAATGTTTTAGTAATTATTTTATTAAGAGATAAACCAAATAAATGGTTTTAAAAATAATAAAATAAATATTATATGAAATATTTAATGTTCTCCACTAATTTTATAGATAGATATGACCTTTTAAGAATCTATTAAAGTGTTTATTTCAAACATATCTTCTGTATATATTTTATTTAAATTCAAATAAATGAATACTGTCAAAATTGACACTATTGTTATTTTATAAAAATAACATATTATAAAATTGTTTCAAAATCACAAAAACATTTAAAAATTGTAAATTTAAATTTATATGGTCTATAATGTTATAAAGTAATAAATTATGGAAAATTTACAAAAAATAAGTAATTATTTGTTATAATTTAAAATTTATAATTTTATTACCACAAATAAACCTAAATAGATTAAATAAGGATAAATGATAATGATAAGGTTTACAATAAGATCCAAACATGTATAAATTTGATTGGTTGATGATATTAAACCCCTATATCATCTAATATTCGAATATGAGTCATTTTTGGAGGTTTTTAAGTGGGGTTAGATATATTATAAATTAATATTTTTTAGAATTCCAATGGTGCCCCTCTCCTCCCTTATAAAAGGGAACCTCCTCCCTCTCTTCCACACACCACTGTGAGCCTTCAAACTCGGCCAACCCCTTTCCAATTCACTTCTCCACATCACTAGAAACATCCTAGGGGTCCTGGTCTATTTCAAAGACCAATTTTAGTACCCTAAGGGGAGGTCCCAAAGAGGCGCTTCAAAGAAGAGGTAATTTCTGTTACTGATTCTTTCACCTTTATTTCTTCTTCTACATATTCTTATTAGGTTGTTTCATTATGAAATAATAGCATCAGTATCACTCATATACTGATATTTTATTATAAGTATGAAACAACCCTATTTCACCATCTATCCATCCTATGGAAAACGAAATCACCGCGCGTGAGTACGTACGGAATACCGTATCCACGCCGTGGTGTAATCTATTTTCCACCACCACCTTACTTGGATGGGTATAATGGTGTAAATAATAATTATATATGATTATTTTAAAGTGATAATGATTATGTAATAGTATACATACACTCTAATAAAATTCCACGATCATGGGAATGATATCATCGCTCGTGCGTACGTACGGAATACTGTCTCCATGACGCTATGAGATTCATTCTCAATGATTAACCATTCATAAATGATTATAAAGTATATATAATAAGTAATCATGAAATATATGACATAATAATGATACTGGATTTATGTATATATATATATATATGTATGTCATCCAATTAATTCCATTCAATTCAATGAGGAAATGAAAACAACATTCATGCGTACGTACGACCTACCGTCTCCAGGAACGGTGTATTTCATTCAATTTATCGATCTATTAAATATATGTGTATTCTGAATATATATTATATATAAGTCATGTTTTAAATTCTGTATGTAAGTAATCATGATCTAAGTAATCATATGAATAATTACAGGTCAAAACACGGAAGACAAATGAAACGATTTTACCCAAAACGCTCTTTAACATGGAATTTACAAAAGAACAGGTAATATAAAGTCATAAGTGAACCATATATGATATCAGAAAAATTAATATGATTCTTTAATAATTCAATAACATTATTTAAATCATTATAGAGGAGGTTCGGATATGTACGAAGCATATCACACCTATGGTAAGGGATAATTTTGCAAATCTCATTTTATTCCGAGATTGCATATCTGTAAGTATTTTCTAGGGTTATTTATATCATCCATGTACATGTTTTATAAAAGTGTTTTCATGTATTTTTAATGTCCTTTATACACATTTTTGACTTTTACTACATGGTATGTAAGGAAACATTCTTTTGTTTACGTTACGAGGTACCTTTTGACTTTTTCGGCAAAAGTACGAAAAGAATGTTTTTTTAACTTATATGGCACGAACGAATTTTTACGGTTTTATAAAGCCTTATTTTCATGAATCTTCCTCCAAAAGATATAATGAATATTTTCAAAAAAAATCTCTTTCTTTTAAAATTTCATGACGTTTTGTGAAAAGAAATTGATTTTGAAGAAGAAAGGATATTTTCCTCAAGAATTCATTTCAAGTGTTTTATCAAAACCATTTTCCATATATGATGAAATTATTTCATATGTGTATGTTTCAAGTATAATGTCTCTAGGATTTACATGGTTTCAATTTTCATATGATGAAATATCCATTTATTTTATATGGATTCTGTGATGATGGGATGATTTTTATGAAACCCATTTTATTCTTTGGGTTATGATGAATGTTTTAAGATTATTTTGTGGCACAAGTAAGAATGATTTCACTATGAGATGGTGGGACCTATATCTCCCTCCAATGCTTTGGGTGAAGATTTATATCTCATGATATAGACATGGCTGGAACGACAGGTTAAACCGGTTTAGAAAAACAGGACTGAAACGAAGAGTGAACTCGATTCAGAAAGGGACTTTGTCCACAAGATGGTCATGGCAGCAATGCCTTGGCTACTATGGAAATCATTACATGTGATTAATGGATTCCACAATTAAATGTTTTATTCCCATTATATTTTGTCATTTTTAATGTTTCTTTATGATCTATGCCTTACGTACTTCCATGTTTTATGTCATTTCTCAAGCTTTTGATGTTTAAACATTATGTTCATGTTTTTAAGTTCAAATGTATATGGTATGTTTTATTTTATCCATGCTTACCCTTACTGAGCATTTGAGCTCACCCTTTTTATGTTTTCTTTTCCACAGGATATAAAGAATGGTTTTAGGTAAGAAAAAAAAGGGGAAAGATCTTTATGGGAGATTTTGAAGATCTTTCACCACGATTAGAAGATTACGTTCAAAGTTTCCAAAGACACTAAACTATTACTGTCCTTGTGTGTCTGTTTTTGTTATGTATTAAGTATTCCGCTAAAGTAATGTAATGTCCATGTACATCAAGCTTCAGGTATTTATATATTGAACTCAAAAAAATCATAGAAAAATATCATACAAACATTTTTATCTATATTAGATGTCTTATATTCTTCATAAATTACCATCCATATGGTCCATAAGAAAATGTTCAAATGAGGTTTCTATATGATATGGTAAATGTCTTAATGATGCTCTTTCATTTTCATTAATATTTTTTCACCCTAAATAATGTATTAAAACAAAATATATATTAATAATAGTATATAAAAACCATTAATATGTTGTTATATTTAGATAATTGTAAAGACCCGGAAATTTCAAGGGAAATTTTTTCTTAATTTTCATTGGGTTTTTACAAGAACGCAGTTTCTAACGACACCTGATTCTGAGGCCCGATGTGCCTGGAATCATTTTCCGAAGTTGGGCTCGGGTACGTTCAGTGAACGAAGGAGCGGGTTTTTCTATCTTTTGAACCGTTCCTCGGAATCAAATTCTGAGGGCACCGATGAAACTGCATTGCCGGTAATTGCTTAAGAAGACCCTTTCTGGAGTTACATTTTCTTGGGAGGTGTTGTTTTAAGAAGAGTGAGGGATAAAATATAATTGTTACAATTGTATTTTATTTTCATGTTATGTAGATTAAGTGTTGTGTTATAACACATTGATCCTCTCTTAAGTGGTTTTAATCTATGTAAGGGAGTTAGGGGTGGGACCCACTTGGAGTTAACCACCCATGAGAGGATTTATGGTGAGGTGGGTCCCACATGAACCCCACCCCTTAAAATTCCTCTTAAACTCCCTAACTCCCTCTTAATTTTTGAGTAACCTTTCATTTCCTCACCCTCTCCCTCATTAACTCTAGACAACACACACATTAATTAAGTGAATTCAACTTTTGAATTTACACTTTTTGTAAAAGCTTGGCTTGGGTTGATTAAATAATGTAGAACCATTTTTTGTTAAGGTTTGGATTTTGTGGTGTTGAGGGTAAGGGAAGAGAGCTTGGAATTTTTAAAAGAACTACTTCTTATTCCGTCTTCTTCTTCCTTGACAAAGGAGGAGGCACCGATGAGGGAACTCACCAGCGACATTCCGCCTTTAAATTTTCTCTCCGCGTGAAAGGAAGGGAGATGCTACATCCACCTCGGACATTCTCCATCGGCATATATGAAACCGCACCCCGTGATGTCGTTTTCCGCGACACTGTCGTTCAACAACTTTTGTCAAGGTAGGGAACTTATTTGTAAACCCTCTTTTACTCCCTTCTAAATCTAAGAACGTGGATCAAGTAAATATTAAGTTGATCCGCGAAGATTATGTTACAGGTTGAGAATTCTTGATTCGGGGAAAACTGTAGGGGTTTATTTTGTTTCGTTCGTGATTAGTACCGTCGTCGTTCGCCGTTTTAAAAAATTTGGACCGCTTGCTATAGATTAACGGGAGGGGGTCGGACCGCAAAAACACGGCCAACCCTCCTCCCTTATCTTGTTGGTGTTCCTGTTGTTGTTTGGAACGGAGACGGCGCGGGACCATCACACTGCGCAAGACCGTGCGGGAATTTAGAAAATCATGACGAAGAAGTGTGGCGCTGTTGTGCCGCACCTTTGGGGCCGAACGAATCTGCGGTCGGAGTCGGGCTGCGGCGAAGGGGTGCGGTGCCGACGCGCCGTGCCGGGAAAACCACGAAGACGGTGAGATTTTTTTGATGTGCGGATTGACGGGAGATGACAAACGAGGCCACAAGGTAATTTTGAGTCTTCCGCAGTGTAGAACGGGGCCCGGGATGAGCTACGGCGCAGACGGAAATGTAATCGGACAACCGGAGCAACTCCGGTGGCCAGTGGACTCCACCGGCGGCGCCGACGGCCGGAGGCGGCGACGCCCCGGCGCGCCGCTGGACAGAGCCACCACGGGTGAAGCCGCGGCAGTGGGGTACGGTTCCGCGGCCGCGCGGAACAGAAGGCATGACGCGGCCTTGCCACGTCCGTTGGTGAGAGGCAGCCCCCAACGCGGGGCCGCGGTGTCATCAAGGGGGGTGGCGCCCCCTTGCACCCGCTCGACCATCACGGCCGAGCCGCCAGCCGGCCGGGCCGGGTCGCGCCCAACCGGGTCGGACCCGGACCCGGGTCGGGTCGACCCAGGGGGGGTCGGGTCGGGCCCATACCCCACGTTTCTGGACATTTTCAGTCTTTTTCTTATAACATGAGCTACAGGCCTCCGAACGATGCTCTGTCAGCGGCAATACGACCCTTGGATCGAGATGGTCGTTTTGGTATATTACACTCAAGTTTCGGAACACTTTGGGTTCGGGCGGGTTGGTTCGGATACGAAACCAACCGGGCCCTCGGAGTGGAAATGCTTATATCATGAGCTTCGGACGTCCGATTGGCGTGCTGTTGACTTTGATGGATTCATCTAAGTGAGACAGATCTTTTGTCTTACTCCGCTCGAGGTTTGGATGTCGTTGGAGTGTGGTCGGGTTGGTTCGCTCATGAAACCAACCGGGCCCCTCGAACGAAAAAGCCAATAACTCACAGACCGGGCGTCCGATTGACGCGTCGTCTGTCTCGTTGAATTCCCCTTAATAATATGGAACTGTTGGCATACTTTTCCCGAGTTTCGGTTGCTATTGGATAGTGGCCGGTTGGATTGTACCCGAAATCCAACACAGCCCTTGGAACGGAAAAGCTATTATCTTTCAGACCAGACGTCCGTTTGATGAACCGTCAGCGGTGTTGGTGATCTCGTTGAGAAACGGTCCCTATGAGTATACCCTATGAGATTTCGGGGTACAGTTGAGATACGTCCGGTTTGGTTCGCACACGAAACCAACCGGGCCCCTGGGACGAAAAGGCTAATAACTCACAGACCGGGCGTCCGATTGACGCGCCGTCTGTTGCGTTGAGACCCCAATGACGAGGCGGTCACTTGAGATACTTCTTCGTGGGAATTTGAGATTCTTGGAGTATCGACCTGTAGCTCATGGAGCGGACCCTTCCGGAGACGAGCGTACAGAGTACGGAGACCATGTAGCTGACTGAGACCTGACAACTGCTTTACCGACTCGACTTGGAGTGAGTTGAATAGCCCAGTGGACGGAGCACTACATTGTTTGGGTGCAGACCCATGGCGGATGGAGCACTACCTATGTGATAGTGCAGACCCGTGATAATCATCCGAAGAGTACCTCAACAGGCTACTAGGGGGTGTGCACTACTGTGTTTGGGTGACACACCCCGGCGGGAAGCACTACTGTGTTTGGGTGGCTGACCCGCGGTAATCGACAGGAAGAGTACCTCAGCAGTCTTAGGTTAGTGAGCAGTACCTCGGAGTCGTGACAGGACCACTGTACACTCTTGAGACGGGGCCCTTCAGCAGTTACAGTTTCGATAATGAAAATCCTGGTTTGAGCTGAGACTTTTGACCTTTGTGTTTACCTCATGATTGAGATGGGTCATTTGATAACTTAGGTATATGTATGGTCATATACCTGGGTAGTGGTTATCTGTTGATTTCATGATCTTTGTGTTTCCTCATGATTGAGATGGGTAACTTGATAACTTATGTATATTCATGAGCCTATACCTAAGTAGAGGTTATCTGTTGAGATCTTCTTTGTGGTTATCCATGTTGGTTTTAGTGAGACATTGAAGGTCTTAGGGTCCCTACTGAGTATCGTTATACTCACCCCTACATGGGATATGCCCGCATCTTGTTGTGTTGGTTACAGACGACGGACAGTGTTGATGGAGGCCGAGTGTTCGAGGACATGACGGTACCCGGAGGTGGACCACATGACGAGTCAGTATCCGGAGGTGGACATCGCGATGAGATGACACACAGAGGAGGTTGACGAGCGAGAGCATTGTGGAGGCTATCTGTGCCTACCCTTCAGGTAGGATCTGAGGAGGACGACCCAGGAGCCGCTTCTGTTATTCCAGCTATTGTCTTTTTCTGTTGTACTTTTTTTAGTTGTAGTTGTACATTCAGTTGGCTTTGTATTCTGACCCATTAACTTTTCAGCACTTTCTTTTGTACTTAGTGGTTTACTTCCACTTGTACTATGTGGGGTTTTGTTTACTTTTATAAATGCAATGCCTTCCCAGTTATTGGGATTTACGCCTTTGGTGCTAGTCGCCACCCCATGGCCTATGGAAGGCGGGCTTGGGGTAGTCACGACACGGGCCCTGAGGACGGTTCGTGACAAATTAGTATCAGAGGAGTCGGTTCTACCACAGAACATATAACTCTGATATTTTCTTTCTGTGAAGCAATAGTGTTAAGGGTACTGAGTGTGGTATTCAGTTCAGGGAGTCCAGTGTTGGTGTGGGAGTCCCACGTATCCATACACCAGGACCCTGACAAATAATTTTCGACATTGTGCACAAAAACAATGACTGTGTGTGTGTTTTCAAAGGTTTTCCCTTAAAGTAGCTCAAACCAGGTCAGCTCACCAGGTATAATCATTTGACCATGTCACGTTGTTTCTTTCAGGATGCCTTTTCTCAGATAACCAGCTAGAGCCCAGAGGGATGTGCGTACTGACAGCCTGTCGAGCGACGAGACTTTGGTACAGGGCAATCTTGCAGTTGAGGCACCAGCGGAGGCACGAGCGGTACTACCATACGTTGGGCCACCGATGCCACCAGCCCCAGCAGTAGGCGATGCACACCACTTGAGTGCGCCACATGAGTTCCAGTGCTAGAGGCCACCCAGGTTCCGGGGAGAGACGGACCCGCAAGCGACTGAGGTTTGGCTGGAGGCTGTGGTGAGAGTCTTCAGGCTAGTGGGGATGCCTGCAGACTTCATGGTGATCTTTGCTGCCAGCCTTCTTCAGGCATCAGCAGGTAGGTGGTAGAGCCACTTGTTCCAATTTTTCGATGGGATGACCTTCATATGGGAAGACTTCGAGACCTTCTTCTGGGTGGAGTTTGTGCCATTAGCTCTACACCCCGAGCGTCTTCAGGATCTTCTGCCTTTTCCGCGTGTTATTCGATCATTAGCCAAGTCACTTATGGGTAGTAGACAGATCATGCAGAGGTCCAGGAGGACCAGACCAGCAGTTGGGTGATCTCGGGTTTTAGGATCGGTGGTGCGTGGCACCTTGGGTGGGTACAGAGCTAGGAATACCAGAAACAAACAGTGTTACTCGTGCGGCGGAAAGGGTCACCTGGCACGTGATTGTCCGACTCCTCGTACAGTTGATCCGCATGCTTTGGAGGAGCCAGCGAGGCAGAAGCAGCGGCGGGTGCTTAAGCAACAGCCGAGCAGTGGACAAGGCAGTAGAGCTTCAGGAGAAGGTAGACAGGAGCGGAACTAGTGGATACGTCCCTTGTACTTCTAGTTCCATGTTGGTGTTGTATTCATGTCTTTGTACAATGAGCTGCAACAATAAAAAGAAACATATCTTTGTTTTCTTTCATGTCCTTTTCTTTGGTTGATACTGAGTGGTCCCAGTTAAAACTGTTGACTTGACCCTCAATTTTGATATTTCTACTAGAGGATACCCAGTGACCTCACACTGATTCCGATAGTGTGACTCGACCCTTGGAGGCGAGAGTGACAGTTGGATCTCTTAGTAGTTGCGTCGAGAACTTATGACGTCATCCATGGCATGAATGCGTCATTCATGTCAGTATTGAATGTATTAGGCAATGGGCGTGGTTCATCCAGGGGATGAGACCGAGTTTCTCTTTTAGGCAAAGGAGAAAATTTTTCAGCTCCTTCAGATCATATGCAAAGAAGGTACAGATCATCCAGAGGCAGATGAAGACTGCACAGTGCAGTAAGAAACAGGAAACCGGCTCCAGTCTTAGAGACTCGAGCGTGTTATATGTTTAAAGAAGAGGATGCTTTAAGGAGAGATGAGTCTGCGGAGCAGAAGACGTGGATTCAGAGCTAGGAGAGCAACATGAGGTGGTGTACATCTTAACATGCTACAACTACCCGCCTTAGTTATCCCCGCCGGGCTAAGGGAGCTGGAAGGTGGAGGAAGAGTGCGGCTGCATGCAGTCAAGGAGTGTGAGCTAATGGATCTAAAAATGATTCAAGGGACAGTCTGTGCCCATTACTAGCTGTTGTAGTAACAGATGTCTATATGAACCATTCCATGCTTTCGCAAATCTTGTTCCAGACCTAGAGTTTCCGGAAGACGCGGACTTGAACCTCACGTCTGGAGATACATTTGGAGGAGACTCGATAATCACACTTACGCCGACGATGTGGTCAGACCCTAGAGGCGATATTTTCAGTTGGAATCTCTTAGTGGAAGCATCGAGGCCTTACGACGTTAGTTTGAGTATGGAATGGGCAGTAACTGTTCATACTCAAATTGACGGTTTTAGGCAAACGTCGGGATGAGTTTTCCTTGGTCGGAGAATAGGAAACCCCATGCAGCATATGATAAACTCTTTCACAGGAGGGTGCGACCGATCACTCATGAGTCGATCAACCATACCCTCGTGTCATCAGTCGTTTGAGTTTAAGTTCTAACATGAATTGGAGACCTCTGGAGTTCGAGGATAACATTCACTTCCTTATACGGGTCTCTCCTCGACGAGGTTTACGGAGATTTGCTCAGGGCGGCAAGTTATCTCCGAGGTTCAACGGACCTTTCTAGGTCCTCAGCTGGGTAGGCGAGGTGGTTTACCACTTGACCCATCCACCTCAGTTGCACCAGGTGCACGACATTTTCCAGGTATCTCAACTGAGGAGATACGCGCTCGACCCTTCGCATTTCATCGACCATGAGGTGCAGAACGATGGCGATGAGGTTACATCCATGGAGGTTCCAGTAGGGATCGAGGATCAACATGAGCGGATCCTACGAGGATGTTTGATTCCTTGGGTTCACTTTCTTTGGCAGTACAAAATCTCTAAATAAGCACATGGGAGCAGAAGGCTCAGCTGCGTGCTCAATACCGCTTTTGTGACCCTAGTTTGTGTTGAAGCTTTACGGGGACGTAAAGCCCTAAGGTGGGAGTAATGTACAGACCTGGAAATTTCATGGGAAATTTTTTCTTAATTTTCTTTGGATTTTTACAAGAACGCAGTTTCTTACGGCACCTGATTCCGAGGCCCGGGGTGCCCGGAATCATGTTCCGAAGTTGGGCTCAGGTACGTTCAATGAACGAACAAGCGGGTATTTCTAACATTTGAACCGTTGCTCGGAATCAAATTCTGAGGGCACCGATGAAACCGCATCGCTGGTAATTGCTTATGAAGACCCTTTCTGGAGTTTCATTTTCTAGGGAGGTTTTGTTTTTAGAAGAGTGAGGGATAAAATATAATTGTTACAATTGTATTTTATTTTCTTGTTAAGTAGATTAAGTGTTGTGTTATAACACTTTGACCCTCTCTTAAGTGGTTTTAATCTATTTAAGGGAGTTATGGGTGGGTCCCACTTGGTGTTAACTACCCATGAGAGGATTTAATGTGAGGTGGGGGCCACACGAACCCCACCCCTTCACATTCCTCTTAAACTCCCTATTTCCCTCTTAATTTTTGAGTAACATTTCATTTCCTCACCCTCTCCCTCATTAACTCTAGACAACACACACATTAATTAAGTGAATTCAACTTTTGAATTTACTTTTTTTGTAAAAGCTTGGCTTGGGTTAATTAAATAATGTGAAACCATTCTTTGTTAAGGGTTGGCTTTTGTGGTGTTGAGGGTAAGGGAATAGATCTTGGAAGTTTTAAAAGAACTACTTCTTCTTCCGTCTGCTTCTTCCTCGACAAAGGAGGAGGCACTGACGAGGGAACTCGCCATCGACATTTCACCTTTCAATTTTCTCTACGCGTGCGAAGAAGGGAGACACTGCATCCACCTCAGACATTCTCTATCCGCATATACAAAACCTCACCCCATGATGTCGTTTTCCGCGACACCGTCATTCAACAACTTTTGTCAAGGTAGGGAACTTATTTGTAAACCCTATTTTACCCCCATCTAAATATAAGAACGCGGATAAACTAAATATTAAGTTGATCCGTGAAGATTATGTTACGGGTTGGGAATTCTTGATTTGGGGAAAACTATAGGGGTTTATTTTGTTTTGTTTGTGATTAGTACCATCGTCGTTCACCGTTTAAAAAAATTTGGACCGCTTGCTATCGATTAACGGGAGGGGGCCAGACCGCACAAACACGGCCGACCCTCCTCCCTTATCTTGTTGTTGTTCCTGTTGTTGTTTGGAAAGGAGATGACGCGGGACCATCGCACCGCGCAAGACCTTGTGGGAATTTATGAAATCACAACGAAGAAGTGTGGCGCCATTGTGCCGCACCTTTGGGGATGAACGAATCTGCGGTCGGAGTCGGGCTGTGGCGAAGGGGCGCGGTGCCGACGCGCCGCGCCGGGAAAACCACGAAGATGGCGCGATTTGTTTTTGACGTGTGGATTGATGGGAGATGACAAACGAGGCCGCAAGGTAATTTTTTGTCTTCTGCAGTGAAGAACGGGACCCAGAATGAGCTACTACGCAGACGAAAATGAAATCGGACCACCGAAGAAACTCCGGTGGCCCGCGGACTCCACCGGTGGCGCGGGTCGCCGGCGCGGCGGGGTCGGCGGCCGGGGGCGGCGGCGCCCCGGTGCTCTGCCGGACGGAACCACTGCGGCTCATGCCGTGGGGGCGGGGTGCGGTTCTGCGGCCATGCGGAACCGAAGGCAGGACGTGGCCTTGCCGTGTCAGTTGGTGAGAGGCGGCCCCCCACGCGGGGTCGTAGTGTCATCAAGGGGGCGGCACCCCCATGCACCCGCTCGGCCATCACGACCGAGCCGCCAGGCGGCCGGGCCGGGTTGCGCCCAGGCCGGGCCGGGTTGCACCCAACTGGGTCGGACCCGGTCCCGGGTCGGGGCGACCCGGTTCGGGCCGACCCAGTGGGGGTCGGGCCGGTTCGGGCGGGGCCCAGACCCCCTGTTTCCGGACCTTTTCAATCTTTTTCTCAAAACATGAGCTACGTGGATTCGAACGATGAGCCGTCAGCGGCGATGCGACCCTTGGATTTAGACGGTCGTTTCAGTATATTACACTCAAGTTTCGGGACACTTTGGGTTCGGTCGTGTTGGTTCGGATATGAAACCAACTGGGCCCTCGGAGCGGAAACGCTTATATCATGATCTCCGAACGTCCGATTGACGCGCCGTCGACTTTGATGGATTCCTCTAAGTGAGACGGATCTTTTGGCTTACCCCACTCGAGGTATGGATGCCGTCGAAGTGTGGTTGGGTTGGTTCGCTCACGAAACCAATTGGGCCCCTGGAACAAAAAAGCCAATAACTCATAGATCGGGCGTCCTATTGACGCACCGTCTGTCTCATTGAATTCCTCATGATAAGACGGAAATTTTGGAAATCTTCTCCCAAGTTTCGGTTGATGTTGAATAGTGTCCAGGTTGGATTGTACCCGAATTCCAACCGGGCCCTTGGAATGGAAAAGCTGTTATCTTTCAGACTAGACGTCTGTTTGACGAACTGTCAGTGGCGTTGGTGATCTCGTTGAGAAATGGTCCCTATGAGTATACCCTATGAGTATACCCTATGAGATTTCTGGGTACAGTTGAGATACGGCCGGTTTGGTTCGCACACGAAACCAACCGGGCACTTGGGATGAAAAGGCTAATAACTCACAGACCGGGCGTCCGATTGACGCGCAGTCTGTTGCGTTGAGACCCCTATGACGAGGTCGTCCCTTGAGATACTTCTTCACGGGACTTTGAGATACTTGGAGTATCGACCTGTAGCTCATGTATCGGACCCTCCCGGAGACGATCGTACGGAGTACGGAGACCGTGTAGCCGATTGAGACCTGACGACTACTTGACCCACTCGACATGGAGTGTGTCGACACGCCCAGTGGATGGAGCCCTACTTTGTTTGGGTGCAGACCCATGGCAGACGGAGCACTACCTGTGTGACAGTGCAGACCCGCGGTACTCGTCCGGAGAGTACCTCAGCAGGCTACTTGGGGGTGTGAACTACTGTGTTTGGGTGACACACACTGGCGGGAAGCCCTACTGTGTTTGGGTGGCTGACCTGCCCGACAGGAGGAGTTCCTCAACGGTCTTAGGTTAGTGAGGAGATCCTCGGAGTCGTGACAGGACCACTGTACACTCTAGAGATGGGGCTCTTCAGTAGTTACAGTTTTGATAATGAATATCCTGGCTTGAGCTGAGACTTTTGACCTTTTTGTTTACCTCATGATTGAGATGGGTCACTTGATAACTTAGGTATATGTATGGGCATATACCTGGGTAGTGGTTATCCCTTGATTTCATGATCTTTGTGTTTCCTCGTGATTGAGATGGTTTACATGATAACTTAGGTATATGCATGAGCCTATACCTAAGTATAGGTTATCTGTTGAGGTATCTTTTGTGGGTAACCATGTCGGTTTTAGTGAGACCTTGAGCGTCTCGGGGTCCCTAATGAGTATCGTTATACTCACCCCTACACGGGATATGCCTGCACCTTGTTGTGTTGGTTGCAGACGACAGACAGTGCTAACGGAGGCCGAGTGTTCGAGGACTGGACGGTACCTGGAGGTGGACCACACGACGAGTCAGTATCCGGAGGTGGACTTCGCGACAAGAAGACACAAGGAGGAGGTTGACGCACGAGAGCATTGTGGAGGCTATATGTACCTACCCTTCAGGCAGGATTCGAGGAGGACGACCCCTGAGCCGCTTTCGTTCTTCAAGTTGTTGACTTTTTCTGTTGTACATTCTTCAGTTGTAGTTGTACTTTCAGTTGGCTTTGTATTTTGGCCCATTTACATTTCAGAACATTCTTTTGTACTTATTGTTTTACTTCCGTTTGTACTCTGTGGTGTTTTGTTTACTTTTATAAAGGCAATGCCTTCCCAGTTACTGGGATTTACGCCTTTGGTGCTAGTCGCCACCCCCTGGCCTATGGAAGGCAGTCTTGGGGTAGTCACAGCACGGGCCCCGAGGACGGGTCATGACAATAATAATATTTATCCATATCTTTATCAGTCTAATGGGAAATGAAATCGTTGCTTATGTGTAAGATGATATACCACCTCAAGAATCGATGTAACATATTTTCCAAAAACATATATCAATATTGTATAAAATAATGTATTTTCTATATATAAATATAATCTATTAAATTTATATACTTCTATAATTATAGTATCATATATAAATTATTATATTAATTTATGATTAAAAATATGATAAGGTCACTAGTGTGTAAAGGGCACCACCACATCATAAAATTATGTGATTAGTTTTTCCCATACATTTTATATATAAGTAAAAAATACCAATATAATTAATATATTTGATATATACTAAAAAATATTTATTTTTTAAAATTAATATACCACCCACTTATTTATGCTTTCACAAGATACGGAAATCGTTATGTCGCTCATGCATACATGCAACCTACCTTCTACATGAAGCAATACTATCCATTATCCATGTTCAATTATCATAAATTATTATTAAAATTTATGTAATGTTAAAATTATATTTAAAAACTAAATATCATTTTTGAGATTATGGGGAAATATTCAATTCTCATTAGATGAAAATTTCAATCCAAATCATTCATGATAAATTGGTCATTTTACAACCTAAACAAAAATGAAAACGAAATCTTATTAAATAATGGGTGACATGTTGTTTTTAAATAATCATGTATGATATTTTAAATATTAATATGGTTTTTTACACTAAAATATTATTTAAAACCATTATACATGAGGATTATTCTTGTTTACCCAAAAGCAATCTTGAGGTAAGGGGATTCATCTCAATTTTTATTCGTTGAGGCATATAGTAATGTTACATACCTAATTACATTTATATGGTAATATATATCTCATTTTGAATTAATTATAACTATTTATTTTTAATTTATAGTATTTTATGTTTCAATTAGATTTTTTTCATCTATTGGATTTCGATATGAAGTTTACCAAGTTGTAGGGAATTTCATAACTCCATTATTTTATTTGGGTTATATACTTCTTCATTTTCAATGATATTGTATGATTATGTGTGTATTTAATTTTCCAAATATTATGTATTATATTAAATTGTTTTATGTTAATTAATATTTTATACACATTATATATTCAATGGTTAATTCTCAATTCAATGTTATGTAATTTTTAAGGGTTTATTTCATAATTTTGTTTAGTCATGAATTTGTTTTCTTGAATTTCCATTAACGAAAATTATAAGGTAATTTTCAAATTGAAACATTAATTTTCATCTCTTATAGCTATTGATTTTTTTCATGTAATTTTATAGATTTCATCTCTTTGGTGAATAAAATGATTTATAATTTTTTAATTAAAATATTACTTAATTTCATTTTTTGTGCAAAAATTATTCCTCGTTCACCAACTTGTTTTTAAAAAATATATTCAGAAATGATCTTTTTTAAAATTATATCACTGATTTAATCAAGAAATGTTTACCCATTTTTTAAATGTTAAAATTTCTTTCAAAAATAATAATTAGGTTATATTTCAAAAAATTCCAATATATATTTACTGAAACTATAAATGGAATGATTGCTTAAATTTGTACGATTTGTATGGAATATACATCCACCCTAACACCTCAATGTTTTAACAATTTTTTATTTTCTTCCTAATTGTTACTTACAAAGAAATTTTTTTGTGAAATTTTTTTTATCTTTTATCATTATAAATAATTTCAATGTAAAAAAGGATGGATTCTTAAAACAAGTTAATAATAAATGTTTTTAGTATTTCTTTTTTGAATAACGAAAAAACATTATTTTTCACATACTCGATTGTAGATATTTTTATATTGATATAATATCTTTTGATTATGTGGATGGCTTATAATCAATTTGAGTGTAGATGGTATTGAAATTCCATTTTTAGTTTCATTTATTTATTTATTTATTTTTCCCGGAAATATTAACTTTCTTATGATCATCTGATATTTAATTTTCCATGAATATCCATATTATTTATAGTGGATGAATTTTTTGGTCAAACTGTATATAATTTATTTATATGATTTTATTTATTGAATTATATTATATTTTATTAGTAAATATTGATAAATCTATATTAATTAATCCATGTGAATATTTCATGAAAATAAGTATTATTTGAGAGTTAAATTAATTTTTTGATATATGAGGAATTATTCAGAACTAAAGTGATACACGCTACCTTAGATATTACATATTGATGCATTAGTAGTATCATGACATTAATAAGTTGGCTATCCATGGTAAATTTGGTTTTTGTTTATTCATAGACATAAATTTTAAACTCATTCATATATGGAATTTACTATTTTGGTATCATGATTTCTATGATCCTGACATCTAAAAATTAATCATTTTGCACAATAAGAATCCAGTAACAATTGTGAAAGATTTTTTTACAATGATAGTACATATGGATGAAATAAATTATCATTTAAATTATAAAACATCATTTTTCCTCATTTATTTACATTTCCACACTTATTATGACTTAATTTATCATGATATTCATATTATTTTAATGGAATATATGTTTATTTATTTAGAATTCCATATCGATTTTTCATTTTTATTCATTATAGATCCCAAATATAATAACTTTTAATGAAAACTTGATGACACCCTATTTTAGTTTCCATTCCAAGGAATCATTGATGTGTTAAAATAAATATATAAAAGTAGATACTATAGGTAATGATAATACTATAAAAAAATTGTTCTAATTTATGAAATCATATAAAAATTAAGACTCGGGTATGTGGTTATTATAATAAGACTACTAAACTATTTGTTCCTTTGGGATATGATCAGTTGTATCTTACACCAAATAGTTATGTTACCACCGTCTATGGGCTACTTCAGTAGAGATTAAAAAAGTTGGTTTCAGATGAATATTTTTAAAATTATTTGGAACTGGGTTTATGAAAACATAGACTATGGAATAGCACCCAAGGATAGAATTTGATGAATAGTATTGAAGACCGTCCTACAATTTTTGAATGTTGAATATTGTTAGTTATTTTCAGGAAATACATCAATTTTTGGACACTATAAGTGGAAATGTGATCAACCATATTGTGACTAGGGGTAATAACTCTAAAAGATGATTTTTTGGATTGACTCAATTTTTTTCTAGTATATGACGGTGGGCCATAAAAAAAATATTAACACTCATTGGGGATATTATTTGGATAGTTCACATTGTCATGATAGATGATTATGAATTTTTTTAAATTATGATTAATGATAATGACCCAGATGAATCCAATGAAGTATTAGATTGAATATAATTTTATGTGATTTTGAAATTCCATAAGTGATTCATTATGATTTTTTGGTGTCCAACTATCATTATTGTTACTCACACTAATCATTTTGGTTATATTAAATGGGTGGAACATGAAGTCATCATGTTAACATTAAATATAAATGTAAATGTTGTGACTATAAGAAACCAATTTGGGTGATGAATTTTTTGATCCATATTTTGATTTTTCCTTGTTAGTTTTATGAAATTATGATTAATAATCTAAGCATAAGAAAACTCTTGGACTCATCAACAAATATAAGGATGGGGTTCACTAATTGATTTATTGGTGAAGAGAATGGTGAAAAAAATACTCATTTTACTTTATATATTATCCTAAACTTTTCTAGAGTCAACTCAGGAATGCTTTTAGATATATTCTGATATTTTTAACTATTATTGTTTGGAGTAGTGGCATAGGGTGTGTTTGGGTGAAAATTTAAGGGAAAAAATATTAGATCACTGGGGACTGATTACGGACGATTTTAAAACCCGTTCTAACAATCCAATCCATGCGTGGAAAACTGGATATAGAGGTCTACATAGATAGACAAATAGTGCTACCAAACTTTTCCAACCATGAAAACCTAGACAGAGAGGACTCTATGGTTGGCACATTGTTTTCCCGAACTTTGAACCCCTTCCCATAATACCGTGAATGCATGATTCTTATTCTGAAAATATATTTTTAAACCACCCAAACCCCTATAGATTTCCATATTTCATCATTTCGTTGGGCTTAACAAATTACAGGTGATACTAGAGTCTTCCAAATAGAAACCAAGGTGATCTATACATCGTTCTTCGAGATCGAACAACCTGATTGAAGATCTGATCTCTTTCTAGTATGTGGATTTCATCTCGTTAATTCTTCTATTGTTCCCTCTATCATTACAAGATTTTTTCATGGAATATATCCACTGTTATATGGATCTAATTCAACGATTCGATGTCTAGATCTAGGATCGTGGATCTAGACCTAGATTTGAAAGATCATGGATCCATTGATCATAATTTTGGTATTGGTATTTAGATCTGGATCTTGATCAATGACCAAATGATTATTAGGGTTTGGAAATTTCTATTGGTCTTACATCCATCAATATGTCAAGTTATTTCATCTAAATCTAACTCCTATAGTCATGGATTTTATATGTTAATGTGGGTTTATGGATTTACAGGCATCCCTTAATAATTGAATTCCTAAACTGGATTAATTAGGATTGTGGAATTGAATACTGATTTTCCTTGGTGATTAATTGATAATTTAATAATTGAAAAAATGAAGGGGGTTTCCCAAATTAGGATTTGTGATAGAGATTGGTTTTGGGATGAGATATTTTAATTGATATATTGAATTTATTTTTTTTGAGATAATCAATTGGGGGAAATTAAATATAAAATGACATTGTCTATGAAATATGACTAACTGTGAGAAATAATTATATGCCATGATGTTGAGGAATGTTAATTAATTGTGTGAATTAATTATAACAAGTTGATATTTGATATGGATAGTTAATTCTGAAGAAATAATTATGGTATGAGAATTATATTGAATGAGTAATTAATTGATGAATTATTTAATGAATGATATTCTTAATTAATTGTTGAGTTAAAAAATTGCCATTTAAATGTTTAACCTATCATCATATCAGTAATAGAATAATTTCAATAATTATTTTGAAATAAATAATGATTAAAGGGATAATATTTTTTTGTGTTAGAGATGCTGTTCTAGACCAATTTGTAGTTTGGACATGGACTTGGGTTTCATCGACAATTTTTTTGCAAGTGTGAGATTTTGGGGTGCTAGGAATGACGACCTACACAGAATGAGATATGAAGTGATAGGCATGTCGACCTGAACTGAATGAGATTTGGGGAGCTGGAGATGACATTCAGTACCAAATGAATGATAATAATTAACGTTGGTTCAAATGGAAAACACAAATTTAAACTACCACTAATAAGATTATTATAGATTAAATTACATTGTGATAACTATATAATTATGATTTGAATTTACTACTTCACAAAACTGCATACAATATTTTTTTAATTATATTCAATTTAAACTCCATTGGTGGTGGCCTATTAAGTTGTACTTACACCATTTTGAGCCACCAAATTAGCACCCAGGTAGACATTGTTGTTTTGGTAAATGGTAAGGGAAATTCCCTAGGATAGTATTTTATTCGGGATTGGAGCACGGGAGTGGTAACCATATGTGTTTTGGAAGCTTCCTACAGGTCATTGTTTTTTTACATTTATTTTAATCATAGAAACATTAAATTTACTTTTTTATAGCATGTTTCACCTTCCCATTTAGTATATTATTTTTCTTGTTTTGAATATCTTGTGACATGGAATTTTTTAAGTCAATTATATGATTCAAAACATTGTTATTGTTGTTTTCTTATTTTGGTGTTTTATTGTAACAAAAAAAAGTATAATACCCCCAAAACTAACTTACCATACTCTCAGTTCTAGATGATACTGTCACGACCCGTCCCCCGAGGCTAGTGGGGTGAGAACCCCTAGTCCGCCTACCATAGACCAGGGGATGACGACTAGCACCAAAGTTGTAAATCCCTAATATGGGATGGAATTGCCTTTATAAAGTGTAAATACACACAACATAGTACAATTTGGAAGTAAAACACTATAAAAAATAGTATACAATGGAGTTCTAAAAAGTAAAATGGGCTAGAAATACAGGTGTAACCGGAAAGTACAAGTACAACTGAAGAGAAGATGGAAATCAACTACTGTATCATCCACGATGGATCCTACATGAACAGTAGGTACAGATAGCCTCCTCAGCACTCCAAGTACATCAGTCTCCTTTGTGTGTTGACTCTTCATGAGGTCCACCTCCATGTACTGTCCAGTCCTGCTACTCTGATCCTCAGTCAGTGATTTCTGTCATCTGCAACCAACACAACGAGGTGCGGGAAAATCCCATGTAGGGGTAAGTATAATGATACTATGTAGGGACCCCGAGACCCTCAAGGTATCACAAAATCAATCTAGGATAAACCAAAATGTATGAAATCAACATATAACCCCACTTAGTTATATTCCCACACATCTAAATATGTTATCAAGTAATCCATCTCAATCATGAGGTAAACACAAAAGTTGTTGACTATAATCAACCTGGATTTTATTCTTGGGATAATATCAATATGAACCCTCGGCTTCTGGAGAACTCATCCTCTATCAAGTACAGTGGGCCTACCGCGTCACATAGAGGAGCTTCCCAATAACATGGACGGCTGAAGTACTCCTGCTATCGAGTATTGTGGATCTATCTCGCTCACATAGAGGCTCTCTCCACCATGGGTCTGCTGTGATCACACAAAGGCGCTCCCCCTTGTAGCATGCTGAGGTACTCCATGTGTCGAGTACCATGGGTATTACATGCTCACAAAGTGGCTCTCCCCACCATGGGTCTGCCGTGACACCAAGATGCTCCCCACTGGGCTAGTCGAATCACTCCGAGTCGAATCAGTCTGCAGTCATCAAGTCTAAGCCAACTACTAGGTTCTCAAAAAAATGCATGCTCGTATCTGGAATATCTTTTCCACAGGCTACTGTTCAATACACCAACTGTCACAAAATCTGAAGAAGAAGTATCTCAATGGCCTGCCATGTTATAGAGGTATCAATGTAATAGACGGTGTGTCAATTGGACGCCCGACCTGTGAGTTATTAGCTTTTTTTTCCAAGGGACCCAGTTCGATTCGTGTACGATTCTACTTCACTGAAACTCAAGTAATCCACGAAATCTAGTGGGGTATACACAATGGGATGGTCACACTCAATGAAATACAATTCCACTGACGGTTCGTCAAACGGACGTCCGGTGCCAAATATATGGCCAAAAAAAATAAAGGGGTCAGTAGTGGGCCTGGGTCCAGTCTGACCCGTTCAGACTGACTCGGCCCTACCTAGTCTGGGTTGACCCAGTCAGGGTTGACCATGTCAGTCCCGCTGGGTTAGAACCGACCTGTTGGATGGGTCAGTCTACTCTGTTTGACCATGTCCATTAGGCCCGGCCCAGCTGACTGCGGGGGAAGTTCGGCCTGGAGGTCGCTACGTAGGCGGCTCGACTCGGAAGTCGGGGCCGGTTCGGTCAGTGCCGTGAGGGACGCGGCTCGATGGCTCAGCCTGGGAGGTCAAAAGGGCACCAAAAAGGCGTCGGGAGGCCACGCGGGGCGTGGGTAGGCCAACGGGGCGTCGGGCAGGCCAACAGGGCACCGGCCAGGCCGGTAGGGCTCCAGACAGGGCGCTCAGGAGGCTGCATGCTGCACGGAAAGGGCATTGGGAGGTCATGCACGGTAGAGGCACAATGCCAGGAGGCCATGCGGGGCACGAGCATGCCGGTGGGGTGCCTGGATGACCACGTGGGGCACATGAAGCACGTGGGAAGGCCGTCAGGGCGAGGAGGTAACGTGCGGGCGGCGCTCGGGCAGGCCGCGGGCAGGCCAGTGGAGCATGCATTAGGCCGCGAGCAGGCTGGGCTGGCCGGTTCGGCATGAGCCGACGGTGTTCGGTCGGGAGCATAAGTGCGCTGTGGGGGGCTTCATGATCTACGGAGGCTACGGGTAGCACGACCTTTTTCGTTTCCGCCCTCATCGCCTCATTGTCGCTTCGTCGACGTGCCAAAGAACGCCATAAAAATGATAGATCGACGGAGGATGGCGGACCATGTTAGGTTGTCCCATTTCCTCCGTGTTTATGGAGGTATCAATTGGCTCATCATGAAATGTAGAATAATAATAACACGTTCACAAACAAACACTTTCTAACTGTTGAAGAGGATCAAAAAATATATAACATCATCATGTTTTAAACCCCCTATATTTTTATTGTCGGTCATCGTTCGTTGGAATTTTCTCGGAATGGGAATGAAGGAGTTCATCGTTCGTTGCGTCCGTCATGCACTCCCAATCTTGGACTGTGTGGGCTGTGGAAGACACTCCAAATTGGTTGGATCCGAGGGAGGAAGTCGAAGAAGGTTGTTACTGGTATTCTTCATTGGTAGAACATTTCTCTCAAGCTCCTATCTTCCCAAGCTCCACCAAAAGAGAAAATGTCAGCCAATAAATTATGTCTAACAAAAATAATAGTTTGAATATTATTTTAGAACATTGGATTTGAAATTCAAAAGATAGAATTAAATAATTAACTCATCTCCCCTAATTAAATATTGATAGGTGGAACAAATTAAATTAAAGGGGAGTTGGCTTCATTAAGGTAGAGAAGGTCAAGGGTTTTCTTCCCATTTAATGTGGAGTTGAGAAGGTTTTACCCTCCTCCATTAGTATGGGTTAAACCTAATGTGGTCGCCACAT
This sequence comes from Viscum album, assembly GCA_963277665.1. NCBI lineage: Eukaryota > Viridiplantae > Streptophyta > Magnoliopsida > Santalales > Viscaceae > Viscum > Viscum album. The sequence goes on from OY728151.1 coordinate 823,980,901, forward strand.
CATAACCTCTCACGGGTGGTTATGATCAGGTGGGCCCCACCACCATAACTTTCCAATGGAGGTTAAGGTGTGGTGGTCCCTCCTCCAACTCCCATGAGGTGGTTTTATCCACCCAACCTCCGCATCGCGATTAAAAATAAATTAAAGTGAGCATACTTTATATTATTACTTCCCACGAAAACCCAAAAAACAAATTTTATTCATGACTCATAGACATCATAGTTATAGTCAACATAAGGGAATATCGGTGCTACGAGTTCAATGGTGCCCTCAGTTTTCAATTCCGAGCACTGAATCATAAATTATAAAAACCCGCTTGTACGTTTACTGAATGTAAATGAACAAAACATCACAAATTGATTCCAGGTACACCGGGCCTCGAAATCAAGCGCCGTAAACTTTCACAGACTTTTAAAAATATGTTGTATTACAAAATATTTCCACGGGATTTTAGGGTCATTACATTATTACCAACTCAGGGTTTACATCCCCGTAAGCTACAACTCGAACTAAGGGAACATGTGAGTATAATAAGAACACATCTGAGCCTCTCTCTCCCATGTGCTCTCATTGAGGTTCCCTTGCTTCCAACAAATGTGCACCAGATTTATCGATCATCTATATAGGAAATGCTCATGTCGATCCTCAATCTTTAGTGGGACCTCTATGAAAGTCTCCCCATCATCGATGTCCAGCTCTCTGTGGTTGATTATGTGAGAAAGGTCATGCACGTATCTCCTCAGCTGAGATACATGGATGATTTCGTGCACCTGGTGCAACTGAGGTGGAAGAGCTAAGCGGTAATCCACCTCGCCAACTCTGCTGAGGACCTGAAAAGGACTGATTAATCTTGGAGATAACTTGTCTCCTTGACCAAATATGCATAGGCCTCATCACGGTGAGACCCATAGAAAGATGTGGTTTCCATCCTCGAATAGTAGAGGCCTCCGTCACTTATCAGTATACGAATTTTTCCTGCTCTGTGCAGTCTTCATCTGCTTCTGGATGATCTCCATCTTCTCTGTGGTAGCTCATTGCATCTCTAGTCCCACTAGTGATGTCTCTCAAGGGTTTTTCCAGCACAAGGGTGATATACAAGGTTTCCCATACAATTCCTAAAAAGGTTCCATCTCTATGGTGGAGTGATAACTATTTGTGTATGAAATCTCCGTAAAAGGTAAGTGTTCCTCCCAGCTACAACTGATGTCTAGGACACAAGCACGTTGCATGACCACGAGGGTCTTGATGGTCCACTCAGTCTGACCATCTATCTGAGGATGGAAGGTAGTGCTCAGACGAAGCTGTGTCCCAAAAGCCTCATGTAACCTATTCCATATCTGGGAAGTAAACTGTTCATCATGATCGAGGAAAATATTCAAAGGTATACCCTGAAAACGCACAATCGCCAGCACATAGAGGTGTCCCATGCTCTCTATTGAACCCTTAACTCTGATTGGTAGGAAGTGGGTTGGCATGGTGAGTCGGTCGACGATCACCCAAATCATGTCATGACCCCTGGATGTACATGGAAGACCAGTAATGAAGTCAATGAATATCACATTTCACTTCCACTCTAGGACCTCTAAAGGTTGGACTAAGCCCTTTGGTACATGTTGCTCCACCTTCACTTCCGGACAAGTGAGGCATCGAAGGAATATATCTGCAATCTCCATCTTCATACCTGGCCACCAGTGATGTCGCTGAAGGTCCTGGTACATCATCACCACTCCTCGATGTACCTCTAAAGTGTATGTGTGGAACTCTCCCAACACATCCTCCTGAAATTATAGTGGTACCATAGTACGTCCTCTAAAGAGGATGATCTGCTCCCCACCTTATTAAAATCCATCAGGTTCCTTCCCTATTAATATATGATCACACCGTGTCTTGCAGTTATAATCCCCATGCGGTTCCTCCCTAACTCACTGAAGTAGTGGGAGAGTGACTGTAAGAGACTATAGAAAGAATTATCCCTCCCTGTTCACAAAGGATATATGTAAGGCAGCTAGCTGCTCCGTCGCCTCTCCTAGTAGCTACATACCAGATCTCTTGATGAGAGGATCTACAACAACGTTTCCCTTCCCAAGAGTATAGAATATATCAATTTCATGGTCCTGGAGGAACTCAAGCTAACATCATTGTCTCAGGTTCAGGTCCTTCTGAGAAAAGATATACCTGAGAGACTTGTGATCAGAGTACACAGTAAAATGTTAGCCCATAAGATAGTGTCACCACATCTTCAAGGAGAAGACCACTACTACGGACTCTAGGTCATGGGTAGCATAGTTCTACTCAAGTTGTCTCGGCTGACGATAACCATAAGTGTTCTCTTCTCTCTCCTGCATCAGGACACACCAGAGTCCAGTCCCTGATGCGTCACAGTAGACTACGTAACCTATGCCTTCCTCTGGAACCCTCAAGATGGGGGCACTAGTCAGCCTCTGCCTTAGCTCTTGAAAGCTCTTCTTGCATCATTCCGACCACATGAAGGGTTCACCCTTCTTCGTCAAGGCTGATAGTGGAGTTGGAAATCTATAGAAGTCTAGAACAAATATTCGGTAGTAACCAGCCAATCCATGGAAAATTTGTACCTCCGTCACACTCATGGGTGGCTCCCAAGAAAGTACCTCCACAGTCTTCGCTGGATCCACTGCAACTCTAGTCTCTGATATGACATGTCCCAAAAATTTAACCTCTCGAATCCAAAACGGGCACTTTGAGAGCTTACCATAAATCTAGTTCTCTTAGAGTGTGTCAAGTACTACCCGCAAATGGTTGTCATGCTCATCCTTAGTAGTCGAGTAGATCAGAATTTCGTCAATGAAGACTAAGATACTGCAATCGAGGTATGGCTGGAAGATCCTATTCATGAGTCCCATGAAAACTGATGGAGCATTTTTTATGCCAAAAGGAATAACCAAAAACTCATAATGGTCATACCGACACCTGAAGGCCATCTGCTGAACATCCTCATCTAGAACTCTGGACTGGTGATAGCCTGACCTAAAGAGTATCTTTGAGAACCACCCTTCTCTCTTCAACGGATCAAAGAGGTCGTCAAACCTCATTAGTGGGTACATGTTCTTCACGGTCACCTGGTTCAGGTGAAGGTAGTCGAGAAAAATCCTCATGATCCCATCTGCCTTCTTGGATAATAGAATCAGGGCTTCCTAGGGAGAAAAACACTAGGATGGATGAATCCTTTCCCTTGAAAGTCCTCTGTCTATACCCAAAGCTCACAAAGCCTAGTGGGAGCCATCTGATATCATGGTGTAGATATAGGTGACGTCACAGGGTATATGTCAACGTATAAGTCCACCTCTCTGCGAGGTGGTAGTCCTGGAACATCGTCATGGAAAAAATCTATGTACTGATCCACCACTACAGGATTGCTCGGACTCTCCATATCATCTGCTCTGAGGGCTATGCAGTCTAATTGACGAGTGATCGGCTGCACCCTCCTCCGAATAAGTCTGTGCTATGCTGCAAAGGGTCCCTTCTCACCGGTGAAGGTAATACTGGTCCCATAAATGTGGAAACACCACACTTTACACCTAATATAGTTGATATGATCATAGATTCTAGATAACCAGTCCACATCCAAGATGATCTTGTAAGGCCTCGACGCCACAATGAGGAGATCCCCACTAAAGCTCTCACCTCCTAGAGTAAGCTCAAACTACCAGCACCAATGCCTAATCATTGAGTCTGCTCTCGTAAGAGTCTCTAGCCATATGGATTGAGCCAATATCTCCTTCGGAATCTTCGAGCTCCAAACAAAGGTCATGGAAATGAAAGAGGGACAGGAAACTATGTTTATAAGAACTATAGCTAAGGTGGAGTAGAAATCGATCATACCTTGAGTCATCTCCAGTGTTCCATGATTGTAAGCCTCAGTTTCCTGGAGCAGATCTCTCTCCTATCCACATACACCCTACGGTTGGGGTGGACCTCCTAGCGGTGGTGGCGGTAACACCTCGAATCATCGCCCACCGCCTGCTGCATGACCAGCTCCTCTGCCACGTCCGCCTGCTCCTTGCAGACCACCTCGATCGAATCTTTGTCTCTTCTTGCGCAGTCCTTCAACCGGCCACTGATCATTTGAATGGCGGGTCGGACAGTCATGAGCCATGTGACCATGCCCTCCGCATGAGTAACACTATCCAATCCTGGCATTTCTGGATCTGTCTCCTCTCTGGGTGCCCTGCAAAATCGATCATGAGTCATGTGGCCGTCCACCAATGGGTATGGTCCACTTGGACCTATGCGTCATCTGTCTACTGCCAGATACAAAAAACTCTGCTACATATTGAAAAGTGGTGGGTCTCGCTATAGGAGGCTGATAAGGAAGGAAATTCTCCACAAATAGGGCTCTCTCCAACACCCCCACCCGTGTCGAGATGCTGAGAGAGATCACCAAAGCTCTGATATCTTGCATCAGTCCCTGGTCGAAGGTTCGTCCCCTGAATAATGGGTCCTGCACCATATCTATGGAGTAGTAAGGGTGGTTGGTTAACCTCCCTGAGTACTAAGTTACCCTCATGATACCCTGCTGTAGATGGAGGAGATCCTGTATCTGCACCGCACGAAGGGTGGACGGGATAAAGTCTGCCCAAAATAGGCTCATAACGTTTTCCCATAGTAGTGTCATCTCATTTTTCACCTCGAGAATTAGGATCCACCATCTTCTTAATACTTCATGAAGGAGACTCGTGGTAAGGATCACCATAAAGTCTGCTGGTGTCGTTTCCAGTCTGAAGACTCTCACCATAGCCACCAGTCTATCCTCAGCTTCTAGTTGCTCCATCACTACCATGAACCTATTTTTCCAATGGTGCTGGAACTCCTGCAATGTGCTCATGTGGTGTGCATCATCTGTTGCTAGGGTTTGTGGCATCAGTGGACCAACGGGTTGTGGTATCACTGGTTCCTCTGCTGGTAAAGGGCCCCAAACCGAGGCCTAATCGCTCGGTGTGCTATCTGTGCATACGACTCTCGGGGATCTAGCTATTCATCCACGAGGAGGAATCTTGAAAGAAACAGATGTGACATGGTCAAAGATTATACCTGGAGGCCTGACCTAGATGAAATGACATAAAAAAAATATTTTGAAAACACACACACGCAATTAGTGTTTTCGTGCACTGAGACAGAAATTAGTAGTCAGTGTCCTAGTGTATGGATACGTCAGCCGCTGCACCAACACTGGACCCCCTGAACCGAAAACTATAATAGGTGTCCTTAACACTATTTCTTCATAGATAATAAAGATCAGAGTCCTATGTTATACGGTAGAACTGAATCCTAGATTAGAGTTCAAGGTTCTGTGGCAGAATAGACTCCTTTGCTAGCAATCTGTCACGAACCATCCCCTAGGGCCCATTCCATGACTACCCCAATCCCACCTTCTGTAGGCCAGGGGTTGACGACTAGCACCAATGCTGTAAATCCCTATGCTGGGAAGGAATTGCCTTTATAAGGTGTAAACACACACAACAGAGTACGAGATGGATGTAAAACACTAATATGAACTATATAAAAGGAGTTCTGAAAAGTAAAATAGGCTGGAAATACATTCCTGATAGGATTTTAAAAGTAAAACTACAAAACAAGTACAGCTGAAGAAAATATGGAAAGCACCTCCTGGATCATCCAACATGGATCCTACCTGATGGGTAGGTACAAATATACTTTTCATCACTCCACATTCATCAGTCTCCTCCATGTGCTGACTCTTCGTGAGGTCCACCTCCAGGTACCATCCAGTCCTGCTACTCTGATCCTCAGTCAGCATTGTCGATCGTTTGCAACCACCACAATGAGGTGTGGGCATAGCCTATGCAGGGATGGTTATAACAATACTCAGTAAGGACCCCGAGACCCTCAAGGTCTCATTAAAACCAAAAAAGATAAACCAAAAAATATGAAATCAACAGATAACCCCACATAGGTATATTCTTATACATATACCAATGTTATCAAGTAATCCTTCTTAAACATTAGGTAAACAAAAAAGTTAAGGACTCAGCACAAACATGATTTTATTCTAGGGATAGTATCAATATGAACCCTAAACTGCGAGAGAACCCATCCACTATTGAGTACAGTGGGCCTGTCGTGTCACAAAGAGGTGTTTCCCACTTACATGGACTACTGAGGTACTCTTCCTGTCGAGTACCGTGGATCTGTCGTGCTCACACAGAGGCTCTCTCTGCCATGGGACTACTGTTCTCACACCGAGGAGCTCCCCTGCCTCGTATCCTGCTAAGGTACTCCACATGTTGAGTATCGAGGGTCATCCACGCTTACACAGAGGGCCTCCCCACTATGGGTATGTCGTGACACCAAGGCTCTCCCCACTGGGATGGTCGAATCACATTGAGTCAAATCGGTCAACAGTTGTGAATTATCATCCAACTACTAGGTTCCCGCACAAATCTCTGCTCGTCTCTATATGATCCACTCCACAAGCTACTAGTCGATACATTAACTGTCACGAAATACCACGTAGAAGTATATGAAAGTTTTGTTGCGTCATAGAGGTCTCAACACAATATACGACTTGTCAATTAGACACCCAGTATGTGAGTTATTAGCTTTTTAGTATCAGGGGACCAGTTGAATTCATGTATGAACCAACCAGATCGTAACTCAAATAAACCCCGAACACTAGTGGGGTATACTCAAAGGGACCGTCAGGCTCCAAGAAAGCCATCACTGATGATAGTTCTTCAAACGGACACCAGGTTCCAAAGATATGGCCAAAGAAAGTAAAGGGGTCGATAATGGGCCCAGGTCCGGTCCGACCCAGTCAGACCGAATCGTCCCAACACAGTCTAGGACGACATGGTCAGAATCATTTGGTTCGACCTGGACCGTTGGACGGGTCATCCCACTAGGTTTGTCCCAGTTCGTTGGGCCCTTCCAAGGGCACTGTGGGTACGGTATGGCCCGGAGGTCACCACGTAGGCGGCTCGGCCCAAAGGCTGGAGCCGGTCCGGTTAGTGTCACGAGGGGCGCGGCTCGGCGACTCGGGTGGGTAGGTCGACATAGCACTAGATGGGCTCCGCGAGGCCGCGCATGGCGCGGGCAGGCTGGAAGGGCTCTAGGGAGGGTGCGAGCTGGCCGCACGGGGCGCGGGGCAGGACGGAAGGGAGTGCGGGAGGCCGCGCGGGGCACGGGCAGCGTGCTGGCAGGATGGCGATGCACGCGGGTGGCCGCAGGTAGGCTTGGACAGCTGGTTCGGCATGGGGTGATGGTGTTCGGCCGGGAGAATCTGTGTGTTGTGGGGGCGGCTTGATCTGTTGAGGCCGCGTGTAACACAACCTTTGTCATTTCTTCCTTCGTCTCCTTGTTTCCACTTCATCGATATGCTGAAGAACTCCACAAGAAGGAGGAATTGACATAGGATGTCGGTCCATGTTAGGTTGTCATGTTTCCTCCGTGTTTATGGATGTATCAATGACCTCATCATGAAAAGCAGATGAACAATAACACGCCTTCAAAAAAATCCTTTCTAACTGTTGAAGAAGATAAGAAATGATATAACATCCTCATGTAATAAACCCCTACATTTTGATTGTTTGTCATCTTTTGTGGACGGTTTCGCGAAAAGTGAAAGAAGGATATCGTCGTTCTGTGAATTCGTCACGCACTCCAAATCTGAGGCCACATCAGGTGTGGAAGACACTCCACGTCATAGGATCTGGGGGAGTAAGTCAAATAAGGTTGTTGTCAGCATTCCTATTTGGAAGAATTTTTCCCTCAAGCTCCTCTCTTCCCAAGCTCCATTAAAAGAGAAAATGACAACAACAAAATTACGTCCAACAAAAATAATAGTTTCTCTCCTATTTTAGAATGTTGGATTTAAAATTAAAAAGAGTGAATTAAATAATTAACTCATCTACCCTAATTAATGCATGATAGGTGGAACAAATTAAATTAAAGGGGAGTTGGCTTCATTAAGGTGGAGAAGGAAGAGGGGTTTCTCCCTATTTAATGGGGTGTTGAGGAGGTTTTACTCTCCTCCATTAAAATGGGGTTAATCCTCGGGTGGTCCCCACATAATAACCTCTCATGGGAGGTTATTCCTGGGTGGCCCCACCACCATAACCTCCCAAGGAAGGTTAAGGTGTGGTGGTCCCACCTAAAACTACGATGACGAGGTATTAACCACCCAACCTCTATATGGCGGTGAAAAATAAAATAAAGTGATCTTACATTATTTTATTACTTCCGACGAAAACCAAAAAACCAACATTTATTCTTGACTCACTGTCGATGAAGATAAAGACTTTTTATGAAAATACCAGTGCTACGAGTTCAACAGTACCCTCGGTTTTCAATTCCGAGCACCAGTTAAATTGTTATAATAACCCGCTTGTACGTTTACTGAACATACCCAAACCAAACTTCAAAAATTGATTCTGGGCACACCGGTTCATGGAAACAAAATATTTAAACTTTTGTGGACTCTTAAAAATACCATTTATTAAAAAACATCAACGGGATTAATGGGTCATTATTGGTACCCTCTGGTATACGAGGAGTCATGAATGAGGGAATGTGACCAACTGGCTCAGGGCACCGTTTAGTGGCACCTGGTTCAAGTCGTCACAAAGTTGTATCAAAGAAGTTTTATTTTTTTGTAGTCTTATTTATTCATATTGTTTTGGTAATGGTATATAAGAGACTATTAATAGTCGATTCTATGTTTTGAGATTTTTCATGGGAGTAGAAACCCATTTACATAAGAAAATATAAGTAATCCGGGTGGTATTGTATTTATTTTTTTTCTTTCTATAGTTGAATATTATTTCACCCTAGGTGATTCACTTATTTTGTGATCTGATATTTGTTTTCAAAGTTGTAGAATTTTGATTCGGGGTCTAAAAAGGCATGAAACCTGAGTCGGCATGCATGATTCTATACAGTCAGGGTTGTTTTGACAAAAATAAATCTACGAACTCAAAGGAAAAAGGGTTTTGGGTATGTTGTTGAACATGAAATTTTTTCCCTTATAGATCTATTGAAATAATGATGCAAAATGAGAATAAATGGGTTTCAAATGAGAACCGTGATTGGTAAAATGACTATGAGTAATTAATTAATTTTTTAATTAATTAATTTGAGATAAATATTATTAATTAATGGTTTAATTAATTAATGAGAATGTGTGTACCCTTATTATCCAAGACCTATGCTTATGATGTTTAAGGGTAGTGATAAGGCCTCATTGTTGACTGTGTGGTTATAATACTGGGAAAAAGGACATGTTGAAACTGGTTGTGTTAGTTCCTCCAGTTTCATAAATGTTTTATGTTTTCAGTTTGAGAGCTAATATGTGTGCTTGGATTTGTAGTGTTATGCCTCCATGATGCTTTTTGAAGGTGAGATAGAGGGGAATGGACCATAATGATCTTCTAAACAGGGAACATGAGTCACCATTGGTTCAAGATGAAGAGGAAGGGGAATACTTCTGAAAGAACATTTCTCGTTTCATGTAGTTCATCAAGGGAGACCCATGGCGGGTTCTGAATACCATGTATGAGTGTACAAGGGAGTCTAAGCTACATCAAACCCAATATTTATTGGTGATGGTGGACCTAAGGGAGCATAATTATGGATTGAGTCCACTGAGATGATACATGGAAAATTTTAGACTCCGTCTAAGAGGAATGATATGTTGGATTCTTATATGCTATGGGGTTCAATAAAGCACAAGTAGGGAATTTATGTATGATCTGGATTGACTGATGATATGTTATGGATGGTGGTTCTAGAGAAATTCATGGAAAACATAAATATAGAAATGTTGATAGAGGAGAAGGCATTTGTGTATGTGAATATTACCCAAGGAAACATTTCCATAATGAATTATGCTAAACAATCCATAGATTTACAATGTTTTCCACCAGATTTGGCGGTAGAGGAGGCTTCTTCAATAAAATGATTTTAGGATGAACTTAGGAGTGGAATTATGTCCCGTGTAAATATCATTAGGCTGATGAAATTTATAGACGTAGTTAATTAGGATCTCGTTTCAAACGAGAACCTAAAAGAGGCACCCAGTACAAGACATGTCACTCTCACTAGAGGATTAAAGAGTTTGGCTTCCAATATAAGGAAGAAATGCTTAGAGAACCATAGTCTGGATAGTAGAAATCAAGGAAGATATTCAAGAGAAACAGTTGCATGAGACCTTACTCATTTTCATTTCCACAAGTGTGGTTGGTAGGGACAATATCATAAACATTTCCCTTATCCAGTAATGGAGTGCCAGTTTTGTGCCAAGATGGGGAACCGACAAAAGATCTACAAAAAATGTCATCACGCTGGTGTTGAGGGAGTAGATGCTCAGAGTAAGAGTATGTTAAAGGGGTCATATACATCATATAGGTATGGCATTTGGAGTTCTACGGGAAGAGGTAGTAGAGGTATTCTATGTGGTGATTAAGAGTATGAAGTCTTATATCACCATTGTGTTGCTACACATGGGAGTCAGATGACACCATATTGGAGAGGGGTAGGGAAGTTACATGTATTACCTCCTTCACCTATATAGAGTGATTCTAGTCTATCTACAGTGGGAGGTTCAATTCTATTTTCTTATGCAATAGCCACTTCCTTGTTTGATTCTAGTGCATATAATTCATTTATATCTTCCAATAATGTTAGAGGCTTGATCCTGGAGGTGGAGTCTGTAAGAGGGGTGATGAATATTGATATGCTATTAGGAACACGGTCTATGTATATCTGTTTATGCAAGAATTATTCTCTAAAGATTCAGGAGTATCATTTTCGTTGGGAAATCTATGTCTTTGATATAACATGCTTTGACCATATTTTGGGTATAGAATGGCCAGTTGTATACCAGGCCCACACATATTGATACCACATGAGAGTGACCTTTACATATCCTCAAGGTGACAAGTATGTTCATCATGGGGAATAAGATATCAATGTAGGTTGAGCGAGTCTAATTACTCAGAAACTGGAAGAGATCGCATCCAATGTTGCAATTATTTTTATGGATGATGGGAATGATAGGAAAAAAACTTTTTCAACTATAGTATAACTATTTCACGATGACTTAACTAATGAAATTGTAGGTTTTCATCCAGAGGGAGATGTGGAATTCACTATTGAGATGATTTTATGGGTTGAGCTAATATCTATTCCACCATACATATTGGAACTGACTAAGATTCAAGAGCTCAAAACTCATTTGGAGGAGTTAGACGATAATGAGATTATCCTTCCAAGTACATCGCCTTGGGAATCACCTATTTTGTTTTAAATCAAGGCCAAAGAGAGTTTATGATTTTGTTTCAATTACTAGTAGATGAATAAAATGACCGTGACGAATCGATATACACATCCACATATTAATGATCTATTTGATCAACGTAAGTGGGTTTTGAGTCCTCAAAGATCTACCTAAGATCAGGGTATAATCAGGTGATAGTGGGTACCAATGATATACCAATAACTGCTTTTAGAAACATGTATTTCCATTATAATTTTTTTATAGTTATATGGGTTGAAAAAGGGTCTAGTAGTATTTATGGAATTGTTGACTAGGATCTTTCCTTTATACATAGCTCAGTTTTTTGTGGTGTTATAGGATGCCATATTGGTGTACTCTATGAATTATGATGATCATCCACAACATTTTGACATCATATTGGGTACACTGTGAGTGCATCATCATTATGAAAATATATCTAAATGTTAGTTTTGAATGGACAAGGTACACTTTTGGGGGTAAATCATTTCAAAATAAGGTGTGTAATTAGACCCAAAAAAGAGAACAGAATTATTTCATCGAAACATCCCAAGAATATTTTTGATGTCCAAAGCATTGAGGGTTTTGTTGGTTATTACAGGATGTTCATCCACGACATTTCCCAATTGGCAGAAAAACATAATTGGTTGAAAAAAAGGGATAACGATTGGTTAGATAGAAGAATGCGAGAATAATTTCCCTGATTATAAGAAGCACTTGAAATCAACACAAATTTTTATCTTACCTAAGTCAGCTGAAAAGTACATGGTGTAATTTGATACGTCACAGATCAGACTCAGAACAATGTTGAAGTAAGGGGAACAATTTTTTTCTTACGATCCACAAAAGTTGAAGAAACATGAATGGAATTGGCCTATGCATGACCTCAAGTTGGATGTTGTGGTTTATGCTCTTATGTGTTAGAGGCACTATCTTTTCACTAAAATGTTTTTAGTTTTTATAGATCATAAAATAATTAAGTGTTTATTTTCATAGCATGACTTCAATCATCAGTAGCGAAGATGGGTAAAATATATAATGTCCTTTGATTTTGAACTAGCATATACACATGGAAATAGGAATAGTGTGGCTCATTCCGTGTGTAGGACAACTCATAAATTTTTTGTTATATGAGTCAAGGGAAGAGTAGAAGATGATAGATTTTCTTGTAGAAATTCTTGTGGCAGTTCAAGAGAGTCCGGAGAGGATTAATCTGATTTTGATTGTAGTGGATTACACACTATTGAGATAGATTAGTGATAGGATGAATGAGGAGTTAGAATGTTTATCCTTGAGGTAATTCCTTGATGATGGGGAGACACCTTCAGACAGGATAATAGATGAGGATAAGATAATCTATGTAAAAAATAGGGTCTTTGTGCCTACGAGTATGAATGAGAAATCATGCAAGAATATCATTCCTCAATGTGGGTTGTACATCATTGGGTGAGAAACATTTACCAAGACCTATATAAAATGTATTGGTGGGAAAGGTTTGGAAAAATAGATATCAAGGTTTGCAACAAGATGTTTCACCTGTTATAAGGTGAAGGAAAAGAATCAACAACCTAGAGGCCTATTGCAGCCGTAACCCATTCCAGAATGGTAGTGTGTTATCGTGACTATAGATTTTTAGTAGGACATACATTATCACATAGGAAAATTGATGTTATTTCGGTCATTGTGGATTGAATAACCAAGGTACCACATTTCATGCCTATCGGGGAAACCATTACAGAAGAGTATTAGGGAGAACTATATGTTAAAGTGCTAGTTAGTTTTCATGGGGTAACATAGACTATTATTTCAGACCACGATTCGTGGTTTCCAAAATTATTATAGCATGGCATAAAAAGGGATCTTGGTACACTAGTTTTTTTATGTAGAGCCTTCCATCCACAGACATATGAAATGTCTGAGATTACCATATAGGTGTTAGAGGATATGATGCGAGAAAGTGTGCATTATTTTTGTGGTTCTTCAGAATCAAATGTGGATTTAATAGAGTTCTCATATAACTGTAGTTATCCACACAAAAAACAACATATTAGGTAATTTATGGGAGACCATGTAGATCAGTGCTATGTTGGTTAGAGGATGTTGATTTTGAGCTGTTCGGATTGAGTCTCATTCAGAAGACATCAGATCATGTACAGTTGATTTAGAAATGTTTAGCTACAGCTTCAAGTAGGAAGAAGTCATATGATGATAGACAAAGATGACCCTAATACTTTATAGAGGTATATCATGTATTCATTTATCTATTTTCTATATTGGTTCACTATAAAATAACGATTTTGGGAATGTAGGATCCTAGGTTTGTATGACAATTTGAGGTGTTAGAGTGAATTAGGCCAATGAAATTCTGATTAGACCTTCCATATAAATTTAGTGTTATGCATGATTTTTTTCATGTCTCAAAAAAACATTAGTAAAACACCAACCCTTATCATTTGATTGATGTGGAAGTGGTTGGACTTGATATGGATACTTGTTTTGAGAATAATCTAGTACGTGTGATGTATCGTTGTGATAAATTGTTACGGGGAAAGACAGTGGAATTAGGTCATGGGTTACAGAAACATGGGAGTGTTAATGGGAATGGGAAGCAGAAATGGGGGCATAATTTCCATGTATTTGTTTCTCGTAATATTAGAGATGTTATGTAGTGCAGCTCGAGGATGAGTTGTTATAAGGTGTGGAGATTGTAATATCCCAGCCTTTTCAGGAGTCATCTTGGGCACATTTTCAGGTAATGTTTTATGTTTTTATGTTTCTTTTTTTTGGAGTTGTGCCTTGGGGTGTGATTTGGTGAAATATTAGGGAATAATAAAAGATAGTTTGAAATGTATTATTTTCACGTGGTTTGAAAACCCACATGACAAATCCATGCCAAGAGTGAAAAACTAGACAAAGGGATTTTCATGGTTGGCATGAATTTTAAAAAACTGTGCAACCAAACTGTGTCAACCCTGCAAGACGAGACTGAGAGGTCCACATAATTGGTCCACGATTTTCCAAAACCATGGTACCCTACCTAGGAAACCATGCGATCAAGATTTTTATGATGAAAATCATTTTTAAACCAACATAAACCCCTTGAGACTACCCTATTTCACCATTGGTTGGGTATTGATAAATTCTAGGTGATCCTAGAGCATTCCAAAGGGATTACAAGGTGATCTGAACATTGTTCTTCTAGATAAAAATCCCTGAATGAAGATTTGATATTATCTCGGTAAGTGGGATTCATCATGTTGTTTCTCCCATTCTTTTTCATATCATTAAATGATATTATCATAGAGGATCTCCAACATTCCATGGACTTATACCTACTAGTTGAGTTCTATATCTCGTATTATGGATCTAGATCTATATTTGAATGATCTTGATGCCATTAATCGTAATTTTTGATTATGGATTTAGATCTACAGCTTGATCTATGATGTTTTGCAGATCAGATGCTAGGTATTTCTGTTGTGATAACATATGTCAATAAACCGAGGTATGTGGTCTAAATTGAACATCCATAGTCATTGATTTGATATGGGAATATGAGTTTTTGGATTTTCGTGATTACCTTGAAAATGGAATTCCTAAATTGGAGTAATTTGGAATGTGGAATTGACTTATGATTTTCCTAGTTGATTAATTGATAATTGAATTAAGAAAAATTAGGGGGATTTCCCAAATAGATATTTGTTTTGGAGATTGGTTTTTGGTTGAGATATTGTAATTGATATATTTAATTGTTTGTGTTAAGATAATTAATTTTGGGAAATTAATTATGAAATGATGTTGGATATGAAAGATGATTAATTTTGGGAATTAATGATGTTCCATAATGTTGATCAATGATAGTTAATTTTGGAATTAATTATTACACGATGAGATATGATATGCATAATTAATTGTATCTAATTAATTATTTAATGAGAAAAAGTGTTTATCGTTTAATTAATTTATGAATTAATTAATAGATTATTTTCTTTTTTAATTGTTGATTTAACTAATGGAATTAAAAATGTTTAACTAATTTTTGTATTAGTAATGGAATAATGTGGCTAATTATTATGAATTAAATAATGAAAAATGGATGAGTTTTTTTCGTGATATAAATGGAGTTCTATACCAATTATTTGTTGGGACATGGACTTGGAGTTCCACCCCAATAGTTACGCAAACTTGAGATTTTGGGGTCCAAGGAATTACGTCCTACACTGAAATAGATATGGAGTGATAGACATGGTGACCCACAATGAATGAGAATTTGGTTTATTAACATGATGTTCAACAAAAAACGAATTATAATAATGAATGATGATACAAATGGAAAACATGAATGTAAACTGGGACTAATGTGGTGATTAAATATTAAATAACAGTGTGATAACTCTCTAATTATGCATTGTATTTATTGCTACATAAAACAATATATACTATCTATTTACTGGATTCAATTTAGACACCATTAGTACTGGACTACTAAGTTATACTCACACCCTATTTTGGTCACCAGATCAGAACCTAACTAAAAAATGTTTCTGCTGGACAAGATAACAGTAAGGTCCAAGGATATGTTGCTATTTGGGATTGGATGAAGGGATATGAAACCAAACTTGGTTAAAAACTATCTTGGGAGCTGTTGAGATTTTCGTTTAGTTTCATAATAGACAATTGACATCTGCATTGGTATACCATGTTTTACCTTTCAATTATGCCTTGTATTTTTTTTAATATCATGTGACATGGAATTGTTCAATTATTAGTGCGCTTCCACACATGGTTATTATTGTTTTCTTATTTGGTGTTTTATTCTGATAAAAGAGAGTATAGTCTACGCATTACTAACATACTCTACCACTGCTGCTAGTCATTACCCTCTGGCATACAGGGAGGAGCCCTTGAGAGAATGTGGCCAACCAACTTTGGGAACTGTTTAGTGGCACCCATGACAGGATGTCACACATCATGTCATAAATGAGTAAAGATACCACATGAAAAGTATCTTCAATTAGTGGGATTTTTTATAGAGAGAAAAATAATGGAATAATTAAATTAATTGAAAAGATAAAAAATAAGATCATGATGGAAGGTAATAAATTTCATCCAAGGGATCCATTTTTAATTTTTTTATTTCATTTGGGGAACCAGATAATTTTCCAAGTCAAAAAATTTCAAATATATTATCCCTTGCACCATAGAAAGAACTATGTTGAAAAAAATAGTTGATCTATTTATATGTTTTGAATCTATAATTATAATTTAGTTTTATTTTTACAACTTTAATTTTAGTTAATAGAGTCATGATACATCTATGCATTGTGTTATATTTAATAAAAAAATTTGTCTTCATTATCTTAAGAAATATAGAGACCATCCTGGGTTTATGGTTTTAATAATTATTATAATTATCATTTCCTCAACAAAAGTTATTTAATTTGATTTGCTGGGAGGATACTATGATTACGTATATTTTGGGAGCACTTTGGGAAAATAAAACCAATTGGTTTATTAAATTTTTTAGTGATAATTGTATCTAAAGAATAATTTGTTTAGTTTTTTTGTGTATATTTTTAATGGAATGGGTAACCATTAGTGTTTGTGTTAAATTATATTTTGAAATAATTATGGTTTACTATATTTTGTAATTGTATCAGAATTATATTAAAAAAAAATTTGTTGACAAAAATCCCATATTCGAAGGGAAAATCCCTAGTATCTGTTAAGGATGTAGGGATTGAACCTATTACCAATAGAAAACAATAGTCTCTTTCTTACAACATTCCAAATTGATGGTATAATAATTATGTAATCATTCTTAAATAATTAATATGATTGATAAATATTAATGTAGAAATAGTGGTGCTACTTTTGAGGTTTATATATATATTTATTATATTTCATAACTACTGAAAACCATATTGGTTATGGAACATATTTAATGACCGAATGTAGGAAATTTTACTCATGTATGTATTTTATGATCATATAAAATTTACATTTAGTGATTTGGGAATAAAAAATAAATTTTGGATATTAATTTCATATAGTAAGTGATGATGAAAAATATTATTGAAGAAAAATCAATGGGTGAAATTATTCTTATGAAATAGAAACATTAACAGTAGCTATATTTCTTAATGTTTATAGTCCTGATATTAATAAAATTCCTCAACTTTTGGAAAAATGATCTTGAAGAAAATGTTATCTTATTAGCTTCATAACAAAATAAATTTAACGCTGTTTTAAATAATCATGTATTTATGGATATCTGGTCATTTATGTTGCATTGATCATTCACACTTTTGTGATCAATGAACTCTATATCTCTTTATAAATATTTACGCTTCTCTTTAATGTTTATATCATCACATGCCCCCAATGTTATACTATTTAGAATCCATGAAAGAGTAAATCTAGATTAATTTAGCACATCTTTTTTATCATATTAAGATTATTTTTATTAACCCATTTTATGTGGTGGGTTACAATATAGATAGTTTCATATATCAAGCCCTTAATTTAGGATAACATGAATAAATTGTGAGGACACACTTTATTGAGGGGTGTGTAATGTATCACCCTTATATATTATAAAAGGAATATCATGTTCAATAGTATATATGAAACATGCCATTGACCATAGATGATACTATAACACTCATAGACTATATGATTTTTTTCCTCCTTAATATGTAAAATATCTTCGATCTTGGTCAATGCATGGAACACAAGGTTTCAACAAAACACAATAAACTATTAAAATATTGTAATTTAAAATATAATTTTTCTAACATAACATTTAATTTATCAAGAATTAGTAAAACTAACTAAATTATGTATTTTATATGATTTACACATGTATATAGAAATTAATTTTTAATATATTAATTCTGAATAATATAAGAATCACTTTAACAAAAAATAACTATTTTTAGAAAAACATACTTTTTCTAAAAAGGAGGTTTAGTCACACATTGCACAAATAATTTAAAAATTATTTTCTACCACATATATAATATGTTTTTGGGGTGAAACAACATATTAGAAATATATTTTTAGAAATCATACAGCTGTAATTTTTTATAATATTCTAAAAATATTAATTGTTTGATGAATTGTCAAAACACCATGATTTTAATGAATATTTATTTTTTTAAACTTATATACAATTATATGTCATATTTTACATTTTTATAATAAAATTTTGTTCATTATTATTTCAATTTAACTATTTTAGGTCCTTTTTATTGATTTTCTATGGAATTATTATATTATTAATTTTTATAACATTGAATGATTTACATTGAAAAGGCACTTTTTTCATGGCATCTTATGTTTAATGTTAAACAATATTAGTATAATCAAATAATGTATTTTGAGATTTTTATTTTATATTATGAATTAGAACATTTTATTATATATAATAAGGTAAACGTAATTTCTTCAATGATGAATTGTATATGCAGTAAATATTTATTATGCGGTTTTGGTAAAATATGCATATTTTGTTCCTAAACTAGTATGATAACTGTTAGAAAATACCCAATATTTCTTCAAACCCCATTTCTAGATACATTTCTTCCCAATAGTCTCTAACATTCTGTAATTATCCATTTTTTTCCCTTTTATCATATTTAAAAATTCTGTAAACATTATTATTTTAAAAATTATATGTCTTCCTACTCCCCCACTTATAAAAGTCTCCTACACCCTTAACTTTGTAATACATATCATGAAATTAAACTCAACAAAAAAATACCAAAATATATCATAAAAATAATCATCCACTTTTTAGATTCTTTGTTTTTCTAATAATATCAACCTTATGTTCCATAACAGGATATCCATAGGATTCTTCCTGAAGATATTGTTGTTGTTTTAATGATGATATTTCATTTTAATTATTTTTACATGGTCAATTTTATATAAAAAATATAATAAACCATATATCCGAAATATATATATATATGTTATTTTCTTTTTTGGAATAATACTTATCCATCCCCATCTCCATCAATTCGGAAAAAAATCATCAATTGTGTCAACAGAAGAGAACTACCTCACGAACCGATATAACTTTTTTTCCATCAACAAATATAATGATTATATATAATGATTTATTTAATGTGAGTATATATAATAATTAATATATTATTATACGTTGGGAATTATAATATCACATTTATAATTAATTTCCTTTTCATTTATATATAGAATAATGTTACTCGGCTATATGGAAAACAATGCCTCACCAATAAATGTAATTCATTTTTAACTTACACATTTCATGGAAGGTAATTGAGATAAATATATTGAATATTTGAAATAAATATGAAATAATATTTTAAAAAAATAATAATTTAATCATATCTTCTTTACACGCTAAACTATTTTGTAAATGACAATGATGCTTATGCGTATATACAGCATATCACCTCTATTCAGTTTTCTGATTCATTTTCCAAGAAAAAATATTAGTAATTATTATAAAAAATTACATAATGAAATTATTTATATTTAAAACATAAAAATAATTCTATATATTATGGAATAATATAATTTTACATGATGTAGAATAATTATGTAAAATAATGAATGGGAAAACAATACAGTTAACTCTAAAAAATACTAATAATGAAAGATTTGAAAAAACATATAATAAGTTGTTATAAATGAAAAATATATTATATTATAATCATTAATACAGTTCGGTACAAATTAATGACATTCATAAAAACAATATACTAAAGTTTTTAGTTTTTTCTACAAAACAGAAGAATGACTTACGAGACTTCATCCCAATATCTATTCATTATGATATATTGTGATTTTATGCACCAAATTAATTTATATGGTGTCTACACAACCCCGTGTACATGTAATATCAATATTCATTAACAATTCACTACAAATGATTTTTAAATTTTATTTATCTAATCTAAGGGTATTTAAATTGAAAATAATAAACTAATAAAGAATTGTATAACTCATTTTCTTTTAAAATTGGATATATTTCATCTTCATTGTTTTTGGCATTCTATGAATATTTTTTTATTTTTTGTTGAATAAATTATTGTTTTTGGACTTGTTTTATTTGGATTTACATTTTGTAAAAAAGATTATTTGTTGGTTTGTTATCACTTGATCTTTATGATCTATGTAATGTTCTATTTTACAATACCATTTTAGTCGGGATTGAATATGATTAATTATTAATTAAATTAAATTATTATTATATTTTATAATAAAAGAAATGAATTTTATTTCCATTATATAATTAATGAATTTGTCATGTAATATACTATTTTTAATAATTTTTTGTAATTAATATGACATATAAAACGTTTTTTATAAAATGATTCATTATTTCCCTCTTCTGTCAAAAATGAATTTTCGTTGAAAATAGTGTTTTCATAAAATGTTTTTAAAATCATCTAAATTATTTATTAATGTAAATTTTAACCTTTTTGGAATTTGAATAAAATTATGTCGGAGGAATATTTATTTTATTTTCTAAACCTGGCTCATTTGGATTTCACAAAAAAAACTTGAATGGAATATTTATTGTAACTTGTTTGGAATGTAAATAATTTACCAAAATAATGAAAAATAAACGTTTTAATATATTATTTTTATGATTAAATTATTATTGAAAAATAAAATAATTTTCAAAACCATTTTATTTCATTTAGAATTAAAACTATTTTCAATCTAATGTAGAATATTTTCATCCAAAAATATTTTTAATGAATTTTTTATGGTATTTAAATATTTTATTGACAACATCCATTAATTTTACTTCAATAAATTGAGTAAATGTTTTATTGAAAACATCATTATAATTTATATGGATATATTAGGATCATATTGACCAAGTATTATGTTGAAATTATATTTCCAGATTATTTTGTAATTTCATTAACATTACCATGAAATATTCACTTTTCCATTTTCAATAAGCATTAAATATCTCCTAAATATCCATATTTTACTATTGATATATTTATTTATTTAACCATTAATCAATTATACATTATATTTTCTTCCTTGAACATTATTTGATTGACTGGAGAAATATTATAATGAAATAATTCTTTATACAATATATATATTTTACGATAACAAACCATATTCATGAATAAAATTGATTCTTGAATATATGATAAATTCTTTTGACATGTATTGATGGATATAGCCCAATTATATATATCCCATTAATTCTTTTGTAGCCTCATCTGATAAATCAATGGGCTTTCCATTGTTGAATTTACTTTAGGTTATACATTTAAATCTGTTTTAAACATTGTTGTGATATTACATGATAATAGAGGTGTCATGATTCCAGAGATGATGATTTACAATAAATTATAATTTCATCCATTAATAATTTATTTGTTATTATCCATGAGATTTTCATAATTAAATAATACCTAAATGTATTTAATTGTCATTGAATCAATTAAATGGGATGTGTATTTAATTAATTACATTACTATACTTGTAATGTCTTATCTAATCATGATAATAGTATTTTTTTATTCAAATGTGTGTTCATTTATTTACCACTCCATGTTAGCTCTGATAATTGATTCATTATATATTCAACTATATATAACACATACTAAGTATCAAATATCACCCTTTTTTTCTTTTCATAATATGTGATTCTGGGAAGTGCACTATAAATGATATGAAAGGATATATAGATAGAATCATGATATTAATAAAATCAATTATGTTGTAATTTTTGTACTCATATGTAATTTAAAAGTCATGTATGATTTTTTTTACAATTCAAACACAGTACTTAATCTTTTGGGATGTTATCACTCATACCTTAATAGAAATTTAAAAAGTAAACATAGGCCCTGGAATAATGGGGTCATGGTATTTACATCCATTATCATTGATAATCTATGTATCTAATACATAAGAAACTATATGTTTGGGAAACTACCATGCATGTGTGGTTATATACATAAACAGTAAGACACAACAACATCAATAATAATAAAAAAAATTATAGAAGTTGTATCATTACAACGAAGGAATTCCAATCTATATATGAGACCATAACCATTGCAATAAAACTATATATTCTAAATAAGAATAAAATAAAAAGAGACAATGGTGATTTGAATCTCTGTATCCCATCTAAGGACAATGAGTACACCCTAATTTCTAAAGGACCAACTTTGAAGTCCATTATAATGAACTACTACAAAATAAATTTTATTGAGAGGACTAGACATCCCCACTATTCTATATATTGGCTGTAGACACAAATATAGTCCATTAAACCAATATAACATAACCAAAATATGTGTGGATGAGACCCCTCCACACTACTACACTCTATATCATAGGTATCCACCACTCTCGTAGAGTAACAACACCACACCAGAGCTAGAAGACAGGTGAGTAGGACTCTATAGATAGAAAAATTACATCATGTGAAGGTGAGTGACATACTTATCTATGTAAATATTATGGGGACCATGACCTTTTTTGTGACATGGGAGTAATAGAAATTTTAACACTATACTAACCACTCCCAATCACTATCATTATCATCCATTTACTAATAAATTATCACCCTTGGAATACCATGAATCATATCTCATATTCAACCAAAAATGATTTGGATCATGTTCAATGCAGAAAAAAAAAGTGATGATTAGGTAATAATAGGATAAAATACATATAAAGACAGAAAAATATACGAGAATAAGATGTTTGGGAGGAAATACACAGTGTGTATACGGATCCACACCGTGTGTTTCACGACCTCATCACCTAGAAATTACCTTATCTCGATACATCTTAGATGCTACATGATACCATATGACATGTATACATGGTACACGACATGGCTCTTTCAATTAGGGCATATCATTTTATAGCTAGTTGGGGTTGTGATCTTCGATTCATGACCATGTACATGGTCATGCCTGAGTATTCATTCATTCCTTTGTACCTCTGGGCATTCATGTGTACTCCCTATTTACATGGGTGTTTTGGTTCAAAATATTTTCAAATGCATGAGGCTCATCACCAGTATGATGGGAATAAAGTAAATCCATAGATGAATCACTAAAAACATACATGAATGTAGAAAATGATCATTCCATTGTCATTATAGTTGAAAAAACCTAATATATGATATTTATTTTCCCAATACATACATCATATGCAAATGGAATTTCATAATATCATGTTCATACGATGTTTCCTAGGACCAATCCATGAATTCCAAAAAGGTACTAAACTTTATCCTTAAACATATTATCTAAATTTTAGATTCCAGATAACTTAAAAATTTCATCAATATAAAACCATATAAAATTGATACGATATAAACATGGATTCATATTAGAAATAATAACAATAATATATTAGTATATTTTAATCATTGTTATATTTTAATAAATTTAAATAACTACTCATTTAACACATACAACATGTATTTTTAGCTCATCTATATTCTTTTTTCGTCATTTTTTTTATATTTAACATCCTCCTAAGTCATTTCATTATCAGAAAAATTCACATACATATCTTACGAATTTCCAAGATCCATGCAATGTTGAACCATCATTCTAATAAAACACCCATCGTGTAGCATAAACAACTATACAGAATTGCCATGCATGAATCCATTGAATTTTCCTCCTCCATTAATACTAATCTGATTCCCCACATACCACAGAGACCCAAAGAAAGTTATAACAGTGTTTTATGTGGCTATCGATGCTGGTAATCTCTACAAATGATCATTGTTTCCACTTCTAATGTGACATACAATTCTAGCCAAGATGCCTAATCTATCACCACCGGATACCTAATTCACATAGTAAATATATATCATCACACCACCCGACGATATCTCTCCATAAATCTGATATCAACAAACTATGTATTCAGAAACCGAGCCTAAACAGTCCCTTATAACCATATACCACAACTATAAAATAGATATCCTACTGAAACTACAAGAAGGATTCATTATAAAATATAAGTATTTCACAATAATCATCCATCCGGTATTATTAATATTGTCATCCAAATATAATACTAAAGATGAACACTACATGAATGCGGGGAGAAATCCAAAAATATGAAAAACATTGATTTAAAATTGTACATCATTCTAGTTTTCCATGATTTATATTCATGAAAATGAAAAATGGAGAGAAAAATTATAATTCAATTAAATTTATTGGTAAGACATTTTAAAATAAAATAAATACTATAATCAACCATTATTTTGTAGACCAATACTGTTTGGTTAATTTTATCATGTTACACATTGGATATAAAAATATGATAAATATAATTAATGTGAACAAATATATTGATATTGGACTGATCATTGGTGATTAAAATTGTCATATAAAATTCATTGATGATTCTAATTCATTCATAATCCATCATGCTATTTTCCTCGATCCCTATTACTAGACCATTTCCTCTATTTGATTCCTCAAATAGAGCTCTCTTCCTCCTCCACTATAAGATCCAATGGATACAATGATTCCCATGGGTATTTTGTCAAACATTATATTTATAAATTGGGTGTTGGGTGTTTTATTTAAATGAAAACAAATTATTTATTTAAATATTTTAATTAGTTCATTACAAATTGTTTCCTTCAAAAAATTGTTAGTGCCCTTGAATTTTAGAAAACACCTATGGTAAAACCCACATTACATAGGCAACTATGGTCTTATATTTTTCATCCAAGAGTCCATAAAATCGTTATTCCAATTTTTTAGAAAAATTGAACCCAAAAGATATAATATATTTTAATATTTAATAGTATCTCTAATATACTCATTGGGACTCACAATTACACATTTTCTTAGCACCTACCTCTGTAAAATTTCCTTTTGATATTTACATTAATGAAATTTCACTACATCATTCCACATCTACTGGAAATTTTAACATATGTACACTAAAAAACTAATTATTGAGTACCTAAAAACCCCATTTCCATGGATTTCTATAGAAAACCTATAATAAAATATGAGATTACTATGTTTTGGGATTTGAAAAATATCCATAGTGTTCTATAATACCTATTTTTTATCATTCAATATTGATGATATCTTGATCAGAGGTCAATATTATAGATAATTTATCCCAAGAAAAGATAAATGACCCATCCCACCAAGGCCCTTGCTAAGACTACCACAAGTCCACATCCAATAGACCTTGGGCTGGTGACCAGTGCTATGTAGAAATATCCAAAACATTGGAGGAATTATCCAAAGGAAATTTTATAAATGGAAGTATCCTCAATCGCATACAGTAAATAAATTTCAAACTATTGAACCCAATGCATTATAATATATATAATCCCATAATAAAATTATGAAAATAATTTATTTATATTGATAATGAATCTAAATTAAATCCCAACCAAAAAACTGTAGTGTGCCCAACCTTCTCAAAAAGAGGTCACCACTATCAAAATAAAAAACCCATTAAACTCTTCATTTTTCATATATAAATTTTCTCTAAATTCTCATTTTCCTCCTATGAAACCAAAAAAATGGTTTTAATCTACCTAAGTCACGACACATTGTGGTTCATCGCATGTATGGGTGTGCGTATAAATGTATAGTGTTATTCCACAAAAAACAAATCATAAAGCATCAAGAGTATTCCTATCATAATAAGGATATATAAATCTGGAAAATCCAAAATTTACTCAGGATGGAAAATGTACTTCCAAATAATCTAATCCAAACTATTAGCCACATGAATCTTAAAAATTAAATTTTTGTTCCAAGAGAACTTACTTCATGATCTAGGTTTTCACAACAGAAACTCATTAAGATGGTTGTAATTTTTGGTCCTTGTCCAATGAAATTACATGGTCTCTAAGGATCTCAATTCCTAGACACAGGATCACACATAGGACCCCTAATCGACACCATAAACACAATTTTGATCAAAACACTATATTGGGGATCACAATCCAAAAAAGAACCCTAAATCTGCTAAAATATAGTACTAGATAGAGGACCAAAATCTCACAAATTAATTCCCCACTAATTCCAAAATCTCATCCTAGGTTATAAGATGTATGATAGAGCACCCCACTACGGGGTCAAAGAGGTACACAACAAACTCTATATGAGACTATTCCTCACAAGTGGGATCAAAATCTTGATCTATGGGAGAAATTACACATTTTACCCTTGAGTGGATGGACCAAGGGAACATAATCAAATGTGGTTGGTAAAAAATAACGAAACCAATTTCTCTAAATTACCTCAAAGGGGATACAAAATGTGTACTAGTGGTACATGGTGTCTCCATAAAATCCATGGTATTCTCATATCATTAAATATATTATGTAATTTAGATCTTCATATTTAAATTATGTAAAAAATTATACATATTGTGTAATGTTCTTATGACACACTTCTCATGTATTCTATTTGATCTTATATACTTTTGAATTTCCCATATACTACAAAATGTACCAATATATGTAAATTAACATGAAGCCTAAGTTACTTTATTATCAACCATAAAAGCCAAATGATATGTCGTAGGGAAGATATCATATATAATCATTATCTTCACCATGGAAAACCTATAATCACATAGTGGGTACCACATGGAGTGTTGTTCTGTATTACATGTTAGGATAGAAAGTATTTCAAAAAAACCAACACCTATTTTTCATGTCACCTTCATCTACCACCTCTGTTGTCCATCACACCCATGTAGATCATATATCAGGTTGAAAAACCCACTATAACTCTCTAAGTATATTACATGAAACAAAATAGATCAAGAAACCACCTCCGAAATATGTTTCACTATCCACTATTTAAGAAAAAGATACCCCTGGTCAGGAATTAATTCTTCATAAAACACCTACCATTATGATTGATTCTCAAATTGAAACATCATTCTGAATTTACACCCCTACTAATAATAAATAGCACTGAATTATAATCATAGGTGAGATTCATGAACTTTAATGGTGCAATAATCCTCGATCTTGCTATGATCTGATGGAATTTGTTTAGACTGTTCTCCTTAAATAAAGTTTGGGATCTCCCTGGTTTATAGAAAACCATTTGAGCTCATCATAAATATATATTTTAGGGTAAATTAGGTCACTACTTATTGAAAATAAAAAAACTAAATATTATTCATTTATTTTATTACGGATGATATGGATAAATTTTATCGAATCATCAATGGATGAAAAAGATTATATTGTTCTTAAGAAAAGGGCCACACAATAAAATACATAGTATCCTCACATTTGTGAGCCATTTCTCTCCATTTTATAGTTATTAAACTTTTTTAGGAAATCATCATGTGCATGATATTTCTATTTTTAAATTTTTTATCATATATCAAATCAAGGAAAAAAGGGAATCAGAATCTCAAAATGTATCATATTATATCTATGAAAATAGTCCAAAAATATCCTAAAGTAATACAACGAAAAACCAGTGTCATTACACTCTCCCCATATTTAGTAATTTTATCTCAAAAATTGAATTTCATACATGTAATTACGATTATACTATGATCGTGTATGGTACTCCCAGTTCCAGGTTCATTGATGATATTTCTCTTATCACCACCAAGCATACAGTAGGGGAATCAATCACCCATGAAGGATACTAATTTAATGGCCAATGATATTGATTCAATACTAAATAATGATAAATTCATCCTTGATTTATAGGTCACCCAGGTCGATAAAATGTGATGATACATGGATATACCACCAATGTTTCCACACTTGAAAAATATCATGTACCAGTTTAAAACTGTGAACTTTTTCAAGATTAATACCAAATCTAATATCATGTATGACATAAAACCCCAAGCATAGAGGCGAATATAACATTTGGAAACATTCAATTATATTTATTATTTTTTGTCAAATTCAATATATGATATAAATTTCAAATCACACCCCATTGTGTTTTCCATTTATTACATGAAACAATTAATTTCATCAATATCTTCCATTACACACAAGACCATGGTTTACATAATACTATATTAATAATTAATATGTAATATCTTTCAATTCTATTAAATTTGTGGTTATAAATATTATTTATTGTGGTATTATGTCATATTATTTTATTCACGTGTTACTAATTTACAAGAGATAAATATAAAATCCAATTGAATACAATGGAAACACTATTATATTAAAATATTTTTATATGAAAAATAAAATTTGATACAAATAAAATAATGTTATTACAATTAGTGAATGATATTAATGAAATTTTTACATTATGTATTCAATAAAATGTTTTTACATTCATCAAATATATTTTATATGGATATAATAATATCAATTCTAATATCACAAATAAAAAGGATGTATTTTTGTAAAAGTAGTTTTGTTGCCTTTTAATGGAACAATTATTTTGAATATAAATTGTAACTAATAATAAATTTTAATTGTGAAAATAAACTCAATTTTTAAAATAAAAAAATAATTATTTAATTTGGGATATCTTTTTGTATTTATACTAGAAGATTCAATTATTATAAATAATGAAAAATACTACAGTTTAATTATAAACAAAATTTTTACCTAAAAATTTAATAATTAGAAATTATATTTTAAAATATTTTCAAAATTTAATTCGAAAAATTATAAACTAATTATTCTAATTTAGTTAATTTTATTCACCTTCATATAGATATTTTATTGAAAAACATATTAAAAAATTGAACATTTTCAATTTAAAAACAAGCTTTTTTGGCATGTCTACCTGATTAATTTTAAAATTAAATCCATCTATTCTGTGAATTAAATTTGAAAAAATAGATTAAATATTTGGAATAATATTAATTTTTATTCTAATAATATTTTAAAATTAAATTATTTCCAATGTTATTAGTGGAAATAATTTTATTTAATTATATAGGTCAAAAGAAAAACAAGATTGCAAAAGAACTAAACATAAAACATAACGGAAAAAATAACCTTGAAACATGTCCAAAACTCAGTTTTTGGACCTATATTTACCATATATCCTCAATTATAAAAAATTATCATTGTTAAATCTAATATAAAATAAAATAATGTTTTCAGAATTCACACATTTAAAAAAATCATTTTTTTACACTTACTAAACTTATAAAAGGCCACCCCCTCTTCAATACAGTTCACATATTAAACAAAAATTGGTTTGGATAATTGCTAAAAACACTCCTAAAAATCAAACACTTATTCTAATAATCATTATCTTTGTAATTAATCCATATTTTGATGTCATAAGTGAATACCAATTGATGATACCCGAATAAGTGGTAATGTTCATCTTAACGATTTTTTTTATTTCATTCTCCACATAATTAAATATATATTATAACATGATTATATAATAACATTATTCAATTTTATATAATCATATGGTTTATGCTAATTGTATAAACCAAAATATCACACACATTTATAAAATGGGTTATGAAATCATAGTTTGTCTGTTTGGAAGTCTATGCCCACACAAACTATTGTCATTTTTTATTCCAATAAAACCATTCAAGACATGGATAAAAAATTTATTAGTATAGTATATATAATATATATCATATTCATGTTGTTATAATTCTTTTGAAACTTGTATATCATGCACAAATTCATTCTTTCAATTTGTTGGGAATATGATATAATCTCTCGTGTGTATGGAGGAATACAGCCTCGAGGAGTAATGGGATTCATTCACACATTACATGGAATGTATTCAGGATGCGTTTATTTAACATATGTGATATATATGAAAAAATTATTCTAAATTATAATATATGTATACATCATTTAATTTTTTTTTCATTCAATATGATAGGAAAATGGGAATAGTGTTCATCTGTATATACAGCCAACCGCCCCCATTAACGATGTATTTCATTTTCTATCACCTAATTTTAATGAATAATATAAATATATATATATTTAATAAATATTATATTTATATAATGTAATAATTTATATAGATAACTAAATCATATTCTATGTAAGTTGAAGAAAATGTAACATGTAAAAATGTACACAATAAAATAGTAGTTATTACCCAAAACAATGAAAATAATGATAAATTATTAATGGAAAGGTGATAATATTTTTTGAAAATAACGTATATGATATGATGAAAATTAGTATTGTTCTAGAATAATTTCATATCATTTTTAATCCATTATACTAGTGGTTAACTAATCCCCCACTAAAAGGGAATCATTAGCAAATGGATTTTATCTTCATTACATTACATTGATTCATATTGTAATATTTCTCAACTTGTTACATTTATATGGTATATATAATACACAAATAAGTGTAATATAATTAATATTTAATTATAAAATTTATTTTATGATTTATTTTGTTTTATCGTTTATAATGTTATTTTTATATAAACGTACCATTTGGTAAATAATGTCATAACTCAATTAATTTTCATAGGGGTATATTACATTCTCATTATCATTAATATTATATGATAATGTGTATGTTGGTTTTCTAATTTATAATGTTTTATTTAAATCTTTTTTATATGGATATAATTTTCATGCACAGAATTAATTCATTTAAATTATTATTAATTCAATGTTAGGATCAATTTAAGAGTTAATTTAAAAATTTCCTTCTAAATGAGCATTTTTATACATGAAATTACATAAAAATAAAATTATATAAAAATTACTTAATAAAAATTTTATTTTCGTCATTATTGGTTATTCATTATCTTTTTCACGTGATTGCACCATTTTCTTTGATATTGTACTTAATATTAATTAGAAAATTATTTCATAAAACCTGAGTTCATTTCTCTTTTTGGTCAAATTTTTTTATCTTACATAAACATGATATATAAAAAATTGCAAATTTTATTTCTTTATCCTTATTAAAATCAATTATTTAAAGCAATTTTTACCAATTTTTCATTTTATTACAATGTGTATTCAAATGAATGTATATATCACATTCAGAAAAAGAAAATTTTCTATCCATTTTCTTTGAAAGAAGAATTTATTTTAAGCCATCTACATAGTTATCTATCAACAGAACAATCATTTACAAAAATCTTACATTTTATGTTTATGAGTATATTTGTATATTTAATTTTAATAAATGTTATTTACAATGAAAACAATTTTAAAATGAATTATTAAATTTAAAATATATTATCATCAATGATTTTTTAAAATATTATCATATGTTATTTATAGTCATCAACAAAAAATACCTTCTTTCACTAGGGTTTTGTTGTATTTAAACCATCTATATAATTCCTCTTGATGGTTTCTGAACATTTTCATTAAATAAAGTGAAGATATTAACATCCTTGATTAATTTTTATATTAAATAAATTTACTTGTAAATATTCTATTTTCCATGATCATTAAACATATAACTTCCCTTAAATATTCATATGACATATCATGAATATGGTTAATTATTAAAAATGATATCATTTCTAAAAATGGTCTACAAAATTGAATGTAATTTTTTTATATGGGGAAATATTGATAAATTATAATCCTTGGCTGATTATGAAAATTTTATGCTAATGCACATTGAATATAATTGGATTACACGATATATAAGGAATTATATGTATTACTAAACCATGTAAAGGTTTCTTTTTTGATTATTACCTTGATTCTTGGTATTCTAATTGAATGAATTATTTTTCTAGCCTTATGTATGTGTGATTTTACCATGTATTTTTAAAATTGTATTATGAATGGTCTTGGTTGTAATGATACCATGCACCTCTAAAGCATGGAATCCAATAATTTATAATTCGCTTCATCTAAAATTCAATTATTATTATTATCAATGATGAGTTGTCTATAAAAAATTACTTGGATGCATATCATTCAAAGTATATATATTAAATGATTTTATTTTTTATTTACCATTCCATATTGATTATGAGTTATCTTATCATGATATTAATTTTATTTAAATGGATTTTTTTAGTTATTAAACATTCTATATTAGTTCTCACTTCATACTCATTTTATTGATTACATGTAATTTTGTCATGACCATTCCTCGGGGCCCGTGCTGTGACTACCCCAAACCCTCCTTCCATAGTCCAGGGGATGGCGACTAGCACCAAAGGCATAAATCTCTATAACTGGGAATGAGTTTCCTTTATAAAATGTAAACACATTCAACTAGAGTACAAGCGGAAGCAAAAACTAAGTAAAACTGAAAACAAAAGTAGTGCTGGAAGTAAGGGGCCGAAAATACAAGCCCAAGTATAAAGTACAAGGTAAAAGACAAAAAAACATGAAGGTGACAATAAGATCTTGGATTGTCCGCCAAAAATCATACCTGGAGGGTAGTTACAGAAAGTGTATCTCCTAGATCATCCACCACGGATCCTATATAACAGGTAGGAACAAATAGCCTCCTCATCGCCCTCGTCTGTCAACCTCATCCGGCTACCGACTCGTCATGAGGTCCACCTCTGGGTACCGACTCGTCGGGAGGTCCACCTCCAGGTGTCGTCCAATCCTTATAAACTCGGCCTCCGTCAGCACTGTCCATCTTCTGTATCCAACACAACGAGGTGCGGGCATAGCCCGTGCAATGGTGAGTATAATGATACTCAGTAGGGACCTCGAGACCCTCAAGGTCTCACTAAATCCAACAAGAATAACAAAAAATAAGGATCTTAATAGATAACCCTTACTTAGTTATATACCCATACATATACCTAAGTTATCAAGTAACCCATCTCAATCATAGGGAAAACACAATGGTCATTGACTCGGCTAAAACCAGGATTTTTATTCACGATGAAAAAAACACATATGCTGGAGAACTCATCCTTTGATGAGCGCAGAAATCCTAGCACGACTCCGAGGTGCTACTCACTAACCTTAGACTGCTGAGGTACTCCTCCACTGTCATGTACCGCGGGTCTTCCACTCCAACATAGTAGTGCTCCCCACCATGGGTATGCCACCCCAACACAGTAGCGCTCTCCCTACTAGCCTACAGAGGTACTACTCCTGTCGAGTACCGCAGGTCTGCCGCCCCAACAAAGTAGCGCTCCTCCGCCATGGGTCTACCACCCCATCATAATAGTTCTCCACACAGGGCAAGTCAAGTCACTCCGATATGAATCAGACAAGCAGTCATCAGGTCTCAGCCAGCTATAATGTCACCGTACTCCGTATGCTCGTCTCTGGGTTGATCTGCACCATGAGATACTGGTCTACACACCAAGTGTCATTAAGTTCCATGAAAAATTCTCTCAAAGGACCACCTCGTCATAGGGGTTTCAACCCAACTGAAATAACTTCAATCCGACGCCCGGTCTATGAGTTATTAGCATTTCCGTTCCATGGGCCCAATTGGATTTCATGTACAATCCAACCTATCCATACTCCAAAACCATCTAAAAACGAAACTTACAATTCCAAAAGAACTATCTCATCATGATGAATCCAACGTAGTCGACGACACATCAATCAGACGTACGGTCCTCATGTTATAAGCGTTTTTGCCCCGAGGGCCCGGTTGGTTTCGGGTTCAAACCAACCTGCCATACCCAAACATCGCCAAAATCATTCGTGTAATATACTGAAATGACCGTGTTGATCCAAGAAATCCAAAGTAATAGAGGGTGGATTGATCGGAGGTCCGTAGCTCATGTTATGGCCGTTTAACCAAAAATGGTCCGAAAAAAGGGGGTATGGGCCCAGTCCGACCCAGCCCAACACCCCCTGGGTTGGCCCGAACTGGATCGACAGGACCCGAGTTCGGGTCCGGCCCAATATGGCACAACCCGGCCTAGAGCACCGGCCCATCCCGCGTGGCGCGGAGGCCTGGCCCGCTCGGTCTTCGTG
The DNA here is from genome assembly GCA_963277665.1 of Viscum album. Lineage (NCBI taxonomy): Eukaryota > Viridiplantae > Streptophyta > Magnoliopsida > Santalales > Viscaceae > Viscum > Viscum album. Next base: position 824,015,072 of record OY728151.1, read on the forward strand.
ATGTGGAGGCCCAGCCGAGTGGCTCGGCGGTGAAGCCAGCCTGGTGAACGTGACCAGGCGGCGACAGTGCCATGCATGGTCTTCCCATTCAATCAAGGGGGTGGTTTTCTCCCCCATTGTCTCTCGTAATGGAATCGGAAAGCATTGGTTCCCCTCTCCATGAAACCCACTGGGTTCTACCTGGGCGCAACCTCACTGGTGGCCGGGTCATCTGGTTCTCCTCCTACAAAACTGTCATCGCCCAGCCATGACATCACTTCCGGTGCGGCGCGATGGCGCCACGCGCCAGTCCTCCTGCCACGGCCTTCCCTAACCGCAGACCTACTCCACTAGCGTGGTGCGACAATGCCACGCCCCTCCGCCACGGCCCGCCTTGTTCACGGCCTCCTTCACATAGCTAGATGATGTCGCACCTTCTTGACGACCCGACGACCTCTATGTCGTCGGTCCCTTCTTCGCGGCCGGCTAGTTTCTGGTTGTCGTTATCCGCTACCATCGTAAACCAAAGACAAGATCAAAATGGAATGATTCGGCCGTGTTAGTGCGGTCTGAAATCACCTTTTTTATGGTGATTCCATTTGGTTGTCAAAATGTGATTCCAACGACGTAGAACATGTATGGAAATAATTCACAACCCCTACCTCGAATTGTTGTCCGCGGTGATCGACGTCACGGAAGATGGCGTTGTGGGAATATGATTTGATGATGATGTCAGAGCGTGTCCGAGGAGGAAACAAGGTCTCCTCACATTTCATGGGGAAGAGAATGGTTGGTGCGTCATCATTCTTCTTCGAGAGTGGAGTTATCTTCTTCTTCACAAGTGTTCTCCCCCAATCTTCCTTAACACAACAAAAACCCTCCCAAAATAAAATAGTGGGCTTCTCCAATTATTTTATTATCACAAGAAATTTAAAATTCAAATTCAAACAACATCATTAATTAATTTATGTGGTTGAATTCATTAAATTAATGTGTTGGAAATAGTTAAAGAGGTAGAGAGGAGGAGGTGAGAGGTCTCATATTTAAGAGGAGTTTACAAATAAATGATGGGGGTGAAGAAGTGTGGGGAAAGATGAAAGGTTGGGGATCATGTGGGCCCCACATCTCATATAGCCAGACATGGTATGTTGGGTGGGTGTGGTCCCCAACAACAACTTCCCCTGGGGGAGTTAACCTCCTTAGATATAAAATAAAAATGTTCCAACAATTTTATTTACTTATTAATTAAACCCCAATAATTAACTTCTCCTCCCACAAAAACACAACTACGGTAATGGTCCCCTTAAGTAATTAACGACATTGCGAGTTCATCAGTTCCCTCATATTTCAATTCTAAGCACCAGTTCAAAAGATAGAAAAACCCGCTAGTTCGTTTACTGAACGTACCTGAGCTAATCTTCGAAAATTGATTCCGGGAACACCGGGTCTCGGAATCAAGTTCCATTAGAAGCCACATACTCGTAAAATTCCAAAAATATTATGAAAAAAGTTTCTAGGAAATTTTTGGATATTTACATTACTCCCACCTTAGGGATTTACGTCCCCGAAAATCTACATCACACACTAAGGAAACAAAAGAGGGTAATGAGCACGTATCTGAGCCTCCCGCTCCCATGTTCTCTACTGGAGGTTCTCGTACTGCCAACAAACGTGCAACAGAGGAATCGGCTGTCCATGAAGGACCGATTCCAGTCGATCCTCTTTTTATTATAGAACCTCCATGAATGTCTTCCCATAGTCGATGATGAAGGATATGTCGTGCATGCATCTCCTCACTAAGATACATGGATGACGTCGTGCACTCGGTGCAACTGAAGTGGAAGGGCTAAGAAGTAATCCACCTCTCCTACTCGGTTGAGGGACTGGTAAGGTCCGAAGAATCAGGGAGATAACATGCTGCCCTGGCCAAATCTCCGTAGACCTCGTCGATGTGAGACCTGTAAGAAGACGTGTTCTCCACCCTCGAACTTCAGTGGTCTCCATCTACTATCAGCATCGGCCTTCGGTCTGCTCTGTCTGATCTTCATCTGCTACTTAATGATGTTCACATTCTCCTATAGCCTCAATATGGGTGTGCTGGTCAAACTATGCCTTACCTCCTGTAATTCTCTTCTAGAATCTCCCTGACCACATGAAGAGTTTCCCCTTCTTCGTCAATGCTAAAAGCGGTGTAGCAACTCTGGAGATGTCTGGCACAAATCTAGGTCTGGCTGACTCATGAGTGATCGATTGCACCCACTTATGCATGATTCCATCCTGTGCTTCCTCGAGTTTCTTTTTCTCCGACCAAGGAAACTCATCCCAACATTGTAAGTAAACCACAACCTTTTTTCCTAATACAGTCAATCTGTGTATGAACTATGGTTGCCCAGTCCATACCCAAACTAACGTCGTAAGGCCTTGACGCTGCCACCAAGAGGTTCCAACCGAAACTCTCGCCTCAAGGGGAAGATCACACCATCGGCGTAGGTGTGATTATTGAGTCTACTCCAAATGGTATCCCTAGACGTGAGGGTCAAGTCAACAGCTTAACCGGAAACTCTAGGTTTGGGACAAGATTTGTGGAACGAAGGAATGATTCATATCAATGTCTATTGTTTCGGCAGGGAGTAGTAGACACAGACTGTACCTCGAATAAATCCTACAGCCATTGGTTCACACTCCTTGACCAAATGCAGCTACTCTCTTCCCCTGCCCTCTTGCTCCCTAATCCTGGTGGGGACTACAAAGGCAGGTGGTTATAACATGTCGAAATGTACATCCCCACATGCTGCACTCCTAGCTCTACTTATACTTCTGGTGATTTGATGATTCATATATCCTTAACACTTCCTCTTATTAAAACATTTTACATGCCAAAGTCTCCGATATTGGAGCTAGTTTCCTGATTTCCCACTACTAACCTTCAATGGCTGTATCCTCTCATCCAAAGAATTCTCTAGCACAAAAGTTCTCTCTAGCACCCTACCATAAGAATGAATGCATAGAGGAAAAGTGTTGGCTCAGATATCCTTTAAACACACCTCTCTCATAGGTTCGAGCTCTAAATAACTGATCGAATCGTAGTCACCATGTACCAGGAACGATCGGTATGCCTCGATGAATACTCAGCTACCGACACGTCATCTCGTCTAAGCTGTATAAGCTCTATAAAACTCTCAGCCACCAGATCAAGCTAGTCCTCAGCCGCCTATGAGTCAGGATAGCCTCAGAACCTGAGGGAATCTGATACTAAAACATGTTTAAGGCACTAAGCCGACATGAGTAATCTACTGGTACCACCATTTGAAACTGCTAACCAACAGGTAGTGATATAGATGGCACACTACCCTAAGGTATTATCTCATACATTGGTCCATGATCCGAAGTACCATCACTATGGCGACCATCCTCATGGTCACTCACTGGGAGATGCCAGTAGATAAGATCACCATCTGTTCTACTAGTGTCTGAAAAAGGTGTAGAACTATAGATATCGCCTCCAACCAGTCCACTACTACCCGTGAATCTATCTCACCTCATAACCTCAGAGGCCTCTACTGCTGGAACTCGTGATACCCGCTCTGTCAGCGTGCACCATCCGCTAGTACACCTGGTGGCATCTACTTCCCAACAGGTGGTGGTGCTACTGGTACACCACCTGAAGGTTCCAACATAGAAAGAGGTCTATGCACCGAACATCATCGCTCGGTGGGCCGTCATCGGGTACACTCTCAGAACTCCCACGGACTGTCAGCATGATGACATCCAAAACAGATGTGACCCAATCAAACGAATTAAACCTGGTGAGCTGACCTGGTTGAGCTGACTTAATGAAAACTTTTGGAAACACAAACTCCATTAATGTTTTCATGCACTGAGTCGGAAATCAGAAGTCAGGGTCCTGGTGTATGGATACATCGACGGATGCACCAACACTGTACTCCCTAAACTGAAGGCCACACTCGGTACCCTGAACACAATTGCTTCACAGAAAATAATGATTAGAGTCATGAGTTATGCGGTAGAACCGAATCCTCTGATACCAATTTGTCACGACCCGTCCTCGGGGCCGGTGCCATGACTACCCCAAGCCTGCCTTCTAAAGGCCATGGGCTAGAATATAGAACCAAAGGTGTAAATACCTATTACTGGGAAGAAATTTCCTTTATAAAATGAAAACACATTCAACCAGAGTACAAGAGGAAAATAACACTAAGTAAAACTGAAAATAAAAGTAGTGCTGGAAGTAAGGGGCTAAAAATACAATCCCAACTGTAAAGTACAAGGTAAAAGAAAAACAGCTGGAAGGTGACAAGCAGCTCCTGGATCGTCCACCACTGATCCTAGATGAAGGGAAGGTATAGAAACCGTAGCTCCTAGATCGTCCACCACAGATCCCACATGAAGGGTAGGTACAAATAGCCTCCTCAACAACCTCGCACATCAACCTCCTCTGGGTACCGAATCGTCGGCAGGTCAACCTCCGGGTACCGAATCGTTGAGAGTTCCACCTCCAGGTGTCGTCCAGTCCTCATACACTCGGCCTTAATCAGTGATTTCCGTTTTCTGCATCCAACACAATGAAGTTCTGTAATAGCCTGTGCAGGGTTGTGTATAACGAAACTTAGTAGGGACCCCGAGACCCTCAAGGTCTCACTAAATCCAACAAGGATTACCACAAAGAAGGATCTCAATAGATAACCCATACTTAGGTATATTCCCATATATATACCTAAGTTATCAAGTTACCCATCTCAATCATGAGGAAAACAAAAAGGTCATTGACTCACCTCAAACCAGTATTTTTATTCACGATGAAGAAAACACGACCGCTGGATAACTCCTCCTCTGTCGAGCACAATAGTGTTGTCACGACTACGAGGTGATACTCACTAACCTTATACTACAAAGGCACTCCTCTACTATCGATTACCACGGATCTACCACCCCAAAAAAGTAGTGCTCCCCACCATGGGTCTGCCGCCCCAACATAGTAGCGCTCTCCCTACCAGCCTGCAGAGGTACTCCTCGTGTCGAGTACTGCGGGTCTGCCACCCCAACACAGTAGCGCTCCTCCACCTTGGGCTGGCCACCCCAACATAGTAGTTATCCCCAATAGGATAGTCATGTCACTCCAATACGAATCAGACAAGCAGTAATCAGGTTTCAACCAGCTACAAGGTCACCGTACTCCGTATGCTCGTCTCCGGGATGATCCACTCCATGAGCTACTGGTCGACACTCCAAGTGTCACTAAGTTCCAAAAATAAGTATCTCTAAGGACCACCTCATTATAGGGGTCTCAACGCAATAGACAACACATAAATCGGACGCCCGATCTGTGAGTTATTAGCATTTCTGTTCCAGGCGCCCGGTTAAATTTCGGGTGCAATCCAACCCGGTCATACTTAAAAATCATCTTAAAATGATGCATAGTATGCCAAAAGAACTGTCTCATCAATAGGAATACAACATAGTCAAAGGCACGTCAATCAGACGTCTAGTCCTCAAGTTATAATCGCTTCCACTCCGAGGGCCCAGTCGGTTTCAGGTTCGAACCAACACGGACATTCCCAAACTATGCCTAAATCTTGAGTGTAATATTCCGAAACGACCGTCTATATCCAAGGAATCCTATGCAACTGATGGTGCATCGATCAGAGGTCCGAAGATAATGTTTTGGCTGAGTGGCAGGGCGGCGAAGCTGCCTGGTCAGCGTGAGCAGGCGGCAACGGGGCCCTGCGGGGCCCACCATTTCAATCAATGGGATGGTTTGTTCCCCCATTGTCTCCCGTAACAGAACCAGAAAGTTCTGGTTCCCCTCTCTGTAGAACCCGCAGGGTGCCGCCCTGGCGCAACCTCACCGGTGGCCGGCTCAGCCGGCCACCCTCCTACCAATATGTTGCGGCCCAGCCGTGGCTTCCCTTCCGGCATAGCGTGACGGCACCGCGTGCCTGACCTCCTTCCATGGCTAGCCCTATATGTGGACCTACTCCACCGGCGCAGTGTGACAGCGCCGCTTCCCTCTGCGGGGGCCTGCCTTTGCCGCGTCCTCCTTCGCATAGCTAGATGATGTCGCACCTTCTTGACGACCCAGCGGCCTTTGCGTCGTTGGTCCCTTCTTCGCGGCCAGCTAGTTGATGGTCGCCACTGTCCTCTCCCGTCATCAACCAAAGAAAATATACAAAGAGAAAGATTTGGCCGTGCTAATGCGGTCTGAAATCCCTCTCGTTATGGTGATGACATTTGGTTGTCAAAATGTGTATCCAATGACGTAGAAAGTGTATGAGAATAAATCAAAAACCCTACCTCAAATTATTGTCTGTGGTGATCGGTGACGTGGAAGAGGGAGTCGCGGGAAGATGATTCGATGATGACGTCAGAGCATGTCCGAGGAGGAAACAACATCTCCTCACTTTCCGCGGAGAAGATAATGACTGGTGTTTCATCATTCTTCGTCGAGAGAGGAGTTCTCTTCTTCTTCTCAATAGTTCTCTCCCAGTCTTCCTTAGCACAACGAAAACCCTCCCAAAATAAAATAATATGCTTCTCCTATTATTTTATTATCACATGAAATTTAAAATTTAAATTCAAACCACTACATTAATTAATTGAAGTGGTTGAATTCATTAATTTAATGTGTTGGAAAGTTTTAAAGAGGGAGAGAGTAAGAGGTGAGAGGTCTCATATTTAAAAGGAGTATACAAATTAGAGATGGGGGTTATGGAGTTTGAGGAAAGATGAATAGTTGGGGCTCGTGTGGACCCCACCTCTCATATATCCACACATGGGATGTTGGGTGGGTGTGGGCCCCACCAACAACTTCCCATGGGAGGAGTTAACCTCCTTAGATATAAAATAAAATTGTTCCAACAATTCTATTTTCTTCTTCATTAAACCCCAATAATTGACTTATCCTCTCACACAAACACAACTATGGTAAAGGTCCCCTTAAGAAATTATCAGCATTGCGAGTTCATTGGTTCCCTCTGATTTCAATTCCGAGCACTGGATCAAAATATATAAAAACCCGATTGTTCGTTTACTGAACATACCCGAGCTAAACTTTGGAAATTGATTCTAGGCACACCAGGCATCGGAATCAAGTGATGTTAGAAGCCACATACTCGTAAAATTCGAAAGAAATTAAGAAAAAATTTCCCTTGAAATTTTCGGGTCTTTAAAAATTTGTGTTCATTTATATACCAATTCATGTATATTTTTCTCATTTAGATATAACTGTTATCTTTGTATTTAACCCTTATTATGAATTTGAGCTCAACTTGATTTTTTAACATTTCGAAGGATTCCATGGAATTTATTGTTACTAATATTCTTTTATAAGATATATATAATAATTTTATTGTAAAAAATAATTCTATTGTATGTTTTTTATTCCAAATGTATTTTATGGATCTTGTATATATCTAGTTTACCATGAATACTAAATTGATCGGCCTTTTGGGATGTGTTTCCTTATATCTTATGGCAATGTAATGGTTGTATGAACTAGATCCAGACTACCGGGGTTCGATTCAATATAATTGGTATCAAAATAATTTTAATATAAATAATGGGAACTTGGTTTAGGTAATATTTATATTAGTGAACAAAACCCTATGGTAGAACATGAGGGTAATTATATATGAATTTCTAGTGATTTGGAAGGTATAGATTATGTTTCTCTTCTTGGACATAAATCCCATTCTAAATATTGCAGGTATGCATGGTTCTTGGAAACATTTACATATGGTTAATGAATCTATGATGGTACCATGGGATTTGACTAGACTGTTACCTGGAAAACAAAAATGAGCCTTAATGCACAACTAGTTTGACACACTGTGGGGATTTTCACGGGATATTTCATATTTTTTTAAGAATTATTTATTATGTATTTCAATTCAAAATGAAAATAAATTCCATTATTTTATACATAGACCATGTGTAAGAACCCTAATTCACGAATTCACATTGAAGATATTTTAAATTTTATAGTTATATAGAATTAGTTCATAAATCATACATAAAAACCAAATTAATAAAATGCGTACACTTCCAACAGTATCCATCTCATAAAAAAAATTAAAATGAAACATGGATTCTTTTCTTGTTAAATAATTTCTTTTCCATGGTCACATTCATGACTATATACTTCTTCCAAACCTGTAAAAATTTTAAAAAAATTGGATGGAAATTAAAATCATAGTATGTGATACATAAAGAATGAAAAATATTAGTTATTTGAAAAAATTAAACCATGATTAATTTATCATAAATTAATACATTTCACCTTTAGGATGTAGAAAAATATACTTCACTGAATATAAGTTCATTTTATACCATTTTGTAACAAAAAGATTACAATAAACCCATAAAAGGAAACTTGTAAAATATATAGATAACTATGGAAGAAATCATAGTTAAAGGGAATTAAGTAATATTTTGACTTCCAAACATATCACTAAATATAATATCCATATGGATGACTTCCATACCCCATGCATTGATGGTTATAATGATATCACACTCCTTGGATTATCAAGGAACCACCCATATATTTTTTATCACACAACGGTCCTTCATTGGTTTAGCACGTAACCACCCATAAAATGTCAAAGTACCAAAATATAATCCTAAATATTAATATAATTACATTTTCAAAATTTCACTCACAAGACAAAATTTAATACACAATATATCTTTTCTAGATATTGAAATATTCAACCCATTTCCAAAAACATTTAAAATGATTAATAATTATAATTTCGAATCAATGTGTCCCATACCACATTGATTTTATTGAATGAGATTAAGATTTTAAACCACCCATTTCCAACTAAATAAATTCATAATTTTTTTTAAAAGGTGGACATGAAATATAATTATTTATAAGAATAAATAATTAATAAATTTGAAAATGATGTTTTAGATAAGAGGTATCTTACTAATAGGGAAACACTTGAATAAAAATTATTTGCCCATAAAATTAAGTTAAAATTTAAATATCATGAAAATATACTAATTCTTGATATAACATGTCAAAATGGTAGAATATACACCGTATTGGATATTAATGCTTCAGAACATCAAGTTATGCCTCAATTGAAGGGGATTGAGACAATGTCCCTTACAAATATCATATTAATAGATTATGATTAAATAAATGACATAATTATGTCTGAAAATTATTAATACAATAAATATTATGTGGATATTCATTGTAAAATATTCAAATTTCATTCAAACATATTCTTGGAAAAAAACCTATGACATGGATAGTTAACTCAATTAAAGGGAATTGAGTTAATATTCCATTACATTGCGTCTGAGTTGTCTTTGTTCTTCTTTATCTTCCTGAAAAATAAACATAGGTTTTTTTATAATTTATTAATAACCATTTTCATTTTTTATTCAAATTATATAACTTATTACATATTTTTCATAAAGTAGTTAATTCATTGAGTACATGTCAGACGATGAGTCGGCGTTCAGTACATGAGTCAAAAATGAACATGGAATGATGTGATTTGTCCATGTATTAAAAAGTCCATCATACAAATAATTGTATTCATGATATTTTCATAACTATAATCAATTAGTCATAATTTTTAAATCAACCCATTAATTATGAAAATGGAAAATGAACAATGTTATAATCCTGGAGATGGTAGGATGAACGTACAAATGAGAAAGGTTTTCATTTTTCACTGATCATTATTGAAATAATGTAATTATCATTTTATCTTTCATGAAGAATATTGATATCATTTACATCATAATAATCATTTAAATATTCTTATATATATCATACATTATATATAATGAATCAAAATATCTCACACCGCATCGTGGAAGGTATAATTTACGCATATGCATGAACGATGTTATATTTTTTTATACACATGGAAGTAAGAAAATAATTGATGTATTTTTAATAAACAATGATTAATATTTGAAGAATGTAATATATAAAATTTTATTCAATTATTATAATTATTCCTGACATTGAGTTATGTAAAATGAATTAGATCAGTTCGAGGAAGTGATAGTTCACACATATGCATGAACAATTAATTTTTATCATATTTAATGAAAATGGAGATGTAGTTTGGTAAAAATATTAACCTAATAACATATCAGTTTATTATGTATAATTTATATATTATAGCATCATAGTTGTAGGAGATTCAATGGATGTGAATGATGAAATTAATTAATAAAACTTAAAGAAAATTATACCTCTTTTTCAGTTGATCGCATTTGATGAACACATTAACACCTCTAAGAAGGGTGTTATGCATAAAAAATGTCTTTAAGAATATGGGGAAGGATTCTATGAAGCAGTTTGGATAGAATTTTGCTGATCAAAATGTTTTTGGATGTGTGTGTAAATGATATAGGGAAGCTCCCTTTGATAGGTCACATGAGGGGAACCTTAGGAATGTCATGAAATATTAATTTAATATAAATTTATATACAGTTTCAAGTGGTCCAAAACTAATTTATTTAATATATATGATGATTTTGGGTTGTATAAACATTATTAAATTAAAACTATACTTTTCTATAATATTTTAGTAGTCCTTATATTTTTTGTTTAACCCCTATTTTACTATTCTTAATCTTACCAGGATAAAAAATATTTTAAAATTGTTCTGTTAATGTAAATACCATAACATATCAAAAGGACAAAGAAATTACATTTATGACATATTAGGACATATGATAACCATTTATTCATATATTTAATTTTTTCTGAATTTTTTAAATTTAACATTTATTTTCTATATTCATTTATAAATTTTTTCAATTTTGAAACTATTCATAATTGAATTTTAAAAAAATTCATAAATACAAGATTATTTCACAAAAAATATGTTAACACAATCCTAACATTTCATATAAATCTGGAAAATTTGTTGATGGAATCAAATATTTCAAATAATATTTATTTTAACATTTATAAAATAATATATTTAAATATTTTATTAATGAAGTAATCCTTGTATCACCATTATGTCATAATACATATATTTATTTAATTTCTAAAAATTATAAATAAAATAAAATTATGTATAAAATAATTTTATATTTCTAATGAAAATTTAAATTTTCATATATAATTTATATAATCTCGTATTAAAATGATTTTAGTATGAATATTCACGTTTATAACATATTTTCCTTTACATTAAATTAAATGTTATAAGTATCCTAATCACTCCCAAGTGGATTCAAAATTCAAAATATTAGTCTCTAGGGTTTTCTTGATGCACAATATGTCATAAAATATTATTATGACATGTTTTTTGTAGTTTTGTATTATTATAATATTATTGTTACCATTATTTTCTCGATTCAACTTTTAACCATGGATAAGAAAATAATTATTAATGTTACTATTCATAACATCGAAAAATAAATTAGTCTATATAAAAAATAGTTCCCTTATTAATTAAAATATGGAAAACATTTTTAATAATTAAAAACAAACAAGATTCACTAATTAATTTATAATTAATTTCAATTTCCAAAACAGAAAAATGAGTTTTTTATAAAAGAAAATGCAATCAAAAGAATGACATGTGTTTATATGAAATTTCAAAGTGAAATTACATATAGTGACCAATTTTATATTAAATGATAAAAAATTATTCTAATTGAACTTTAAAATCGATTAAATGGAAAATAAAAAAATATAAAAAAAATTAGGCAAAATAGCAGTTTTCAATTAAAATGAAATATTCTTTCCCTATTAATTGATATATGAATTTTATTAGAAAAATAAAAAAATCTTAAAGAGGAAATTTTGATATCACTATTCCAAATAAAAAGTTTATTTTTTCAAATATAACATATAAAATTATCAAAAAACAGATTTCATAGGGGTTCTCCATTAAAAGCTAGTAAAAATGTTATTTTTCAGAAAATACATACTTTATCATAAAATTGAATTTGTTTTTATATATTGTATATAAAACATATAATACGAGTTTTACATATCACATTGAGTTTATATTTCATTAAAATTATTCAAGAATAGTGATATGATTTTATAAACACAATTTTCTCATTTAAATTAGTTTTTATAAAAAAAATATCCTTTATATTCATTTGGTGTTTTATTCCATTTCTAAAAAATTAGGCAACTAATGAATCAATATATAAACATGTGTAAATAATATTTTCATAATTCAGTTTGTACTCATCATACTCACAATTCCAAAATCTCAGTTATATTTCTTACTTTTAAATATTACTATTTAGTTGTTCGTTTCAGCACGATCTATTGTATCATGAATTCTATTGAATATAGTGTTTCATTATTAATACTCCGGATCATAAATCATCCCCCTTTAATAAATTGAATCCCTGAAAATTGAATTTTTTGTCAGTAACTAGGGTATGTCTTTTCAAAATAACATCATTGAAATCCCACATAGGTGGAAGGGATAATACAAATATAGCATTATAAGAAACTAAGAGAAGTAAAAAGGTCACCTGAGATAACACATACTAGGATTCCTTATAGGATAACATGGGTATGGAAGAATGAAAATCCATCGTTTTCTAATGGATATTGATCGAAAATATGATTAGGAAAATGATAATAATCATAAACCCATAAACATGAGATGTGATTTAAAATATTTTGTTTTTTAATAGAAAAATTAAACTGAAAGGGATTATATTTTAATATACTTTTCATAACATATGGGAATTTAGTTACACATATGAAGAAAAAATTAAGTAAAGATACTTATTTAACAAATAGAGAGTCATCCTTTGACTAATTTCAACCCCAAACTTATCTTTTCTCCAGACTATGAGTATTCATGATGACTTAGTGACACGTGAAGCACATGAATCATCATCTTGAGAATCACATAATCAATAGAATATGAACTATATATTTGGACTATCTTTAAATAGCAATGAATAATATGGTTACTATAAAAACAAATAATCCCCCAAAATAATAATCCATTATAAAGTGGATGACTTTTATTCTCTAAAATTCAACAGTAAAACCCATGTTCTATATACACCTTTTATCATTCAAATATTCTTAATATATCTCAAAATTAATCCAACTATGATAGAAATCCAAAAAATTCAATAATTTTTTTAAATACACTTCCAATATAAATTTTAACATGTATTTCCAAAAAAATAGATCACCCTTAATGTATTATACAAAAAAGTAAATAACCCAATCCGATTTTATCCAAGATAGGATAATCACTTCAATAAATAACCTAAATCCCTAAAAGTTCATTATAGAAACATAGATTCTTCCAAAATAAACTACAACCATTACTCCTTAAATAAAATCCCATAGTATTTTATTTTACATAGACATATTGTGTTCCCAAAATAGTGAATGTCTTTGAAAATAACATTTATCACATAATCCCCAAATCATTCTCCAATAACAAAAATATCCATTTGAAAAAATATATATCTCCCAAATAAAATTTTCCATAATCCATAATATCATTTAAATAAAAAACAATAAGTAATACTAACCACATAAATCAAATAGGCTAGTGGTAAGAAATGCACCATTTTAACCCTTCAGTTTTGGGTTTGATTCCCACGACCCTACGGGACGCGAGGTGTTGTCCCCCATCCTATGGGTTGACCTTTTCCTAAAACAATATAATTATTATTAAATTCAAAAAATATAATAAATAACTCAAAAACTAACCACAACATGTTTCAAAACCCAAATGTTATTTCATGTATTTAATTTATTATCCCAAAAAGTAATAACTATAAATTCCTCAATATATACCATTAGTCACATTAAAATTTAATATCATAAACCCTCAATATGGGTTTCTATGATATTTATCATATGATAAACCTAAAAATTATAAACTGATAATGATATCCCTAACTCTTAAGAAAAAATTGTAATCTCCAGTTTTTTCTAAACTATCCTTTGATACAAACTATAGTGACCTAACAATAAATATTATTAAATATTTAGATAAGTCAATAATTCAAATTGAGGATCTTTTCAAGTTTAATGTTTTATATAATTATTCCATCACTCATACATAACAAAACCATATAAATACAAAGTTGCCACTTCAAAATGTATCCATTTAATCCATAAAATAAATACATTAAAAAATAATTGAGGTTTCGTTTCATATAAAATCATTAAATTTTTTGATACCACCGGTGACTCTGTTCTTCATTAAAACGTCTCAAAAACATTTGAAAACTATTAATGGTAATAAAAAACCTCAGAAAGGGATACATAAGGATGGAAAACTTTTAATCTTGTGAAAACATGTAAACCATTAATACTTTATCATAAATTCTTACTTTTCACCTTTAAGAAGTTGTAAAATACATTCCACAAAATATAATTTTATTTCTTACCATTTTGTAAGAAAAAGATTACCACAAACACATAGAAATAAAAGAATAAATTATAAAGGTAACAGGGGACATAATAATACATAAATGGAACAACCATATGAGTGACATCCATATATATAACTAATTGGAATCTCTAATCGGCTGAGTTCCATATCCAATGCATTGGATATTATAACCTAAAAATCCTTCATTGTTTTATCAAGGAACCAACCATTTTTTGCTTATCATGTAACCATCTATCATTGGATTATCACGTAAGCCGTCGTAAAATGTCCAAGTACAATCATATTATAATAAAATATAAAATATTTCAATTTTGAACCTTTCTATCAAAAAAAAATAATATATAATCAAAATAAATCATTTCAATATATTAAAACATTAAACCATTTCTATAACCATTTAAAACATTTCATAAAGAGCCTTTTGAATCAAGGTGTCCCACATTACTTGGAAACATTTAAAAAAATTTAAAATTAAAATGATTTCATGTATATATAAATAAATTCATAAATTTTTTTTGGGAACATAGATGAGAAATAAAAGGATTTATAATAATAAATCTTTAATACATTTTAAAATTATGTATTAGTTAAAGAGTCTATTAACACTAGATAAAAACATGAATAAAAATCATTAATAAATAAAATTTAAAAATATTTAATTAAAAATAAAATATATTAATTCATGATATAAAATATAAAAAGTTTATATATACACCTTAATGGATAATAATGGTTCAAAATATCACGATACACCTCCAAAAAAGGTATTGAGACGATGTCTCTTACAATGATTGTTTCATTATATTAAAGATAAATCAATGACATAATTTTGTGTGAAAGATTTAAATACATCCAATATATGTGGATATTCAGTGAAAAATAATCAGAGGTCATTCACACATATTCTTCGATAAACAAAACAAATGAATTGTATATTTAAATCAACAAATGTAGATTGTGATATGATTTCCCTTAACTTGAGTGAAACGTTCCTTGTTCAATAATTATCATCCAAAAAAATAAACATATATTAATTTATACTTGATTTAGAACCATTTTAATGTATTTATTCACTTTATATAACTTATCACATTATTTTTTAAATTAGTTAATTCATTGAGTTCATGTTCATCATTTCGTTGATATTTGGTATTTGAGTCAATAATGAACAAGGTATGATATAATTTTCAATTGTGTTCATAATCCTATCATATCTGAAATATTTTTCATTACATTGTAATCACTTTTATACATTAATAATAATTTTTAAATAAAATTGTTAAATCTGTTTAAGAAAAAATAACAGTGTTATAATACTGTTGATGGTTGGTCGTATGTACACATGATGTATGTTTACATTTTCCATTTATCATTATTGAAATAAGGTAACAAAAATTTTATATTTACATAATTAGCATGATATTATTAACATAATAAGAATAATTTAAACATACAATTATATATCATACAAATTATATAATGAATCAAAATGTGTCACACCGCTTCGTGGAGGTGATAGTTCACATGTACGCACAAACGACATTATTATTTTAATGCACATGTATGTAAGAAACTAATTGATAAATTAATATTTTATAATGATTAATATGTAATTTATATAACATATTAAAAATTATTCCAATATTATAATGATACATTAGTGATGATTATGGAAAAAAATTAGATCGGTTGGTGGAGGTTATAGTTCACACACACACATGAATGATTAATTCCAATATCATTCAATAGAATTTGATATGTATTTAGGTAATGATAATAAAATAATAAAATATTATTGTATAATAGATATTGAATTTATTATATCATCAATTATGGAGGATATTTGTTGCATTTTTGAGAATAAATAAAATAGAAACAATTATTGAAAATGATACATCTTATTCAGTTGATCACCTTTGAAAAACTCTTTAACACCTCTAAGAATGGGGTTACATATAAATTAAGGATTAAATTATTTGTGTAGGAATTCTATTAACAGTTTTGGTGGATATTAGCATATTAAAATGATATTGTAAGTGTGAATAAAAAAGAAAAAGAAGTTCAATTTTTTAGGAGATATGAGGGGCACATTAGGAATGTCTTGAAATATAATTATATTAAAAATTTATTTTTGGTTTAAAATTGCCCCAAAATTATTTATTTAAATGATAATATTAATTTTATTCATATCACCTTAATCCAATTAATATTAAACAGGTTTATTATATTTTTCAATCCTTATATTTTGGTATAACTCTTATTTCACCTTTTTTAATCTTATCGTCATAACTTTTTATTCAATCTTCATGGGATAATTTATTTATGATAACATGAAAAACAACCAAAAAAGGTTTCATTTATGACATATTAAGACATATTCTATCAATTTGGTTGATTCTTATATTTTTATGAATTTTATCACATTTAATCATCTATTTTATATTTTATTTTATGAATTAAGTCATTTTAAACTCTATCCATAATTAAAATTTTCAAAAAATCATAACAAATTGATTACCTATAAAATACAATTAAATCAATCCAAAAATATCATAGGATTCATTAATATTATTTTATAGAATCAAATATTGGAAATAATATTTATTTTAACATTTATAGTATCATTTATTTGAATCGTTTATAAATTAATAAATAACTGTATCTTCATTGTGTCAGAAGTAAATTTTTTTATATAATGTATAAAATTATTGATAAAATACGATGATATAGGAAATATATTTATCATTCTAAATTCTATTTTTATACAAATATTTCAGTTATATAATCCCATATTAACATTATTTAAGTAAGAATATTAATGACTATAATATATTTTCCATCAATTTAAATAAAAAGTTATGTGTCATAATCAC
This sequence comes from Viscum album, assembly GCA_963277665.1. Lineage (NCBI taxonomy): Eukaryota > Viridiplantae > Streptophyta > Magnoliopsida > Santalales > Viscaceae > Viscum > Viscum album. The sequence goes on from OY728151.1 coordinate 824,032,332, forward strand.
ATCCATGTAGATTCCAATTCAAAAATTCCCATCCCATGATTTTTATCGGTCAAACATATGTCATAAAATTGGAGTATTACTCATGTTAGGGTTGTTTAATATCATTATAATGTTATTTTTACCCTTATTTAAATAATTTTCCATTTTACTGTGGTAAATAAAAAAATTAATAATGTAGATATTAATAACGTAAATAAATAAAATTGGTCTATTTAAAACATTTTGTCCTTCTGGTTAAATATATTCAATCGATTGTTCTAAATACAAAACATATAACCTAAACTAATAAATTTATAAGTAATTCCCTATTGTCAAAACTAATTTTTTTAATTTAAAAACCATCAATATATCGACATGTGTTTATATCAAATATAAAAATTGAAATTACATAAAAAAACCAAATTTATATTAAATAACAAAAAATTATTCCATTTACACATTAAAACTAATTAAAAGTAATATTTAACTATATAAAAAATTAGATAAAAAGGAAATTTGGAATTAAAATGTGGTATTTTCATATTTATTTAAATATGAATTTTATTAGAAATATTACAAAATGAAAAAAAAAATTAAAATTTAATGTCTATATAACAAATAATTAATTTTTTCTGTTTCAAATATAACATATAAATGATTCAAAAACATGATTTAAAGTGGGTTCTTCATCAAAAGGCAGTATAAATGCCTCTCTTGAAAAATACTTATTTTATGCTTAAAATATATTTTGTTCTTATATCATGTTTAAAAAAATAATATGAATTTAAATCATCACATTGAGATTATATTTCAATTATATAATCCAAATATAGATATATGATTTTATAAACACAATTATTCTTATATAAATGTGTTTTCATAAAAACACATCCTTTATATTCAATTCGTTTTTATTTCAATTTCTATTAAATTTGGTAACCAACGATTCCCAATAAAAACATGTGTAAACATATTTTCATTAATGAATTAATATTATTCATTATTTCCATTCCAATTACTAGGTTAAAATGGTAACATTTAAAATATACTATTGAGTTGTTTGTTTATACTCGATGTAGTGTATTCTATACGCTATTGAACATAGTATTTTATTATTAAAAATCGAGATGTTACACAATGTAAGGACCTATTATGAAGTAAAAAATCATAATAACATATGAATAAAGATTCATGAAATATTATGTATGTATTTTTAATAATGGTATTTTTTGTAAATGAATCATGAATCATATAACGATTAATTTAAATTCACATATGTTGTAATTAAAATTAGATTTATGTATAACATAATTTTTTATTGAGATTAAGGATGATCATATGAGTAAATATCTTAAAAAAAACATTTTTTATTTCATATGCTGGGATCCTCCCACGATTTCAGATATTTTGGGAGATATTTATGGAAAAAATCCTTTAGTTTAGAACATTTTATTTTATAAACATTATGTGAAGAATAATTCCCTTAAATTTTGTACACCCACTTTTAATGGTATTGACAACCATAAACAGTACTGTGTTCCTTAATTACATTTTAGTAATAGTAATATAAAATTATTATACATTGTAATTATTTTTTATTGAAACCCTTATAAAAAAGTTCAATTAATGATTAAATTGAAGATATGTACAACGTATTTATTTTTTCAATTATGTTAACGTGGTTGTAGAAATAGAATAAATAGTATGTCAGTGACAAGACATCATGTACTGTATGGTTGTATGCCTTGAATTCATCACCGAATGATGAGAAGTATTTTTTTTCTTAACATTAGACTATATGATATACTTGTTAAAATTTAAATGGTGAATAAATTTGAAAAATATATATATTATTGATGAACTAGAAAGTTATAATTTAGTGATTTATAGAATAATTTCATATGAAATAATTTTCGTACCAAATTGAAATTTCAAAATATTTTGAGCCAAAAAAAATATATTTTTGGGATTTTATGTTCCATTTAAATTAAAATCTAGTGTTTCAAACATAAAAATTCATTTTTGGATATTCATTACATGGAATAATTTGATTAAATTTGATATTTATCAAATCTCAACCAAAGGATTGATGTTTAATATGTAATATATGTAAATCAAGTAAATATATTTCTTTATATTCTTAGAGAGTAAATCTATTCTTCAATGTTTGGAGAAGGATATCAAACCAAAAATGTTTTTTGATTAAATTCATATCGGATGAACATAATGGTTCTTTGGATCATCCCAAATTTATGGTTTTGAGGAACTTAACATTCCATTAATCATTACCTTTTTTTGATTGACGTCCTCAATAAATCAACATATGTATTTAGGTTTGCCATATTTTTTCATATATTCAATTCATAATAATGTTCTTATAAATAGAAACATAGTTATATATTTTATTATAAAAACATTGTACTTCACAGTCATTAGTAATAAAAAAAAGTTTTATTAACATTTATATAATGTGGGGTTTTTAATAAACCAATTTTCATAATAATATACATTGATTAATATGATCAAATTTAAATCATGATGGTTATACTTATTTATTCTGAGGAAAACATAACACCATGAAATTTTAAAATATCAATATCACATCTGATATCATGTATGACATGAAACATAACGAATACTTAGGAATATATCATCTATAAACATTTTGTTATAAGTAATATTTTAATTAAATTCATTTTATGTTATGGATTTGAATGAATATAACAATGAGTTTACCTTTCCATTCATGAAACAATGATTTTCATCAATAGGTTTTATTACACACACGATTGAGTTTTACCAAATAGTAGTAATATTAATATTTAAAATAAAAATTAGTACTAATACATTAAATTGGATGTTCTGAAAAAAAATTAAAAACTTCTAAAAATATATTTTTAATTTAAAGGTTGCCTAATTATTAGAAATTAAAATATTAACCAATTGACTATAAAAAAAGTTTTATTAAAAAAAATTATAGGGCCTAAGGTTTTTTTATAATATATTAAATTAATTAACATTATTGAATTATCATAAGTAAAATTTTATATTATTTATTTATTCTAATTTTTTTGGCATCCAAATAATATAATTTATTGGAATAAGATATGAATATTAGAATATAATTCATAAAAAACATATTTTTCAAAATTTAGTTTTTCTTACATTTAATGGGCCATATTCTCTAAAAATAAATTTAAACACTTTTGTTAAATGTAGTTCAAAATTTACATTCATTTTTTGATAGTGTAAAATAAAAACTATCATAATTTTATTTTTTAGTATTTTGATGAGAAATTTCATTTTATTATGAATAGTAAAAAAATATAGAAATTTAATTGAAATTTTACTTTTAATTGATATAATTTATTATTAAAAATTAAATTTTTTAATGTTTATACTATAATATTTTATAAATATTTAATATGTTAAAACCCTTTAGTTCAAATTAATAAATTTCATAATGGAATTGGTCAATAAAACATAGTATATTTTAGTATATTTTCACTTTGATAACCAAATTACTCATCATGTTTGTGGGGTTAATTTTAAAATAATATTTTACATTTATTTGAATTGAATATTGATAAAATAATTAAATGATTTGAATTAGAATAATTTATAATTTATAATAGTTTCAACGTAATGTTAGACAAAAGAGACAAGTAAAAACAGTATAAATTGATTACAACTTTTATGGGGAAACCGAGTTAACAAAGAAACCAAAAATTAAATGTATGCGATAAAAAATAGAAACATTTTTAAAACCCACATTCTAAAAATAATTTTTCTATATAAATTCTATTATTGAAATTATTTAATTATTGGAGCAACCTGACTTAAAATAATGTGGATGGAATTCACTCTTTCAAAAAATTACAAGTGTGCCACTCATCAAACTGATAAAATTCCTCCCACTTTCTGTTAAACATAACACTTTAAAACCACTATAGAATAACTGAGATATACCCAAATGAATCTAAAGATTCCCTACCCTAATATTAGAGGCCATATCTGAGTAATAAATGCAACTTAGGATGGTCTTAGTGTAAACCAATGGAGGATACCCCAAGACGGATTATTGTTCTTCTAAAAGAATTTTCATTTTACTTCCTTATAGAACTTTATAAATTACAATTAAAACATGATTATATAAAATTTATAGAATCTTATATATACTATGATGTATTTATTCTCATGGTATAACCTATAAATTAAATCACATCTATAAAATGGGTTATGAAATCATAGTTCATGTGTATGGTAGAGTAACTCCTCAATAATTGATATCATTTGCAGTTCCATTACCACCTATAAAGGTTGATAATATTGAGGTATTTATATTTTATATAGTCCTAAAGGATTTTGATCCGATCTAAATATCACCAAATAAAAATTATAAAGAAATCGAAATAGTGCCAGATCAAGGGGTTTTATATAGGTGATAAAAAAACAAATCACACATGTACAGATCAACAAGGTGAGAGAAAATGTCCAGTGTAACAATGGGCCATCTTGAGAAGGCCTACATAATTGATCTATCATAAATATCATCTAAAAATATATTTCCCTTTATACAATAATTATTGGAATCCAAATTAAAACGTTAAAGAATATATATGCATGCAATCTACGATGGAAGGATTCTCTAAGGGAAATTAATAGAAAATGTATTTATAATTTGAACCATTATAGTTACGTCAGATTCCACCCATATGTGCCTCCATCCCTGATAGACAAAATATGTGATAGTATTGATCATCACCCACAACTATTCTTCAATTGTGGATCAAATCCTTATTCAATGATATAAATGTCATTTAATGGTAACCTAACGGTTGTAGAAGTCCCCACCACATTTCAAAGATCCTGGTTCACTGGAATATATCCCATAAACATTTTCTAATAAGAGTAATGATATGGGAGGGATACAACTATTTGATTTCACCATTAAATGATTCTTACCCCTACTAGTTACAATAAGAGGTTTCAGTGTAATAAGATCATATATATTATTATTCATGGAACCTGTTAGGATATTGGAAGAATCATAAACCTACCTATACACATCATGTAGATCACCCTTCAATTATATATTGTGGTTGTCAAAACAAACATGATTTATAACCATCCAAATCTGAACAAATATAGCCTCTAAATAGTAATAAGATGTGAGAGAACTTGCTCACCATGATTTGAAGTAAAGACTTAGGTCATGAAATATCCAATGATTTCCATTGAAATGTTAATGAAAACCCCATCATGGTAATACTGCTAAAATCTACATGAGAAATTATAGGAGATGATGATGTGTTGAATTTTTTCTTCATCTTGTTTACACAGATAACAGACATGAACTAGTTGAATCCCCATTTTCTACAAGAGGTTCATCACAAAGAGCATTCCCATCCATAACCTCTATAACACAATTTATTTTGAAGGGATATGATAGTCTTTTTTAATTTCTGAATCCATGAGGGAGGGGTCTGTAGTATTACACTAGCACTATTAGTAATCCATGTATGTAACCCTACCACTAGGGATAGGGGTTCCGATCAGGGTGTCATAATCCATGAAAAATATTAAAAATTCACATCATGCTTAATTTAAGAGGAAAAGAAATCTTATAGGATTGAATTTTACTGTATGTCAGCAATGGATAGTGTTTCAGTGAAAGGGGCACTTTCATTCTTTTTAGTATAGTATTATTAACAAAATTTATTGTTCTAATGAATGAGGATGGAAGAAAAAAAAGCCATGTTTCACATTGCAAAAATTCATTATATTCATTTTTGATGGCCATAAAAATTGAAGAGGACATAAATATAGAATATCACTTGTGAAAATATTCATATGAATAATTTTTTTAAATGTCTAGAGAATCATCATTGAATGGAACAATGTTCAATAATAACATACTTATAAGAGCATCATCGAATGTGGATATATGCATATGACCAATTCGCCCCCAATCAGTGGGTTTAATACAATATTTCCAAGAAAATATTATATGTTTATTTTAATGTATGATTCTAGTATTGATGAAATTAATGATCTCAATATGAATATATTTGACTTGATTTTTTGTCCACCTATAAATATATATTAAGTAGGCACGCATTCATGTAATAAAAAAGTTCACATGGAAAATTCTCCTAGCTTGATATAAGGTTTTCACATTCCAATTGGATTGTTTATTAATGATATTGGATTATTTAGTTTCATGATAACACCTTTTTATCCTACCACAAAACAAAGGTACCACCATGTACATTTAGGGAAGGGTTCTCTTTTTACTCAAAGCTTCTAGAAAATTATATTATATACAGAGAAAATCATTCCACTCCCAAAAAAGAGACAATATTTTTTCCATCTTACAACCTCTCCAAATATATCCTCATAATGAAATATATTTTTTGAATTCACAAAATTATCGTTTTATTAGACTGTACAAAATAGAATAATCTCATCATTATAAATAATGTGAGAGGGTTTGAGAAGGACCCTTCCAACATTAATTTTCATACAAAGGCTAGAATATACCATATAATTCAAGAAAAACACAATTAGTCTTCATACAAGTGAAAATTATTCCATATAAGGGATCACCTTTTCTTACTCCCCAAAGTGTTCGAAAAAACTCCTAAGTGATCTATTATTTAGAATAGATTTCCTGACACAATTGAGGATTGTCTTGAAAATTTTGATGAAAGGATCTAAAAATCCATATTTTCTATGAACTATAAAAATGAAGAACAATTTTAATGTGTTGAAGCACTTATAAATGATTAGATTTTTGGAAAATATTCCATTATTGACATTTAGTTTATTGATATTGACAAATTATTGAAGTAGTGAGACGAATATTATGAATATTACATCCATGAGCAATGCCAATGTTATTTGGATTTATTATATGACTGAAAATATTCCAAATCTTTAATGTGATGATCATGCTAACGATTTTGGGTATTGTATTCCCAATAGCCACTAGAATAATTTCCTTTATATATAAGAAATTCTCTTTTCACAGATGAATATAAATGAGTTAGGCATTGAAACTATATTTCATAGAATAATTTATGAAAAAATACATCATCGAATTGATGACTTCATGGATCAAAATATCCCTATGGAACATAAATTATTTTTTTACCCCATTTGTCCCTACCCTGATATCAATATTCAATGAGAAGAGTGCATCCATGATTTCCCCTTTATTGAATCTTCAACAAGCAGCTTGTTCTCAGGAGTACTAATAGCAGGTTCAATATTATCCACGAAACATAGAAAGCTATCATCAAATTTATATGTGTATATATCATTAGTATAATTCAACAAAACATTGGATATTTCCAAATCTAAGATATACAAATACCCATTCACTTCAATCACAGTGAAAAATATTTGGGTATTCTTTTATTTATGTTTGAAGTGAATAAACCATGAGTTCCTATCTCCATAATTTAACTTTTTAAAATTGTATTGATTCTTGAAAATGTGTTCCTGAAGAAGGAAAATTCCATAATGATTGTTATGTGAATGAATATCATCACATGAAGGGAAAAAATAATTCTGATATGAAATTTCAAGTGAAGAAGTTTTTGCAGAACAATATGAATCTTATTTTATAATTTGGATAATGAATATTTAATACATTAATTGATATTTTTTTGGTCTTCTTTAGCTTGTTAGAAATTATATTATGCAAGATACAAATTGGTTCAGTCCACCTTGAATTTGATATGATCTACCTACATTTAAGGAAATCTAACCCTGATTTAATTTTTGATCCTAAAAGGAAAGGGGGGATAACATCATATTTCCAGAGTGAATATCCATAAGAATTTATTTATGGTTAGAGTTTGTAAAGACCATTAATTTTCTTGGAAATGTTTTTCTTAAATACATAGGAATTTTATGAGTCTGTAGATTCTGACGGCGCTTGATTCCGTGGGCCGGTGTGCATAGAATCAAAATCTAAAGTTTTTTTTGGGTAGGTTTAGTAAACGTATGATTGGGATTTTATAACATTTGAACTGGTGCTCAGAACTGAAATCTGAGGGAACCTTTGAAATCATAGAATCAGTTATCGCTTAGCGATACCTTCACCACAATTACGTTTTGACGAGAGTAGAATACAGTTTTTTTGGGTTTTTAATAAAATTTAAGGAAAAATAAGACTTAACTTATTTTTATTCCATGGCGGTTAAAACATAAAATAGAATGTTATTGTTGGGCCTGCCCACACATAACCTCCTTTGGGAGGATATTATTTGGTGGGACCCACCAAATGATTAACCTCATCTTGTAATCAAAGTGGTGGGGCCCACACGAGCATTAACCCCAATGTAAATATCTATAAAGAGGGGAAAACCATTGAAATTCTTCACCTTAGTTCCCTCATTAATGTGCCAAATCCACATGAATTATTTATTGGTTCATTAATTAATTATTGGAATTATTTTGAATTCATTCCATCAATAAGATAATAAGATAATATATTATTTCATTTTGTTGGCACTTTCTTCTGGTAGAGCCTTGTAAAATTTAGAGAACATCCTCTCAATGAAGAACACGATGAACTGTTGTCATCTTTTTCATACTTCAACTGGGGGAAGAAAGGGAAGCGACGTCCATGAAGAACGCCCACGACATCTCCAATGAACTTCATCCTCGTCAAAGGAGAAGACACCGCCCGCGAGGAACGTCGCCAACGATGACGTCACCTCTTTAGCCACCAATGAGAGACAATAGAGGTAGATGTTGTTTTGTGTATGAATTTATCATCTTCACCCCATCGTATGTTGTGTGATTTGAGAAAAAAATGATATCACCATAACGAGGAGGGTTCCGACCGCACGAACACGGCTCGACACTCCCCTTTTGTGGGTTCTTGTTTGATGACGATGGAGGAAGTACACACAGTGACCAACAACGAGTCGGCCGCGAAGAAAGCCAGTGGCGCAAGGCCTCCGGGTCTCCACAAGGGCGTGACACCGCCATGCTACGTTGTGAATCGAGTTGTGACCATGCAGGCAGTGGCAGTGCTGGAGGTGCGTCGTGCCATCACATCGCGCTGAGATGATGTGTTGTGACCAGGAGGGCCACTGTGGACAGACGACGAGCGCAGCGTCGTCGCACTCCACAGAGGAACCGGGGATCACGGCCAGGTCGGGCCATGGTGGAGGTGGCACGGTGCCATCATGTCGCACGGAGGCTAGAAGAACCTCGGAGCCGTCGTGCTGTGGTGGAGGAACCAGGGTGGCCGGCTGAGCCGGTTGCCCATGCACGCTACAGGTGGGACCCAAATGGTCATGTGGTCACTTGGGCTGGTGTTAGGCACCAGTTCCGTTATGTACAATAGGGGGTGTGGCTCCCCCCCCCCCACGGTGTTTCCAACCTAGCCACGCGGATCGCTGGTCGGGCCACACAGCCCCCAATCACGTAGCTAGCTGTCCAAGCCACGCAGCTAGCCAGCCAGGCTGCCCCCACGGGCTGGGCCACACCTTCGGCTCAGGCTGCCCTCGGGGTGAGCCGTGCCTTTTGGTCAGGCTGTCCCCTTGGGCTGGGCCACCCCCTAGGGCTGTGCTGCCCCATTAGGTTGGGTGATACCCACAGACCAGGACGGGCCAGGACGGTGTGACTAGGTCAGACCAGACCCGAACCTACTCTAGCACGATTACACCCTTTCACCCATATCTTGGGCTACGAGTGACTATTTGATGAACTGTCAGCGGTGCCTATATTATTTGAACAAAGTCGTACCTTTTAAAATATCCCACAAGATTTTGGGGTATATTTGAGATATGGTCTGGTTGGTTCGTACACGAAATCAACCGGGACCTGAGACTAAAATGTTAATAACTCACAGACCGGGCATCTGATTGACGCGTCGTCCGTTGTGTTGAGACCCCTATGACGTGCAAAACATTTGAAATATTGTTTCATGGAACTTCACAATAGTTGGAGTATTTCCCAGATTCTCGTGGAGCGGATCCTTCCAGTGACGATCAAACAGAATGTGGAGAACTAGTAGCTGATAGACCTCACGACTGATTGAATGATTTGACTGGATTAGTGTGGAGCGCTTGGTAGTTGGCCGAAGTCCCATGGCAGAGGAGTGTCTGGTAGTTGGTGGTAGACCCACGGTATTCTACAGTAGGATTACCTCTGCAGGATATTTGGGGGAGTGTCTGGAAGTTGGCGGCAGACCCACAATGGAGGAGCGCTTGGTAGTTCGCAGGAGACCTGCAGTGCTCGACAGGAGGAGTCCCTCAGTAGTCCATGTTTAGTGAGAAGTACCATAGTGTCGCGACATGACCACTGTTCTTGACATTGGAGGAGTTCTCTATACGCCGTGGTTTTGATAATGAAAATCCTTGTTTGTGATGAGTCAATGACTTTTGTGTTTTCCTCATGATTGATATGGGTTACTAGATAACATACATATATGTATGGGAATATACTTAAGTAATGTTAATCTATTGTTTCATGATTTTTGTTTATCGTTGTTGGATTTTGTGAGACCTTGAGAATCTCGGGGTCCCTATTGAGTATCTTTATACTCACCCCTGCACGGGCTATGCCCACACCTCGTTGTGTTGGATGCAGACGATAGACAGCACTGACTGAGGATTAGTTTACGCGGACTGGATGCTACACGGAGGTAGACATCCCGATGAGCCGGTATCCGAAGGTGACGGACGAACGTGGAGCATTAAGGAGGAAATCTGTAACTACCCTTCAGTTATAATTTATGGTGGAGGATCCAAGAATTTCTAGACACCTTCCAGCTGTTTGCCTTTTTAGGTGTACCCGTTTGTCTTTTCCTTGTACTTTACTGTTGGGCTTGTATTTCTGACCCCTTTTTCTTTCCTGTACATCTTTTTTATATAGTGATACATAGTGTTTACTTCCATTTGTGTACTATTTTGTGTGTTTTTACAATTTATAAAGGAATTCCTTCCTTGCTTAGGGATTTAAGCCTTTAGTGCTAGTCGCCAGCCCCTGGACTATTGAAGGCAGGCTTGGGGTAGTCACAGAACGAGCCCTAAGGATGGGTTGTGACAAATTGGTATCAGAGGAGTCGGTTCTACCGCAGAAATTAAGACTCTAATATTTCTTTTTAGTAAAGTAATAGTGTGAAGGGTACCAAGTGTGATATTCAATTTAGGGAGTCCATTGTTGGTGTGGTGGCCGACATATCCGTACACCAGGATCCTGACTTCTGATTTCCATCTTAGTGCGTGAAAACACTGATTGTGTGTTTGTTTAAAAAGTTTCTCTTTATGTCGGCTAAACCAGGTCAACTCACCGTGTATACTGTTTTGACGGTGTCATGTCTGTTCTATTCATGATGCCTCCCTGAGGACGAACAGTTAGAGCCCTGAGAGTCATATGATCTGACATCCCACCGAGTGACGAGGCCTTGGGGCAGGGACCCTTTCCAATTGAGGCACCAGCGGAGGAACTAGTGGTACCACCACCAGTTGGGCCACTGATTCCACTAGCCCAAGAAGCATATGATGCACCCTTCTTGAGCGTAATGAATGAGTTCCAGCGCTAGAGGCCACCCAGGTTCCGGGGATAGACGGAACCACATGCGGCTAAGGATTGGCTGGATGCTGTGGTTAGACTTTTCATGCTAGTAGGGACACCAGCAGACTATATGGTGATCATGCTACCAGCCTCTTTCAGGCAGCAACAGGCAGATGGTGGAGCTTGATGCATCAGGTACACAACGAGGTGAAATTACTCTGAACAGACTTCGAGAGCCTATTCCGGGAGGAGTTTGTTCCATCCACCCTTCGATCAGTGAAAATACAAGAGCTACTTCATCTGCAGCAGGGTAGCATGATAGTAGTACAATACTCAGTGAGGTTCTCTGACCTCTCGTTCTACACCACAGTTATGGTACGAGACCCATTCATCAGGGCACAGACCATTGGGCAGGGACTCAGGAGAGATATCAAAGCCTCGATGATCCCACCCAGCATTCTGATGCAGGAAGGAGTGTTTAATCGAGCCCTTGTGGTAGAGAGTTTTCTTGCTGAGCAATAACCAGCAGTGAGACCTACAACTAGTCGACACACAACAGAGTCTTCTTCATGTAGAAGTAGATAGATTATGTAGAGGTCCAAGAGGACTAGGCCCATAGGTGGTCTACCAAAGGACTCAGGATAGGTTGTGCGGGGCACACTGAGTAGAGTCAGTCATGCCGGGAGCAGGCAATTCTACTCTTGCGGTAGGCTTGGTCACATGGCACGTTACGGTCCGACCCGTCGTACTGATGATCAGTAGTTAGTTGAGGGACCTCCCAGATAGAGGTAGAGGATTGATTGAGGAGGTCTGCAGGGCACAGGCGGATGTGGTAAAGGAGTTGGTCGAGCATCTGGCGGCAGTCGACATGATGAGTTTCTACCGTCACCACCACCAGGAGGTCCACCTCGATCGCTTGGAGCGGGTGTACATGAGAGAACTCATCTTCAGGTAGCTGAGGCATATGACCATGGAACTCCAGAGATGATTTGGGGTACAAACTGTGTCAAATCCACCTTAGCTGATGTTCCTATAGACACACGTGTCGATCATTGTTTCGTTACCACTTCCCTAGTTCGGAGCTCAAAGATTACGACGGAGACGTTGGCTCGATCCTTACATCTAGAGACTCTTATGAGAAAAGACTCAATTATTACACACTGGTGATGGTAGTGTGATCTTACTCTAAGAGGTGAGAGCTTCGGCTGGGATCTCCTCGTAGCGGCGTCATGGCCTTACGATGTCATATTGGGTATGGACTGGTTATCTACAGTCCTTTCTTAGATCGACCGTATTAGCCAAAAAAGTTTTGTGTGTCCGCACGGATGGGACCAAGTTCACCATCACCGGTGAGAAGGGAACCTTTTAAGCGTAGGACCTACTTACTCGGAGGAGGGTGCATCTGATCACTCACCAGTTGGATTTCCTTACCCTCAGATCAGTTGATGTGGAGAGTCTGACTTATCATGTAGTGGTGGACCAGTACGTGGATATTTTCCCTGACAATGATTCAGGACTACCTCCTCACTGAGAGGTGGAATACTACATAGACTTATACCCCGAGACGGAAAAGATATCTACTCCAACATATCGGATGGCTCCCGCTGAGCTTCTCAAGCTAAGGTTACATCTAGAGGACTTGCATGGGAAGGTATTCATCTGGACTAGTGTTTCTCCATGGGTAGCCCCAATTATTTTTTCAATGAAGGTGGATGGGAGCATGAGGATCTGTGTTGACTATCATATCCAGAACCATGTGACTGTGAAAAACAAGTACCCACTCCCAAGTATTGATGATCTCATTGATCTGCTTTATAAAGATCGAAGGTTCTTGAAGATAGGCCTCAGATCAGGCTATCACGAGCTCAAAGTTCGAGACGATGATGTGCATATGACGACCACTAGGTGTCGGTATGGCCATTAAGAGTTCTTTTTTATTCCCTTCAGTGTATCAAACAATCTATTAGTGAAAAGACACGTAAATTTCAATGAAATTAATTTTCTTAATTTTCTTTGATGTTTTACAAGAACGCAGTTTCTGACGGCACCTGATTCCGAGGCCCGGTGTTCCCGGAATCATTTTCCACAGTTTGGCTCATGTACGTTCAGTAAACGGACGAGTGGGTTTTTCTAACTTTTGAACCGGTGCCCGGAATCGAATTCTGAGGGCTCCGATGAAATCACAGCGCCGGTATTCTCTTAGAAACGCCTCTTTCGGAGTTGCGTTTGCTCGGGTGTGGTTTTTAATTTTCGGTCTTAAAGTTAAGAAATAAAATAATTTTGCGAAAACTTTATTTTATTTCACTTAAGCCACATGAAAGCCACTTGATGCCAATTAAGAGCGGCTTAAACTGGGTTAAAACGGATAGGGTGCTATTCAAAAATATCCTACCCCCTTGGTAGGATATTTGTGAGATGGGGCCCGCACAAGCCCCGCCATTTCTTTCTGCTAAGTAACGCACCCGCGAAAACCCGTCATTATGAAAGTCAACTGACGCGTTTTCCTAAATCCTTAATGCACTATTTAATTGCGCGGTTTATTTCGTGAATTAAATGAGCGGTTTCTTTCATTGAATTAATTCAACGAATTGATGGGTCTTTACTTACCTTTTTCGTTTGTTGGCGTAATAATAAAATAAGACCAACAAGTCTTTTTCGAGGATTACTCGTTGAGAGGTTTTGTCAGAGATTCTTGTGCCTTCATCCTCCCTCGCGATGAACGTGAAGAACGCGAAGAACGCGAAGAATGTCGTCACCCTCGGAGTTGGACGACGCTTCATCCGAGACGTTCTTCCCCGCCCCGGTCTCCGATCACAAACTGCTTGAGGTAAGAGTCTCGGATTTTTCTTTTTAATCTTCTTTGTGGTTTTTTTTACCGAAACACGGATTTAATTATTTATAATTAAATCTGTTGTTTCTTGGTCCGTTGAGTTCGCCGACTCAACGCTGGATTCCGCGACGACGTGACGCCCTTCCGCGACGACACGACGATCCCCTCCTTCCACGATGAACAAATCCGCGAAGAACTTGCGTACGATGACGACTACGAGGTAGGGGTTGTTTTGAATAATTCCTTTTTCCCGTGTTGTTTCCGTTCAAAATGAAGAACCCGATTCATAAAACAATTTTATTTCATTAAAGATTGTTTTCGGATATGTATTCATGTGTTGAATAAATCCTCCGTAGTTTTTATCTAACGCGGAGGGTGCGGGCCAAACGAACACGGCCCGACAACCCTCCACCATTCTTCGTTGTTGGGCGGATTTGACGGGCGACGACGGAATGTGCTACAACGGGAATTTGATGGTTACGCAGTGAAGAGCGGGTCCCGGGAGGAGCAGCGGCGCAGACGGGAACAGAATCGGACCACCGGAGCGACTACGGGGGCCCGAGGAAGCCGCCGGCCGCACGGGTCGTCGGCGCGCCGCCGGACAAGGCCGCTGCGACTAAAGTCGCGGCGGCAGCTCCTGGGGACCCGCGGCCACGCGGGTGCAGCTGTCCAGGGAGACACCCCACGGGTGCCACAGGGTTGTCATGCGGGGGCGGCGGCTCCCCCCCGCGTCACTCGGCCCTCTAGGGTGACACCCCGCAGGTGCCACATGGGTGTCATGCGGGGGCGGCGACTCACCCCCCAGTGTCGCTCGGCCGCACGGCCGAGCCGGGCCGGGTCAGACCGGGTCCGGCCGGGTCGGACCGGGGCGGACCTTGTCAGACCGGGATCGGCTGACCCAGGGGGGTCGGGTCGGGTCGGCCCGGGCCCGGACCCCCCCTGTCTTCGGACCGTTTCGGTCTCATACCCATAACGTGAGCTACGGGATTTCAAACGACGCACCGTTTGCGGCAACGCGGTACTTGGATCGAGATGGTCGTTTCGGTATATCGCACATAAGGTTTCGGAATACTTTGAGTTCGGCCGGGTTGGTTCGTACACGAAACCAACCGGGCCCTCGGAGCGGAAACGCTCATATCTTGAGCTACGGACGTCCGATTGACGTGCCGTCAGCTTTGGTAGATTCCTCTAAGTGAGGCGGATCTTTTGGCTCACTCCACCCAAGGTTTGGACACATGTGGAGTACGGTCGGGTTGGTTTTTACTTAAAAACAAACCGGGCCCCTGGGAAGAAAAAAGCCAATAACTCTCAGATCGGGCGTCCGATTGACGCGCCGTATGCGACGTTGAGTTCCAGTTGACGATACGGAACTTTTGGATACATCAACTTCGGACTTTGTGACAGCTGATGTATCAGCCTCTCGACTTGTGGAGCGGACCCTCCCGAACGAGCTTGCTGTGTGCGGGAACCCTAGAGCTGGCTGCGACTGCTACTTCGACAGTGACGACCGTGCAGAGATCCTCAGTGGACTGCGGCGACGACCATGCAGAGATCCTCATTGGACTACGATGACGACAGTGCAGAGATCCTCAGTGGACTGCGATGACTACTGCACTCAGCGATCCTACATGGATCAGTGCTACAGGTCCTGTGTGGGCCCGATCCTGTGTGGGTCTGATCCCGTGTGGGTCAGCGCTCAGCGGTTCTGTGTGAGCCAGCGCCTACAGGTCCTCTGTGGGCCCGATCCTGTGTGGGTCTTGCGGGGGTTAGTTACCTATCGATCCTTTGTGGGTCCGACGGCTTAGATGGATCAATGATCATCTTTATCGTCATCCAAATAAGTATACCTGTGTGAGCTGAATCTTGAGTTACTCTCCTTTGTGGATTGTGTTGAGCTATCCTGTGGGGATTTAATGTTTACTATCCTTTTTAGATTTTGTTGAGCTATCCTGTGTGGATTTACTATTTACTCTCCTTTGTGGATTGTGTTGTGCTATCCTGTGTGGGTTTACGTTTTCTTTCCTATGTGGACTTGGTTGTGCTTGGGCTCGGACGATGGAGCCGAACGGGAATTGATGACTTAGGTATATGTATGGGAATATACCTAAGCCGTGTCAGATGTTACTTCGTGATTGAATCTTTCCTTGTGGATTATCCTTTGTGGATTTCGGGAGACCTTCGGGGGTCTCGGGGTCCCTACTGAGTAGATTATACTCACCCCTGCATGGGCTATGCCCGCACTATGTTGTGTTGGTTGTAGACGACAGAAAGCGCTGATCGTGATGGAGGCGTGCGAAGGAGGAGAGTACCTGGAGGTGGACCACTGGGCGGGACGTAATCGGAGCGGTCAGGTGGACCTGAGGAGATGTGGAGGCTATCTGTACCCACCGTTCAGGTGGGAATTCCAGAGGACAGCTCGACGCTGTGGCTTTTCCTTTCTGTTGCTGTTTTTCATTTCAGTTGTACCTTATAGTTGGTCTTGTATTTCCGGCCCCTTTTACTTTCAGCACAGCTTGTATAGTTTTTACTTAGTGTTTACTTTTCCGCTGGCTTACTCTGTGGTGCTTGTTTACTTTTCAAAGGCAATGCCTTCCCATTTTACTGGGATTTACGCCTTGGTGCTAGTCGCCAGCCCCTGGCCTATGGAAGGCGGGTTTGGGGTAGTCACGGCACGGGCCCCGATGACGGGTCGTGACAAATTGGTATCAGAGGCGGTCGGTTCTACCGCAGACTCTGATCTTTCTTCAATGTAAAGAAATAGTGTTTAGAGTATTTAGTGTGGTTATCAGTCCAGGGAGTCCAGTGTTGGTGCGGCGGCCGACGTATCCATACACCAGGACCCTGACTTCTGAATTCTGACTTAATGCATGAAAACATTGATTGCATGTGTGTTTCAAGTTTTCTTTGTAATTACTTGTGTCAGCTCACCAGGTATACTGTTCTGACCGTGGCGCACTTTTTTCCTTTTCAGGATGGCCCCACGACGGCAGCCAGCTTGGGTTCCGAGAGTAGAGCGCGACGGCAGCCCGCCGAGCGACGAGGCCTCGGTACAGGGCTCGTTGACAGCAGAGGCACCGATGGTACCTTTACCCGCTGAGCCCCCGATGCTTCCAGCACTGACCGCTGACGATGCAAGACACCTCGGGGCTCTGCACGAGTTCCAGCGCCAGCGACCACCCAGGTTTCGTGGGGAGACGGACCCCCAGGAAGCTGAGGACTGGCTGGAGGCGGTCATCTGAGTTTTCAGGCTAGTGAGGACACCGACAGACCTCATGGTGATCCTCGCGGAGAGCCTACTGCACGCAGTAGCAGGATGATGGTGGAGCCTGATGCTCCAGGTGCAAGATGATGCCTCTCTCATCTGGACGGACTTCGAGAGCCTCTTTCGCTCAGAGTTCTTCCCGGCCACCCTCCGTGTGGTGCGCATTCAGGATCTTCTTCAGCTGCGGCAGGGCAGCTTGACGGTCACCAAGTACTCGGCGAGGTTCACCAATCTTTCTCGCTACTCGACCGACATGGTACGGGACCGCTTCTTCTGGGCCCGGACCTTCGAGCAGGGATTGAGACACGAGATCAGGGCATCGCTGATCTCCCTCAGCATCCCGACCCAGGCAGGGGTGCTAGAGCGAGCCCTTCTGATCGAGAGCTTTCTGGCTGAGTCCACAGCGAGACCTACCACAGGGCGGCAGGTAGCAGAGTCTTCGGCAGCGGGTAGCCGACGGATGACTCAGGGTTCCAGGCAAGCCAGACCTTCCGGCAGACGACCTCGGGACACTGGCTCAGCAGTGCGGGGCACACAGCGCGGAGCCACTCTTCCGAGAGGCAGGCAGTGCTACGCATACGGTGGGCAGGGCCACATGGCTCATGACTGTCCGACCCGACGAACCGAGGAGCAGCAGATGGTGGAGGGGCCACCCAGGCAGAGGCAGAGGGTCGACCGTGGCGGTCCGCAGAGAGGAGGCGGACGAGGCAGATGAGCTGGCCGAGCAGCAGGTGGTGGGTGACGCTATGATGCTCTGACACCACCCCCACTAGGAGGCCCGCCCCGACCACAGGGAACTGGCGGGCAGAGACAGGCACAGCTCCAGGCAGCAGAGGCCTACGACCACGGCGCGCCAGAGATGATTCGAGGTACGATCTGTGTCTATTCCACCCTTTCTGCAGTTCTTATAGAAACAGGAGTGAGTCACCATTTCATAGACGCTTCCCTTGTTCAGAGCTCGTAGATTCCGACAGAGCCGTTGGCTCGATCCTTACGGTTAGAGACTCCTACGGGAGTAGAATCGACGATTACGCACTGGTGCCGGTAGTGTGAGCCTACTCTAGGAGGCGAGAGCTTCGACTGGGATCTTCTTGTAGCGGCGTCGAGGCCTTACGACATCATCTTGGTCATGAATTGGTTATCTACGGTCCATGCACATATTGACTGCATTAGGCGCAAGGTTCGATGTGTGCGCACCGATGGGAGCAGGTTCACCTTCACCGGCGAGAAGGGAGCCTTCACAGCACTGGATGGACTCACACAGCGGAGAGGGCAGCCCATCACTCATCATTTGGCTAGCCTCATCCTTGGAGCAGTTGACGTGCAGAGTCCTAGTTTTCCTACAGTGGTGGATCAGTATGCGGACGTCTTCCCCGACAACGTTCCAGGACTACCTCCTCGCAGAGAGGTAGACTTTTACATTGGCATGTACCCCGGGACAGAACTGATATCCACTCCAACATATCGAATGGCCCCCGCCAAGCTTTGAGAGCTACGGGTACAGTTGTATGACCTGTAGGGAAAGGGGTTCATCCAACCCAGTGTTTCGCCCTGGGCTTCGCCAATATTGTTCGCCAAGAAGGCGGACGGGATCGTGCGACTGTGAGTCGATTATCTTCGCCTGAACCATGTGACAGTGAGGAACAAGTATCTGCTACCCAGGATTGATGACCTCTTAGATCAGCTCAAGGGAGCATGGTGGTTCTCGAAGATAGACCTCAGGTCAGGCTATCATCATCTCAGAGTTCGAGACGAGGACGTGTAGAATACGGCCTTTAGGTGTCGGTATGGCCACTATGAGTTCTTGGTTATGCCTTTCGGCATAACCAACGCTCCAGTAGTGTTCATGAGCCTCATGAACAGGATCTTCCAGCCATACCTCGATCGATTTGTCGTGGTCTTCATCGACGACATTTTCATGTACTCGACCACCAAGGAGGAGCACGCCTACCACTAGCGGGTTGTACTAGACACACTCCGAGAGCAGCAGCTTTGTGGAAAGCTCTTGAAGTGCCAGTTCTGGTTATGTGAGGTCCACTTCTGGGGGCACGTCATTTCTGAGGCGGGAGTTGCTGTGGATCTCGTGAAGATCAAGGCAGTGCAAGCTTGGGAGCCACCCAGGAGCGTGACGGAGGTGCAAAGTTTCTTGGGTCTAGCCGGATACTGTCAGAGATTTGTTCCAGACTTCTCCAGAGTTGCGGCGCCACTCTCATCTTTAACGAATAATGGGAAACCCTTTGTGTGGTCAGACAGATGTCAGCAGATCTTTCAGGAGCTGAGACAGAGATTGACCAGTGCACCTATCTTGAGGTTGCCTGAGGAGGGAGTTGGATACATAGTCTACTGCGATGCATCAAGGACCGGACTTGGGTGTGTCCTGATGCAGGAGGAGGCTATGATTGCCTATGGATCACGTCATTTGAGGCCGCATGAGCAGAACTACGCTACCCATGACCTGGAATTAGCAGCAGTGGTCTTCGTTCTGAAGACATGGCGGCACTATCTGATGGGCGAGCGCTTTACAGTCTTTTTTGACCACCAGAGTCTGAGGTACATCTTCTCGCAGAAGGACCTGAACCTGAGACAATAGCGATGGCTCGAGTTCCTCCAGGACTATGACTTTGAGATAGTCTATTATCATGGGAAAGGGAACGTGGTAGCCGATGCCCTCAGCAGGAGGACAGGAATCCAGTTACTTGAGAAGGCGACAGAGCAGCTAGCCGCCTTGCAGATATCCTTCTTGGATAGGGATGGAGCAGCCTTCCTTCAGTCTCTCACAGTCACTCCTCCACTACTTTAGTGGTTCAGATAGGCACAGCGTGAGGTTGCTGACTGTGAGACGTGGCGTGCACAGATATCCTCGGGACAGGCACCTGATGGCTTCTCCTTTGGAGCAGATCATGACATCCTTTTCAGAGGACGTACCTTGGTACCAGTCACTTTATGAGAGGAGGTGCTGGGAGAGTTTCACACTTCTCCTTTGGCGGTACATCTTGGAGTGGCGAAGATGTACCAGGATCTCAGAAGACAGCACTGGTGGCCAGGCATGAAGAAGGATGTGGCAGAGTTCATTTCACGTTGCCTCACCTACCAGCAGGTGAAGGCAGAGCACCAGGTACCAGCAGGCATGGTACAACCCTTGGAGGTCCCGGAGTGGAAGTGGGATGGGATATCTATGGACTTCATGACTGGACTTCCACGCACATCCAGAGGTCACGACTCCATTTGGGTGATTGTTGACCGACTAACCAATTCGACACACTTCTTACCCCTCAGAGAGCAGGGATCAGTGGAGAGATTGGGGCGTCTCTACGTTCAGGAGATTGTACGGATTCACGGTGTGCCATCGACTATCCTCTCTTATCGGGACGCTCGTTTTACTTCCCATCTTTGGAAGGGGTTGCAGGAGGCGTTCGGGACGCGGCTACGTCTGAGCGCCGCCTTTCACACTCAGACGGATGGTCAGACGGAGAGGACCATTCAGACTCTCAAGGACATGCTCCGTGCATGTGTCCTCGACATTGGTCGCAGCTGGGAGGACCACCTACCCTTGGTGAAGTTCGCGTACAACAACATCTACCACTCCACCATCGGGATGGCACCATACGAGGCGTTGTATGGCAGGACTTGCAGATCTCATTTGTGCTAGACAGACCCTGGGAAGTCATCACTTGGGGGACCAGAGATGGTCTGGGCCATGAAAGAGAAGGTCCAGGTCATCCAGGAGTGGATGAGGACAGCTCAGAGCCGGCAGAAGTCATATGCCGACAGGAGGTGAAGGCCACTAGAGTTCGAGGATGGCGACCACAACTTCTTGCGGGTCTCACCTCGACGTGGTTTGTGGAGATTTGGCCGAGGCGACAAGTTGTCTCCACGCTTCATCGGGCCTTTCTAGGTCCTTAGCAGGATTGGCGAGGTGGATTATCGCCTGGATCTACAACCTCAGTTGCACCGGGTGCACGACGTCTTCCACGTATCTCAGCTGAGGAGATACGTGCACGACCCGACGCACATCATTGACCATGGGGATCTAGACGTGGATGATGGGTCGGCTTATGCAGAGGTCCTAGTGGAGAAAGAGGATTGACAGGAGCGGGTCCTACGTGGGTGATTGTTTCCTCTTGTGCGAATCAGATGGAAGCACGAGAACCTCCAGGAGAGCACATGGGAGCGGGAGGCTCAGATACGTGCTTAGTACCCGCATTTGGTTCCCTAGATTATGATGTATCTTTACGGGGATGTAAAGCCCTGAGGTGGGAGTAATGTAATGACCCGTAAATTTCAAAGAAATTTTTTTACTTAATTTTATTTGGAATTTTACAAGAACGCAATTTCTGATAGCACCTGATTCCGAGGCCCGGTGTGCCCGAAATCATTTTCCGAAGTTTGGATCGGGTACGTTCAGTGAACGGATGAGCAGGTTTTTCTAACATTTTAACCGGTGCCCGGAATCGAATTCTGAGGGCACCGATGAAATCGCAGCGCCGGTATTCGCTTAGAAACGCCTCTTCCGGAGTTGCGTTTGCTCGGGTGTGGTTTTTAATTATGGGGCTTAAAGTTAAGAAATAAAATAATTTTGCGAAAAATTTATTTTATTTCACTTAAGCCACTTGGAAGCCACTTGAAGCCACTTAATAGCGACTTAAACTGGGTTAAAACGGATAGGGTGCTATCCAGAAATATCCTACCCCCTTAGTAGGATATTTGTGAGATGAGGCCCGCACGAGCCCCGCCGTTTCTTTCTGCTAAGTAACGCACCCGCGAAAACCCGTCATTATGAAAGTCAACTGACGCGTTTTCCTAAATCCTTAACGCACCATTTAATTGGGAGGTTTATTTCGTGAATTAAATGGGAGGTTTCTTTCACTGAATTAATTTAACAAATTGATGGGTCGTTACTTACCTTTTTCGTTTGTTGGCGTAATAATAAAATAAGACCAACAAGTCTTTTTGGAGGATTACTCGTTGAAAGGTTTTGTCAGAGATTCTTGTGCCTTCATCCTCCCTCACGAAGAACGCGAAGAACGCGAAGAACGCGAAGAACGTCGTCACCCTCGGAGTTGGAAGACACTTCATCCGAGACATTCTTCCACGCCCCGGTCTCCGATCACCACCTGCTTGAGGTAAGAGTCTTGGATTTTTCTTTTTAATCTCCCTAGTGGTTTTTTTACCGAAACACGGATTTAATTATTTATAGTTAAATCTGTTGTTTCTTGGTCCATTGAGTTCACCGACTCAATGCCGGATTCCGCGACGACGCAACGCCCTTCCGCGACGACGCGATGATCCCCTCCATCCGCGAAGAACATATCCGCGAAGAACGTGCGTACGACGACGACTTCGAGGTAGTGGTTGTTGTGAATAATTCCTTTTTCCCATGTTGTTTCCGTTCAAAATGAAGAACCCGATTCATAAAACAATTTTATTTCATTAAAAATTGTTTTCAGATATGAATTCATTTGTTGAATAAATCCTCCGTAGTTTTTATCTAATGCGGAGGGTGCGGGCCAAACGAACACGGCCCGGCAAACCTCCGCCGTTCTTCGTTGTCAGGCGGATTTGACGGGCAATGACGGAACGTGCCGCAACAGGAATTTGATGGTTTCGCAGTGAAGAGCGGGTCCCGGGAGGAGCAGCGACACAGACGGGAACAGAATCGGACCAACGGAGCGACTCTGGGGGCCCGCGGAAGCCGCCGGCGGTGCGGGTCACCGGCGCGGCGGCGCCGGCAGCCGGAAGCGGCGGCGCCCCGGCGCGCCGCCGGACAAGGCCGGCGCGGCTGAACATGCGGCGGCGGGGCCCGCTGTCCCGCGGCCGCGCTGGTCCAGTGCACACGGACGTGGAAAAGCCGCGTCCGGCTGTCCAGGGCGACACCCCACGGGTGCCGCGGGGTTGTCATGCGGGGGCGTCGGCTCCCCCCCGCGTCGCTCGGCTGTCTAGGGCGACACCCCGCAGGTGCCGCGGGGGTGTCAGGTGGGGGCGGCAGCTCCCCCCCCCCCCCCCCGCATCGCCCAGCCGGGCCGGACCGGGTCCGGCCGGTCGGACCGGGATCGGCCGACCTAGGGGGGGTCAGGCCGGGTCGGCCCAGGCCCGGACCCCCCCCCCCCCGTCTTCGGACCGTTTCGGTCAAATACACGTAATGTGAGCTACGGGCCTCCAAACGACGCGCCGTCAGAGGCAACGTGATCCTTGGATCAAGACGGTCGTTTCGGTATATTGCACTCAAGGTTTCAAAATACTTTGAGTTCGGCCGGGTTGGTTCGTACACGAAACCAACCGGGCCCTCGGAGCGGAAACGCTCATATCTTGAGCTACGGACGTCCGATTGACATGCCGTCAGCTTTGGTGGATTCCTCTAAGTGAAAAGGATCTTTTGGATCACTCCACCCGAGGTTTGGACGCAGGTGGAGTATGGTCGGGTTGGTTTTGCCTTAAAAACCAACTAGGCCCCTAGGACGAAAAAAGCCAATAACTCTCAGACCGGGTGTCCAATTGACGCGCCGTCTGCGACGTTTAGTTCATGTTGACGATACAAAACTTTTGGATAGATCAACTTCGGACTTTGTGACATTTGATGTATCGGCCTCTCGGGTCGTGGAGCGGACCCTCCCGAACGAGCTTGCTGTGTGCAGGAACCCGGGAGCTGGCTGTGACTGCTACTTCGACAGCGACGACCGTGCAAAGATCCTCAGTGGACTGCGGCGACGACCGTGCAGAGATCCTCAGTGGACTGCACCGACGACTGTGCAGAGATCCTCAGTGGACTGCGATGACTACTGCACTCAGCGATCCTACGTGGATCAGTGCTACATGTCCTGTGTGGGCCCGATCCTGTGTGGGTCCGATCCTGTGTGGGTCAGCGCTCAGCAGTTCTGTGTGAGCCAGCGCCTATAGGTCCTGTGTGGGCCCGATCCTGTGTGGGTCTTGCGGGGTTTAGTTACCTATCGATCCTTTGTGGGTCCGACGACTTAGATGGATCAGTGATCATCTTTATCGTCATCCAAAGAAGTATACCTGTGTGAGTTGAATCTTGAGTTACTCTCCTTTGTGGATTGTGTTGAGCTATCCTGTGTGGATTTACTGTTTATTCTTTTTTTGTGGATTGTGTTGAGCTATCCTATGTGGATTTACTGTTTACTATCCTTTGTGGATTGTGTTATGCTATCCTGTGTGGGTTAACGTTTTCTTTCCTGTGTGGACTGGGTTGTGCTTGGGCTCAGACGTTGGATCCGAACGGGAGTTGATGACTTAGGTATATGTAAGGGCATATACCTAATCTGTGTCAGATGTTACTTTGTGATTGTATCTTTCCTTGTGGATTATCCTTTGTGGATTTCGGGAGACCTTAGGGGGTTTCGGGGTCCCTACTGAGTAGCTTATACTCACCCCTGCACGGGCTATGCCCGCACTACGTTGTGTTGGTTGCAGACGACAGACAGTGCTGATTGTGATGGAAACGTTCAGAGCAGGAGAGTACCTAGAGGTGGACCACTGGGCGGGACGTACTCGGAGTGGTCAGGTGGACCCGAGGAGCAGTGGAAGCTATCTGTACCCACCCTTCAGGTGGGACTTCCAGAGGATAGCTCGATGTTGTGGCTTTTCCTTTCAGTTTCTGTTTTTCCTTTCAGTTGTACTTTACAGTTGGGATTGTATTTCCGGCCCCTTTTACTTTCATAACAGCTTGTACAGTTTTTTACTATGTGTTTACTTTTCCGCTTGTTTACTCTGTGGTGCTTGTTTACTTTTCAAAGGCAATGCCATACCATTTTACTGGGATTTACTCCTTGGTGCTAGTTACCAGACCCTGGCCTATGGAAGGCGGGCTTGGGGTAGTCACGACACGGGCCCTGAGGACGTGTCGTGAAAATTAGTGTTAATGAGTCTTATGAACAGTATCTTCCATCTTTACCTCGATTTCTTTGTCGTAGCCTTCATCGACGACATTCTGATCTACTTGACTACTGAGGTAGAGCATGCCTACAATTTTCAGGTAATACTGGACACACTCTGAGAGAACCAACAATATGGTATGCTCTCAATGTGCCAGTTTTGGATTCAAGAGGTTAACTTATTGGGACACATCATCTCGGAGGCTGGAGTTGCAATGGATACAGCGATGATTGAGGTGGTACATTCTTGGGAGCCACCCAGGAGTGTGATGGAGGTACGAAGTTTCCTGGGCTTGGATGGTTACATTTAGAGATTCGTTCCAGACTTCTCCAGAGTTTCAGCACCACTATCAGCCGTTACAAAGAAGGGGAAACCATTCTTTCGGTCGGAGAGATGCCAGCAGAGCTTTCAGGAGCTGACGCAGAGGCTGACTAGTTGTCCCTTCTCGAGCCTTCAAAAGGGAGGCGCAGGGTATGTAGTTTACTACGATGTATCAGGGACCAGACTCGGGTGTGTCTTGATGCAGGAGCGAGCTGTGATCCCGTATGGTTTTCAGCATTTGAGACATTATGAGAAGAACTACACTACCCATGACCCAGAGTTAGTAGTAGTGGTCTTCGCCTTGAAGATGCGGCATCACTATTTGATGGGAGAACAGTTTACCATGTACTCTGATAACAAGATTCTTAGATATATCTTATCCTAGAAGGACCTGAACCTAAGACAGTGATGATGGCTTGAGTTTCTCCAGGACTATGACTTCGATATAGTCTATAATCTTAGGATGGAGAATGTTGTTGCGTATGCGCTCTGCAGGAGGACTGGCATTCAGCTGCTAGGAGAGGCGGCAGAACAGCTGGCTTCCTTAAAGATATCATTTCTGGATAGGGATGGTGCAGCCTATCTTCATTCTCTTATAGTCACACCTACACTTATTCAGCGATTCAGGGAGGCGCATCATGGAGACGCTGACTGCGAGACACGAAGGGATCAGATATCCACAGGGCAGGCACCTGATGGGTTTTTTGAAGGTGGGGTGCACGTCATCCTCTTCAAAAAACATACCATGGTACCAATTACACTGCAAGAAGAGGTGTTCGGGGAGTTCCACACATCCTCTATAGCGGTACATCTAGGAGTTGTGAAGATGTACGAGAACCTCAGATGAAAACATTGTTGGCCAAGTATGAAGAAGGTAGTAGAGGAGTTTGTCTCATGGTACCTCACTTGTTAGGAAATGACGGCAGAGCACGAAGTACCAGCAGGATTGGATCATCCTTTAGAGGTCCCAGAGAGGAAGTGGGATGGGATATCTATGGAATATTTTATAGGACTTCCACGTACATCTAGGAGTCACTATTCGATATGGGTGATCATTTACCGACTCACCAAGTCGTACCATTTACTATCGATCAAAGAGCAGGGATTAGTAGAGATATTGGGATTCCTGTATGTGCATGAGATAGTGCGTTTGAATGGAGTGCCTTATTCTATCATCTCAGACCATGAGACATGGTTTACTTCCCAGCTATAGAAGGGGTTGTAGGATTTTTTTGGGACACATCTTCGTCTGAGCACCGCCTTCCATCCTCAGACAGATGGCTAGACCGAGCGGACCGTCCAGACCCTCGAGGACATGCTATGCGCATGTGTCCTGGACTTTGGTCAATGTTGAGAGGATCACATACCTTTGGTGGAGTTTTCCTACAACAACAACTATCACTCCACCATAGGTATGGAACCTTTTGAGACCTTTTACGGGTGACCTTACAGGTCACTGCTGTTCTGGAAAGACGTAGGGGAGTTAGCACTAGTGGGACCAGAGATGGTACAGGATACCACATAGAAGGTGCAGATCATCTAGGAGTGTATGACTACTGCACAGAGCAAGAATACGTCCTATTCATATAGGAGACGAAGTCCTTTAGAATTCGCGGATGGCGACCAAATCTTTCTACGGGTCTCACCTCCGACGTGGTCTACAGAGATTTGGCTGAGGCAACAAGCTATCGTCGAGATTCATCAGTTCTTTCTAGGTCCTTGGCAGAGTAGGTGAGGTGGCTTACCACTTAGCTCTTCCACCTCAGTTGCACCGGGTGCATGACCTCTTCCACATATCTAGCTAAGGAGATATGTGAATGACCCATTCCACATCATCGACAATGGGGAGTTGGACATCGATGATGGGGAGAAATTCATGGAGGATCCATCGGAGATTGATGATTTATAGTAGCGGGTCCTACGTGGACAGTCAATACCTCTGGTGCGCATTTTTTTGCAGCACGAGAACCTCCTAGAGAGCACATGGGAGTGGGAGGCTCAGATGCGTGCTCAGAACCCCCATTTCATTCCTTAGTTAGAGTTGTAGCTTACGGGGACATAAATCCTAAGGTGGGGAGAATGTAAAGACCCAGAATTTCAAAGGGACGTTTTTTCTTAAATACATGGGAATTTTACGAGTCTATAGTTTCTGAAGGTGCTTGATTATGACGCCCGGTGTACCCGTAATCAAATTCTAATGTTATGTTCGGGTACGTTCATTAAATGTACATTTGGGATTTTATAACTTTTGAACTGGTGGTTAGAACTGAAATCTGAGGGCACCGTTGAACTCGCAGTGTCGGTGATTGCTTAGTGAGACCTTCACTGTATTTTCCATTTAAATAGAGCGGAAGATAGTTTTTGGGTTTTTAATAAAAAAATAAGACTTAACTTATTTTTATTCCATGGTGGTTAAAACTTCCAAAATGAGGATAATGTGGGGCCCGCCCACACATAACCTCTCTTGGGAGGATATTATTTGTTGAGACCCACCCGATGTTTTATCCTTTCTTGCAATCAAAGGGGTGGAGCCCACATGAGATTTAACCCCTTGTAACTCTCCATAAAGTGGGGGAAACATTTGAAATTCTTCACATTCCTTCCCTCATTAATGTGCCAAATTCACATGAATTAATTAATTGTTCATTAATTAATTATTTGAATTAATTTGAATTCATGCCAACAATAAGAAAATAGGAAAATCGATTATTTTATTTTGTTGGCACTTTCATCTGGTGGAGCCATGGAGAACATGAGAGAACATCCTCTCGATGAAGAAATCGAAGAACCATCAACATATTCTTCCCGCTTCAACCAGCTAAAGAAAGGGAAGCGAATCCCACGAACAAGGCCCACGAAATCTCCAACGAACATCATCTGCATCAAAGGAGAAGACATCACCCACAAAGAATGCTGCAAAGGACGATGTAACCTCATTCCACCACTAATGAGAGACAATCGAGGTATGTGTTGTTTTGTGTATGAATTTACCCTCCATACCCCGTCGTATGTTGTGTGCTTTGAGAACCTAATGATATCACCATAACGAAGAGGGTTCAGACCACATGAACATGGTCGGACCCTCCCCTTTTGTCGGTTCTTGATTGATGAAGATGGAGGCAGTACACACGGTGACCGAAAATGAGCAGGCCATGAAGAAAGCCATCAGCGCAAGTCCGATGGGTCACCACAAGTGAGCAACGCCGCCATTCCACGTTGAGAACGAAGCCGTGGCCAGGCGTTTCGTGGCGGTGCCGGAGGGGCGTGGTGCCGTCGCACTGCACTTGGAGAAAGGGTCGTGACCAGGAGGGTCACAGTGGTCAGAAGATGAGCATGTCATCGTCGCGTCGTGCAGAGGAACCAGGGACCGTGGCCAGGCCAGGCCGCAGTGAGTTCAGGCCGTGGAAGAGGGGGTGTGACATCGTCACACCACGGTGGAGGAACCAGGGCGGTCGGCTGAACCGGCCGCCAGTGCTCGCTAAAGGCGTGACCCAAAGGGTCCCGCGGTTACCTAGACCAGTGCTAGGATCCATTTACATTATGTACAACATGGGGCATGGAACCCCCCCCCCCCCATGGCGTGGGAAGATGGCGGGGCCACACGTCCGACCAGCATGCAGCTAGCCCGCCGGGCCTCAAGGCCAGCCGGCACGCGGTTTGCCCGCTGGGCCGCACGACCATGTCGCACGCGGCCGGTCGGCTAAGCCACACGGCCCGCTGGCCGGGCCACCCTAGGGACAAACCTATAAGGCCCCGACCTTAATCCTTACATAATATTGAATTAAATGAATAATGAACATTGAGTATCTTTTCAGGTTCAGAGTTTTCTAGAATTAGATCATAAATCATGAATTACATTGCACATTTAAACAAGGTGGTTACATAAAAGATAGTATTCGTTTTTTCCCATCAACGGAAACATATTTAAAATAGTACATGGATTCTTTCTTGGCACTTCTTTGACACTATCATCATATCATGAACCTTTCCCTTGACCTGTGAAAAACATTTCAAAAACATGGGATGAGCATAAAAAGCTCAGTAAGGGATATAAAAGTATGAAAAGAAAACATTAGTCCAGGAATGAAATCATACTTTACTAAAAAAACATAAGTATTTTAACATACCTCATCAAATAATGAATAAATCATAGAAATAATAAGGCATAAAGGTAACTTGATGCATTCATAACATTCTTACGTTGGGAGTAACCCTCTTGGTTACGTTCGGAATACCCATCACAGTATATTCCATAAATCTCTTCGGAAAAACCTTAACATTTAACCCATTCGTGGTACCTAGTGCATTGTAGAGCTATATCGGGTTCACCCACCTTTAGTTAATCATAGAACCACCCGTCTTCATAATAAATCACAAGATCCATAACATAATCGTATCACATAAAACATGCATAAAATAAACATAAAATTTCCACTTTTCAATCACAAGATATTAATAAAACACATTTATATAAAAACATTATGAAAACCAGTTTCAATACCAAAATAAAATAAGAGTAAAACATGGTATTTATTTTTCATTCAAAAAAAATTATGGCTTGTAGAGGAAGCCGAAACTCAAATAATGGTCACGGCGGCGGAGAAGTCGTTGTCGCCGCATACGTACGACAAGAAAAACATTACTTTTTGTCGTTTAGTAAAATGCTCCGTATAAAAATATTCCTTTTGAATAGAAGAAAATTCAAAGGGGTTTATACACCGTATAAAAGAAATTTGTGTATAAAACACAATATGCCTCAATGAAAGGAGATTGAGATGATGTCCCTTACAAGGACGGTATCCTTGGATTAATTATAAATGAATTACATAATTATGTGTGACAAACTAATACACAAAATATAAGTGGATATTAAGTGTAAAAAAGTCATATGACATTCACACATATTCATAGAACAACATATTCAAGGTGTATACGTTTATCCCAAAGAATCAAAATTGGGTTAAGAAGTTCCCTTGAAAAAATTTGACAGCCTAACGGCGTCACATCAAAATTCATAAAAAAGAGTTGATGAGAGATAAAAAGGGTATATCATCACATGGACATAAAATTTACATCTATAAGGATATATAAGAACATATAACAACATAATGGTATGTGAATTAAAATACATAACAAAATAAGTCTTTTAAAAAGAGGAGGGTGAAAGGTTCCCTTACCGACTGGGGTTACTTTCGAAACGTACACCGCATTGAAGAAGGGCCATACAATGAATATGTAAATACCCATAAATGAAATTATATTACACAAGGAGTATAATAATGGGAAGTAAATACACCACTCTAAGGAAATGGCATCAAATTTAGCATAAATTTCACGGTACTAAAAGTGAGATGAAAAATCTCTTACGAAAACTCGGCAGCCTAATGGGGCCACATAAAATGTCCAAAAATGGAATGATGAGATATAATAGGGTCTCTCATCATATTACAATAAAATTTACAGAAAGAGGAATATAAAATAACATCCCCCATAATAACGAAGAGGAGCTTAAAATAAGTGACATAAAGGAGAGTATTTAAAAAGGAAGAGAGAGGTTAGATCTCTTATGAAAATTCAGCATCCTAACAGCGCCACTCAAAACATCAAAAATGAATTGATGAGAAAAAAAAGGGTCTCTAATAATATGAACATAAAATGTACAGTATGATTAATATTAAATAACATCCCAATCATAATAAATATGAGCTTAAAAGGAATGATATAAAAGAGTGCACTTAAAAAGAAAGAGTGTGGTAGGATCTCTTACTTCGTGTCCGACATGACTCGATTGTTCTTTAATCTCTTGAATAATAAAATTTGGTCAATTTATAATTTCATAAATACCTAATTTAAAGATTTTTATTCAGTTAATATCACATATTATAAGGTTATAATAATTGGTTAATAAAGTGAGTTCATATTAGACGTTTTTGTCGATGTTCGGTACATGAGTAAAAATCGAACATGTTGGAAAAGAATTTTCCATGTAGTTATAGGTACATCATATCCAGAATAGTATTGATGTTTTAAATATCATATATATCCATTATATATTCATTTTATACTATTCCATAGCATTTGGAGATAAAAAATTAAATGCACTGTTCATGGAGATGGTAGGTCGTATGTACGCATGAACGCTACTTTCATTTTTTGTCATATTAATGGAATTAAAACAAAATGAGATATATATATATTATAATTCCAGAATGATATCCATCATTTAGATGTAATATATTACATATATATCCATTATATATATGTACTTATAATAGTACATAACATTTGGAGGTAAGAAATAAAATGTACCGTTCATGGAGACGGTAAGTCGTACGTAAGCATGAACGCTACTTTCATTTTTTTTATTCAATGGAATTAAATAATAATGATATAAATGTATATTATAATTACAGTAGTATATAATATGAAATACCATTAATTCCATCCTTTATACGTCCCACATATGTCATTAACGAATCAAATCACTTTGAGGGCCGGTAGTCTGCACTTCCTAAAATGAAGATATCGTGTTTACCCATAATGGAAACCATAAAGGTATGCCATAAATAAAAAATACAAAAGATTAAGGAAAACATAAACATATTATATATCATATATAAATATAGTGACATCTTAATGGCCACCTATTAAGGTGTTAAAATGTTATTGAACAATCATCGTTTAATGAGGGAGTAATTCTCCATCCACAGCAACAGTATGTTCTTTAACCATTAGAAGGAGGTGTGTGAAAGTGTAGCTCTAATACTTCTTATAAAAACATACTAGTATATTTAAGATACTGGGTTTGTTACAAAAGAAATGAATAAAAAGATTTTAGGGGGTTGGAGAGGCAAAATAAAACAAAAGAACACAAGTGAAGACATTACCTTAAAATCGGGTATATCTCTTTGATTTGAGCTCAAAGGCTTACTTGGGAAGACTTCTGCCCAAAGTTAGGCTTCTAGGAGTAATATAGGGATGTGGAGAGACAAAATGAACAGGGGTTGGCCGAGACAAAGGCTTGAGAGGTGTGGGTAAGGTGGTATAGTTGGGGGCCTTTTATTATATGAGAGGAGGGGCACTCTTGGAAAGTTACAAAGTGTTACTTTATTTTCAAATGAGTTTCGGATTTTAATGGTCCCAAATTGGTGTATTTCGAGGATAAGGTGGTAAGGGTTAGAAATATACTCATACAATAGGTCTTGGACAATTGTGCGTTATATTGTTAACATTATCTTCTCTTTTTATTTTAATCCTTTATTAATGAGGTAATCATTGCATCACCATGATTTCATAAATAATTTAATTTATTTAATGTCTAAAAATTATAAAAAAATATCATGATGTAGGAAATATTTTTATCTTTCTAATTAATATTTATAGTTAAACATATGACTTGTATAACCCCATTTAAAAATTCTTTTAGTAAAACAACTCATGCTTGTGACATTTTTATTTTAACTATAAATAAAATGTTATTTATGTCATTTTCCTACCAAAGTGGCTCCATAGGGTCCCGATGTTGACCCATTGATTGTCTCGGTTGGCCATGGGACATCCAATGAGGTTAGGACTTGTGTCTAGGTCATTTCATAATATTAAAATATTATTTTTACCTTAAATTACAATAATTACCTCTAATCGCGATTAAAACTTAAAAGTTACTATTCACCAAAAAAATTATCTTAATACAATTGAACCACATTTTACCTCTTAATGACAACCATTTATGTCAGATTTATGAAATTCAAATCACATAGGTGGTAACATTTCATTTAAACGACAAATCAGTTTTTTAAGTACCACTTTGTGGTTTCACTATTCATCAAAAATTGAAGTTTTCCAGAAAAATACCAAAAATTCACCCTATGCTATATTTGATATTCTGAATTCAAAAATGATGTATATTTTACAAAATTGAAAACATATAAGTTACATTAATTAATTTAATAATTAATTCCCGATGTAAGAGCAAATAGCGTGTTTTTATGAAACAATAAGTATCAAAATATTGACACTGGTTTAAGTCCAATTTCAAGATGAAATTAATTCCAACCACCACTATTAGATTAAATGGTAAAAATATATTCTAATTTCACTTTAAAACCAATTAAAAATTTAATCTAATAATATAAATAGATTAGATTAAAAAGTGGTTTTGAATTAAAATACAACATTTTTCATTATTCATTAAAAATGAATTTTATCAGAAAAATACAAAACATTACACAAAGTAAATTTTGATGTCCCGATTCTAAAGAAGAATTTTATTTTGTCAAATATAACACATAAAATTTTCAAAATGAGTATTTAAAAGATTTTCTCTATCAAAAGGCTGTTGATCGCCCATTTAATGAATATTAGAATGTTTTCTCATAAAATTGGATTCATTCGCATTTTTAATCCTCTAACATTTATTGTGAAAAGTAAAAATATTTGACAAACATATATAATAATTTTGTAGTTAGTTCTGTTCATTCCTGCCATTACAACATCTAGGCATTAACTACCATTTAAAATAATATTATTTTATTATTAGAGTGCAACGCAAGATTCCCAAGAAACTCGTTATTGCATATTGGGTACGCCATCGAGCATAGCATCCCATTTAAAGTAATATTAATATTTTATTCACAAATATGGATAAATGTGAAAATTCCATATTCTTTATTTACCTGGGGTGTTACATCCTTCCCCCTTTTGGGAATTGTGACTTCTCAATTTTAAAATTGGGCTTGGAAACTTCATTGAAAATCCCACATCGGAACAAGAGTCAGTAAAACAATCACTTTAAAATAAAGAAAGAGAAGTACAAAGGTCACCCTAGTTAACCCATAATAGGATTCCATGTAGGAAAACATGGATATGGAGGAAAAGACAAAGGGTCATGTTCTGAGGGAGAGTGAGTGTAAACATGTCTAGGAGAAAGTTATCCATAAGAAAATCACAACCTTGTGATGGGTTAAACGGTATTCGATTCCCCAGTATGAAAAGCTAACAGACAAAATTTTTGTTTTATGTTACTCTTCATTGAAGAATTTATTTTTGAGCATAACTGAATCATAATAAAACATACTTACTTGTCACGTAGACTTTCAACTTTTACTAGATTCCTTAATCAAACTCATATTTTCTCCAAAAGACGAGTATTTAGGAAGACTTGTTTGCATTAAGAGTACTATAATCAACTTCATGAGAATCACATAATCCACAAAAGAGAACTATATATTTCCCATGGCTTTAGACAAAATCAAAAACCAAAATTGTTAGTATGAGATCAGATAATCCACAAAACTATAATATTTTATAAAAATAAAATCTATTCTTAATCTCCAAAATTTGTCCAAAAAAACCTAAAGTTCAACGAAGACCATTCGATAATCAATTATCCATAAAATTATTCAAAGTAAAACAAACTAATATTGAAAACCAAATATTTTAAGGATTTAATCACATAGTCTTCCAAGGTACAAATTAACTTTTATCTCCAAAAAACATTAGTTTCTCTAAAATTCTCATATTGAAAAGTAATTAACCTAATCACATATCCTCGATGATAGGTTAATAATTTCCATAGATAACCCAATATAAACTTACTCTTGATTCCTAAAATCATCTAACTAAAAAATAATTAGTCAAACGAACTAGGGACTTCATGGAGTCCAGTGGTAGGTGATAAATACCAGTCGCACTTTGGTTGTGGGTTCGATTCCCGCAGCTTTGTTTGACGCGACGGGTTGTCACACGGTCTGTGTTTTGTCCTTTTTCCAAAACTATATAATTCTTAAAACATTCCCCAAAATGAGATAAATTAATCAAAAATAAACATAACATATTTTAACATCATGTTTATCTCATGCCTTTCATTTTCCATCATAATATATAATAACCCATAATTACCACAAAAATAAATATCATATAAACCCTAATGGTTAACTTTATAATTATTACCTAAATGTCCACATCGATTGGTCATCTCGTACATGATGCATTACAGAACATAGCAAGGTACAAGTGGTTGATCATGACTCCATGATAGTTGGTTTAGAACAACCACGAGTTTCCGAATTGAATCCATCATTTCATCCAGTCTCTTAATCAGAGAACCACCACAGTTTCCTTCAAACCTATTGTCACTTTGGTGCCTACTAGATCCATCCATTCACTAAAAATAGAAATGTCAGTATGAGTATATCATCAAAACCGTCATGTACTAATGAGGAAGATAAACACTAACATATACTTACTCATTTACTTTATCTAAAACTAAGACTCTTTGTGAAATCCTAACCATTATGGTAATGTCACTTATGCCTAGAGAATACCCTAACCTCTAGAGTTATCTACACCAACCTCTGATACCAACTATAAAGCCCATGCCTTAAACCATACATAATATTGAATTAAATGAATAATTCACATTTATGATCTTTTCAGGTTTAGAGTTTTAGAGAATTAGATCATAAATCATGAATTACAATCCACATTTAAAAAAATTGGTTTCATAATAGATAGTATTCATTTTTCCCATAAATGGAATCATATTTAAAATAAAACATGGATTATTTCTTGACTCTTCCATGACACTATCATCATATCATGCTCCTTTCCCTTGACCTGTGAAAAACATTTCAAAAACATGGGATGAGCATAAAAAGCTCAGTAAGGGATATAAAAGTGTGAAAAGAAAACATTAGTCCATGTATGAAATCATACATTACTCATTAAACGTAATCATTTTAACATACCTCATCAAATCACGAATAAATCATAGAAATAATAAGGCATAAAGGTAACATGAGGCATTCATAACATTCTTACGCAGGGAGTAACCCACTTGGTTATGTTTGGAATACCCATCACAGTATATTCCCTAAATCTCTTCGGAGAAACCTTAATGTTTAACCCCTTCGCGTTACCCAATGCATTGGAGAGCTATATCGGGCTCACCCACCATTAGTTTATCATGGAACCACCCGTCTTCATAATAATGCCAAAAAACCATAACATAATCGTATCACATAAAACATTTATAAAGGAAACATAACATTTCCACTTTTCAATCACATGATATCACTAAAAC
The DNA here is from genome assembly GCA_963277665.1 of Viscum album. Lineage (NCBI taxonomy): Eukaryota > Viridiplantae > Streptophyta > Magnoliopsida > Santalales > Viscaceae > Viscum > Viscum album. Next base: position 824,069,238 of record OY728151.1, read on the forward strand.
TCCTTGATATAAAAACATTATGAAACCCATTTTCAACACCAAAATAAAAGAATAGTAAAACATGGTATTCATTTTTAATTCAAAAAAAGTTATGGCTTGTAGAGGAAGTCAAAACTCAAATAATGGTCATGGCGGTGGAGAAGTCGTTGTTGCCGCATACATACGACAAGAAAAACATTCCTTTTTGTTGTTTAGTAAAATTCTTCGTATAAAAAGATTTATTTTGAATAAAAAAAAGTAAAATGGGTTTATACACCATATAAAAGAAATTTTTGTATAAAACCAAATATGCCTCAATGAAAGGAGATTGAGACGATGTCCCTTGCAAATACGATATCCTTGTATTAAGGATAAATCAATTACATAATTATGTGTGGTAAACGAATACACCAAATATAAGTGGATATTATGTGTAAAACAATCAGAGTACTTTCACACATATTCATAGAATGACATATTCAAGGAGTACAAGTTTTTCTTAAAGAATCCAAATTGGGTTAAGAAGTTCCCTTGCAAAAATTTGACAGCCTAACGGCGTCACATCAAAATTCCAAAAAAAGAGTTGATGAGAGATAAAAAGGGTATCTAATCACTTGGACATAAAATTTACATCAATAAGGATATATAAGAACATATACCAACATAATAGTATGTGAATTAAAAGACATAACAAAATAAGTCTTTTAAAAAGAGAAGGGTGAAAGGTTCCCTTACCGACTTGGGTTACTTTCGAAACGTACACCCCATTGAAGAAGGCTAATACAATGAATTTGTAAATACCCATAAATGAAATTATATTAAAGAAAGAGGATAATAATGGTAAATGAATACACAAATCAAAGGAAATGGTGGAAAATGTAGCATAAATATCACGGGACTAAAAGTGAGATGAAAAATCCCTCAAGAAAACTCGACAGCCTAATGACGCCACTTAAAACTTCAAAAAATGGATTGATGAGACCAAATAGGGTCTCTCATCATATTATAATAAAATTTATAGAAATAGGAATATAAACGAAAATCCCCCATAATAACAAATAGGAGATTAAAAGAAGTGACATAAAGGAGAGTACTTAAAAAGGAAGAGATAGGTTAGATCTCTTATGAAAATGCGGCAGCCTAACGGCACCACTCAAAACATACAAAATGGATTGATGAGAGAAAATAGGGTCTCTCATCATATGAAAAAAATAGTACAGTAGGAGTAATATAAAAGAACATCCCAATAATAAGAAAGTTTATCTTAAAAGGAATGACATAAAAGAGTGTACTTAAAAAGAAAGAGAGGGGTAGGATCCCTTACCTCGTGTCCGACAAGACTCGATCATTCATTAATATCCTGAATAATAAAATTTGGTCAATTTATAATTTCTTAAGGACCTAAATTAAAGATTATTATTCAGTTAATATCACATATTATAAGGTTATAATAATGGGTTCATAAAGTGAGTTCATATCAGACATTTTTGTCGATGTTCGGTACATGAGTAAAAATCGAACATGTTGGAAAAGAATTTTCCATGTAGTTTTAGGTACATCATATCTAAAATAGTATTGACGTTTTAAATATCATATATATCCAGTATATATTCACTTTATAATATTCCATAGCATTTGGAGATAAAAAATTAAATGCACCATTCATGGAGACGGTAGGCCGTACATATGCATGAACGCTACTTTCATTTTTTGTCATATTAATGGAATTAAAACAAAATGAGAGATATATATATATTATAATTACAGAATGATATCCATCATTTAGATGTAATATATTACATATATATCCATTATATATATGTATTTATAATAGTACATATCATTTGTAGATAAGAAATGAAATGTACCGTTCATGGAGACGGGAAGCCGTACGTACGAATGAACGCTACATTCATTTCTTTTTTTTTTTGTATTCAATGAAATTAAATAATATTTATATAAAGGTATATTATAATTCCAGTAGGATATAATATGTAATACCATTAATTCTATCCTTTATACCTCTCACATATGGCATTAACAAATCAAATCATTTTGAGTGGGCGGTAGTCCGCACTTCCTAAAATGAAGATATCACGTTTATCTATAATGGAAACCATAAAGGTATGCCATAAATGAAAAATACAGAAGTTTAAGGAAAAAATAAAAATATTATATATCATATATAAATATAGTTACATCTTAATGGCCCCCATTGAAGGTGTTAAAATAATATTGAACAATTATCGTTTCGTGAGGAAGTAATTCGCCATCCATAGAAACAGTATGATATTTAACCATTAGACGGAGGTGTATGAAAGTGTAGATCGAATAATTCTTATAAAAAAATCTTAGTATATTGAATATACAGTGTTTTTTACAAAATAAATTAATAAAAAGAGTTTAGGGGGTTGTAGAAGCAAAATAAAACAAAAGAACAAAAGTGAAGACATTACCTTAAAATCGGGTATCTCTCATTGATTTGAGCTGAAAGGCTTACTTGAGAAAACTTCTGCCCAATGTGAGGCTTCTAGGAGTAATAGAGGGATGTGGGTAAGGTTCTAGAGGTGGGGGCTTTTTATAAGAGGAGAGGAGGGGCACTCTTGGAAAGTTACAAAATGTTACTTTATTTTCAAATGCGTTTCGGATTTTAAAAGTCCCAAATTGATTTATTTTGAGGATAAGGTGGTAAGGGTTCGAAATATACTCATAAAATATGACTTTGACAAATGTATGTTATAGTTTTAACATTATCTTTTCATTTTATTTAAAGCCTTTATTAATGAGGTAATCGTTGCATCATCCTGATGTCATAAATAATTTAATTTATTTAATGTCTAATAATTATAAAAAAATATCATCATGTAGGAAATATTTTTAGATTTCTAATGAACTTTTATAGTCAAACATATGACTTTTATAACCCCATTTAAAAATTGTTTTAGTAAAACAACTCATGCTTGTGACATTTTTATTTTAACATTAAAAAAAAGTTATTTATGACATTTTCCTACCAAAGTGGCTCCATGGGGTCCCCAAGTTCACACATGGATTTTATTGGTCGTCCATGACACATAAAATGAGGGTAGGACATGTGTATAGGTCATTTCATATTATGAAAACATTATTTTTACCTTAAATTACACTAATTACCTCTAATCGCGATTAAAACTTAAAAGTTACTATTCACCAAAAAAAATTATTTTAACCCCATTGAACCACATTTAACTTCTTAATGACAAAAATTTATTTCTGATTTTTTAAATTCAAAACACAGAGGTGGTAAAAATTCATTTAAATGAAAAATCAGTTTTTTAAATACCACTTAGTGGTTTCACTATTCATCATAAATTGAAGTTTTCCAGAAAAATACCAAAAATTCACCCTAAGCAATATTTGATATTCCAAATTCCAAAATTATTTATATTTTAAAAAATTCATAACATATATGTTACATTAAATAATTTAATAATTAATTCCCATTGTCAGAACAAATAGCGTGTTTTTATGAAACAATAAGTATCAAAAGATTGAAACTAGTTTAAGTCCAATTTCAAGATGAAATTAATTCCAACGACCACTATATGATTAAATGGTTAAAATATATTATAATTTTTCTCTAAAACCAATTCAAAAGATAATCAAATCATATAAATAAATTAGATTAAAAATAGGATTTGAATTAAAATACAACAGTTTTCACTATTCATTAAAAAATGAACTTTATCGGAAAAATACCAAAAATTTACACAAAGTAAATTTTGATGTCCCGATTCTTAAGAAAAATTTTATTTTATCAAATATAACACATTAAATTGTCAAAAAGTGGATTTAAAAGAGGTTCTCCATCAAATGGAGATTAATCGACTTTTTAAAGAATATTAGAATGTTTATGCTTAAAATTAGATTCATTCGCATTTTTAATCCTCTAACATTTATTGTAAAAAGTAAAAATATTTGACACACAAATATAATAATTTTGTAGTTAGTTCTTTTCATTCCTGCCATTACAACAACTAGGCGTTAACTACCATTTAAAATAATAATATTTTATTATTAGAGTGCAATGTAAGATTCCCAAAAAACTCGTTGTTGCGTATTGGATACGCCATCGAGCATAGCGTCCCATTTAAAGTAATATTAATATTTTATTCAAAAATATTGATAAATGTGAAAATGTCATATTCTTTATTTACTTGGGGTGTTACAAAACCACCCCCCCGGTCGGAGCCACCCACTAGTGCCGGGCCACCCCCTCGGGCAGGGCCGCCCACTCGGGCCGGGTCGGTCCGACTGGGTCAGACTGGACCCGGACCTGCTATAGCCTAATTACACCTTTTCATCCATATTTAGGGCTATAGGCGTTCTTTTGATGAACTGTCAGCGACACTGATATTATTGGAATGAATTTATCCCTTTGAAAATACCCCATGGGAGTTCTAGGTATAGTTTAGATATGGCCAGGTTGGTTCGTACACGCAACCAACCTGGCCCTTGGACTAAAAGGCTAATAACTCATAGATGGGGCCTCTGATTGACGCACCGTCTATTTTTTTGAGACCTCTATGATGTGGCAGAATTGTGGAACATCACGACTGTTGGAGTATATCCCAATAGCTCATGGAGAGGATCCTTCCACTGATGAGTATAAGGAGTGCGAAGACCTAGTAGCCGATAGACCTAACAACTGCTTGACGAATTCAACTAGCCCATTGGGGAGCGCCTGGTATTTGGTGGCAATAAAACAATACTCTATAGGAGAGTACCTCTGCATGCTATTAGGGGGAGCCCCTGGTAGTTGGCGGCAGACCCACAGTGGAGGAGCACCTGGTAGTTGGCAGCAGACCTGCGGTACTCGACAAGAGAAGTACCTCAGCAGTCCAAGGTTAGTGAGAAGTGCATTGGTGTCGCGATACAGCCATTGTTCTCGACAGAGAAGGAGTTCTCCTATAGCCATGGCTTCGATAATGAAAATCCTGGTTTGATCTGATTCATTGACTTTTGTGTTATCCTCATGATTGATATGGGTGACTAGTTAACATACATATATGTATGGGTATAAACCTAATTAATGGATATCCGTTATTTTGTACTTTTAGTATATCCTTGTTGTATTTTTTGAGACCTTGAGGGTCTTGGTGTACCTACTGAGTATCTTTCTACTCACCCCTACAGTGGCTATTCCCGAACATCATTGTGTTTGATGAAGACGATCAACAGCACTGACTGAGGCCGAGTGTATGAGGACTAGACGGTACCTGGAGGTGGACCTCAGGACGAGTCTATACATGGAGGAGACAGATGGACAAGGAGAACTAATGATTCTATCTGTACCTACCCTATAGGTTGGATCTATGGTGGGTGATCCAAGAGCTACTAGACACCTTCCAGCTGTTTGTCTTTTTAGTTGTACACGTTTGTCCTTTACTTGTGCATTACTGTTGGTCATGTATTTTCAGGCCCGTTTTCTTTCCAACACATCTTTTGTATATTGTTTTACATAGTATTTACTTCCAGTTTCATACAATGTTTTTTTTTTACCATTTATAAATGCAATGCCTTCCCAGGTTAAAGATTTACGCCATTCGTGATAGTCCCCAGACCCTGGCCTATGGAAGGCGGGCTTGGGGTAGTTATGGCATGATCCCCAAGGGTGGGTCGTGATAGAGTTGATGTTGGGAAACGTGAGACCACATATGGTGATAGCATGATTCATATAAGCAATTTGGATATAGAACAACTCTAGTTTAAAAGATTTAATCATATTCAAAGTATACCAGCTCCATGTGTAGTCTTCTATGACAACTTGTACAGTAAAAATTACATTTATCAATAAAAAAGTGATGTCACATGCATCAAATCATTTGAAGTGAGTATTATTCTCTTTATCATACATGAGGACAGTATTTAGGTTTCATAAATCCACTAATCTTTAAGTATAATTGATCAGATATAGAATCAAGATCCTTACAGAGATCCCATCATTTTATATAAAAATTTGTGGCATAATCAAAAAATAAGGTGATAACAACCCCCTAAATTCCAATGAAAATTTAGACCATTTTTTTCTTCTTAATTCGAGATTGTATACATATTTATTCATTCTTGAGGTGCCAATGGGATTCACCAGCACCCTAATTTTAATTTTTTGATACAAAAGAGTAATAGAGAGAGGCCCATTTGAATGTATTCTATTATTTGAATTCCATTTTGCGTACTACTATTGAACCATACTGGTTTTTTTATCATATAAAATATTCTCAAGACTTTGACAGTGAGATAATTTCCTAGACCATGACAATTCACAAAAAGGAACTTCAATTATTGGAATAATTTTCTTTCATTTGAGTCCCTCCTTTTTGTGGTTTCTCCAACTATCTTTTCATGTCATTTTCCATCCCTTTTGCCTTTTCTTTCTTAATGTGATTCGCAGTGGGGTAATTTTGAGTCTCATAGAGTACACATTATTAATTATTATCATAACATAGTTTTATGCTATGTGGGGTAAATTTGTTAGGATATTGATTGATACCTAATGGGGAGTCTTGAAGAGTTATACTCTTGGAAGTTTTTCTTATTTGAAGATTCTAGAATTTTTCATCCATCCCAAACTGTGAATAATAATCTAAACCACATTCATATATTGGGACATAACACTCCACAGGAGGTCTTCTAGGGGTATATTTAATTTTTCTGATAACATGTGAGGTTTTTTGTGAAAGAGCCTGATCACTATCCTTAATCTGGCTATTAACTGACCCCTGCAACCTTACAAGGTCAACTGGAGGATTAAGGGTAGTTTGGTGGTGATTATCATGGCCATCTATAGAAACATAATCAACAATATAAAGTTGAATATTTAAATGTGGAAATATAGTAGTATCACTGAGATGATTCTCAAAACAATTTTAATACATTGAGTTTCATCCTTGAACCACCTTTATTCAACATCACATGTGGTAGTTAACTTAATTTTATTCACCCGAGTGATAGGATATTTTTCGTAAATAATTATATGGGCATTAGAGGGGGGTAACACATTAGGATATCAATTTTTTTTATCAGAAATGTTATACTATCTAAGAGTGAAGAAATATTTCTGGCACTATCTGAATTAATTGACACGTCCATTCCCATCATCCTTATATGTGAATTAATTTTCTGAACACTAATGACCATTTCAATTTTGTCAATTTCAAAAACAACCAACAGTTTCAACAAAATCAATTTTTTAATGTAGGATAATCTTTGATGTTTGGAAAGCAGTGCTATCTATTTCTTCAGACAGTGGGTCCTTTCCAAGGAAGGAACCTACAATCATCTTAGAGTTTCTTATATTTTCATTACCATTATCATTGGACAACCAACAGGAATGGTCATCATAAATTTTGATATTGAAATTATTACAAAATATGAACCAATATGATTTATATTTTATGTGTCAAAATACAACATAGTACATAAAGATCTTGTGATTCCTTTTGTTATGAATTTATAGAATCATTCAACTATTACAATTGGGGAGAACCACCTCTTCCAACAATGGGTTGTCAATATCCACTTTACGAGTACTCCAGAATAGTGTATTAACCATGGATTATCCATTTGGATATCAACTCTAATTGGGATGATGATATAAGAGAAAATATTCAAGAAAATTATCATGTGCCAATACATCATATTTAGATTTCATATTCTGATCCATATCTGCATATGAGTGTTTGTTACATTTAGTGGATCAATGTTGTGCTCCCACTCAAATATAGTAATAAATCAAGGCATTATAGTCCTGGAACCAAAGATCTACACATTCCTTTTCATCTCATCCAAGGGAAAATCAATGTGGAAGGGGAACCTTCACAATGCAGTATTCTTCATTCCCTAAATCCATATACTGCATAAATTTTATCAACAAGAACATTAATCCTCCATCTATTATCACACTTCCAGTGTCAAGAATCTCACAATAATTGAGAATTTACGCAGGTTGGTCATTTTCTTTATAGCTTCTTGGTTCGAAGAAACATGTGAAAACCATACATTCATCATGAATCTTCAGAGAGAGGGGATATCAATGAAATAGAATGAGGGGATCACTTCTGATATGACGCCATCCAGCAGATTTTTCTTTGGTCCAAAAGACTCCGCTGGTATCTCAACATTTTTTAATAGGCATTTTCAGAAGCCCAGATTGAATGAGAACCTTGTGGCACTTAAAATCACAGTAAGATGAATCATTTCTTTCCATTCATTTAAATATTTATTATATCACACATTAGTTCATGAATTTCATTTTTTGGAAATATGATATTGTTTTTCATTTGTAAGATCGACAATTGCTCGCAAAATAATGGAATTCATTCACTATTTTCATTGAATTTATTGGGGATGAGATTAATTATAATTTATTATATATATGAAAAAAAAATTAGAATATAATGGTAATATATATATAATATAATTTTATTTCATTATATATGAATAAAAATTGAAATAGTGTTAATGTGTTTGTATAATTAAACATCTCTATAGACAATTTATTTCTTTTCCTACCACCTAATATTAATTATCACACTAAATAAATATTTTATTAATTTATATGAAATTTATTTCACCTTTCTCATATTATAGTTGAATAAATAAATATCGATATAAGAGGAAAAAAACAAAAGGTAAAAATGTAATTCAAATTAAAAGTATCTATTAACCAAACAAAATAAAATAATGAGAAATTATTAACTAAATTGTGATAAAATGTGAAAAAAGAATAATATAATATATAATGAGAATGAGTATGGTTTTGAAAAAAAAAATTCTACATGATTAAAACCAGTATAAAAGAATTTAAGTAACAATTAACCAAATGGAGGCATAAAATAAGAGATTTCGACCCAATTTTTATCTATTAAGTCATAATAATTTTTTATGAACCTTTTTACTTTTATATGGTGTATATAATACAGCTTCATATGTATAATAATTTATTATTATTTCATTATTTAATTTTATGTTCATTTTTAAATTATTTCACCTATATGGATTTTATCAAAATGTCACCATCTGGTAAAGAATTTCATAATGAAATTACTTTTCATTGGGTTATTTTATTTTTTTCACTTACATAAATATTCTATAATTCTCTATATAATTATTTTTTATTACTTATTGTTGTAATAAAAATTGTTTAATGTGGATTTATAAAAAATTAACACAATCTAATTTTGGATTAAATATAAGTTCAATGTTATGATCAATTTAATGGCTTATTTCACAATATCAATCTAATAAACATTATTCATTCATTAATTTCTACTAAAAAAATTATTTGACCATTTATGACTAAAAACATTAATTTTAAAATCATATGGTTATTCATGTTCTTTTTCAAGCTATAGTACCATTTTACCCAACATTAGTGATTTAAATTATTGATAATTTGTTTTATTAAATTTAGACTTCACTTATATATTTGATAAAGAATACATCATCTTATAAAACAATGTTTTCTAGAAAATCGTATTTTTTTAATAATTAAAAAATCAAATATTTAAAATCATTTGTAATTTTTTTAAAAAAATAGTTTTTAGAGGAATATTATTATGTCGTTCCAAAAAAGTCACTTTTTGAAATTATTTACCTTTTAGAGGAATGTTTTTATAGCATGTATATAGTTTTTTATTTAGATCACCATCATTTCGTTAAACTGGTCCTTTCATGTAAATGGTTATATTTTTAATGAAAATGTATTAATATTAATTATCAGTGAATATGAATTATATAATTTTTTACTAAAAAAAATGAATTTATCCACAAATTAATTTATAAGATATATTTATAGTATTTATATTATTCATTAAAAATATTCTAATATTTTATATAGGGAATATAATTTTTCAATATTATCCTTTTTCTTCTTAGGGATGGTTTGCGATAATCATGGATAAATACTTTATTGATATTCACATCCATGATTCAATTTTTTACTCTATAACCCTCCATTAAAATATATTCATTACTTTGATTAATAGAAATTAAATTTCTCAAAAAAATAATGTTATATATCATGGAAAATATTATTTAATAAACCATATATCTTTTCAACACAAAGTGTAAAAAATTGAATGTTATTCGATTGGTGGGGAGATATTGATATGTTTGTATCACTTATACAATAAAAATACTTCACATTAATGAAAATTGTTTAAAAATTTATTATATGATATATGAGGGATTATTTGGGTTCGTAGGAATATTGTGCATCCTTGTTATAAATACCCCCTCAATACATCGGTAGTCTAATGAGATGAATTAGTTGTTTATCATTACATATGTGTATTTTTACATAGTATGGTTTAAACCATCTTGTCATGGGTCTTGACGGTAAAGGTACCATGTAACAGGGAAAAATGGTGACTAATAATTATTAAATGTATGCATTAATAATTTAATTAATATTGTCTATTAGATTATCACTATGAAAAAAATATTTTGATAAATTTCATTATTTGTTTATTTCTTAAATAGAATTTCATTTCAATTATTTACAATTCCATATTGATTCATTCATATCATATCATGATATTCATGTTTTTAGAATGAAATTTGTTTACAATTAGTTTAAATTATATATTATATATGAACTACATAAATAGTTTATTGATTACATGGAATATCGATGTAGATATTAAATATTCAAAATATATTATGATAATTGATTCATTATAACTTCAACTGTATACAACCCATACTGATCATATAATGTATCCATTAATATTTTTAATCCCTATGATTATATTAAGTATAATATGATTGATATAAATGTATACACATTATAGAATAAAATTAATTTTAAAAAATTATTTTTTTGTAATTTATGTATTCAAGATATAATGTATGACTCATGTAGGTATCATGATTAACAATACTACTAAAATAATTTTTCCATCAATATTTTTTAATTATATATTTTTCCACTGTAATTGTAGTGGATACTAGCTCTATGCTAATGGGGTGATGGTCTATATAACACAATCAAATTCTAGAAGATGAGATATGTGTTATGCCACCCCACCTTGTTTCCATAGTGTCTTGAATTGGTCAATGAATCATACTTATAACTTTTGTCCCCATGTAATTATCTGTAATCTATATTAAGGTGAGACCACCAGGAAAACATGGTATCCTCATCAAACTACAAATTCTGCCATTATTGGTAAAAATTTAAATTTGGAATGATCTGTTTTGTTTTTATATTTACTATGATGATCTTCACATTCTATAAAAATTCTCACAGTAACTCTTGGATCAAGAATATTTACTCACCTAAACTATCCTAAAAAATGGGTGACTATCAGGGCCACCCATACAATGCCAAAATGGTTTCATACTGATATCAACCCAAATAATCATACATAACATATTTCATCATTTAATTGATAAATAACATAACATCATTACCAGACAAGGATTCAAGGGTTTAATTTTTTGGTAAAATTAGGAACATACATATAATTTAAAAAAATTTATTTATACATTTATTTAATATCTTGTTCTCAATATTATTATTGGATCTCATTTTCTCGTTATTACAAGTAATCACCTGAGTATATACATCAATGAAATGGGTGAGAGAAATAAATATTATGATGATAGATAATATCTTGAATAAGTATTACATGGGGATATAATAATAATAATCATAATTACATAATAACGAGTTCATAATAATAAGAAGAATCATTATGAAAAGGATTGGAATGTGGAAATGAAAAAAATAATACATCATGTCTTAGTTGTCAACTACCTGACATAGTTTTGAAAAGAAACTAGCATCATGTTCATATACATTCCAATATTTATCATTAGATACACCACATTAGCCAATGCATTGTAGAACTATATAATTATTGTGAAACCTATCGCATCATAACAATTACATTACACTATATAATTCCATGTGAATCCATCATATCAAAATAATTATATTAACATGCATTCAACATATAACATATATCAACCTTGGACATAAAATTACCAATTGAATGAAATGAGTTTCATTAAATTAACAACAAATTCATAATCCTAGGATCTCAAAAAATAATAATGTAATAATATTTTGGCTATAAATATTGAATTAAAAATAATAAATCAAAATAGAATTAAAGGATTTATTTTTTTTAATGAAGAGTTCATTTGAAAAAATAATTTAATTTATTCATAAAAACATAACAGTAAAATTCAAATCCCATAAAAGATAATATAATGCTGAATAAATTATATATAAGTATCAAAAAGGAATATCCGTACTAAAAGTGGTTTGAAAATGGGATAACCCAAAGAAAAAGGGGTGGGTTCAAGAAGACCACATACATTCTATCTGAATGATTTCTTTATTTTTAATGTCCTTGAAAATAATATCAGATTAAGTAATTACAAATTCATGAAAAAATTTATACATGATTTTGACTCATTTATGTTACATTATGTTCAATAATGTGCATTTCCATGAGTTATGTACTTTAATTTAATCATTATGGTGTGTTTGATTGCATTATTTCATGATAAGTTTACTTGTATACATAAAATGTAGTTCATTTAAAATGTGGATAAATATTCCAAATTTGTATTATATGTTATTAATGATATTAAATTATTTTTATTAATCGAAAAAACAATATAGTTATATGTTCTGAGGATGAATAATTATATAAAAGTTAATGATGGTCATTTTTATTAATTTTGGATGTTTTTAAATCACAACAAAATAATTTTATTTTATCCTTTTCTATTAACTTTATATGTTTGTTCCAGAACATAAATTGGGTTAAAAAAAATTTACAATATGTGTCAACCATTATAATTTTTTTATTAACACCTTTTAGGGAATTACCAAAATATTAATGTTTGTCACCCACGATGATGGTTAATTGACCCATCATGGGTGAAGAATTCATTTTTAGATCAAAAGAGGGAGAGAAATAATATTACTGATTAATTATCCATTAACATGGGAGAATTATTTTATATCAATCATAATTGAGTTATCGTTCAATATAGATAATATAATTAGAAGAAAAGAGATGAAAAAAATGAAAACAAAATGAAATTATAAAAAGGAATAGGATTTTACCTCTTGGATTAGTCCTCTTTTGAGAACATCCTTAAGGAAAATATTTTTTCCATTATATAATACCAAAATATCCTAGATGTGTTATAGTATATTGGTATGGTTTTTTTGTAGAATTTTTTCAAGTATTAATCCTTGAATTGTGTGTGGAAATGAGGTGGTGAAGGATGATGTTTATAGTGAATGAGAGGGGTATTTTCTCAATATTATATTCAATATATTAATACTTTGGATCAAAAAAATGAATAGATTGAGAATTATAATTAAATATTTTAAAATAATTAGGGGGATTTTGATATTATCGTTATCAAATTAGTATTGATTCTAGGAATAGTATATTTAAAATATAATGTATATATACTGAAAATTATAATATTTCACTATACAACAACAATTCAAGTATTTTATAAAAATTCCAAAAATTCAACCAAACCATTTTTCGACAAATATAATTGAAAAAGGATACATATTTTATGATAATAATTTTCTAAATATTAATAATTTAATTTATATTTAAAATCATCATTTATGTGGTAAATACAGATTTTAATATTTTAACTGATTTTATAACGCATTGAAAAATTACACAGGCTCCCAAAAATTGAATAAAAACCATGTAATGCCAAAATATTAATTTATGAATACATTTGTTGAAAATAAATTTTCATTTTAATTATTAATTTAATCATAAATTTTTTAATTCTATATTTATGAATTAAAAAATTTCAGAAGTATTTAATAATTATTAAAACAATAATTGACATAGCTTATAATATAATTTTAAAACACATTCATTAATTAGATTACTAATTTTTATTTATACTCTCATTGGCGGGTTTTCTATTCATTTGGCAGGTTTAATATTTATAAGTTTCAATTTACTATTACTGTGGTCAAGTTACTATATCCATGGAATTGGTTTCTCAACATCTATAAATACATCATATTTAATTAATTATTTTTTATAATGTTTTTATTATAGAATATAAATAATTTATTGTGATTTATACTAATTTATCTTTCAATATTAAAGGGGAAATTACATTTATAAATGATTAGGTTGTTACCTTATTAACCATTTTGAAGATTTCCCCTCAATATTTTAACTTACATAAATATGTGAGGATACTTATCCTTCATCGCCTCCTCTAATTACCATTATTTTTCTTCATACATATAATTTCTCAAAAAAAATGAAAATTTGGGTTTTCATTTTACATAGAACCTTGTCTCTCCGGTCCAGAATCATTACTCGATGCTCCTTATATGGGAGATCATCATCCATTTCTACAACCTCTGAGTTTAGTAATTGATTGGGATATTATATGTACATTCTTAGTATAGATAAATGGAACACATCAATAATTTTATCTATACATGGTGTAAGTAAACAATGATAGGCCCCTACTCATATGTGATTTGGAATCTCAAAGGGGTCATTATAACATTAGATAAACCTCCCAATCATTCCCGACCACATGACTCTTTTTCCATTCTGATATTCAAAGGATGACATTATCCCCAATATTGAAAATTATGTTCCTTTAATGCATCTCTACATAACACTTTCGCAAACTCTAAGAAGAATCTGTATGTTGATGGATGGATTGAACTATCTAAGATATATCTCATAAATGTTTAGGTCCATGTATATTATTTTCCAACTTCTTCCATGATGGTTGGGGTTCTATATCACATTCCATATAATTATTCATAAGGAACCATCTAAATACTCAAGTAGAGGATATTTTTTTTATGAGAACTCATCAAATGGGATATCATGATCCCATCATCCTTCAAATTTTATTGAGTAGGTTTGTAGAATTACATCAATGTCCCAAATAGAACATTCAGATTATCCATTTTTTGTGGTCATAGGTCTTACTGAAATTTAATTTATTATTCCAATCATGATGAATAATCCCCCATAATTTAGATGTGAACTTATGATCACAAATAGATACAATCAGGAGGGGAACACCATGTAGTCTCACTACATACTTCACATATATCATTTCTTTTTTCTCAAGTGATAGATCTTCCCAAATATTGATAAATTCTCCACTCTTGGGGATTCGATCCACCACAACCTATATTACATTATTTTCTTTGGTTGTCTTTGGGAGACCGATGACAATGACTATAGTGTGATTCAACCTATTCCACAATGATATAAGAAATGGTTTCATCATCCCTTAAGAATTAAATCACTCTACTTTAACTTTAACACATATCAAAAACTTTGAGATATAGTCTACAATATTCTTATTCATGTTATCCCATCATTCATGTTATCAAAGATCACAATATTTCTTGGTACATCAATTATTAATGGAGAAATATGGTCTTTGTACATTATCCAATAGCTCATTCTTTATCCATGGTGATGATAGCACAAAAAACATCATTCCAATCAGAACATCTCCACCATTATAAATATTGGAGACTTACATATTCCCATTTATTAATTCATTCACCATTATTTATAACTCTAAATCATCACTTTCTGTATCCTCAATCTTCACATTGATATATATTTTTGAGATATAATTTGGGTTAGGTTGGATATATTTCATACAATTATTATTTCCAAATCCATCCTTTTCATTTCCAATAATTTGGGGTCTTTTTCAATCATCATTATCGAGAGAGAAGCATATTATTTTTTTCTAAGAGCATCAGTTTCCTTTTTCACCTAAAGAGGATGGAAGTTAATGGAAAAATCATAGTCATTGATTATATCTAAAAAAATCATTATATACATGTGTGATATAGTTTTATGTGAATATTTACATTATGCTCTTCATAATGGTATATATGACAAAATTCTCACCATTTTGTTAGTTCCACCATATTTTCAAGAAAAAAAACATAACTTTTATCTCTAGATCATGTGTCAATTATTTATTCTCATGGATTATCAACTACTATGAGGCATGGTCTATAACATTATCATTTATCATAAGTACATAATACCGGGGTGTTCTATTAAGAATTAATATATTTAAAAAAATCCCCAATTTGTGAATACATGTTCATTGATCTACTTTGAAATCCCAGGTAAATAAAGATTAAAGAATTTTCATATTTTAATAATATTTACTAATTAAATATTAATTTTACTTTAAATGGTTTGCTATGTTCGATAGTGTACCCGATACGCAAAAAAGAGTTTCATTGAAATCTTACGTTGCACACAAGTAATATAATAATATTATTTTAAATGGCAGTTAAATGTAGCCATTGTATTGGAGGAAATGGATAGAAATTACTAAAATATGATTATATATGTTTTTTAAATGTTTTTACATTTATCCAATAAAAGATAAAGGCTTAAAATACAGAAAGAATTCAATTTCAGGCTTTTGTACCCTAATTATTACTAAAGGTTCACTTATCACTTTTTGATGGAGAAACGTCATTAAATATAGTTTTGATCACTCTTATACATTCTATTAGACCAAATAAAACTCTTATTTAGAATAGTGACATCAAAACTTACTTTGTGTAAATTTTTGGTATCATTCCGATAAAGTTCATTTTATAATGAATAGTGTAAAATGTTGTATTTTAATTCAAAACCTCATTTTAATATAATTTATTTATATGATTAGATTATTTTTTGAATTGGTTTTAAAGTGAAATTAGAAAATATTTTTACCATTAAATCCAATAGTTGTCTTTGGAATTAATTTCACTTTGAAATCGGACTTAACCTAGTGTCAATCTTTTGATACTTATTATTTTATAAAAACACGCTATTTGTCATGACATCAGGAATTAATTATTAAATTAATTAATGTGACTTATATGTTTTTAATTTTGTAAAATAGACTTCATTTTTTAATTCGGAATATCAAATATAGCTTAGGGTGAAATTTTGGTATTTTTCTGAAAAACTTCAATTTTTGATGAATAGTGAAACCACTAAGTGGTACTTATAAAAACTAATTTTTTGTTTAAATGAATTTTTACCACTTCTGTGTTTTGAATTTCAAAAATCATACATACATGGTTGTCATTAAGAAGTAAAATGTGGTTCAATGAGATTAAAATAGTTTTTTGGTGAATAGTAACTTTTAAGTTCTTAATCGCGATTAGAGGTAATTAGTGTAGTTTATGGTAAAAATAATGCTTTAATAAAATTAGATGAGCTTGACACATGTCCTACCCTCATTGGACGTGTCATGGACGACCATTAAAATCCATGGGTAAACTTGGGGACCCCATGGAGCCACTTTTTTTGGGAAATGACATAAATAATTTCTTATTAAATGATAAAGTAAAAATGACAAAAACATGAAATGTTTTAATAAAACAATTTTTGCATGGGGTTATACAAATAATATTTTTGACTATAAATATTCATTAGAAAGATAAAAAGATTTCCTACATCATGATAATTTTTTTATAATTTTTAGGAATTAAATTTATTAAACGATTTATGACATCATGATGATGCAGCAATTACCTCATTAATAAAGGATTTAAATAAAATGAAATGATAATGTAAAATCTATTACCTACACATGTTAAAAACCTATTGGATGTGTGTATTTAGAACCCTAATCTCCTTAACCTAGAATTATATCAATGTGGGGCCTTTTTAATCCGAAACTCTTTTTAAAATAAAGTAACTTATCTTTACTTTCCAAGAGTGCCCCCCTCCTCTCCTCTTATAAAAGGCCCCCAACTCTACCTCTTTACCCACACTTCAAAAGCCTTTGGCTCTGCCAAAACCTGACCATATTTTCTCTAAAATTACCTATCTTACTTCTTAAAGCCTCACTTTGGGCAGAAGTCTTACCAAGGAAGCCTTTGAGCTCAAATCTACGAGAGTTACCCGATTTTAAGGTAATGTCTTCACTTGAGTCCTTTTGTTTTATTTTGCTCCTCCACCCCCCTAAACTCTTTTTATTCAATTCTTTTGTAACAACTCTAGTATAATCAATATACTGGGATGTTTTTATAAGATTTATTCAAGATAAACTTACATACACCTACATCTAATGGTTAAAGAACATAATGTTTCCGTGGATGGAAAATTTCGACCTCCCGAAACGATGATTGTTCAACATTCTTTTAACACCTTCAAAGGTGGACATTAAGATGACACTATATTTATATATGATATATAATAAGTTTATGTTGTTTTTAAGCTTATTTATTTTTCATTTTGGGCATACCTTTATGGTTTCCATTATGGGTAAACGCGATATCTTCATTTAAGGAAGTGCGGACTACTGCCCCCTCAAAGTGATTTGATTCATTAATTCCATATGCGGGAAGTAAAAAATGATGGATTTAAAGTTACTATATAGGATGTTATACTGGAATTATAATATACCTCTATATCATTATTATTTCTTTCCATTAAAGTATGAGATAGAAATGAAAGTAGCGTTCATGCGTACGTACGGCTTACCGTCTCCATGAACGGTGCATTTCATTTTTTATCCCCAAATGTAATGTACTATTAAAAGTACATCTATATAATGGACATATATGATGAATGATACATCTAAATGATGAATATAATTATTGAATTAAAATATACATACCTCTCATTTAGCTTTAATTCCTTTAATATGACAAAGAAATGAATGTAGCGTTCATGCGTACGTACGTCTTACCGTCTCCATGAACTGTGCATTTCATTTCATACCTATAAATGATTATGTAATATTATAAATACATTTATATGCTGGATATATATGATATATATGATATCCAAATCAGGAATTTAATTCTGGATATAACGAACCTTTGACCACCCGAACAACATGTAATTGTAAGAATTCCACTTTCGACTTAAGAACCAAATATCGAAAAAACAAAAATTATTAAATTAAATAATTACATAATGTTTATAACATGATAATAAGTGATATAAAAGTAATAATGAACTTGAATAAGTTTCTTAAGCAAGAAGAAATTAACTCAAGTTTATTATTCAGGACGTTAAAGAACGATTGAGTCAAGTCGGACCCGATGTAAGGGACTTCGTCTCAATATCCTTTCATTGAGGCATATTTAGTTTTATACACAACTTTCTTTTATACAGTGTATAAACCCCTTTTACCTTTACTTTTATACAAAAGGAATCTTTTTCTACGAAGCATTTTACAAAATGACAAAAAGGAATGTTTCTTCTAACGTACGTGGTGACAACGACCTTTTTCGCCGCCGCGAGTATTATTTGGTTTTTGGCTTCCTCAACAAGCTGTAATGTTTTTAAAATAAAATGAATACCATATACACTTTTATGTATTTTGGTATTGAAAATGGTTTTGATAAAGGATTCTATTATGTAAATATATTAAAATGATATATTGTGATTTAAATGTGGAAATTTTATCATTCCTTTATATTGGTTTTATGTTTTAGGATTTTATATTCGTACTTGGACATTTTACGGGTGGTTACGTGATAAACCATATGACGGATGGTGCCGTGAATACCATGACGGGTTGTTACGTTATAACCTCCAATTCATTAGGTATGGAAGTCGGTCATATGGCTATTCCATTAAGTATGTATGGAAGTTTTCTGTATGGCTATTCCATTAAGTGATATGTGTGGAAGTCGACCGTATGGTTATTCCACTTAAGTATGTTTATGTCCCAATTACCTTTATATGTTATGTTTTCTTTTTATGGGTTTTATGGTAATATTTTGGCTACAAAAGGGTATGTAATGATATTTTATTTAGTGAATAGTTTTTACTACTTTATAAAGGTAAAAAGTATTACATTGATGAAGTATACATGGTTTACTTTTTGTTTTGATAAACTAACAGTTTTTATTCTTTGTGTATCCCTTACTGAGCTTTTTATGCTCACCCCAAGTTTCTTTGAAATGTTTTTCACAGGACTTAATGTGGAATAGGGTCAAGGATGGGATCAAGGGAATGTCATGCTATATAAAACATGGAACTAGACATGTTTCTTTTTAAGAGTTTTTTTTTCTATAGAAACTTAGTAGAAGTGTCTACTTTGTAATCTTTTGAGATGTAATAGTTATGTTCTAATTCTCTAAAACTCTAAACCTGAAAAGATCCTCAATGTGAATTATTCATTTAATTCAATATTAAGTAAGGTTTAAGGTCGGGGCCTTATAGTTGGTATCAAAGGTTGGTTTAGACAAATTTAGGAGTTAGAAAATTGTTAAATTATAAGTTAATTTATGGTATGACTGAAATGATATAGAATTTAAAGATTACCATGTTGCTTCGCCTAAGATATTTCTGTGTTCAGAATGGTTTTCTTCAGAGGAAACACAACAGCTATGTTGGGATGACATCCGGAGAAAGACAACCTTCCAAATCAGCAACCTGAGATGGTCGGAATCGGAACTGAATAGTTTGTTGCAGTGATGGCACAGTTGACTCAGGCAACAAATGGTGGTGGTATCTATGAACGAGATCATCCAGATCAACCTGAGAGGAACATGTCAGTGGTGGAACATTTCATGAGGCAACATCCCCCATCATTCAGAGGATCATCTGACCCCGTGCAAGCTGAAGGGTGGATCAAAGCACTGGAGAAGATTTTTGATGTCATGGGGTGTTCAGAACATCAAAAGGTTAGTCTTGTTGTTTACCATTTTGAAGGTGAAGCTGATCAGTGGTGGTCGATGGTGAAAAATACCAGGGATAGTGATGAGATTGAGGATCTTCACTGGGACGAATTCAAAGGTATGTTTCTTGAGAAATATTTTCCTAAGGTGGTTCCTCTTAGGATGAAAAAACAGTTCCTAGAATTGAGGCAGGAGGATGATTCAGTGGCTGCTTATGAAGCAAAGTTCACTCTATTGGCAAGGTATGCTTCAAACTTCATACGAGATCTTGATAGTTAAATAAACAATTTTTACTCAGGGTTAAAGCCAAAGTATCGAAGGGCTTTAGCTTCTCGTGAGTTCAAAAGTTATGAAAAACTTGTTCGATGTGCGGAGAAGGTGGAAATGGAGTTTGCCGATGATCAGGTGTTCTATGACAAACAACAGAAAAAGAGGTACAGTTGGCAGGAAAAGGGGAATAATTCATCAAAGAAGCAAGGAGGTAAGAAAACCAAATATCCAACCTGTGAGAAGTGTGGTAAAATGCATCCTGGAGAATGTTTATCCAAGTCTGGTAAGTGCTTTCGGTGTGGTATGTCTGGTCATATTGCTCGTAACGGTAAGGATGATGATCAAGAAGGCAATGAAAAGCCAACGGTAAGATGTTTTAAGTGTAATGAAATGGGTCATTATGCAAATGAGTGTCTAACAAAGATCTCAACTGAGGGGAAGCAGCCAGACTACAAGCAGAAAAAGGTGGTGAAATCTTTTGCAACAACCTCAACAGATGTTGGGCCATCGAATGAAGTGGTATCAGGTACACTGTTTGTTTGTTCAGATTATGCCAATGTGTTGTTTGATTCAGGGTCTACACACTCTTTAATTTATGAGAAGTTTTCTAGTAAACTGGAAATTCCATCTCAAGATATGAATCCTGAACATATGGTAAAAACACCCGAAGGGAACGTTGAGAAAAAAAGGAATTATAAGAACCTTCCTATCCTTGTGTGTGGAATGAATCTACCAGCAAACCTTATTGTTTTTCCTCTAGTAGAGTTTGATGTAATTTTGGGCATGGATTGGATTTCTTTTTATCATGCTAAGATTGACTGCAGTTCTAAAATGGTTTCTTTTCAGAAAGATTTTCAGTTTGTGTACAAGAATGAACCCTTGATTTTGATAACATATCAGGAAGTTGAGAAACTAGTAAAAGATGGAAATGAATGATACCTTGCACATATTGTAGAATATAAAGGAAATATTCATATTAATTCTGTGCCAGTGGTAAATTACTATCTTGATGTTTTTCCTGATGAGTTTCTTGGTATTATTCATGATCGGGAAGTTGAATTTACTGTTGACTTAGTTCCTGATTCTAATCCAATTTCAAAACCCCCTTATCTAATGGCTCAAGTTGAACTTTTAGAGTTAAAGATGCAATTGCAGGAGTTTTTAGATAAAGGTTTCATTCGACCTAGCACATCACCATGGGGTGCTCCTGTCTTGTTTGTTAAAAAGAAAGATGTCTCAATGAGACTTTTCATTGATTATAGAGCCTTGAATAATAGTACTGTTAAGAACAAGTATCCTTTGCCTCATATCGATGATTTGTTTGATCAGCTTCAGGGAGCTCAGTATTTTTCGAAGATTGACTTGAGGTCGGGGTACCATCAGTTGAAAGTAAAAGGAGAAAACGTTCCGAAGACTGTGTTCCATACTAGATATGGCCATTATGAATTTATAATTATGCCTTTTGGGTTAACCTATGCACCTGTTTTATTCATGGACCTTATGAATATAATTTTCCATGAGTTCTTGGATAAGTTTGTGGTTGTTTTCATCGATGATATTTTGGTGTTTTCTAAAAGTAAAGAGGAGCATGGAAGTCATTTAAGGGTTATCTTGCAAACCTTAAATGAAAAGAAACTATATGGAAAATTCAGCAAGTGTGAGTTTTGGTAACAACAAATTTCTTTCCTAGGTCACATTGTTTCAAAAGATGGAATAACTTTTGATCCTGCTAAAACAAAATTTGTTGAAGAATGTCCAAGACCCACAAATGTAACCGAGATCCATATTTTTCTTGTTTTGGCAGGTTAATACCAAAGGTGTGTTGAAAAGTTTTCACAGTTATCTAGTCCAATGACTAAGCTAACTCGGAAGGGTGTTAAGTTTATCTGGACAAAAGAATGTGATGATTGTGTTCAGGAGTTGAAAAGAAGATTGGTGAATGCTCTAGTTTTGGAACTTCCTTCCAGGAATGGTGAGTTTGTTATATACAGTGATGCTTCGTTGAAGGGACTTGGCAGTTTCCTTATGCAGAATGATTAGGTAATTGCTTATGGTTCACGTCAGTTGTAAACTAATGAGGTAAATTACCCTACACATGATTTGGAATTAGCTGCTGTTGTTTTTTCTTTAAAAATTTGGAGGCATCATTTGTATGGAGTAAAGTGTGAAATATATACTGATCACAAAAGTTTAAAGTATATATTCACTCATAAATAATTGAACATGAGATAGAGGAGATGGCAGGAATTAATCAAGGATTCTGATTGTACAATTCATTACCATTCGGGAAAAGAAAATAAAGTGGCTAATGAATTGAGTCGAAAAAGTAATGCTTCATTAGCAATGTTGCATTTGGAACGTGATCCTTTGGTTGAAGATTTGATGAACTTTTTCATAGAAGTTGTTGGTGCATGAATTTCTTCTATTTTGATTCAGGTATCAGTGAGATCATCCTTATCAGACAGAATTAAGCAAACACAGAGGGAAGACAGTGAGTTGCAGAAAAAGGTAGAGCTGGTTCAGAAGGGTAAGTTGCATGAATTCATCATTGATAATGATTGTGTTTTGAGGTTTGGGAAGAGATTATGTGTGCCTTGTGATTCACAGTTTAAGAATGAGTTGTTATGTGAAGCTCATAGTTCCCTGTTTTCAGTTCATCCTGGAAGTACTAAGATGTATAAAGATCTACGGGAGTATTACTAGTGGGATGGAATGAAAAGAGATATTGCTGATTTTACTGTGAAGTGTTTGACTTGTCAGGAGGTTAAAGCATAGCGGCAGTTACCGAAAGGGATGTTTCAGCCTTTACCAGTGCCAGAGTGGAAATGGGAAAACATATCCATGGACTTTGTTGTGGGATTACCGAGGACATCTCGAGGTAATAATGCAATCTGGGTTATTGTTTATCACTTGACTAAATATTCTCATTTCCTTTCTATACGAGATACTTTTTCCCTAGATCAAATTTCCCGTTTGATTCTTAAAGAGATAGTTAGGTTACATGGAGTTCCTCTCTCCATTGTGTCTGATCATGATCCCAGGTTTATTTCTATCTTTTGGAAAGGCCTTCACAAGTCATTGGGTACTGAATTAAATTTTAGTACAGCTTTTCATCCTCAATCAGATGGGCAGTCAGAACGAACAATTCAGACCATGGAGGATATGCTACGAGCTTGTTCAATGGATTATCAGGGAAGTTGGGATAAACATCATTCTTTGGATGAGTTTTCTTATAATAACTGTTTTCATTCCAGTATACAGATGGCACCATTTGAGGAATTATATGGGAAGCGGTGTCGAACTCCAGCATTTTTGGATGAAGTGGGTGAAAGGAAGCTGATGGGACCAGCATTGGTAGAAGAGATGGCAGAAAAAGTTCAGTTGATTCAGAAACACATGAGAACAGCTCAGAGCAGGCAGAAGAGTTATGCGGATATACGGAGGAAGGATCTATCTTTCGAGGTATGTGATCATGTTTTTCTCAAGGTTTCTCCATGGAAAGGTGTGATGAGAATTGGTAAGAAAGGAAAGCTGTGTCCAAGGTTCTTTGGAACATATGAAATTCTGAAGAAAGTTGGATCAGTTGCTTACCGAGTGGCTTTACCTCCGAGTTTATCTCAGGTACACAATTTTTTTCATGTTTTGATGTTGAGGAAGTATATGCCAGATCCTTCTCATGTTTTGAGCCCAGAGGTAGTTCAGTTGGAAGAGAATCTCTCTTATGAAGAACAACCTGTCCAGATTCTTGACCGAAGAGAGAATGTGTTGCAAAATAAGGTAATCCACCAGGTAAAGGTTTTGTGGAAAACCCATATGGTTGAAGAGGCAACGTGGGAATCTGAAAATGCTATGAGGGATAAATAACCCCACTTATTTTCATAAGTGAATAAAATTGCGAGGACACAATTCCCAAAAGGGGGGATGGATGTAACATCCCAGGTAAATAAAGAATAAATAATTTTCATATTTATTAATATTTACGAATTAAATATTAAATTTATTTTAATGGGGTTTCTATGTTCGATAGCATACCCGATACGCAACAAATATTTTCATTGAAATCTTACGTTGCAAACTAGTAATATAATAATATTATTTTAAATGGTAGATAACATGTAGCCATTGTATTGGAGGGAATGGATAAAAATAACTAAAATATGATTATATATGTTTTTTAAATGTTTTTACATTTATCCAATAAATGATAAAGGCTTAAAATATGGAAAGAATTCAATTTTAGGCTTTTATACATTAATTTTCACTAAAGGTTCACTTATCGCCTTTTGATGGTGAACCGTCATTAAATATAGTTTTGATCAGTCTTATACATTCTATCGGACCAAATAAAACTCTTCTTTAGAATTGGGACATCAAAATTTTCTTTGTGTAAATTTTTGGTATCTTTCCGATAAAGTTCATTTATTAATGAATAGTGTAAAATGTTGTATTTTAATTCAAAACCTCATTTTAATATAATTTATTTATATGATTAGACTATCTTTTGAATTGGTTTTAAATTGAAATTATAAAATATTTTTACCATTAAATCCAATAGTGGTCATTGAATTAATTTCACTTTGAAATCAGACTTAAACTAGTGTCAATCTTTTTATACTTATTGTTTCATAAAAACAGGGTATTTGTCAGGACAGCGGGAATTAATTATTAAATTAAATAATGTGACTTATATGTTTTGAATTTTGTAAAATAGACTTCATTTTTGATTTCGGAATATCAAATATAGCTTAGGGTGAATTTTTGGTATTTTTCTGAAAAACATCAATTTTTGATTAATAGTGAAACCACTAAGTGGTAATTATAAAAATGATTTGTCATATAAATGATATTTTACCACTTTTGTGTTTTGAATTTAAAAAATCCGACATAAATGGTTGTCATTAAGAAGTAAAATATGGTTCAATGAGATTAAAATAATTTTTTGGTGAATAGTAAATTTTAAGTTCTTAATCGCAATTAGAGGTAATTAGTGTAGTTTATGGTAAAAATAATGCATTAATAAAAAGAGATGAGCATGAAACATGTCCTACCCTCATTGGACATGTCATGGCCGACCAAGACAATCCATGGGTCAACATGGGGACCCCATGGAGCCACTTTTTTTGGGAAATGACAAAAATAAGTTTTTATTAAATGTTAAAGTAAAAATGACACAAACATGAGATGTTTTACTAAAAAAAAATTTACATGGGGTTATACAAATCAGATTTTTGACTATAAATATTCATTAGAAAGTTAAAATATTTCCTACATCATGATATTTTTTTTATAATTTTTAGACATTAAATTTATTAAATTATTTATGACAACATGATGATGCAGCGATTACCTCATTAATAAAGGATTTAAATAAAATGAAATGATAATGTAAAATATATGACCTACACATGTTCAAAACCTATTGTATGGGTGGATTTCGAACCCTTATCACCTTACCATCTAATTATATCAATGTGGGATCTTTTGAATCCGAAACTCTTTTTAAAATAATGTAACTTATCTTTACTTTCCAAGAGTGCCCCTCCTCTCCTCTTATAAAAGGCCCCCACCTCTACCTCTTTACCCAAACTTCCAAAGCCTTTGGATCTGCCAACCTCGGCCCATTTTTTCTGTCCCCTTCCCAATATTACTCCATAAAGCCTCACTTTGGGCAGAAGTCTTCCCAAGGAAGCCTTTGAGCTCAAATCTAAGAGAGTTACCCGATTTTAAGGTAATGTCTTCACTTGAGTCCTTTTGTTTTATTTTGCTCCTCCAACCCCTAAACTCTTTTTGTTCATTTCTTTTTTAACAACTCAAGTATCATAAATATACTAGGATTTTTTTATATGAATTATTAGAGCTACACTTACACACACCTACATCTAATGGTTAATGAACAAACTGTTTCCGTGGATGGCGAATTTCGGCCTCCTGAAACGATGATTGTTCAACATTCTTTTAACACCTTCAAAGGTGGCCATTAGGATGAAAATATATTTATATATGATATATAAGGAATTTCATTCTGGATATAAAGAACCTTTGACCACACGAACAACATGTAATTGTAAGAAGTCCACTTTCGACTTAAGATCCAAATATCGACAAAACAAACATTATTAACATAAATGATTACATAATTTTTATAACATGATAAAAAGTGATATAAAAGTAATAATGAACTTGAATAAGGTTCTTAATAAAGTATAAATTAACTCAAGTTTATTACTCAGGACGTTAAAGAACGATTGAGTCAAGTCGGACCCGAGGTAAGGGACATCGTCTCAATCTCCTTTAATTGAGGCATATTTAGTTTTATAGACAACTTTCTTTTATATGGTGTATAAAAAACTTTGAATTTTACTTGTATACAAAAGGAATCTTTATCTACGAAGCGTTTTACAAAACGACAAAAACGAATGTTTCTTTTAACGTACGCGGTGACAACGACCTTTTCCGCCGCCGCGAGTATTATTTGGTTTTTGGCTTCCTCAACAAGCCGTAATGTTTTTAAAATAAAATAAATCCCATATACACTTTTATGTATTTTGGTATTCAAAATGGTTTTGATAAAGGATTCTATTATGTCAATATATTTAAATGATATATTGTGATTGAAATGTGGAAATGTTATCATTCCTTTATATTGATTTTATGTTTTATGATTTTATATTGGTACTTGGACATTTTACGGGTGGTTACGTGATAAACCATATGACAGTTGGTGCCGTGAATACCAGGATGGGTGGTTACATTATAACCTCCAATGCATTGGGTATGGAAGTCAGCCGTATGACTATTCCATTAAGTATGTATGGAAGTTTGCCGTATGGCTATTCCATTAAGTGATATGTGTGGAAGTAGACCGTATGGTTATTCCACTTAAGTATGTTTATGTCCCAAGTTACATTTATATGTTATGTGTTCTTTTTATGGGGTTTATTGTAATATTTTGGTTACAAAAGGGTAAGTAATGATCTTTTATTCAATGAAGAGTATTTACTACTTTATAAAGGGGAAAAGCATTACTTTGATAAAGTATACATGGTTTACTTTTTGTTTTGATAAGCTAACAGTTTTTATTCTTTGTGTATCCCTTACTGAGATTTTTATGCTCACCCCAAGTTTCATTGAAATGTTTTTCACAGGACTTAATGTTGAATAGGGTCAAGGATGGGATCAAGGGAATGTCATTCTATATAAAACATGGAACTAGACATGTTTCTTTTTACGAGTTTTTTTATTTATGGAAACTTAGTATAAGTGTCTACTTTGTAATCTTTTGAGATGTAATAGTTATGTTCTAATTCTCTAAAACACTAAACCTGAAAATATTTTCAATGTGAATTATTCATTTAATTCAGTATTAAGTAAGGTTTAAGGTCGGGGCCTTATATCTACATTAATTTTAGCTCCTTAAATATTTCCTTACATTATTCCATCCCAACATTATTTATCCATTTCTTTGTTAACATTATTAGAGGGAAATAAAATCATGAGAAATTTCACATAAAATATCCATAGTAGCATACTAATATATGCAAACTACATATTTCTGTTACAGTTTTGGGTCTAGGATATTTTTAAATAGACATAGTTTGTGAAGGGACTACCAGAATTACCTCAATTATTATCACATGTAAAATGATATCACTTGCCACATCCAAATGTTGCACTTTATTAATGTGGGGTGAAACCTATCCTTTCTCAATGTCACCAAAACATTCCATAAATGTTCTTCATGGTGATCCATTATCTTATATTAATTAAGAATACCATCAAAAAAATTAACCAAATATTTTTAAAGGTAATGTATAATCACTATATTTAATCAATTCCATGAATATTTTAGTGGAATTGATATATATAAATGGAATTAAAAGATACTCATAGTGCCTAAAACTTCTACGGAAGAAAGTCCACTAAATATCTTTTTTTCACCATTAGGTAATTATTTCTAAAATTAATATCTACCATTGAGGAGTACTTAGTTCCTTAATACTGATTGAATAAGGCATCAAACCCTAGAAAGAGGATACTTATTCATTATTTTGATCTTCTTCAGTTCCTGATAATTGATACACTGTCTCATTGATCCATAATTATTCTTGAAAAACATATCTAGAATATCCCAAGGTGATGAATTACAAAATATGAATCCTTTTTCCAAAGTCTCTATTACATGTTCTTGTAATCTTACCATTCCATAGAAGCCATCGTATAGGGATACATTGAGATTGGGTTATCTTTGAGTGTAATGTCTATTGAAAACTATACATCCTGATCTGGAGGAATTCATGGTAACTCTTTGAGAAATACATTTTTCTAATCCCTCACAATGATAATTTCCTCTTGGATGACACCTTACTTTGACTCAACCATTTAGGTGAGATATGATTCTCTATAGAAAATGAACATCCACACTATTAAAAAATTTTCTAAAGGATATTTAGGATCTTCCATTAATTTTTATAGTATCATGGGATGGTTCATTATATGAAATGTTATTTCCATTTCATAGCTATGAATATGTTCTATATATTTTTATATCGAGTCATTTCTCATTATAGTGTCAAATTTATGCAATGGATGTTTCAAAAGATTTATTGGAATAGTCATACCACAAATGCCAGAAATAGAAGAGTCCAACACTTGGGTTGTAATTATTTATCCACTTAGTCTTTTGAATGATATCTCTACTTCATAGTTTCATGGCATTGATTCAATATTTCAATAAAATGTGCACGATGTAAAGGAATGCATAGAACTAGAATAAAATAATACATTTTCCATTATAGAGTAAAATGGATGTGTACCTTTTCGAAAAAAATTCTCTTGGTCCACTTCAATAGTGTTCTGGAAATATGTCCACAATTCCTCTATTTGTATTGGTGAATTCTAACACTAATTAGCCTTGAGACATGAGTTTTTGTGCGCAGTCATATATAGTTCCCTTGTGACCTATATTAGCAGTATTGAAAAATAGATGGTGTTATCCTTTCCTCCACCACATTATACAACTTCCACATGCGTTTTCAAAATTCTTGATCACTGTGGCATTATCTCCCACCCTTGACTAATTTCCCCATCTCTATCAAGAAGTTTCCAAGATGCCTTTTTCGACATTTTTGGTATGTGGGTGGTAGAGCCTTCTTTCCACATTTCAAAATATATCCCCCAACCTGAAACTCCATCTTTTTTTTCCTGTCACCATAGCCAGGATACACTTCTCCAAAACAAATATCACCATAGTGAAAAAATAGAAAAATTTCTTTATTACTTCCATAGTCTCAAATTTATAGAGCCTTTCGAAGGTATGTTTTTAAACCATTAAAGAATCTATCAATTTTTCTATTATTACTAATAAAACCCCAAAGCATACATTGAAAGCCATATAAATTTTTCTTTGTAGGCTGTGATAGATACACCATAATTTTTCTTTAAATCATTGATTTATCATTCCATAATTATAAGAAGAGTTCAAGGAAAATATTTATATGAAAAATTATCATTAAATCATCCACTCAATATCTTTACATTTAGTAGTCAGATTTGTTTTCTAAATAAACATCCACCGTTGGTCGGACTCTTTATCTATATGATAAATTGAATGAGTTTCCATCTCTGCTTTAGAATTGTGAATTTTATAAATGATATTATCCATTAGGTTGATATACTATACTAGAGCTAGTGGATCATAATATACAATAAAGATTGGCAGATGTTGCTGAATAATGTACTCAACATCATGTTTCTCTCACGTAGGTAAATGCTGACATTCCACAATATTAATGTTATTGTTCATAACCTAGGACTAATGGCTAATCATTTCCATGAAATTTTGAACTTCACCTCCCAAGGAATTTGACATGTCTTTCCAACAATTCATACATTACCCCTCGCATAGGTTTTTGGTGGGATTTCTCATGGTTCCCATCATTTTCTGTAAAATATATTGTAAAAACAAAACATAAGTCAACATTTATTGAATAAATAATTTATTCAACTGTGAAAATAATTCTAAATTCATATCTTGTGGAGTAAATATATTTGTAATTTTATTAAATACTTCTTCTTGTATTCTTAATTATATATAGTATCACATTATATGATTTCAATAAGGTTCTCTAATCATAATTCATAAATTTACAAAACCCTTTTAGGATACCAAATTTTTCAACCCTTCATTTCATTCATGATTTATTACATCACTATAAAAGAAAAACCCAATGAGAATTATACAAATAGTATCAAAAAGATTAGTTTATTCAGAAAATTATGACCATACATAAAATTTAAAAAAAATACACAAAGATTTATTTAATTCATTCTTCTCTAGATTCTTATTGGGCCTCATGATCTCATTAGTACAAGTACTCACATGATTATATTTATCAACGAAATGGGTAACCTAAATTACTACTAAGAGTATAGATAAGAATATGAATCAAAATAACACGGGGCGAGTATAATCACAATAATAAAATAGTAATATGTTCATAATCCTGGGATGAATCATTAAGAAAATTATTATAATGTATAAATTCATAAAAAAGAAACATGATTTCTTAGTTAACAACTATGAACCTTAGTTGTGAACAACAATAGCATCATGTTCGTTTATATTTTACATTTTCACATTAGATAAATAACATTATCCAATTAATTAGATTTCTATTTAATTTTAGGCACACCCATCTAATCATTACAATTACATTTTTCTATATAATTCTGTATTCACATATCACATCATTAAGATGCATGCCATATAGAAAATATATCAGCCTTGGACATAAAATAATCCATGGAAAGGAATGGGTTTCATTTTATAAAGTGTGAATTAATCAAAAATGGTATTCCAAATGTAAAAAGGTTATATCAAGATGGGTATAAATTATGATTGAAAATTAAACAATCAAATGTGAAGTAAAATATTTATTTTTTTGAAAAGAATATTTATTTTGGAAAAATAATTTATTCTTTCAAAAAACATGAATTGTAAAAACTATATCCCAGATAATTTATCAAAATTATAAAGAAATTATATATAAGGATGATTTATTGAATATCTGTACTTAATTTGGAGTGAAATAAGTAAAACGCAAGGAAATATAGTTGGGTTTGTGGATTTCTCTTTCCTTATGTTCAATTACGTTATTCACATTAATGTCCTAAATAATAAATATATATTCATTAATTAAAATTTTAAAATCATTTTATAAATTAATATGATTCTTTATGGTTCTTGTAATTTACTTTATGGGATTTTTATTAGTTATAGTTTCTAATTTCATCCTTTATGAGTGTTTATTTTCGTGTATTTCATGAACAATTTACTTGTACATTCGAATTGAAGTTAGAGTCAAATTTGGATAAATATCCATAATTTTTATTATATTTAATTGCTGATCATATATAATTTTTAGTCATATTATAATAGATCAGTATATATGGTTTTAAGATGAATCATTATATAAATCATAATGATGATTTTTTAATGTTAATTTTAGCAGTTTTTCGATCCCAATGAGATTTATCAGTTTTATCATTTAGTATATAAATATATATGGTAGTTAAAAAATGGTTATAACATATATTTTACAATATTTTTTAACAATTATAGTTGTTTTATTAAAAACCATTAGGGAACTATTTTAAAAATAATGTGCATCGCCCCCAATGTCGATAAATTGACACATCACGAGTGACAATTTCATTTTCAGAATAAGAGGGAGAGAGAGAAATAAGATTAATGATGTATCTAAAATTAACATTTTATTATTATAATATATCAAAAATAATGTTGTTATCATTCCATTTGGATAATTTCTGGTGAGTATAATAAAATAAATGAATGATATTAAAATGAAATTAAAAGAAACAGAAAAGGGATTTTACCTATTAGATTTTTCCTCCCTGAGAACCTCCGTAGGGGAATGGTTTTGGTATTTTGATGAGAAAATGTTACCATAGAAGTTGGATATGGTACTGGGAAGTGTTTTGGGAAGAATTTGGACATGTGTCAATGTTTTATACATATGGGGAGAAGAGGCGAGGAGGGGTGGTATTTATTATAGAGAAGAAGTGGGTTTCTTGATTAATATATTCATTTATTATTATTTTGGATCAATATAATGATGAGTTTGATAATTGTAAAATAAATATTAAAATAACTATGGGGAGTTTTATATTATGGTTATTTCATCTCTGATGACTCAAGTAATAGTATATTTAACTTAACATGTATATATAAAGAGAATTACTATATTTTACTATACACCAAATATTCATGTTTTTTTGAAAAATTACATACATTTACCATGAACATTTATTGATGTGTATACTTAGAGAAATGAACTCCATTTTATGAAAATAATTTTCTAAATATGAGAAATTTAGGTTTTAATTAAAATCATCATTTACCTGGAAAATACAAATTTTAAAATTATAACATATTTTATAATGCATTGGAAAATTAATAATGGTCTCTTAATATTATTTAAAACAAAATGATTCGAAAAATATAAATTTATGGATACAATTTTTTGAAAATAATTATTACTTTAAATTATTAAAATATTCATGAAATTAGTATTTAATATTTATGAAAAACAAAAATTCAATCACTTAGTTAATAATTAAAAAAAATTATTTACATAGACTACGATATAATTGTACTGTGTATTGA
This sequence comes from Viscum album, assembly GCA_963277665.1. Lineage (NCBI taxonomy): Eukaryota > Viridiplantae > Streptophyta > Magnoliopsida > Santalales > Viscaceae > Viscum > Viscum album. Next base: position 824,102,876 of record OY728151.1, read on the forward strand.
TATATAATATCCGTAAATTTAAGTTATACATTCATCAGTGTAGTTACTATTCATTTGGATATTTTACAATTCTTAAGGGTCATATTACTATTTCTAAGGTCAAATTACTATTTAATTGTTTCCAGTTCCTTAACATATATAAGTAAATATTATTTAATTAATTCATTGTTTATAATGATTTTATTGTTTTATATAGGTGATTTTATGTGATTTATACTATATTCGATTACATTAGGAATTGATACATTCAATTGATAATGTTTTTGGACTTTATAATACCGATAGTGTAATCGAAAATATTGTTGTAATATAATTACACCAAGATTTGGTAATCCTCCCAACTATAGAAAAATTCAAGCATGCCAGCCCAAATAGTATCCTCTATAACATGATTTGACATCTATGTCACATTGTTAGTCTATGATTTAATCATCCTGATTAAATTCAACTGAGTCCCAAAGGCCTCTAGAAATATTTTCCTCAATTACGATCTAATGTGATCATAAAAATCTGAAAAAATCATCCAAGGACCATCATTGAGATGGAATATCACCTGAACATAAAATCATCCCAAGCTCCCTACTGTATTCTGCTCCCAAATACCTAGGATGTGGCTAAACATAGTGAGTAATTCTATAATCACTAAGTAGGGAACATTTTCCCTAGAAAAAAAATATTATAACCCACAAATGAAATTCCAGGATATCCCATATCACATCTAATATAGAACCTCAAGGGTCATAGATAAACCCAGTTGATATTAGTGATCATCATTCAAATCATAATAGTTGATAGATTGAGATACAATCCATACAACATATCACATAATTAAAAGGGACCACCACTAACATCACACCTGGATGTACCACCAATGGGGATGAATAAACACCCTTACTTCATCCCCCCACATCATCACTGATACCATCACCCTCCATCTAAAAAGGGTATAATTCTACCAACATTAATAAAATTCATGATGAGAAGAAGTAGTACATATTTTAGTTTTTATTCATCTATAGTCAATATCTCCATTCTACGACTCTCTATCTTGATATAAAATAATTGGGGTAAAAATCATAAAATTTTGGAATGAAGCACCATAAATTTACACTATGTAAAACAACAATGAATATATATTCAATGTCCACATTCCCCATCATAACAATATACAAAATATAAAATTCATTGTCCTATAATAATTATATCCATTATAATTATATGATTTTAAATTCCATATGATAGGGGATATATATGAGAATATTTGGGTGAAAATTTATGATAACCTTGTCTTCTATAAGGTAGTGTCATCGCATCTTCATGGATATGACTAGTACTGATAGATGAATATCATGGGTAGCATTTCTTTTTTTATACTGTCTCAACTACCTAGAACCATATAGAACAAATTTCTACCATTTCATCAAAAAATATCCTAGATAATTTCCTACAACCTCACATAATTTTACATAGTCAACTCCATCAGCTGAAAATATCATGAGGGGTTGTTTATCCAACACTACCTAAAATCCCAAAAGGCCACCTAGAAATTTTTTTGTCCATGTGATATTCTTCTCCATCTAGTTCATGTTCTTAAATAGAACTAAAAATATCGGGAAATCAGGTAAAATCCTTTGATATAACATTTTTCTAAAACATAACTCCGAACCTTAGTAACACTATTGGGTGACTCCCATACTATCACTACATATACCATCAATGGGTCGAAAATCACTCCCTCGTAGATGAATTTTTTTAACTAATCATATTGAATCATAAACTACAACATTTAGTGCTTGATAAATATTGCTTCTCTTGGAATCATTCCAATAATATCTTCATGTTTCTCATGTGATCCTCCTCAAATACTGAGTTCACTTGTATATCATCATTGAATACCAACAAAATGGTATATGAATGGCTTGATGATCTGATTCATGTGTCCCAAGAACACTAAAGGTGAATTCAGCATTCCAAAAGGAATCTCCATAAATACAGAGTGACTATATTAAATTCTAAATACAATATAAAATACAACATTTCTATATAATGATATCTTATGATATTCTGATTGAGGTCAATCATCAAGAACCATCGTACACCTATAAACTGATCAAAGAGGATATAAATCCATAGTTTTTGTAACATATTATTCATGTTCACCTAGTTCAAAAAATTATAACAAAAAGATCCTCATGATCTCATAATCAATCATGGTGAACAAATATAGGCCGCATAGAGGGAAACACTAGGCCTCAGAAATAACTTCTTGTATAATCACATAAATTGAACCCTCTTGTCATTAAGCTCTATTTAAGTCATCTGATGTGCTGGTGTGGATATTAAATACATCGTGGTTGTTTTTTTCAATTCACAAGTATAAATAATAGGGGGTGGGGGGAAATAAGATCCTAATTTCTTTGGAAATAATTACTTGTAATCTTCCAACACTATAAAAACTAGTATCCCATAACATCCATGGATAAAAGAGGAAATCCTTCCTACTAGTGAGTATTCAGTTATACTATGATGCATGAGCCCATCCCACTACAACAAGATTTCCTTTTAAACCACAATTGAAAACCTCATCCCCTTATTGGGGACAAACCACATCCTATACCTAAAATAGTCAATCTGGGTATGATTATTAGATAGAAAAACCAAATTTAAGATCATTTCATAAGGCCTCATCAAAACTACAATGCGATCTCATAGAAATATGTCACCTCCATGATCGAGAATATACTATTAGAAGACATGTGTAATTGATGAGTCACCTCATTTCATATAATTCATAAACGGAGGTCATGAAAAACTATTAACATGAATCATTACGTCTCTATCCAAATAAGCCTAAATAAAGGAATTACTAAAATATGGAACTATTAGTACTAAAACTATACTAAAAATACACAGATCAGACTTCATATATCCCTTGGAATCTCAAATTCATAGGCCTCTATAGTCTCTATATTTCCTTGATCTTGACCACAAAATCTATAAACCTAGTGAGAACAACCTTTGGGTGGCGATTCAAATTAGTCAAACCCATGAAAACCTCATATTACTATAAAACCCCTATACAAAATCTTCCATCCAATGGATCTCTATACTCCACCTTTTGACTCTTACTAGGTGGTCCCCTGACTGTATCTTGATCGACTACAAGGTGGATCAAAAAATGTCCTTCAAGATGTTTTGACCATCATAGGAGAAACACTTCCTCTCCCTCAGCTGATTTGAGACATATTGAGAGAAATTCACTACATATCATTAATAATGAGATCATATAATAAAGAATATAGAATAATAAAAATCATGAAACAATCAACAGATACCAATTTTCAAGTTCTCGTATTTGGGGAACCCACAACCAGTACCCACTATCAATTTTTTCTCTTATAAGAAGCACACCACTATAATGGACAGCTAAAGATTAAATGAATTGTTGGTAATTCAATGAGATATAAATAACATCATGATATATCAGTATAGTTAATAATAAACTATTTATTATCTGATGAATAGATCCCATAACATATACCTAGAGGAAAATGAGATATTAATATACCTTTCTGAACACTCTTCCTTGGTCATACCACACTACTGTAGATATAGAAGGTCCTAGATGCATAGTTATCACAATGTGGAGGAAAAAACATCCCAAAACATCCATATGATGTTTTACCTACAGATAGGTGACATGTCATGTGACTATGTAACCAAGCTCTTCCATATCTTAGTATATATATATGTGGGATACTCTTTGTGAGGGCATCCATCTAAATTCTATGAATTCCTATCTAGAAGAAAACTATAGTTTCATCCAATATCTATTTATCCACAACATGGGGTCTAAGAAAACACTGAAACCAATAATTTCACTACCTTCGGATCTCATTTAGTTTAACAACCATGAAATTATAAGAATAGATTTTATATAATAAAGGCATATTTATAATGTTTTTTTATAATTAAGAAAAATAAATGTATAATTTATTATATACATAATTAAATTTATTTAATCATTTTTAATTGTTATAAAACAATTTAATATGCATTATTAATTACTATGATAAATAATAACTGTATATTTTAATAATGATATATATATATATATTTTTTCAATATTTTTTTAATTTCTCAAAACAAACTAATGTATATCAATCTACAAATTATGATAAATCTATCAATAAAATCCATCTTTTAATTTTATATGTGTTTAAAAAAAATTTATAATTATTTATTGTAGATACATTTATGAGTTTATTGAATCAATTTCTAAACATTTATATTTAATGTTTTATATATATATATAACATTTACATTATATTTTTTATTTTGAGTTACTTATAATTTTTAATGTCTGAATATGTAAAATGTTTGTTATATTTGATATATCATTATATAAATTAACAAATACTGAATCGCTTATCATAAAATATTACAAAAAAATTGATTTTTGGTACATGGTCTTCAAAATTAATCAAATTAAAATTATAAAAAAATTTAACTAGAATTTGATTAATGAAAATAACAATCACAATAATAGTGTTTGTCAATAAGAATGTGGCTTATTGAAATTATATTTTATAATTAAAATTGGTTATTTAATAATTACCCATATACTTATAAAAAAATATAATCATAAGAAAATATTGGATAAGTCAAAAAATATTATTTATTTATTATAAATTTTACATGTATATATATATCCCTATCCCATAATGTACACATATATATATATTATCCAATATATTAAAAAATAAAACAATAGAAAAAATAGAATATGATTAAAAAACAAAATGAAAAAAATGAAGAATGATAAGACCCTATGAATCATCTTCCTTGGACCCCTGGCGACACTGAACCAGGACACACCAAACACCCTATGGACCACTACAATTAGACGGTAGCTTTAATCTTATTCCATCAACTGCCCGATCTCCCCTCCATCACCCACCGTTCCTAATCCTTTCTTCCAACCACTATACATATCAAAATGCAACCACCACAACCCTTTGGTGTCATAGCCTCCCAGATGGCGTGTCGATTTAATCCATTGAAAGCAAGTCTAAGATGTCATTGATGTCTCATTAAATAAATATTTTCATATTCTTCCCTATACTCATGACCACTCAATTCCCTAAATATGTATCAACTTCACCATATTAATAAGTTTAGTTGGAGAACCCCACCAATTGTCTTCATCTAATTCTTCTTTAAAAAGTTACATTATTTAGAATAGAATTTTTGTTTTTTCATTTTCCCTTGCTTCTCTTGGAAGCTAATTGTATACATGTATATAAGTATCATTCTGCATAGAAAGAACCTTTGATAGACAGAAAATGTCGATGGTCCCTCTATATAATTTCATTCATTCTAAATTTATTATAATTCTATTAACCGTGAGATGGATTAAGATAGAGCCATTAGTTCAAGCATCCACATACACGATACAATTTAATTGACTTATTTTTGTTCAAACACCTGAAGGTAGAAGAGTTATCTCCCTAAAATTACCATACACATCAATGTAATGGTAGATTTTTATTTTAAAACAATAATTTAAAAATTCTATATATATATATATATATTAATTTATATTTGGTACAAATTTATTTTTTTTATACAAATCCATATTGATCTATTCCGTGATAACTCATTTATTCAAGAGTTATAGTTTTAAAATAATTATCATGTAAGTGTGTGTGGCTTTTACATTCAAAATATTCATTTTTTTGCGTATATATGCACAAGAATGAATATATATATATATATATATTATTTTTATTTTTTGATTTATATATATATATAAATATTTTTTATAATTTCATGATTATATATGTATATATATTATACATGTATGATTTTCAATTTCTTCTTGTTCTTTTCATTAAATTTAAATCTATTATTTATATATATACATACACAGCTTAACATTTTCATTAACTAAATATATGTAACTACATATGATACTATACCTCATATTATATAAGTATTTTTAATACTTATTTTTAAGAAATTGTGTTGTGCATGGGGTACATTACTTTAAAAATAATCCTTGTTTATATTCATTACATATATATAAGTATTCTTATTTTAAAATCCATGTTGTATAAGTATTACATCTTATTAAAATAATCTAATTAAAAATAAATGTTATTAAAATCAATGTAAAGGTTTTAATTCATTATAAAAATATATAATTGTATATTTATATATATCCAACTTTCCATCATTTAATGACTTTAAATGAATATTTAAATCATTTTAAAACCCGAAATCAAACACCATTATATTTATAAATTAAGAATTTATGAATTTTTTACTTAGGAAATATTACATTTATATTTTTTATTTTTTTATGTTGTTTTTTTAAAGATATATTACTAGATATATTTATTTTTAACTATTTTTGTTCTTGATTTTGCAATTTTATATTTATATATATATATAGTTAATGGAATTATTTTGTGAAGATAGTAATTTTTCAATTACTATTATATATGTCATTATTTAAGGTTTTTATATTTTTTATTTTTATGATAATTTTAAGAAAGTGAATTTATAAGTCTAGTGTTTCATATGATATTCAATTATATTTTCTGTCATTTTATGTTCATGGTATATATATTATTATGTGTCAAAAGATCAATTTGAGATTTATTAAAATTAGTATTTTATATGTTTTTTCAGGAAATTTTTTAAAATATAACATTTAATATTTTAATAAAAGGAAATTTATAATAAATTTTAATTAAATGGATATTAAATATTTTATTAAAATTCCATAAAAAATGGCATTGGATTTGGTAGTGCCATATATTACTATTTATTTTCCTATGAAAATAAAAATTTATATATTTATAAAAGTGTAGATGTATTAAAAGCATTGTAAGGGTTTTTAATCAAAAACCCTAGTGAAAAAGTATATATGTAATGAAAGATAATTTTTTTATATTACAATTGTATTTTGAAATTGTAAAAAATAAGTGGACAATGAGTTATATATTTCTTAAGTAAGTTGGTGGGACCAATATAACATTCAATTTTTATGTGGAACAATTTATTTTTTAAACTAGAATATTTATTTCATGAAAACCAACTAGATTATTTAAAAGTGTCTAAAATGTGTAAGAATTTTAACAATAATTGTCAAAATCATGTTTTGATGTTATTTTAAAAAGGGTTTTCACAAACCTATTATATTTTGAAAAGTGAATTGAAAACTATGTTTTTAAAAAATTATAAGTACTTTCAAATCATTTCTAAACTGTTCCCCAAATTTATTATTAAATATATTTATCAATGGTATTTTCAAAGAAAGTTTTTTTAAAATGTATTTATAAAATGTTATTTGAAATTCCATTTTCAAAAAAGTATTTCAATTTGTATAAGTATTTTTAAAATGATTTTTCACTATATTTTAAAAAACCCTTTACTGGGAAATTTCCCCCCCCTATATTTTAATAATGTATTCCAGTCCATATAGGGTATTCATGGAGATTTGCACTATAAGGATATAGAAAAAGAAATGTATCAACACAACTTTTTAATTACTATTTAAAAATTTAAAATATGTAAATGTTTTTGTTTCTCTATTTCCTAAAAAAAGGATCCTCAGTTTAAAATTGTTGAATATTATTTAGGTACATTAAAATAATAAAAAACCCATTTTACACGATTTGAAAGCACATGTCTAGGGATCTACAGTTGGTGTGAAAGCGAATGTTTAGACAACAATAGTGAAAATAACATTTGGATATAATAATTTTAGTTTCTATGGGTATTCTTTTATTAAAAACCCTTCATTTTAAACTTTCATATTAATGAAATTCGAAATATATGTTTTTAGCTCCTCGGAAATTTGGTTAATTTTAATAACATTAAAATATAGTAGTTCTAGATTTCCAAATTGTAAACATGTAATTTCATAATATTTATTAAGTATGGAAAAAGAATTTCGAGGATGATATTTGTTTTAAGGGGATTTAATGTAACACCCTTGAAATTCTAGGAACTCGGTTCATCTATAAATACATATATAATATGGTGGTTTATAATTAATAAAATTTAATGAATAATTTATTTTAAACATAGATACCATTGATAAGAAAATATATTTTATTGTTAAATTAATATGGAGCATAGAAAATGAATTTTCATAGAATAATATTTGTATACATTAATCAAGTTATATATATATATATATTATTTTCTATATTTATGTAACTTCCTAAATCATGGTGATATATGAAATTCTTTTGATGAAAAATCATCTTTAAAAATAATCTAAATTTTTAATTTAATATGTTTTTAATATTTTATTATATGAATGATATGTATGTATGTTTAGGAGTTTATAGAAGCCGTTGCTGAATTTATATAATATATTTGTCATAAAATGAATATATAAAAATTAATTTATTATGTTTATTTTGAGATACATATAATTTTTAGTTTTAAAATATTTATTATAATTGAAATATTTGAGCTATTTTTATATATAATATAAAATACTCACACCCTTATTGAAAAATAATACAAAGCCATAATTTTTGATATCTTTTCATTAAATGTAATCCAATTGGAAATATTAAAAAATAAATATAATATGTGATTTATTTAAATAAATAAATATTAATAATGTTTTTAATAAGAATGTAACTTATTAATATTATAATTTACTAATTATGTTTGATTATGTTATAATCACTTATATACATAGATATAAAAGCAAAATAGAATATTGGATTAATAAAAATGTATATGATTTAATTATAATAAATATTATATGTATATATATATAATCGAATAAAAAAATATAATATTTATATTGTACATACCTATATATAAAAATGTACCACTAGATAAAAAATAAACTATAAAATTAAATAAACAAATAAAACAAAGAATATTATGAATAAAAGGACCCCACACTTATTCTTTGGTATACCCCTACCAACATCAAACCAGGATGTACCAAACCTCATTTAGACCACTAATAATCGACACTAGCATCGATCTACTTTCGTGGACTGGTAGATATCATCTCTATTGGACACTGAAACATAGCTTCACCATCGACCACTGTCAATTCCAACTACAACCATTATAGTATTCTGATATTGCCACCTCCCTCGCACTACTTTGAGTCTTCCACCAAAATATAGGTTGATCTTCAATACATGTCAATATCAACTAGTATAATTTTCTTCATACGTCTACTTGTGAAAACTAAATTCCTTCACTATATATCAATATCAAATTCAAGATATGGTGAAGCCGACAACCCCAAAATATCCATTCATCTAATCTGTCTTTGTTAACTAACATGTATCGTAAAACCATTGTTGTTTAGTATTTTTTATAGCTTATCATGAAATCTAAATGTATAAAAATATATATGTATCATTCGACGTTTAGATAACCCTATTAGAGATCCTACGTGAATTCTCACATCCTTTGTTTCCTTACCCTTTAAATTAATTCATTTTAGAGTTACCTTGAGTTGACCAAAGCTGCTACCATCATTTCGAGTACCCCAAGACAAGGTAGATGGTCATCACATTAATTTGGATCCAACAACCAAATGCATAAGAGTTTTCCTTTTATATGTTTAATTCAATTCTCTGTTTTGTGAATTTTTAATTCGAAATATATTATTTATAAATATATTATTTATACACACATTTAAAAATATATTCTTTTGTTGGTAAAAATTGTAGGTTTATTATATACATAACTATATTTAACAATTCTATGATAAATCATTAAATCAAGAGATCTATCTTCAATATTATTTCCACGACCCATTCCCTAGGGGCACGTACAGTGACTACCCCAATCCCGCCTTCCATAGGACAGGGGATCACGACTAGATCCAAAGGTGTAAAATCATTAAAATAGGAAGGCACTGCCTTTATAAACTGTAAACACACACAATCATAGAACAAATATGAAGCAAACACTAAGTAAAAATTGTATACAAAAGAAGTCATGGAATTAAAAGGGGCCGGAAATACAAGCCCTACAAGAAAGTACAAGTACAACTGATAAAAAATTACAAAAGACGAAAAGTAAAGTAGTTACTAGTTCATACTCTGAGATTCCTACATGAAGGGTATGCACATATGGCCTCCTTAGCACTCCACGTCCATTAGTCTTCTCCGTGTACCGACTCATCATAAGGTCCACCTCCGGGTACCGTCCAGTCTTGCTACTCTGATCCTCAGTCAGCACTGTCTATTGTCTGCATCGAACACCATGAGGTGCATGCATAGCCCGTATTGGGGTGAGTATAACGATACTTAGTATAGACCCCGAGACCCTCAATGTCTCACAAAATCCAACAAAGATAAACCACAAAGTATGAAATCGACAGATAACCCCACTTAGGTATATTCCCATACATATATATAAGTTATCAATTAATCCATCTCATTCACGAGGAAACACAAGAGTTGCTTAATTAGTTCACAATGGTATACAACGTATGTATAGAGATAGAGATGAACAGATATAGCCACTGAATCATCAGAGCTGTCAGACCAACACATGATCCATGACCAGCTATTCTGTCAAACCAACACATGATCTAGGAACAATAGTCAGAACTGTCAGGCCAACACATGATCCAAGAACATTCATCATAGCTACCAGACCAATACATGATCCAGGACCAACTATTTTGTCTGACCAACACATGATCCAGGAACAAAAGTCAGAACTCTCACACCAACACATGATCCATGATTAGTTGTCAGAGATGTCAGACCAACACATGATCTAGGACCAGCAACTCTATTGGACCAATACATGATCCTGGAATAGAATTCAGAACTAGAGGACCAACACCTGATCCAGAAACATTATTCAGTGCATAGCCAACCACAACGTTTCAACAAATCACTCTTGATTCTTGGAGGGTACACCCCTCAAGTTATGTTTCAACTAGTCAACTACCACCAAGACACACAAAGAAGTATCTCAAATGTTCGTCTCCTCATAGGAGTCTCAACGCAGCAGATGGTGCTTCAATCGGATGCACTGGCCTTGTGTTATTATAATTTTAGTCATGGGGGATCGGTTGGATTCTTGTACGATCCATCCTGACTGTATCTCTACATTACCCTGAAATCTAGTGGGGTATACTGAAAGGGACCGTCGTGTTCCAAGAAAACTAGGACCACTGATGGTTCTACAAATGGTCGTTTTGTGCCAATGTTATGACCAAAGGAATTAATAGGGTCAGTAATGGGTCTGGGCCTGGTCCGACCCGGTTGGACCGACTTGGCCCAAGCCACACTCGACAAACCCAGTTTGAGTTGACCTAGTCAGATACGCTGGGTCTGACCCGACCCATTGGGTGGGTCATCCAGCTTGGTTCGGCCCAGTCTGATGGCCTCGGCCTAGAGGACTATGGGGGCGGTTCGGCCCGGAGGCCGGGGCCGGTTTGGCCAGTGCCGTGAGGGGCGCAGTTCAGCAGTATGGCACAGGAGGTCGAGTCAGGCGCTGATAGTGCATCAGGATGCCGCACGGGGCACGAGCAGGAAAGCTGGTCACCGTGAATGGAAAAGGAAGGCCTCATGGGGCGCAAGCATGCTGCACGGGGAACGGGGTTGGCCGGAAGGATGCTGATCAGGGCACAGAGAGGCTGGCAGGGTGTCGGGCTGGGGGTCGGGAGGCCGGCGGGGTGCGCAGGCTGCACGCGGGCAGGCTGCATGGTGCAAGCAGTGCATGTTCAGGCCGCGGGGCAACGACCAGGGCGCGCGGCGGGCCACGGGGAACCAAGTAGGGTCCACGGCGTTGGTCAGTGTGCGGGCATGCCAACATGCTGCAGGTAGGCCACGGGCAGGCGAGCCAGTGGCCGAGGGCAGCCAGGTAGGCCGGTTCGGTGCGGCATGGGCCGACATGGGCCAGAGCTGTTCGGTCGGGGACACCGGTGCGCCGTAGGGGAGGCACAGTTCACGGAGGCCCCAGGTAGCACAGCCTTTGTCATCACCACCTTCTTCACCTCTTCAAAGATCACCAACAACAAGAATGGTGGAGGGGGTCGAGCCATGTTGGTTTCGTCCGCTCCCTCCGTGTTTAGTGTGGTAACATGCGGTTCATCAAGATTTTAAGAAAGATAAACAACAAATCACCCACAACAAATCCTTTCCCACCAAAGAAAATGATTCAAGAAAAGAATCAACATGAAATAAACCCCCTACCTTTTGATTTGTCTTTCATCATTTGTTGAAATCACGGAAAGTAGAAGAAGTGAATCTTTGTTCGTCGCATCTGCTACACTTTTCAAAAATTGAGTTGCGTCAGCTTGTGGAAGATGCTCCACGTCGGTAGGATTCGAGGAAGGAAGTCAAAGAAGAAATAATTGTCGGTGTTCTTCACATTCTACGTTCTTCGTTGGGAGGATCATTATTTTTTAGGAGAATTTTAATCCTCCGAAGCTTTCCTCTTCTCAGGTTGCACCAAAATGCCATGTGAAATAATATTAGATTGGGTTGTCTAATATTTCGTTGGAACAAAAATTCAATTTGGTAATTAAATTAAGTTTCTCAAACTAATTAATGCATGAGAGTTTTCATTGATTAATTAGGGGATGTCAAATGGGTTTTTCCCCATTTAATGGGGGGGTTGAGGAGGTTTTATCCTCCTCCATCAATAGGGGTCGGGTGGCCCCCATCCCTATTATTCAAAAGAGAGGTTATGTGATCTCGGGTAGTCCCCACGTCGTAACCTCTCGTGGGTGGTTATGTTCGGGTGAGACCCACCACCATAACCTCCCAAGGGAGGTTATGGTGTGGTGGCCCCACCTCCAAACTCTATGAGAAGGTTTTATCCACCTCACATCAAACGACAACTCAAAATAAAATAAAGTGTTTCACACTTTATATTTTTTTTCAAGAAAATCCAAAAACTATCTTTTATTCTCGACCTACTGACATCGAGGTGAAATTTTCATTAAAAGAATATCGACACTAAAAGTTCTATAATGCCCTCAGATTTCAATTCCGAGCACCGGTTCAAAAGATAGAAAATGATGCTCGTGCATTTACTAAATGTACCTGAAAAAAAAAGTTTTCAAAATTTTTATCAGTTACCCTCGACTCATGTCGGCCATGCTTATGCTATTCCTAGGTGAAAAATTACCCAATGAACCCAACAGTACTCTCGGATTCGCAATCTAATTTACCATTTTTATGTTATATATTTTACAAAAAAATAACTGTCACTTAATTATTTTATTTGCGACCAAAAATTAACTTTTTCTAGTAGCCCTCACCAGCCAATGTTAGTAACTTCTTAAAGAAATAATATACTCACGAGTTCAGCAGTGGTCTCAGATTTATAATATGCGTTAAATTTTGTGAGTTATAAAAATTTTTAAAAATAAAATAATTTATTTTATTATTTTATTTACGATTATTCCATTTTTTGGTTTTTCTCAAAGGAGGCCCATGTCGGCTAATCGTAAGTAGAGCCAATGGTAATCCCTCCATCCTGGTCGCAACAGTGCCCTCAAATTTCTGATATGAGTTACCGTTTAGGAATAATTCCACTTTTTCAGGAAAACTGATTAGGCGCGTTAACTTAATCTTACCAAAAACTTTGACGGATCATTCCGTGCACTCTGGGCCTTGGAATCACTCGCAGTCAGATTTCGCGGACCCATAAAATTCACATTTAATAAAAAATTACATGGGAATTCTGGTACATTACATTTATTATCATGTAATGGTGTTTTATAGTATCATTCAAAATATTCATTTTTCAAGTATATAAGTAAATGTATGTATATTTTTATATATTTTATAATTTCATGTGTTCAGACACACACACAGAAATATATATAGTATACACATTTATGATTATAATTTTTGTTGGGTTCACATTTTATATTTTAAATCTATGATATATATATATATACATGAATTTAATTAAATTTGTTATCATCCAAATATATGTAAGTACTTATGAAAATATAATGCATTTGATGTAATAGTCTTCGAACATGTGTTTAAGAAACTGATATTTTTATGGGAAACATTTGTTTTACATTTTTTTCCATGTTTATATTCATTATAAATACAAACAAACACACACACACATGTGTATATATATATATATTCAAATTAAAAATATCATGTTTTTATAACTGTTACATATTAAAAAAATTATGAATGAATGTTATTTAAGATCATATAAAGGGTTTCATTCATTATATATATAAATTAATATATTCTCATTTTCATCATTTCATGATTCTAAATGAATCATAGTTTCATTTTAAAACATGAAATCACGTACCTAATATTTCTAAAATTTGAAATGGATATTTTTTTATTTTTAAAATATTTATTTTATATTTTTTATGTGTTATAATGTTTTCATAATGTTAAATGATAAGTGTATATTTACGTTTACATGTAATTTTTTTTGAAAACAATGTTCTATATATATGTATATATCATTAATTAGAATTATTTTTTCATGATAGTAATTTTACAATTAATATTATGTATGCCATTATTTTATGTTCTTATATTATATGTGATTACAATAATTATATGAAAAATAATTAGATGTCTATTATTTCATGTGAATGAAATTTTAGAATTTGTATCATTTTATATAAATGTTTTATATATTATAATGTGTCAAAACATCAAATTGGGATTTAATAAAGTTTTTATTTGAGACATTTATTTAAGGATGAGTTTTAGATGATAATGTTTAACATTTTAATGAAATGTAATTTATCAAAAAATTTAATTATTTGGTTGTTATTTATTTTATGTGATACACCATGAACAAGAAAAATTGTATAGGGTTTGGTAGTGAAAAATCTAACAAATTATTTTCATAATAATGTAAATATTTATATATTTAAAAATGTGCATGTGTATTCAAATAATTGTTATGGATTTAAATCAAAAACCCTAGTGGAAAATGTATATACATAATGAAAGATAAAACTGATTTTATAAAAAAAGGAATTTTAACAATGTAAGGAAGAATGGGATGACGATTAAACCTATTTCTATGGATGTGGGTAGTCCCAAGAAAAACATCAATTTTTATGTGACCCGATTTTATTGTTTCAATAAATCTACATGGTATTTTCTAAAAACCCATTATATTTTTTAATGTGTTTTCAATGTTTATGTATCTTTTAAACCAATTTAATATCTTTGAAAATATATTATATTTTGAAAAGTTGTTTCAAGTTTATGTTTTTAAAAAATTATAAGTATTTTCAAAGGATTTCAAAACTCTTTTCCAAATTTATTTTAATATATATTTATAAATTATACTCTCAAAAAAAATTTAATAATTATATATGAAAGATATTTTCAAATTCCATTTTCAAAATAATATTTCAAATGGTATAAGTATTTTAAAAAAATCACTAGAAATTCAAAAACCCCTTACTGAGAAATTTTGCACACCCTGTATTTTTATAAAATGTTTTTAGGTTCATATAGTACATTCTTGGAGAATTGTCCTATAATGACTTGGCACATGAAATGTTTCAATAATAATTTCTATATAATATTTTAACATTGAGAATACGTAAAAGTTTCCTTTTCCTCCAATTCCTAAACATGAAAATATTTTCAGTTTATAATGTATGAATGATTTTTAGTTTCATTATAAAAATATGTAACTTTTTTTACCTGATCCGGAATCACAATCCTGATGATATACAGTTGGAATGAAAATATTTATATAAAACTAGAGACAATTAAACTTGGATAAATTAATTTTAGTTTCTATGGGTATTCTATTAGTAAAAACTATTCTATCTAATATTTTATATTAACGGAATTAGAAACCTAGTTTTTGAACTCCTAATAAATTATGTGACTGTTAATAATATAGAACTATATTAGCTTTTAGATTTCAAAATTGTAATAATATTATTTCTTAATTTTTCAAATGTATGAAAAAATAATTTAGAGGATAAAATTATGTTTAGGGGGGTTGAATGTAACGCCCCTGAAATTCTAGGCATTGTGTTCTTCTAATAAATACATATATATTATGTAGTTTTATAATTAATAATAAATTATAAATAATTAATTTTTAACATATATTCATTTTTTATATTCATTTAGATTTAATTGATATATTAATATGGAACATACAATACATTTTTTTCTACGAAATAATATTTGGTTACTTTAATGAAGTTATATATACTTGTTTCTATATTTATGTTACTTCCAGAATCTAGTTGATGTATAAAATTCATTATATGAATACACTTCTTTAAAAATAATCTTAATTTTTTACTTTATACGTCTTTACTATTTTATTATGTGAATTCTATGTTGGTATGTTTAGGAGTTTTTATAAGTCCTTGCAGAACTTATATAATTTATATGTTAGAAAATGTATATATACCTATTACTTTATTTTGTTAATTTTTCGATACATATATTTTTAAATGTTAAAATATTTATTATAATCTAAATATTTGAGTTATTATTATATGTATATAAAAATTACTCACATCCTTATTGAAATTTAATACTAAACCATAATTTTTTTATCAAGTCATTAAATGGAATAAAATAAGAATTTAAAGAAAATACCTAAACTGAGATTTATAAAAACAAAAACAATAATAATAATAATTTTTAATAAGAATCTAACTTATTAACATTATAATTAATAAATTAATTTTGTTTTTGTAATAATTACCTATATGCATATATATAAAAGCATAACAAAATATTTGATTAATCAAATAAATATGATTTAATTATAAAAAAATTAAATGAATATATATTATGAAAAATAAAAAAAGAACATATTTATATTGTACATATATTGATATAAAAAATATTCTATAGATAAAAATAAACTAAAATTAAAAAAAATAAAATACAAATAAAACCAAATAAAATGAATAAAAGTTTGAATAAAAGGACCCTGCACATCTTCTTCATCTGGGCCCTACCAACACCAAACCAGGCCAAACCAATCCTCATGTAGACCACTAAAAATTGACACTATCCGTGGTCTACTGTCATGGACCGCTAGATATCCCCTCCATCAGCCACTAAATCATAGCCCCACGATCGAACACTACCGATAGCCATCTGCAAGGATCACAGTCATCTGATGTCGCTTCCTCCCCCACACTACTTTGAGTCTTCAACCAAAAGAAATTCTTATCTTTAATACATGTCCCTCTAAATTATAATAATTGTTTTAATCCATCCATTTTTGAAAACTAAATTCTGTCATTATATATCAAACTCGCATGCAAGATATAGTGAAGCCAACAACCCTAAAATATTCCTGCATCTACTTCCTCTTTTTCATTTAACACGTATTATTAAGATATTTATGATTAGTCATTTTTCATATATTCTCATAGAATATAAATTTCTCCCTATATATATATATGTATTATTCGACATTTAGATAACCCAATTGGAGATCCTATGTCGATTTTCATTACCTTTGTTTTCCTACCATCCAATTTAATTCATGTTCGAGTTACCTTGAGTTCGTCGAAGCTACTATCATCAGTTCGATTACCCAAAGACAAGGCAGATGGTCATCACCTTCATTTTTTTCAAACAACCAAATGCATAGGAGTTTCCCCCTATGATTTTCATTTATTTATATGTCATGATAATTTTTTTATTTTAAACCTATTATTATAAAATTAATTTTATATACACACACACATATAAATATTACTACATTGGATAAAAATTTCTTGTTTATTTTTTACAGAATAATATTTATCAATTTCATGAAAACTAATTTATTCAAGAGATCTATAATCAAAATTATAATCATGTAATTATGTGTTATTTTATC
This sequence comes from Viscum album, assembly GCA_963277665.1. NCBI lineage: Eukaryota > Viridiplantae > Streptophyta > Magnoliopsida > Santalales > Viscaceae > Viscum > Viscum album. The sequence continues at coordinate 824,120,723 of OY728151.1, forward strand.
ATTTAAAATATTCATTTTTTCAAGTATATATGTACATGTATGTATATTTGAATATATTTTAGAATATTTATGTTACTATACACACACACATAGACATATATATATATATATAGTTTAGGCATTTTTGATTATCAGTTTCGTAAAGTTCATGTTTTTTAATTTAAGTCTATGATATATATATATATACATGCATGTCATTGTGTTTTTATCAACCAAAATATGTATGTACATATCAGAATATAACTCATTTGATATAATCTTTTTACTATATATTTTTAAGAAACTAAGATGTGAATAGGAAACATTATTTTCCATATTTTCCATATTTATATTCATTACACACACACACATAGACATATATATATATATAATTTTATAAAAATCCAAAAAATCATGTATTAATAAGTGTTACATATTCGTAATAATTTATATTTATGAATGAATTCTTTTTAAATTTGTAAAGGGTTTAATTTATTATATATATAACAGAATATATATGCCTTCCAATCATTTCATGATTCTAAATGAATATGAAATTCATTTTAAAACATGAAATCACCAGACCTAATATTTTTAAATTAAGAAATGAATAGTTCATTATTTTTAAAATATTAATTTTATATTTCTTATATGTGTTATATTGTTTTTTAATGTTAAATTATAATTGTATATTTACGTTTACATATAATTTTCCTTGATTGTAAAAAATATATATATATATATATATTTATATATCCTTAATTGGAATTATTTTATAATGATATTAATTTTACAATTAATATTATGTACGCAATCATTTTAGGCTCTTATATTAGACTTTCATACAATAATTCTATGAAAAAACTTTTATGTCTATAGTTTCATGTTATTTGAAATTTACAATTTGTATAATTTTATGTGAAAGTTTTATATATTATAATGTGTAGAAACATCAAATTGTAATTTAGGAAATCTATTATTAGATAAATTTATTTATGTCTGAGTATTAGATGAAAATGTTTAACATTTTAATGAAATAAAATTTATCGAAAATTCTATTTACTTGGTTGTTAATTATTTTATTAACAGACCCTAAAAATGTAAAATTGCATAACGTTGGGTAGTGAGAAATCTAACAAGTGATTATCATAAGAAAATAAATATTTATATATTTTTAATTATCCATGTGTATTCAAAGCATTTTTATGTTTTAAAATCAAAAACACAAGTGGAAATTTTATATACATAAAAACAGATAAAGATGGTTTTATAAAAAATAGAATTTGAAATTCGTAAAGAAAATGAGGATGATGAGTGAACTCATTTCCGTGGGAGTTGGAGGTCCCATGAAAAACATCAATGTTTATGTGGCCCAATTTTATTTTTTTCGATAAATCTGCCTTGTATATTCTGAAACCCCATTAGATATTTTTAATGTGTTTTCAATGTGTATGTATTTTCAAAAACAATTTAATGTTTCTAAAAGTATAACTATTTTCGCATTATTTTAATAATTTCTAAATGTATAAGTATTATGAAAAGATTATATTTAAAAAAATTAAAGGCATTATTATATTCATGTGCATTTTAAAATTCATGTTTCCAATGGATTTTAAAAATAGTTTTTAAAAAAGAGATATTTTTTGAATAGTTTTTCCAATAGTATTTTATGAAAAAATTATAAGTATGTTCAAAGGATTTATAAAGTTGTTACCAAATATATTTTTAAAATAATTTATAATTGTAATTATCAAAAATTATTTTTTAATTATTAATTAATCTTATTTTTAAAATCCATTTTCAAAAGTATTTTCCATAACATATAATTATTTTCAAAATAAGTTTTCATTGGGATTTCAAAAACAACATACTGGGAAATTTTCTTCTTCCTATGTTTTTATAAGAAATTTGTAGGTTCAGAAAGTGCATTAATAATGTTTATATTGATTTGGACCTAGAAGAAGAAATGGTTCATCAATACTTTTTATTTACTATTTTCACATTTATAATATTTAAAAGTGGTTAATTTCCAGAAAATCCAAAACTGAAATATAATCCTTTGTAAATGTCTTTATATTTTCTTGTTACCTTGAAATTAAATAATATACAACATTTTTCTGTGGTCCAGAACCACGGGTATGGGGATCTATTGTTGGAATCAACTATAGCGACCCAAAATTTTTAAACACTAACAATACATAAATTTTTTTAAATATATAAAATATTGTACATGTGAATTCCCAAATACCCTACAAGTATATTTCCTTTGGAAACATGGTAAAATTAACATTGGTTCATAAATGAGCTACATTATCTATTACTTGGTTATTCATGACTAGTACCTTTCTTAAACACCATAAATACAATACATATCATCATTACCTGGGATTGGAATAATAAAAAGGAGTTCTCTAAAATTCTTAATAATGGTTACATAATGAGATATGTAATCATAATAATGATAATAAGTGTATGAGAACATTATCATTAAAATACTAGATCATACCCTTCATATCAAATATAATATTACTATATTCTAGAATAATGATTGGATATTCATAAGACATGAATCATAAGAGAATAATGAACATAATTTATCATATCGTAACATATGACTGAAACAGAAAATTGTGGAAATAACCTAAACATATACATTTTTTTCCACAGTAACTAATGAATTGTTGAAAAATACATTATAGTAATATGGGTTCACTATCTATATCATATCTATAGTCATGGTTCACTCCCACACCCATATTAGTGGCATGAGTTCACTCCTCCTACCATCTTTGTAGTCATGCTTGAATCCCAAAACTACTTTTGTAGTAAAAGTTCACTATGAACACCATATTATACAATTTCATGACATATAAATCATTACCTAGTGAAATGTATAGAGATATAGGTCCCACCAAACTAATAATGGGATCATACATACCTGAGACATGGGATCATTAAAAATAATAACATAACCCATGAAACGAAATGGTTATAATAAACAAGTAGTAATATCATAACATGTAGAAAAATAAAGGTTTCATAATCATGTCATCATAATAAAAACCCATGTAAATAGGTGTCTTTCAAAATAATAAAACATGTGGGAGATAAACTAGTTCCAAATACATAATTCAATAAAAACATATTCCATTCATGAAAGAATATGAATGGAACCTTTTTATCATTTCCTATAAGGGAATGAGTAAGAGAAAAATGCTTTCATATATGGAAAATAAATTGGAATGATATTTTGAAAAAAAAATATTTAGGAAAATATTTGTTCATTATTGAAATATTTACATTAAAACACAGAAATCTTTTAAATAGAATTGTCTTAAAACTAAACTGGAAAACATAAAAGTAACACTTTAAAATAATTTTTAAATAATTTTTATTTCAAAATATATAAATATATCATGAATAAATTTTCAAAACAATTTCATTGAAAATACTTGGAAAACTAATAAATAATTCCTAAAATTATTTTGTACACATTTTTCATTCAAAACATATAAATTATTAATTAAAAATATTTGAAATAAAATTTCAGTTAAAGAATATAAAATAATCATGTAATTTTTTTGAAAACAATCTTCATTTAAAACATATTATAGATTATTATAATCATTTTGGAAAATTGTTTCCTTGATAAATACATTGAAAATTATTAATGAAATTTTGAAAAAGTTTTGAAAACCATTTATCTATAAAATATCTTTATTAACGTTTTCTTAAAAATTATCCTTTTAAATATCTAAATAATGGTTTATAGAAATGATATAAAGTAAATTAGTACATGTTATATTTTATAACAAGAAAATTCCTTATTCACATTAATTGGTATGAAAATTTCATTTTTATTAAGACATAATAAGATTACATTGAAAAAATTGGTAAAATAATAGAAGGTCAAAACTCTTTTTAAAGAGTATAGGATAATACAAGAACATTAATGGAAGAACTTTTTAAAAAACATGATTTCAATGGAATAAATATTTCAAACCAATTAGAGGGTAAAGTCTGGATTTCTAAAAAACACTTTCTTGTATCTCTTATATACCAATGATTACAAAATTTTATACAATACATTAAAATATTATGAGTAATATTGTAGACAAAAAGTCGTGAATTTTTTTGAGATATGGATCATAATATTTCATGAAAGGAATTAAAAAATAATAACAATCTCAAATAGTAATGTGGTTGTTTCAATATACTATTACATCATTATAGCTATAAACCATACACTCCATGTAGGAAATGTGAAATTACACGATGCTTAAAATATAATGAAATTTAGTCCACTGAAGTAGTTTATGTCTTCATCTCATACTTTCGGATCTAACTATTACACAATTTCATGGATAAATTACTTCTAATCAACGTAGTAGTTCAATATCAGGTACAATATAGTGTACATAATCCTCATCACTAAAGGTATCGTCATCATGGTCTTTTTGGGGAATCCTTGATGCATTTCTTCAAGAAAAATCGTGATATAATAGATATATACCATAGTAAAAGTTTATATCTCGGGATTTAAAATCACAAGGACATGGTAACCACAACTTAATTCCATAGGAAGAATTTTTCAATGTTTTGTATTGCAACCACTTTCTACAGGTACAATGTAGAAATCTTTTTGATCACTATCCATATTATGGATACATTGGATGTCGTACAAACACTGGAGATGTAATGACTCAAATATTCCATGTATTATTTTTGGGATACAGTATGGAAGATTTTCATGGCCATGTCCTAAGGAGGGTGGAGATTCCAAGTCCATATTAACTCATAATAATTGTTCGAAATGTATTAAATATATTAAATAGTATAGGCAAACTGTTTTTTAGAAAATGTAGAATAAATTATCAATGTGGCCCGAATAAAAAATCTAATAACATTGTTGGGCTCTGAACGCGATATTTACCCTAGATTCAATATAACCATTTTTGAAGATGGGAGCTTTTAGAAATGTAATCATGAACATATAAAAGAATAAAATTAATTATTCTATTTCATTCAGTCCATTATCACAGAGATATAATTTATTACATTTAAAAAACACATATTGTAGATTTTTTTTGGCAAACTATAAATAATAAATATTTTTGGATAAGCATTGGAGATAATTGATGGAGATTTCATTTTTCGACGATGACCAGATCCAAAATCGATAACATGCATGGTATGATATTACAATAAAAAACAAAAAATAATATAACAAATATTTTTTTTTATCAGTGATCGATCTAGATCATGGAGGGATGTTTGATTTTATTAATAATTTTTTTATTTTTCATTCTTATGATGAATGTAAATCAATCGACTAACGAATTTATTTAGAGATACATCATATTGTGAGATGGGATAGTTTTATTTAGTAATTTGGAGAATTTATTTCTGATGAAAAGTTTTCTGTTCTTTTTCATTCTAATGGTAATAAATCATGGTCAACATAAATATTAACCAAAGTTCATTCCTCATGATTTTTTATTATTTTCAGTGATATTGTTTTATTCATCATGGTCATTATTTTGTGTAATTTGTTTAAATATTCATAAATAAATCTATTATGACACACTTGTTTATTTTCAAAATGATTTTATGTTTTAGATACATGCGTTATATTATATGATGGAGGGGTGATGGTAGAATATATAGCGTATCTAAGGGTTTTGGATACCCATTTTCCATATTCATCAACATGATCATAATTAAGACAAATGAGGCCCAATTAAACGTGGTTATGATGGCTTATTTTTGTTTATTTGATTCCATAAAGGACCAATTGATGACACAGCTTGATTCTTGCATGGGGTATGACAAGAGAGTTTATTGGAGGAGTAGCCTAAGATGCCTGAACATAATCTGGGACTCTAGAGAATCCAAATAGACACTGTTTTTAATCTACGATTACATGTTGGGTCGGATCATCCATGGGGTAGATAGGATTTTGTGTGAGAGATAAGATTCAAATGACATGTTACCATGTCACACGACGTGTGACCCTTCCTAGTTTCCAAGGAATTTAACTCATTGGGTACACAGACAGAGGCTGGAATAAAAAGTCATGGGAAACTTATGTATTCATACATGAAAATTTATATGGAAGATCATACAAAGTCTAAGCCATATAGTGGGACATTGGAATATGTACATCGGCAAAAACACTCAATATATGCTTACACAAACACAGACATAAATAGGAACTAGGATGTTGTCCATTTATATAGATAGGAATTCGGATTGAATGGGCATGGTGTATACTCCATCTACATTACAAATACACCTTAAATTTTGTTTTGGATCTCTTTTCCTCTATATCAAGGATAATTTTCTTTTGGGCGTCTTCCATATATCCTATACATGATTGTTAGTATGGAATACCCTCTTATAAATTGGACAATGATGGATTTAGTAGGATATCATGAATATAGTTCATGAAATCATTCAGTGAGTCCCATAGTGATATACACTATCATAATTTTTCCCTACATTGAGTTTATGGTATCATCAGGATCCAAAATATTTTGGTGTTGATCCCCTACATAGAGTATTAATATTGATTGATTTGATAGTATATCCCATTCTGTTTGGGGTGATCCACATATATGTATCGTATCCCTTTAGACTTCCAATGTATACTTATGATGATATGACCGAAAAAGAACCACTTCTCAGATAAATTTTTTCAAAGCTCTCATACTCATGGATTTTGTTCTTTAATAGGAGTGTTATGTGGAATTTTTGTTCTAGAATAATAACGTAGAATTTCGTCTATATATCTTTGTTATGTACATATATATTATTATTATATGTTCAATAGATATATATATATATATATGTATATATAACTATAATTAATTTTATATTTGACTTTTGGTTTATAAGTTTCCTACTATGAGTTTTTATTAACATCCATGCATAGGATTTCACCACACATGTCATATCTTGTGAATAATATTAATATTTTGATAGAGTCCATGAGTGTCCAGAACAAGGATGCACATAGTGAGAATAGAAAAATTGATTATTGTTCCTACATTGTTTGGACATCTATCCATTAGTTGACATTTTGATTGGATTTATTATCACAATAATTGTGGTGGGAATGTAAATATACAAGATTAAATTCTATTAAATCATGCCACACTCTGGTTGTGGTATTTAGATGTCCATAGAAGAGATTCTTTTTTACATTTCATCATTCGATGGGTTTTGAGATGTGTTCATGTGCATAGGTACGTAGGATATGAACACCTATGTTAGTGATATGCCAACTTAGTGAAAGTTATGAGACCATGTATTAATTGATGTGGGTATAGGGAGTTGTAGAAAAAGCCTCATTGGATGGGTCTAGTCAGCCCAGAGAGAGGATCCGATGATTGAGGGTATGTAGTTCGGGACACATAGGATGGGAACAGTCAGTGTTAGGAGAGGCGATGTTACTCACGTGATGGAATAGAAAATATTGAACGTGATATTCCACCTCCACATATGGATGATAGAAAGATAATGGATAGAACCCAAAGGTATGGAAATTAGGAAAAAAAGATCCACTCGACAGAAAATATGGAATATGATATAGGAGAGTTATTGAAGGTGGTGGATGAACAATCCTTTTACCACCACCATCGCCATGTAGTCCGCCCCCAGGCTCGTGGAGCCAGAGGGGAAGGGTGGAGCAACTGCATAAATTAAAGAATACAACCTAGAGGCTCAAGGAATGTTGCAACGTATCACATATTTCTTTTCTTTATTAGATGTAATACTTATATAAACATGTTAGAATAATTTTTTTATTTTTACCTATGTTGTTATAGAAATATTGATTCATTTTTAGAAAATGGATCGACCCTTGTGCTTAGAGACATCTACGTGGGACGTCTCATCAATCACAAACATGAGCTAATAACATGGAATATATCTTAGAAGTGGAATTTTCTATTGGGGTCTATTTCTAAGATCTATGATTCCTTAAAATCTCATAAAAGGTATTAATTATTTATATACAGATCATTCCAGGATTAAATATTATAGGCAGAGGATGTTTTATTTACGCATTAATTGGACTAGGTTTATCCATGGGGGTGAGAAGGAAATCATGGCAGGGTATGATGGACTCATTCATGAATGTGTGTTATTTATTACCAATTAGTTGGCAATAAGGAACCCTGTTATAGAAGAAGTTGTGGGTTTCTAGTTTCTCATAGGTGTGTCACTCAATAAGGATTTTTTCCTAACGATGACTAAGGATTACCTATCTATTGATAGATATAATTCTACATTGATCTACACTAAGGGGTGACCCCAACATCTACCCAATAATATCGTATGGCACCCACAAGGCATAGCGAGCTATGTGTTTAGATGCATAAATTTCCGAGGAATGTCATTATTATACCCTGTGTTTCATTAAAGGATGCCTGATTTCATTCACCAATAACACATAAGAGAGAATAAATTTATACATGGACTTACATCACTTGAATCAGATGACTGTGGAGAGATCTACACACTACCAAGGGTAAATTACATATTTTTTATGTTAATTGGGTAATGATAGTTCATGAATGTGTACCTTATCCCTCGTTATCATCATTTATTAGAATGGGATGTTAATATATAAGGTAAATCATTAAAATGTCACTATGATAACTATAAGAACATGGTGACAACATTTTGAATTAAAAAACTCCATAGAAGTGTTCATGAGACTCGTGAATGGAATCATTCATCTTTTCATTGACTGATCCATTATTTTAATTATATATGGTATCCTGCATTACTAAGTATCCAAGGAGGATCATGTGAGACCCTTGAGGATTGTTTTGGATGTACCTTAAAAGAACCAGCATTACAGAAATATCATGATGTGATGGTTATAGATTTAAGTGATCCACATTCTGGGATACATTATCTTATAGGATGGAGTAGCAGTGGCCCTAGACATAGTCAACGAACTGTTATCTTGGGAGCCATAAAAGTGGGTGATAGAGGTGTAGATATTCTTTTGGTTAGTAGGCTATTTATATAAATTCATTATCGATTTTTCCAGGATATCACCCAAATTGATGCTTTGACTAGAATGGGGAAAACATTCTTGTGGAGGTAGATGTTCATGCATTCATCTTAGTATATAAATTATAGATTGATGATCACTCCCATATTGTGATTCAAAGAGGATGGTGTTGAGTATGTGTGTTTTATTATGCATCATGAACTATTATTTGTTGTTTTATGATGCAGATTTAGGTTGTGACTTCTTATGATTCATGTCAGTTGATACCACTTAATGAGAGTTAAGTGACCTAAAATAATTCGTTATTAGTGGTAGTATTTGAACTAAAGATGTGATGACTCTACTGGATGTGAGATCAGTTTATGTTATATATTTATAAAAAAAATTCATGGCTATCATAACATAGACTGATCAAAACATGAGATATAGTTTAGGGCTATAGTTTCTCTAGGATCATGTCTTTGAGATTTTATATACTCTTAGGAATGGGAACACCGAAATAGATTTTCTAATAAAGATATCTTTTTCACAGTTGATGAATGAGACATAGAGTAGTTGTCTTAATTGATGTTATCTTTTATATATGGATATGTATCATCTTACCTCAATTAAATGTTTTTACCCCTAAAAATTTAAAAATAGTAAGGGAGGCATATCATGTGGAAGTTCACTATTATACCCGACAAACGTAGATATTCACTGTACATTCCACTGATAGATTTAATTAAGGTGAAAATAATGTAATTATATTCAAATGATGTAAGATGGAACTAGTGAAGTTATGGGAAGAGTTCAATAAAGGTTTCATATGTCACTTTTGGAGGTAAGTGTAGTTGTAAAATTGGTGCTCGAGGAACTTCAACATGATTTTTGTTGGCCATAGATGAATAATTGACTTTCTGAGTTTATCTATGGATTCCTTACATGTCAATAAGTGATGGTTGAGAACCATGTTCCACTGGGATTAGCTCAATACATTTATATAATAGAGTGATAATTGAATGTTATATCCATGAAATGTTTATGGGACAACCACATACATCTTGGGGGAATGATTCTATATAGGTGATCATAGACTAATTCAACAAGAAATAACATGTATTAAATATTCATGATAATAGAGTTAAATATAAAGCTTTTTACAGCTCCATATACAAGAGATAGTTTGACTCAATGTTTTCCATTATTTGATAATTTTTTACCATGATGTTCACATCACATCTCGTTTATGGAATGGATAACATGAGGCCTTCGATACTCAGATATTCTTGAGAAAAGAGTATCAACCCAATTATGATGTCTAGACGGAATATAACATTATATTATTAAAGGAAATATTGAAGTCTTGCACATTGAAATTTCACAACAGTTTGGGGTACCATCTAACATTGGTAGATTCTGTGAAAATCCACAACTTTAATTCCACTATTGATATGATACCCTGGAAGGATATATATAGGAGGTCCTACAAGTCACTGCATTATTGGAATGACCTAAGAGAGTTGGAAAGTATGGGGCCATAGTTTGTTAGACCAACTACTGATATAATGATGATCATCTATGAGTGGATGAGAATTGAAAATATCCATCTTGAGTCTTATGCCGATTGAGAATAGTGGCCTTTGAGTTTGAGGATAGATTCCATGTGTTGATATGGGAGTTAGATTCATGTTTATTATTGAGATTTTGTTGGGGTGACATGATATATCTTAGATTAATTGGATCATTCTAGATAATATGTATTTTTTGGGAGGTTGTGTACCTCTTAGCTCAACCACCATAGTTAGACAAGGTTCACAACATCTACTATATGTCATATTTGAGGAGGAGAATGAGGCCCAAATTTGTTATTAGTATCTGTATCTATTTTTGTAACTAATATATTTTATTTTTGAGACATAATGACTCAAAATGGGGAGAATATAATGAATCTCATTTTCTATATATTATTTGTTGATAATTTAATTATTTTTCTGAAGACCAATCACTAAGGCTATAAGTGATTCTGAGGCCTGTTTTATCGATAATAAGTGTTTTAAATAAATTAAAAATATTAAATTACATTATCATGATGTTTCCTTGAAAATTTGAACTAAATTCAAATGGGGGGGGGGGTCATATCAGATGTATGGGGCTTTGAAGAGTACATAATATAGGTTTTACCTTCATAGTGACATATCCTTTTTTGTTGTTGGGTGTTTGTGGAAAATTATTCATGGGCGTAAAATGAACAAAAATAATAAACTAAATTCATTAATTTAATCTATTAATAAAGAAGCCAAATTATTTTAATTTATAATATTATTTCATAAAATATATTATATTATCCACCTAACCCTAAAAATCATTAAAATGACATTGGAGAGTGTTGAATGAGATTATATCAGTTGATGAAGACTATATTGAATATGAATTACTAATGAGACGAGGAATAAGAGGATCAAGTGAATTATCCTAGTTAAAATCCATTATTCATCCATTATCGATCCAAATTGATGTTAGATATTTATTTATTTGGTTTATTTCAAAATTTATGATTCATATGATGAAGAAAAACAAATCATCTATCTAATTGGTTTATAAATCATGAGTATTGAGGTTTGAGTTAGTTTGATTAGAGAATTGGGATAATGTAAATTGGATTATATGTTATCTCTTCATTCTTAATTATAATGTAAAAAAACTAAGGTCTACACATACATTAATTGTGGTGAATTCCACATTGATGTTACTTGTTATTTTATCCTTTTATTTCTTCATCCATCGTAGGTGTTCCTCTTTCTCATGTTTCTCAAAATCCCTAAAAAAAATTCAAATATATGAACTAGTTTAAGGGAATAACAATTTGATATTGTAGATTTATTCTCTAAAGGACATGATAGTAGAATGATGATGGTATAGATAATAGATCAAATGGATTTGGGAGCCCAATTTTTGTATTCTTTGGCATGAAACAAAGAACGATGAATACTGACATTATAAAGGTAGTTTTGATGGTTATTTTTTTGATTTGATGATGGAAATGCCTAAATAATTCCACTACTAGATTTTGGAATGAGGCACAACTTGAAACAATTCAAGTGGAGCAGCCGAACACCTGTAAACTATATATGAGATTATGAAAATTCCCAACATAAAAAACATGTTATCTATGTTTTCATTGAATGTTGGGCCCTCTCATCAGCGACTAATTTTATGTGAGAAACATAAGTATCGCATGGTCTCTGAACATGTCACATAATTTGTTTCATTTCATGGTTGAATTATATTGTAATTCATAAGTTACACAGAGACAGCCTAGAGTAAAATGTAATATACAAACCATGTGCTCGAACAAAGACCCAGCTAGGGCAGTGGAAAATATGCTAAGCCATGTACCAGGACATTGGAAGAAGTTCATGGGAAAAAACAATCCCTATAAATTTACATGTACACATACATTTAAATAGTTAGGGACATTATCTATATACACTGGTAGGACCTATGGTCAAGATAGCATGATATGTACTCCTAATAAAGCCATTTTAGTCTTTAAATGTTGTCTTGGATACCCTATACTCCATATCAGTATCATGAATATTTAGGGTGTGTTCCCCATTTTCTTTCCATGTGATTTTGTATTAAATCACCTCATACACAAATTAAATCAATCCCATCTACATGAATTCATGGATACCATTGTTGTAATATGACTGTGAGTCTCGTAGTAACATCCGCTATCAGAAAATATCCTTAGGTGGTGTTATTTTTATCATTGTGACCTACACTATGAAAGAACAGGTTATCACTAGGTGGGTTTTTCGTACTGAGTTGATTTTGTACCTCATGGATTTGGGGTGATCCTCATCAATGTATCATATCTCTTTATATGTCCTGTATATTCTTCTAATGGTAGGACCTCATGAGCACTAACTCTCATATGGATGTCTTCTGTGCTATCATACTCATGGAATGTGTTCTCATAGATGTTTTTGATGTTGATCTTTTGAGTTGGAATCCTAGGATGGAATTAATGATATGACTTATATTTAGGTTTTCTATCATTTCTATCTATATATAGATATTTGTGTTATATTTTTTGTATACAAATTCCTATATAGATTATTGTCACATTTTTGTATGCTTTGTTTTTACAGGTTAACGTATTGGTAAATTTTAAACATTACATTTCATGGTATTTTCCCACACATGTTGTGTCTTGGGAAAAATAATGAACCTTTTAAAGAGTCCTATATAGAGTATGACCAGGTTGTGCTTAATGATACTAGAAAAAATGCGGTGTCTTCCATCAGTATGCTGACAGATGACCCTATTTTACATTCAGGTTGGACTTGTTTTCATACTCATTGTGGTGGGATTTTATTTGTACATGGTTTAATTCATTTACATTATATCATACAATGGTAGTGGGATTAAGATGTATACATGTATAGGTTTTCATTTTATTTTAATATTTCAACATTGTATGGGCTTCGAAATGTGTGTGTGTGTAGAAATACATATGATAAGGTGTTACAAGTGAGTGATATTACAACTCCACAGGACTCACTATCCCATGAACTATCAGACGTGGGCATGGAATATAACAGAAAGGTCCCATTGGGATGGTCATTGATAGGGTTCTATAGACTCAAATAGAAACTAAATAAACATTTTCACAGTTTCCAATAATCCCAAAGCAATCTCAGTAACTATGATCATAACATAGAATCTAATATTCTGATACGTTTTAGTAATTATCCTACACATTGATGATATATCCACAAAAACCCTAATCCCACCTCAAATAGGCATGGATCTCATGAACTATGCTGAGTTGGCATATCCCAATCATTGGATGCATTATACTAATGAACTTACACCCACACAAAAACGACTACAAACTAATACATTGTTTAAATATATAAAAACTGAAACCTATGTACACATTAAAAAAAACAAATACCACAATTTGAGTATAAATTTAATGTAATTAAAGCAATAATGGGTCCAAATATAATCCAAACAAAAAACTGTAGAGATTACATCAATCTTTGAATGAGGGGAACTCTATCAAATGTCACCACCCTAAAAAATCTCCATTATATCTCGCCCAAATATTCTCCACCTACTCAATATCCTCATAGTATTTCATCCAAAGGGTCATTGTTTGCATAAGACACAATATTGGAGATAATATCCCATGAATGTGTGAGTATAACAATACGTAGTTGGACACCCTAAAAACAAAAAATTGTTATAGTAACCAGATAACAGATATATATCAACTATGAAAACCATATATATACTGAAGAAGGAAACCATACCTCTATTAGGTCTCATCCAAACAACCATCCACTAGAATATTCTTTAATAAAATACAATTCACTGAAAACCCACTCCATTATCATTGAAATCAAAGGATACTGTCATCCAAATGTTCATGATCATTGGTCACTACCCATGATAACTCACTAGTTTCAAGATATATTGATAAATAGATATCGTGTTACACCAATGATTTCTTAGGGATACCGGAAATCTAATCTAGGTCAAATCACTATGTAGGGGATCATATAATAACAATACCACTATTCCTTTTGAAACAAATAGAATAATGTGGTATTAATTCCCCACACTTATAGGTGAAAATGATTTGGTGAACCCCAATAAGGGTATAAGAAGTTATGATGGAGGGCCACACTTAGATCACACCAAGGGATGCTGAAAACTATATCTAAGACTCTTTCTCAATACGGGATCAAAATCTTGTATTTTGGAGGAAATTATTTGATATACCCCCATAGGGATGGTCTATGGGAACATACTCACCATATACCGGTCCAAAATCACTAAATGAAGGTCTATTAACACCATTATCGGTGAAAAATTTCCTATAGTATGTGTAGATGTCAGTTATACAATACCCCTGGTCTTCATGGGTTACTCTATATCACATTTCAGGTCGATCTCCATGTACAAACCATATAATAAATTATATAGGGAATGTATTGGTCTACCAGAACCATTACTATGATATCATTTCATGCCCATGTACTCGTACCTTTCTAATGTACCATACCATGAATCATAATGTTTAACTACACATGAACTCATGGATACATGATGATCCTTCAAGAAGGATCACATGGTATATAGTAGGGTCCACATGGCTTGTGGTCCCTATCATCACCACGTGAACAGTAGAACTGCAGAAATTGTCTCGTAGAATAAGTAATTTTAGATTACAAGCTGTTTATAGTAATTATTAATAAAATCCCTCTCTTGGGTCATGCATTATACATATATACCTCCAATTACATCGATCACACCCATGGACTTTAGATCAAGGGTTGAACATCCTCTCTATCTCCAATTAACTAAATTATAGCTATGAAAAGATATTTTCACACAACAATAATCTTATGTGTCACCATGAACTTATTGATAAAATAAGATACCCCTTTTCTAGACTCTTTACCCCTTAAATCAACTCTCATCATCATCCATCCTGAAATCACAACCTCAATAAAAAATTGAACCCATTATAATGATATGTTGCATCGATGAAAGAATTTGAAATGATCGAATTTTGTGTATATTTCCTACATTTGGAAAAATAAAATACAAATCATGATTGAGAAATGATATAGAATGAAAACCATAGATCATAATCTTGGGGTAAAAATGTCAGTAATCAATTTTTATCATCTATCTATTATCGATGATTTATAGGAACAATGTGGGGAATAATAAGTGAACATATAAATAAATAGTTAATGCGAGAATCAATTATATTTCATGGAATTTATTTCTGTTCAATATACATAATAATATTGGATGGTATCACAAAAAATAAAAAATAAAATCTATAATTTTTATCAATAAATATTTGAAAATTTTCATTTTT
This sequence comes from Viscum album, assembly GCA_963277665.1. NCBI lineage: Eukaryota > Viridiplantae > Streptophyta > Magnoliopsida > Santalales > Viscaceae > Viscum > Viscum album. Next base: position 824,136,619 of record OY728151.1, read on the forward strand.
TTAAATCATTGGAAATATCCAAAAACTCTTATGGTGCAATTTTGTGTGATCTTAATCTAAATGATGTTATCAGCCGTAAATGATATCCACCAATTTTCCTTTATATCCCAAGGGTTATGTAGATAACCCTAATACCTCAACATAAAGACATATTTTTATAGAAACATAGATCACTCTACCATAATAACAAAATAAATAAATATAAATAAATTAAATTAGTAATAATGACCACAATAAATTTTATCCAAATTCTCAATTCATATAATGATTATATCACTCTTAGGGTAAAACTCACACTCTATACTAAATAGTGGGCATGTATTTCAAATCAGAGCCTCTTTTAAAGAGTAATAAATTATTTCCTTTAAAGAATAATTTGGGCGATATTTATATTTTTTTTATATATGAATGCATGGAATACTACACCTTAGAATCTCACATTTTCTATGTGACAAACTATAAAAATAATAAATATAATATCCTAATTTAATACGTGAGACAATAATTGATAGTACAAAATGTTTTTTTTAAATCATCATTTTTTGTAACATGTCAATTTTTTTAATGATACAATTAAACCCTCTATAATCAATGAAAATATTCAATGAAAGGTCCTTCTTATTTTACTAGATAATATGTTCGTTATATAAATACACTCTATGTTAGGTTAAAACATTTTTTAAAATATCCTGTTTCTCTTCTTCATTTAATTCCCATACACATATTTCATTGAATATTGGTCATTAATATAGGTTATGATCAATTTCTTTACATTAATAAATAATTATAACTCTTTTTCTTATGCAGTCAGGAACTTATTTTAGGAAATACATCATAGTATTCCCAACCAATTCCTATATTTTTTACATTATGTTTTCAATTTCTCCCCATATTCACAAATCACATTGATAATAAAAACTATTATGATAAATTTCATAAAATAATATGTATAATATATCACTAGTATGATGTTAAAAAAAATTCTGTTCAAGAGAAAAAACATTTCCTCACATAATTAGGTTATCATGAAATTATATTTGGATAACCTTTTCATCCCAATATTTTTATCAAATTCACTCATTGGTATGATAAAAGGTTTTTCAAAGGGGTTTAAATCACCAATAATAATATATTAATATATATATATATATATATATATATATCTTATTCATGAATATTTCTTCCATGTGTCTTAACAAATATCTTTTCCACATGATATTCAAGGATTATTTAAATTTCATAGTAATAATTAATGAGATAAAAAATTAATAAAATAGAACTCTAAATATTTAACTTCTCAATTTGAATAAATGATGAGTCAACATACCACCACATCCATATGAACCTATAATTTATCATTTATTCTATAAAAATAATGACATTATCACTTTCTCACTATTATAGTTGATGGTGGTTTCCCACAATGATATTTATTTGAGATTGGTTAGTGAAATTTCCTTTCTCTCCATACAACAAAATTTTATATAAGGATATTCATGAACTACCCCCCCTTTTTAATTTTCATTAGGTTATAGATCTTTTACATCTCTATGATATTTTTTCATATATATATATATACATATATTGAAAATGTACAACACATTCATCTTTTTTAAAGATGATTCAAAAAATTAATCTTCTGGAATATAATATATATGTATTTTTTTGTTTATTCTAATACATTTAATAATAATAAATCATCTTAAATTTTTTTTCCGTCCTCTTATTCTAACCATTCATTCCATGGGACCATTTTGGAGCCTCAATCACCACTTTCACATTGATTGTGTAGTAGAATATATCCTCATAACTATGAATGTTTATTATTTTTCGTGACTATAGAAGATGATTTATTTTTGAATGAATTAATTGATCATTAATTATATTATAATGGATGATATATTATAATGTTTATCATGATATACTTGTAATTTTAATCCCATAACTCCAAACCAATTCCTTTTTTAATTAATTCATATATTTCCATTGTTTTCCAATTCAATGGTTCCTAGTTAAATAATTTTTTATAAAAGAATTTTTGATATCTTCTCAGTCTATTCAATACATCTCATACTAATGCTTTATGTTAATTATTTGATTCCACTAAGGATATGTTTCTCCTTCAATGAGATATGTTTTCCATGTTAAATTCCCTTGATCATAATGACTATGTTAATGAAATAAATTCCTCAACAATTTTTATACATATTATTACAATCAAGGGATTAATGGATTCATTAAAAATATTTGGTGGTTGATTAATTATTGATTCAAATGTTATATGTTCCAACCATGATTAATTCAAATTCTCCATATTGTTAAAGATGTCATTCAGGACCAGAGAAAACTGGTACATCAATATCACAAGCCATTCAACTCTATATTTCATCATATTACAATGACTATAATTTATTTTAAAACATAAATTGTATTCACATGAATCCTCTTATTTTCTATAACTTTAATATAATGATAAAACCCTATGGTAAAATTTATTACAATATAAATTCATTTAATAATAATTAAAATGGATTGAGAAATTAATTTTTTTCGTAATTACATGGTTTTTCGAATTTATTGTTTGATCATTTTATTATTTTTATATCATTCGTAAATGTATAAAAATAAAATTATATTAATAAAATAATATCCATTATGTGTTTCTATATATGTTTGAATTATTTTCTAACTCATCGTGAAGTACAAAAAGATTGTGTTAATATATAACATGCCTCTTTATATGTTATTACCACTAGTATAATAAGTTCCTAATATGTATCCACATGTATACTTCCATATTGTGTTCATTTTCTATGTAACAACATGCTCTATATTTTCTTCAAACCATATTATTGTTTCCATAAAATTATCCATCATATTTTTAATATTTTAATTTAGTTTTCAGATCCATTAATATTCACCCCATATTCTGATACCAAATGTGGAATCCCAAATTTATCATTTATGAGTTTTAACATAATACATTATAATATATTTCATTAACAACATCCAACGATATTTTGGGGATCATTTTATTTGAAAATGGGTATAAAAATGATATATATATATATATATAAATATATATATATAAAGAAATATAAATTAAATCATTATTTAATCCCTTTTAAATAATCCATTTATTTTTTAATACATGGTCATTCTCTATAACTGGATTACTAGGGAAATAAATCAATATAAGAGGTTTCCCACAAATCAAATAAAGTGATAAAAAATAAAATGGAATGTAATGGATCATCATGGATAAAAAGTGAGGCTAATAGTGAATCACGATCACTAATTCATGATATATAATAGATTATCATGATCATAAGTATGTGTCCCATAACATTGAAATGTATATAAAATATAAAAGCTAATAATTTATTAGAATATCAAAAAAGGGCATAACCAAGTTGATAGAAAACATATTACTAATTTTTAACACATTGGTTTTATAAAACATTACAAGGAATAATGTTAATGTATCATAATAATACAATCTATATAGATGAATTAATCATCTGATACATTATATAGTTATCAATGTGAAACCTTAATATGTATAACATTAATTGTGAGACATAGATTATATAATATAATAATTCATTTCATCATTTTAGTCCCATGATTATGGTATTCTCATTTAATTAATGGAATTCCACAATAAATGAAGGATAGGTATATATATTTGGAAACACAAGAATTATAATAGGGTTTCAAATCAAGGGATAATTTCAACATTACCAAGGGTATGAATAATTGATTTTGTGAGGGATTAATGATAGAGGATGAAACTATCTTATTAACTGAGAATGATTTTAATAGTAATGGAATAATTTTATTTTATAAAAGAATATATAATTTTAACTATTATTGGATTCTATAATATAATAATTTTAATAAATATATAGGTGAATTGAATCACTTAATTAAAATATGGAATCGAAATACAGGAGAGAAATTTTCTATATCATTATGAACTCATATAAATGTATATGGGTGGTGAAAAAAAGGGGTGATTTATGATCAAAGTATTCATAGTGATGATGAATGGGAGAATGATTTATTATTTATAGAAATTTAGGGGGAATTTTTTATAAATGTTTAACAAAAGCCTTTGAAATCTTGTTAAAAAAATTATAGACCATTATACATCACTGTTTAACAAATAATTTTTTACTGGGGAGTTGTTTTAAATATTTTATATCCTATTTTTTAAAAAAATTACTTAATAATATTCTAGTGGTTAAAGCAATTAATTTTCCTAATAGAATTTTTATTCCATTGAAATGTGATATAGGTTTTACTGGATTCATTATTGTATTGAAAATTTTATGATATCTCATTAAAAATAATTATTTAAATGAATAATAAATTTTTAGTCAATAAATCTTTTATATTTTTCATTAAATCAATTAACGTCATTATGTCATTATTGTATTTATATTAAATTTAAAATTTATTTTACTTTTCATCCAAGAAATTGATTTTGAAAAAAATTAAAAATCACTATTAGATATTTTTAATGTGATTATTTAATTATGAAAATTTATTTCTCAAAAACGTTTCTTCAAATATATAAAACATATATTTTTCAAAAACACTTATTGATAAATAAAATTAGTTTTGATAAAATAATAATCTTTCCTTAACTTATTAAAAAAATTGTGACATCATTAATTTTTACTATATTTTTTATTTAAATTAATAACATGTTCACATTTTACAGAAATAAATTTTATTTCCAATTCATAAATTTATTTTCAAATTGTATTTTAAATATTTTCATAAACATTCAATAAATATTATTCAATTTTATTTCAACAATAAAATCAATTTACCATATTAATCTAATAATTATATGATTTTTAATTAAAAATTTTATATTGACGTTACGAATAACACATTTATTTCAAGAAATATTACATTATTATTATATTATGGTCTTCATACATAAGAACATATTATAGTAGTATAATACCCATGGGACATGTTTTGGTTTTGTTTTCCTTTAGGGGTGAGTTTTATTTAATATTAATATAGTGTGGATATCTTCTATTATTAACATCACTCATTATTGATTCTATAAGAAACATGCATATTTAATATCTTCCTATGCTTCCTCAAAGTTGAACCCTAATATTAATACATCCATCAAAATATCTAATATATGGGATTCAAGTATGATGATCCTATGGGTTTTGGTAATCATTTCTTCAAATGAATAAATAATGAATCAATGTTTCTCTTTATATATAAAAATTATAAAGGAAAAAAATATTAACAATGATTATATTTCACAATAGTTAGATCCTAATGGCACTATTTTCTATTGAAATCCATACATACTCAACTATTACCACACTTCTTTATTCATTAAACCACATACAAATATTTTATACTTTCATTAAAAATGTCAACCATATTACAGAAAAATTTATTTTTTCATTATTTTTTATGGCTTCTCATTAGGTAAAAAAAGCCTATAGTGTTTAACATTTTATATAAATTTATTATTAATTTTTATCTAAAATGAAATGATTTTTATAGAATATTAATATTATTTAATTACGTGATTTAAAAGGTAATAATCGATATATATATATGTGTGTGTGATTATTGTAAAATATAAAAATCATAATTTTGAAACATGAGTTATTTTATTTTTTATAGAATGAAATATTATGATATTATAAATTTATGTTATTACATACACCCCACACTATAATACAATTGAAATATCATTATCAACATTTAATCCCACAAATGAATTCAGATGAGGTTTGATTTGACAAATTTTTTATTTTTGGTTACCACATTAATTCTTCCAACATAGGGATCCCTCAAATAACCAATAATTAGTGAGTGGTCTTGTTTTAACATATATTTTAATTATAATAATTGATATAGACATGATATTTTCCAATAAAATGATATATTATATTTTTAAAACCTTTTATTTCAGTATATGAGATGAGTCTTGTATATTCATTCTCAAAATAATTACATTGAACATTCCCTCAACTTCTGATAGGTTTTTTTGATTTTAAAATTGATAAGATACAGTCCCTCAAACAATCAAGACTCTAGAATGTGATTATGAATTCATAAATTAAATTTTAATTTTATCCAAATATGAAATCCATATTTAATAATAATATTTAATGAAATACATTTTAACCAACACAAAAACACAATATCACATCAATGATTATAAGCATAGTTATAATTTCTATTTTTTGATACATTAATATGTTTCTAAATGATTTAAAACCTATCATTTATTTCCTATTAATTATATAGTTATTATAGTTTTATCTATTTATCTTAATCCTAAAAATTATTATTTCTACATCTCCTCCTATGTATATTATCACATTATTCGATTTGAATTCTTATGTAGAAACTATATTTATTTGATAACTCTGACTATATAGATATTGATCAAATTCTACTTTATTCTCTTTTAACCGATATCATTGAATATCTCTTCAATAATAAATTATACATTAAGTTATTATATCAATATATGAATCCCAATAAATGTTAATGATTATATTTGTAACAAATTCTTTTTGAAGGAATATCTAGATCATTTATGTGAATGTTATATCGCATTCCAGTATTATTAAATGTTATACCAAATACAGCCTCAAAAAATCCATTATGTATAATATAAATCAAGATCAGTAATAAATATTATCAAATAAAACTTTTTAGGTTGAAATTTCAAGTTAATAACCCACAAAATAAATAGAATTTTTTTATATGGATGTATTCATAATATATATATCTGAATAAATTTAAATTTTCTCCCATATTGTGTATGGGTTCGGGTTCAATTTTCTACAAATACATGATATGATCATCCAAAACATGATGGCATAAAATTTTATATGAAGTATATTCCACAATACCCACTAAAGTTTTTTCACACATAATGATTTCCCAAATATCACAATATATATATTCGATTTCATTGTAAATAAAAAATGATGATCAATCTCCATCATCCAAAAGCCCCTCCTTCTATTCTATTTGGGAGGGGATACATATCTAGATCCTAATTCATATAACTAATTGCTTCTCCAGGTTAGTCAATAGAATATTTTTAATCATATTTTATTTATCCATGTTATTATTTTTTTCATCATTTCTCTTCACATGGATTAATTTTCATTCATTCATATTAGAAAATAATTATTCCATCGCATCACTTTTGATTTATGGGTTAATCCTTCTAATCCCATGATTATAACATCTTTATCAATTCTCTTAATGGATAAGGTAACACTTATATATTCATTTAATATAATTAATAACCTTATTTTCAATTCTAATATAGTGGATTATGGATTATTAACAAACCTTGATCAAATTTAGCCATCTTTTTAAGTGATTAATTAATTCCTTCTGTCTAAATATATACCTAAAAACATTGGATTATTTAATATATCACACGTATAGATTTATTGACACTAAAAATAAATTTTTAGTTAAAAACATTTCCATTGATAACTAAAAATCATGTGTCTAATTTCTTTCCACATGGGTTATTATTTGATGTGAGACACAATCTATCTCTTATCATATTGGGTAATAACAAGACTGGATACGTTATTTAGTTTATCATTATAAAAATAAAAACCATCATAACTATACATTATTCTGAGTATAGGTGATGTGAACAACCATGTAATAACCATTAAGAATATTCCTTGAAATTATTTTTCATTGAGAACCATATTTATTTTCTTTGTTAACACTGTTAGTGGATTTCAAAATCCTACCAAATTTATGAAGTAGAATCTATAGTAACTATAAAATACAATATATATATATATATCTCTCAATTATATTCCTTAATTAGTTTTTCTATTGATTGATCCAAAATATACCCTATATTGTGTAATAGTTTACCAAGGAATAGTATTTTGTTCAATGTTAATCAATCTTTTACAATTTAGTATCCAATTTCTCTATTAATACAGTTTCTGGTAAAATTTAACATTTTCAAAATTTTCTTCCCAACTATTAAAACATATCGGAATATCATCTACCAATACAACCAATTATTTACCAATGTAATTAATATATACTATTTCAGTCATTTTTGGGAATTTTGAAGGGGAATTTTCTTTTCTCGAAAGAATAAATTGGAATTAATAGTGTTTATAAATATTATAGATGTTTATTTTTTATACAATATACCTTATCTCCCAAATTTTATTATTCTCGTATCAATTATTCTACTTTTTGAAATATTTATCCTATTTATTTTAATAAAAAGGTCCCCTATATGATGTTGAAGATAATTTTTCTTCATCATTATTCGGTTACAGTCATGATTATAAATGAAAATGATGATAAATTGTCATTATTCTTAGTAAAGAAAACTAGTACACTCCATGGTGAAGAAATTCAATGTATAAATTAAATATCCAAATTAGAAATTTGTTTCTTATTCTTTTCCACCAATTCAATGTAGAAACATTTATATATTCTCTTTGATATAGTCGTCACAACATGAATATGTTCAAATTAAATATGATCCCCATGATTTAGAGAAATAATTGAAAAATTTATGATAAATACATTAAAATAATATAATATAATTATAATATCATCAATTTTGAGTTCTTCTCCAACCATTTCAGACAAATATCATTCATTATTTTGTATCAAAACTCATATTTGGTAATTATTTACTAGAAGATTCATGATTATTCATGTATATATATTTATTCATGATATTTTTTAGAAAATTATATAATATTCCTCTATAACAAAATGTTATTTGAGATTTTGAAAAAAACCAATTTCCAATAAAACATTTATTTCTTCAATAACATAAATAACATCATTTTCTGGAATTATCATGCCCAAAAACTTAATCATTGAGGAGATATATACTAATTATGTAATTTATGACCATGATGATTTTTCCACAATTAAACCTTGCCTAGTCATTATAGTGAATAATAATGAATCTCTTCAGACAAGTATGATATTTATAAATACAATGAACTGGAATCAAATAATTACTTCATAGTTTTAGAGTGAGAAGTATATAATCCTTTAACAACTTAATTATGATAATTATCATTAGCCACATTGACTTCATATTATTTTCATTAATAAATTAAATTCAGTGGATAAGTATATAAATTTTCATCATTATCCTTCTGATTTTTGAGTTTCTTTTTTGAAATCATAAATTGTTACATTTTATGTTTTATTTTGTGGGATTATTTGGTGGTAATTTATTCTACAACATTTTTTAACCAACATCTTCATGTCCCATCTTCATCAAGTTCTTCAGGTTATAGTCTTTATTTATTTAATATTTTTCAAATTGCCTATAAATAATTTTCTTTGTGACTCCTCACATATTTTTAGGTAAATCATGTTGAATTTAAAATCATTAGTGATCTGTAATGCAGAATTTTTTTTGGAAATATATTTTTCCTTATGTATACCACAATACATGTGAGTAATTACATTATTAAATTTCAAAATCAAAATTAATACCACATTAAATTATTTCTTTATATGTTAAAAATTATCTTATATCTAATTATTTTCTCCTAAATAAAATTATGCCAAAAAATAAGTTTTTTATTTTGATATTGAGATTAATGATAAATTGTAGTTTTAACATATGTGTTAGAAAATCGAACCCAATATCACATACCCAGTTTATTTTTTAATACATTTTCTTAATATACATGGAATCACATCCCAATGAACAAAATGATTAATTTTCATCGTGAACAAGGTACATGCATGAATCACGTATAACATTTGAAAAGATAATTTAAACATAATTATTTTTATTATACCATTATTCACTCTAGCATATCCTAACATATCATTCTTAGTACACAACCTCAATTCATGGGAAAGGTAAAGAAATATGGGTGATATAGTATTTTATTTAAGTGTTTGGTAATGTGGAAGGTATCATGAATCATTAATCATGATCAACATGGAATCCTATATATCTGAACACATGGTCCATTTAAAATAATTTAACTATTAATATTACATAAGGAGCTATCCATAGTTAATGGAAAATAGATGAAAATTTATTAAATATAAATAAATTGATTATCATGAATACAATAATAATAATTAGTTTATAATGACTAATAATTTAACATTAATTTCATTTATATAAATCGATTATCATTAATATATAAGACATAATCAATATGAAATGTTAGTAATTTAAAACACATTCCATTTACTCAATAAACTAAGAATGAAATAAATTGAGAAATAATAAAATAAAAAATATCATGGATAAAAAAACATTAATTCAAAATGAATGAAATTATTAATTAATGGATGTCATGATCCCAATAATCATGAAACCTCCATTGTAAAGACCTTTTACAAGATATATTAAAACTGATGTCTTTGTGTACAATTAAAACCCAATTAACGATGTCTATCTAAATGATTCATCTAATGAGAGTACCAATTTAATAAATGGAATTTTTATAATGGGAATACACCCTAATTTTCGTGTACATAACATTACTAATATATGAATAGATCAATTTAAATTTGAACAAATATTTATTATCAATAAATTATTGTATCCCATAAAGAATACAGATTGAATATAACTTTCTCTGTCATTCATTAAAAATTTAATGTAAAATTACACATATAGAGATGATATATAGTTTATTTATTGATTTCAACCATGATAAATAATAAGGATATTTAGTGTAAATTTAATATTCAATATTAATATGAAAATAAATATTTCATCGGAAAGATTATGATTACAAAAAATAATAATGGAAAGGAATTTCTAGAAATTCCTAGCTAAAACTGATCATAAAAATCTAAATAATTAATAATGATGGTATCAATATGAAATATTCCCATTTCATCATATTAAATATATATTCATCTTGTCTTTTATTAATATAATTACCAACATAATAGAATTAAACAATTATTAATGAAAATAACATTTCCACTTTTAAAAAAATTAAATAAAAGGCTAAAATTGTATTTTATATTTTTTTATTTAAAATCACAATTCAAATATATAATTTATTCATTAATGAAATATATTTTTCTTAATGGGGGAATGTTTGGTACATGTCGTACAATTTAAATTTATTATTCTTTTCATATTTTTGGTAAAAGCTAAATGGGCTTATTTTCAAAATGATATTGAGATTTTTTTTAAAACAATTTATAAAAAAATTGTATGGGGTATTTTTATTAATTAAAAAAATTTCATTATTTAAAAAATTTATTTTTATAGAAAACATGTTTTTGGTCAAAATATTATTTTAGACCATATAATAAAATAAATTTTTATTTTGTTAAAATTGTTATCTCAATAATTTTATTAACCAAATAGTAAAAATTGTCATATATCATTAACATTTAATGAATATATTAAAGAATTTAAATTGAGAAAGTTTTATTAAACAACAATAAAATATTTCATTCAAAGGAAATTCTAAATAAATCAATCCCAATTAACAAGACATTTTGAAATAATCCCTTGTAATAACGATAAGACTGAGGTGTGAATTATTCATTTAATCGATTATTTGTAATAAATATAATTCAATATAAAATCAGTGTAAATAATAAATTATATTTTATATTTTATTAACAAAAAATCCAATATTTTCAATGAAAATTTTGAAATAATATATCCCATTGAAAATAGATCGAGTTATCATATTCTTCACCACATGGTATCATTTTTGTAAAATCAATATGCATAATTTAACAAAAATTTAACAAAAAATAAAATTAATTTTTAATGGATAGTGATATTAAATGTAAAATTTTCATTATATAGACCACAGAAAATATATGATGTGCATAACATTACAATACACAACAATGAAGTGAAATTTAGATGATGTATCATTCATCATACCTCCTTTTAGGTCAATTTTCCTTAGCATCCTATATAATTAGTTTGATGATTTCATTAATATATAAAATAATCATATTACTATTTATAACATCAAATTTCATTTACGTATAAAAATTATCCTCTTATTTATCAATAATAGTTCCATATTTTCATTATCTCAACAGTTAAGTACCTTCTATTTTCACATGTGTTATTCTTTGAAGATATACTTATTTGAAGTATTTTATATCACCCCAATATAAATAATTATATTAATTTTTAAAATAATTTTTTTCACATTATATTTATTTTTATAATCATTCTTGAAGGTTGGAAATGTGAAATTAATTTCATTCCTTCAATGAAATGGTAAGACATATGTACAAATGAGCGATGATATAATTCCAATAACTATTGAAAGTTAAAGTAATTTGGTGATATATTAATTTTAATAACTCAATAATTTTTCTTATATATGTTATATATTTTATAAATTAATCCTTCTTACATTCAATTCAACTAATTTGTGAAAAATGAGTCACATCACTTGGCAAGGCGGTCGTCCTTCGTAAAGACATGTGAAATTTTTATATTACAAATGACATATATATATAAAAAATTATTTCATATTACCATTACAGAGGTATAATAATGTCACAAATATTATATATAAACATTAAATCCATTATTATATAAAATCCTTATATTTAGGGAAATAATTTATATTAGTTGGTGAAGATTCAGTACTCTATAAACAAGATCAATGATTTCGTTTCCTCATTGAAGAAGGGGTAGATGGATAAAGGTTATGAAATTAAAATAATAATATATCATTATATGATATATTATTTTTTTATTAAAAAATAACGATTAAATATAATTTCAATGTGACGAAACAAAACCATAATATGATCGTTTAAATATGTTACTTCTTTTTTAGGACGACCACATTGGGTATACAGAAACTGACATCCTAGGATGGATTTATAAAAAAAATTATGTCCATGATTTTTGAATATGAGAAATAATGTTATTTGGTTTTTATTTTCTAATAATAATGTATTAGGAAATGTGAATTGGGGTACAGAGGGGGTGTCCTTTTATAAGTATGGGAGATCACAATGATGGAATATTTTAAAATAATCTATTACACCAAATGTTTTACCATTCAACCTACTTCTTAAATGGGACATTATAGATCCACTGAGAACATATGGTGTGTATATATATATAACTAGTTTTTTATTTGTTATTATCTTATTTTTACACAATTCTTCTTATTTTAACATTAATCAACTCAATCATTACATTATCCAAGAAAATTAATTTTTATAAATTTTAACATTAATAATAGTAATGAAATAAAATTTTTATGATTAAAAATATGGATCAATTTTTACAAATTAAATTCACATAATATATTGAATCCTATTTCAAATTATACACATAGAAATGATGAAGATGGTGGATTCCAAAGTGAATATTGTCATAACTGTTGAAGTTTTTATTATGAAAATTTAAATAGAAATTGATTCCAATTACTGAAATTATATTTACTAAAATATAATTAATATAATTTTATATTTAAATAAATTTAAAAAATATATGAGTATAATTTTATTTAATTTAAAAGGAAACGATTATTTTTATAATAATATATCCATTCCCAATTCATAAAAAGCGAATCATTCTAGAAAAATCACAAAAAATTAACCATAAGATAATAATAATATTATTGTATAAAATGGATGCATTTTTATAAAAAAATGTTCTAAAATTTTAAAAACTAATTTTAAATTATGTGTGATTACCTTGAGTAAGCCTCCGTTTATAAGTATAATGGTTTTCAGAAAACATTTCTTTTTATTCAAATGATTATTATTTTATTTATAATCAATAGGTAACAATAATTTAAGTAATCTAGTTATTAAATTTTATACCCTATAAATTTTTTGGCTACAATGGATTTTTTAACAATATTATTTTAATAGAGTATTATGTTTTTTTAAATTTTTTGTTGAAAGCATCAAATGCAATAAATAATAATGATTTTATTTGAAAATTAATATATCTTAAATTCCTAAGGTGATACTTTCAAATTCAATATTTGTGTTTCATGTCATATGAAATATTTCAATCATATTGCATTTTTAACATCACATTTTTTTAACTCTTCCCCCCATGAAAAAATAAAATCCTCCCAATGTTAACATTTACATGGATGTCATGAGATTCTTATTTGAATTATCCATTTTGAACAACCAATATCATCCATAAGGTTAACAAAAATGCAATATAAAATTGGAAAAATATTAAAGTACATCTAGAATATTAAATTATTATGCTTCTATATTGGATATCAAAGGGGGAATGTGATGATATGGACATTGTAGAAAACCATAATTTTATAATAAATTTGGATGGTTATAGAGGTCATTGACCAGAATAATTTGAATGGCCAAGAGTTAATCAACAACAACAACCAATAAATATTTAATGAGGAAAATAGCCCCTGATTAATAATATAATAATGTAATGAGATTAAAAAAAAAAATTGGGGCACCTTTTCATTTTATTGAGTAATTTTTTTAGTATATAAGAATATTAGTAAATATTCTGTCTTGATATATATCTATTTCATAAACACCCATTAATCATTTGTATGTTCTTTGATAAATTTACACATCATCTCTTACTTTAAGAAATTAAAAACAAAAAAATTTATATACAAACCACTAAAACTAATTTTTATCTGGTTATAATATCAATTAAAGAGTAAAATTTATTTTTGAATATTTATTAATACTTTCCAAAACATATATGGTTATCACAAGTTATGAAACCATAAAACTCCATAATAACATAATTAATTTTCCATTAATAATTATTCATAAACTTTTTTAACTAAAAAATTGCATATAACAGCATGAACATCAGGTGTCCCAATTGTGGGAACTAAATTTGTACCATCCTTTCATTGTGGGTTCATTCCATACTAGCATAAAAAATGTGATGAGTTTCCATCTTGTATGATGGGGGTCTATTTTGTAAACCTGTTTTGTGATAATTCGTAGATATTTCATAAATTTTGATGACCCATAATTACTCAATCATCAATAATAATGAATCTTATAAATGTTTCCAATATATTAATATTTTTTAACACAATAAATTAATTTAATTATTTGTCAAATAAACATTTCATATTCTCAATCAATAGGTTGTATTCATATAAATTCATTATGAAGGTATCGTTAATAATGTCATATTCCAACCATAAAAATTCTCAAATAGTGAATTTAATAAATTAATCATATAATCAACTATAAACTAAAAAATAATGATGGAATCCATAACACATAAATTTATAAAAATATACATTATTACAAAAATTTAACAAAATCCATATATTTTTCATGACTCTAAAAACAAAAATAATATTGGTATAAAACAATTCTGAATTATAATTATGCAATTACAATAAATAAATAATTCAAATATTTTACTTCACCGTAGATAATTCATAAGTATAGTTATTATCCATTAAAAAACATAATTTAATCAAATAATTAATAGGTTCTATAATTTTTATATAATGAAATATAAATGGATTCCTAGGAGGAAATATTTTTCTACCATCGCACTCTCCATTTTTAATTACAAATTTATTTTTTTGTGCTCTTATTTTAAACATTATTCTTGGGAGAATCATTCCTATTTTTCTCTTTCCTTATTTGTGAGATGAATAATTTTAAGACTTCATTCATCTCTAGCCTCCATAACATGAGTTCTTAGCAAAAAACATCCTTCAATTCAATGGTGAGTCCAAAATTTTTATACAATATATTCTAATAATAATATTTCAAGATAACTAATACTGATATCATTCACTCCAGTAATCAATCAATTGGGTTTGTCTAATTCAACGCATTTTTCATCATGTTCAATATTAAAATTATTTTTTAGGGATCCAACAAATGAATAAAAATTAATAACATACTGTGATAAACAAAATCCATAGTGGAAACCCTATATAATCACATAGAGGATATCAGAATCAGGTAGTACAATTTTCAATCTAATACACGTTAGGTATAACCATAGTTATTCATTATCATTATATGTTCAAAAACAACCTAATTTTTTCATATAAAAAATGAATTAGACAATGAATATCCCCCAAGAACATCGAACAAGGTGTGGGGTAATGCCTATTATCCTACAATTAGTAACAATCAAATCATACCAGATCTATTTTTTTGGCAAAGATTACCCCTCTATACATTTGTGTGATAACGAGGTCATATTTCAGTATCTTGAAATGGAATTATTTTTTTAGGAAAAAATTTATAATCATTACATAAGAAGAACCATTGGATGTTTTTATATTCTTATCATCAAGGTTTATTATAGTGGTATTCTCCATAATATATGTTTTCATGAATTTAGTTCCCATGTTTTATACTAATCATACTGTAATAATAGCTATAAATACCCCAACCATTGATACCTATAGTTGTTGTCTACTTTTTAAAATTGGCATAAAATATGAGTAATCATATCCCAAAGGGTTAAATAGTTTTATAGTTTTGGTAAACTAAATCTTCACATTATTAATTTATTAAATTTAATACACTTATTAAAAAAATTATAATATCATTTTTAACTATAGAATATACATAATCATCATTCATATTACACCTCATAGATTCCATATAATAGATGGAAAATAGGGTTTTTTCTCAAATATTGAGTAATGATTAAGTACTATGGACACTATCATGAATAATTTTTTCAAAATAGACATTAAATGGTAAATAACTAAACAAACATTCCATTTAAATTATTTTACAATCATGATTATATATAGAATAATAAATATGGAAGGGTAAATAACTGAACACACATACTATTTAAATAACAATACTATCCCGAATAAATAATGACTAATTAATATTTAGAAGAAAATAATTGGACACCCATCCCATTTAAAAAACATGACTACCATAAATAGGTATGGAATAAATAAATTACAAAGTAAATACCTAGAAACACATTCAATTTAATCGATAAATTAATAATGAATATGCATCCATATAAAATATCATTATGAAATTCTCAGGTATAATAATAACTAAAATAATAATGAAGGAAATATTTAATTATTGGAAGTCATTGTAACATAACATTACATTGATCATGTATGTTTCCCATTTTTCTACTTTACCTTCTAGTTTTAAAATCTTTAGACGTGATATCCTAGGTTTACCCTAGGATGAAAAATAGTAACCCATTGTCTACATAAGGTACTATTCATGTACATAGTGATGGATACATGTCTAAAGTAGGGAAATGATGATGTGACCTAATATATATTTTGTACATGAGTCACACATAATGTAGGGTTAAAAAATTGTATTTTTAACATGAGGAGAAGGGTTTTTCAGCGTAACTAATCCAGTGTTTCCAAAAATTCGTGACTAAGGGGTACATATCATGACCTGACCCATAACTAGTTTAAAGACATGTGTCTAGGTATTTTATTTCAGTTTTTTCCTTTGGATCATTGTTTCTCTCAAACATAGTCTCATCCAAGAAGATTCATAGAGGTTCCTAACCTTCCATATCGATCTTATATGATCTGTTTCTTCATTTTTTCTACGATGCGTCTATTTAGGTAAGTGTTATCTCTGATTCTTCCATGTGATTGATCACGATAGAACTATATCATTTCATTAACGGATATGATGATCCATATTGGATGTTTCTTTTTGTCCTCATCAAGATATGATGTGAGATATTGTGTCGAAGGTCATTCCATGGATTGTTGTGGTGTAGAAAACATTCATTCTTGAGTATTGTGTTCTTTATTCTATCTTAAAACCCATTTTATTCTATTTTGAATCAATCCTTTAGGTCACAGTTGGATTCTTGGGCCTTTATTGAAGGTGTTTTTGGGTTTCGTTGATTTTGGATTCTTTTGTGGTCATGTAAGACTCGATCTTTGAGGTAGGTGGATCTGTATCTTTCATTTCATAATGATAATTATTTTCATTTCATTCATAAAATTTATTTGTTTAATCAGAATGATTGTTTATGTTTGCTGAAAAATTGTTTTGAAAGGGGAATGTTTTTTCCATGACTTTTGATAAATGGATTGTGAAGTGGAATTGAATGATTTTTTAGGCATTGTAATTGGTTCATGAAATTGAGAATGTGGGTCACCGTGGGTACATAGGTGGAAGGTTTATCTTGAGTAAATTTTCCATTACTTTGTGATTATCATTAATGTTTGTCGTTGAATTCCAATTATGGCTTGATATGAATATTCTTTCTTATTGATTTTTTTTTGAAAATATGTTTTCAAATTGTTATAACTTCGTTTGTTTAGATAAATGAGAAAGTTAAATGGTTACCATGTTTCACTAAAAACTAATATACTTCTTACTATGACATGTTTTATTTTAAAAAAATAGAATACATGATTTTTTATACAAAGACGTGTTGTGGAACAATTGGGTGGGATTATACAGATCTTGTTAGCTCACACCCTGTGCAATACAGTAGTGGTTCATAGATCATTGTTTTCCTTCCAGTTCAAGGAATGACAATGTGAGGCAGTGAGGTAGTGAGGTTTATGTCATATGGGATGGGTATTTTGTGGTGACATGGTTTTAGTTCATCTATTCCATTATTGTAGAAGCTATTTGGTTTTGAGTCCCTTACAGTCAGACTTGTATTTTGGTGTTTTTAGCTACATTTTCAGTTTCTCTGTTTCATTCGTATTCCTTATAGTTATGGAATATATAATAATTTGTATTATACTAATATTTTCATGCTCTATATATGTATTCCACGTTGTTGTTTAGGTTAGTAGAAATCAGTCCATTGGTTTTTTCATTCGATGCCCATGTTCTTATCAACAGCATGTGGGGATTGATAATTCCCTTTGGGTATGTGATGGATCGAGTCGTGTTCCGGGCATGATGGAAATAATGGTCAGTTTGTTATAGTTTGGTTTCATTGGAGGTCGGTCCTCAATAATCATTGCATAGTATGTCTGTTAGACTGAAGATATTATTTTTGGGACTTGGAATGTATGTTTTGATGGGTGCCTCACAAGATCATTCCATAATAAGACTCAAGTATTCATGAGATTTCATGAAATGTGTCCCTAGTGTTGGTTTATGCTTGTAAAATAAATCTTTTTTCTTAAAGGTTTTCTAGTTTAAATTATTATTTCTTTGTGATTAATCATTCTTATGTTTTATTATACAGTAGTATGCATCCATGATGTCTTCCACATGATCCTAATGAAGGTATAATAGATGCCCCTAAAGAAAATCACCCTATGGAAAATAATATCATCGAGACTATCATACATGTAGTCCTTACTATAAATCAAGACATTGTATGAGTCATGAACGATATGGTTGGCGTTATACCAGGAGTTGGAGCAGAATGTGTTCGATCGCAGGTATTATAGCACAAGATGCCACTAGCCATTCAAGGGATGAATGAATATGAAGAGACAAAGGATAGGATGGACATGATTTATCAAATATTCAACATCGTGGAGACACCTGAGAATATAAGGATGATGTGAGAATAATTCAAACTTAAGGGTTCTAGAAAGAATTTGTGGTATCTAATAGTTCAATTTTATAGATATGTGGGCTTTGATTGGAAGGGTTTCAAAACCCTATTCCTTCAGTTATTTTTTCATGAGTATCTGATGTTCGAAAAATAGAGAGAGTTCCTATCATTTCAGTAGGGATAATGATCACTGTCTTCCTACACTGACTGTTTTTTTGAGCGTGTCTATTTTTTTCTAGACGTGGTAAAAAATAACCACCTGAAAGCACAAAAATACCCACATGAGTTTTGACCAGACATTATATTTTTGTTGTTCATGTTGAGTCTCTCTACCTTTGTAAAGATATTAGATATAGAAATGATGTAAGAGATATAAATGGATGGAATGTTCAGCTTTACAACTTATTCTCTTATAGCTATTAACTTCTTTATTAGAATGACTAAAAATAAAATTAAGTGTCATGACTATATCATGTGTGGTGGAGGTGGGTGTCATTAGCATTACTCCCCCACACCGTCATTTATTATAGGAAGTGTGCCTTTAACTCATTACCAGTGTAGAATGTGGGGTCACAACAAACATTCATGTCCTATTCCTCTAAAGACGTGAAATATTTATGGTCATGTTGGTCATATACAGTGATTCTGTCATACTATGAATACACCTCATTATAGTTACGTTTTATTGGCTACAAAGGCTACTGCGTTGCAGTTAGAATCGTAAAAGGCTATAGTGATCTAGACACATGCCTCAAGAGTGAAGCATTTACACATAGTAGATGAGGCTCCAATAGAATTATATGTAGGTTTGACAACATTGATAGTTATGCTACTTATTCAAGCTTATATAACTACTTCTTGGTTTGATATTGGTGCCTCTATCTCATTTATATATGCATTTTCTTGATATAAATAAACATCCAATAGAACTTCATCCCTTTAAAATAGATTTAGAGACACCTCATGGAAGGTGGAAAGAGCAGGGGTAATGGTGTCCTTATTTTTCATTCACGATTTCTGAGATGGTGTTGGTCTAGGATTTTTTCATTATGGATGTGGATTTTTTTAATGTCATCATCAGTATGGATTGTCTTATCAATTATCAACCTGAGGATGACTTTTATCATCGGCTTGTTTCGTTTAATGCTATCGATGATAGATCTCATGTGTTTCATGGGGAGTGGGATCTGTGTTTAGGTCTTGCAGGGCCATCACACCCACACCACAATAGTTATTTGTATGTTGTTGTGTTTGAGCTTGATGACTTTTCTTCTGTTGGTGATATTTCTATTGTGTTTCAAAATTTTCATAGTATTTTCCCAAACAACATCTGTGGTATTCCTCCAAATAAATAGGTATATTATACAATTGTCCTAGGGCCATGTATACATAAGATATTGATGCCTTAATACTATATGGCAGCAGCATAGTTGAATGAACTCTAGATTCAGTGGATGAAATGTTAGGGAAGGTTTTTTTTAACCCAGGTGTTTCACTTTGGGAATCCACTATGCAATTTTCTGTTAAATTGGATTCTTTACTTCTGTTTTGTGTAGTCTATCATCATTTAAACTAGGTAACTGTTAACAAAATATATCATTTTCCATGGGTGGATAAATTTTTGATCAGTTAAAGTGGAAAAGTGGCTTTCAATTATCAATATTTCGTCAGTTTATCATCATCTCAGAGTTTAGGTGTCGGATATACCATATATGGACTTTATGAAAAGGTATAACCATTATGAGTTTCTCATGATTCTTTTGTCTATGACTAATGATCCTACTATTTTTATAGCTTTTATGAGTCATATATTCCAAAAATATCTACACAATTTTGTGGGAGAGTTCTTGGATGATATTGTTGTTTATTCAATTTCTAGACGTGAGCACAAGCACCATCTGTGTGTGGATATGGATATTCTAAAAAATAACCATCTATTTGGATTGGATTCAAAATTCCTTTAATGGATTCAATAAGTGATGTTCCTAGAGATTATAATTTCAATGTAGGTCTTATCAGTTAATATAAAGAAGGTAAATGTTTATTTGTCGTAGAAGGAACCACAAAATACCATTGAGGTACGAAGCTTCCTTGGTCATGCTATATACTACTAAGGATTCATCAAGTATTTCTCTAGGTTAGTGTCACCATTGACTGATATTACAAAAAATGTAGTGATATTATCATGGGATGAAAATTGCAAATCTTATTTTGATAAACTGAAACTTCGTTTTCCCGATTGGATAACCCATTAACCAAGATCACATATAAATGGGTTAAATTTGTTATGAAAAAAGAGTGTGAAGAAGGATTTGTAGAACTGATGAGAAGATTATTCAATTATTATATCAGAAATAAAACATTGGTGAATTATGGGATTGTTATTTATAGTAATGATTCAAATAAAAGACATGGTTGTGTCTTTATGAAGAATGATAATGTTATTCCCTATGCATCACGTCATCTCAAAATTAATGAACAAAACTATCTGACACATGATCTGGAGTTAGCAGTTGTAATCATTTCTTTGATGATATAGAGATATTATCTCTATGGTAAAAAATGTGATATATATACTGATCCCAAGAGTTTGATGTATATTTTTCACAGAAAGAACTCAACACGAGGGAAATACAATGGCTTGAACTGATCTAGTATTATGATTTCACTATAAACTACCACCTAGGGAATAAAAATAAGTTGGCATATGCTTTGAGCAGAAATGATCATGGAGTTTTGAATATGATGAAAGTTGAAATGGATCCAATGTTCATGGATCTAGTAAATATGGATATGGGAATAATCATAGAAGGTGAAACATCATTAATTTTTCAAATGGATGAAAACCCATATTTACTGTAAAGGGTAAAATTTTCTCAGAATGAAGATGAGGAGTATGAAAATAAAATTAATGCTGTAAATGATGGTAGATTGATTTACTTCATATATGAACATGGAATTTTAAAATTTGGGAAGAGACATTGTGTTCCTGACATACCTGATCTAAAAAGGGAATTGTTGGATGGTGTTCATAGCTCCAATTTCCCTATACACCCTAGTAGCAGTAAGATGTATAGATATTTGGAGGATCATTTTTTTGATGGACAACATAAAAATGAATTTTGGTTATCATGTGTCATGATTTATGGTTTTTCAATAGGTAAAGGCTAGAAGACAATATCATAGAAAAGTCATGCAACCTCTTCCTATAACTGAGTGGAAATGGGATGATATTACGAATGAATTTTTCATGGGGATTCCAAAGAATCCTAGAAGAAATGATCCAATATGGGTCATTGTTGATCATCATACCATTTCTGAACATTTTCTATATATAAGATAATATTTACCACTTGAAAGAATAGTGAGACTATATATTAATGATTTTTAAAGTCTTCATCGTGTACCAATATTGATTGTTTCTAATCCTAATCATTGTATTACATCATGATTCTGGAATTGTCTTCAGGAAACCCTGGATACTGAACTTTATTGGAGCACTGCTACCACCCTCAAACTGATGGACAATCAGAGCAAACTATTCGATCCTTTGAATACATGTTGAGATCTTTCTCACATAACATTAAAGGTATGTGGGATCAGTATATACCTCTGGTAAAATTTTCATATAACTATATCTTCCATTCAAGTATTTAGATAACACCATATGATGCTTTATATTGAAAGAGATGGCGTACACCAACATGTCGGGTTGATGTTGGTGAATGAATACTCATAGGCCAAAAACTTGTTAAGGACACAATGGAAAAGGTGATGATTATCCAAACACACATCAAAGTAGCTCAAAGTAGGCAAAAGAGATTTTCCAGTAACTGAATGAATGATTTTGAATTTTATGTAGGATATCATGTTTTCTTGAAGGTATCTCCATGGAAGGGTGTTATAATATTTGTTATGAAAGGTAAATTACGTCCCAGGTAGATTAGGCCTTTCAATATTCTAGAACAAATTGGAGTTGTAGCTTACTGTTTGGCAATTCCACCAAGTCTCACTAAGTTCATGATGTGTTCCACGTATCACTATTGAGAAAATAAATGCTTAATGAAACACATGTAATCACCTATGATGAAATAGAATTGGAACCCTACATGTCTTATTGTAAAGAGCATGTCATGATTTTTGATAGCGGAGAACAAGGGTTGAGATACCAGACAACTCGTCTAGTAAAGGATCTGTGTAGAAACCATAAGATTGAAGAGGCAGCATGGGAACCTGAGGAACATATCACGAAGAACCCCCCGAAATATTATTATGGAGTTGATTTCTAGAAATTTTGAGGAAAAAATTATTTGATGTAATGAATAATGTGACACCCCTAGCATCCACAGTACATTACTCTTTTAATAAATCAATTGCTTGCAGTGTATGAAACTTCAAGATTTAGCACACCACGAGAAATCAAACCTGCCATTATGAGTAATAATACCAACTTTTTGAAATTTTATAAATTTTAGTTTTCAAAATGGACTTCATTTTTTTATTCAGAATATGAAAATTAGCATCAGGTGAATTATTGGTATTTTTCTGAAAAAGTTAAATTTTTTATGTATAGCGATAAACACAGCGTAATTGTGTAAAAAATAATTTTTATTTAAATAATTATTTATTTTATTTAAATATATTTTAGGTCAGAATATATATAAAAATTATTTTATAATTTCAATATAATTCATTAGATTCATTTTATAATAAAATTAGACGCATAAAATTTTATTGAACATTTTAACCTCTTTTACCCACATTCTATGCACATTTTGAAAATTTTCATAAAACATAATTGTAGCTCTTCTAGGAATTTATTTTCCAAAATCCAAGAGACACAGTTGACATCAGTAAGGAAAATGTGGTTTAATAAGATGAAAATAATTTTTGGTAAATAATATCATTTGGATTTTATTTACCGTGATAAAAGTAAATAAGTTTATTATAGGTAAAATGATATAATATTTACATTAAAACATATAATATTTCTATTGAATAAGTTTATTTTGGCCACGATCAACCTTATAAATAAAATATGAGCCTCTTTGAACCAATTTGATTAGTTTATGTCACTTATTATTATATTATTTAATGAGGTGTTAAAGGTGTTAAATTTAAATTTTAATAACTAATTTTTTTTTAATATAAGGTTATACATTAGATAAATTGGTCTATAAATATTAATTAGAAATATCAAATGAATTCCTACATAATTTTGTTAAATTCTTAATTATAGACATTAAATAATTAAATTTATTTATGACACAGTGATGATGATGTAATTAGCTTATTAATGAAATATTAAAATAATTGATATTTTAAATATAACAATATATGTAAATTGAGACTACTGATGCATTACATTAATTTATAGGTTAAAATGACGTGCTAGAATTTAATTATTTTATTTTTTTCGAATTAATCATATTTTTAAAAATTTCAAAAAACAAAATAATAAATAGTTTCAAAATTGTCATAAATGGGTTTTTAAAACAAATACTATATTATTAAATGATATAATATTACTAAAAATCTAATTTTTATCCAAAAAACTTATCTAATGGTATATATCTCATTAATGAAGCACTTTGAGATCTCTTTTCATTTTATATTAATGTTATTAACCATGTAATATAAAATACAAGAAGACATCGTTAAAGTTAAACTATTTTACTATGATTTAAATCTAAAAGATACTTTCAATATGGTGACCAAAATATTCCTAAAACATATTGATTTAGAGTATTAAGACTCATACCAACCATATCCTAGAAATAAATTCATTTGGATCCATTATGAACTAAAATTGATTTTATAATAAAATAATATTTCAAGCTTTTCTTAAAGTGATCCTCAACTCTCTTATAAAAGGGTATGTCCCCTTCTCTCAATATCACACATCAAAAGACATTTGGACGGGCCAAACCCTACTCAAATATCCTCCTAAATACACTCAATTAACCATAGATGACTTATTTTGATCATAAATCAACTTATTATCCCATTTGATCAAATCAAAAGGAAGTACCTGAATAAGATGTAATAATTTCATCACCTCTTTCATAGTTATTTTATTTTTACGCATCCTCTTTATTTGTTATTTCCATTCCAAAATAAC
Organism: Viscum album; assembly: GCA_963277665.1. Classification (NCBI taxonomy): domain Eukaryota; kingdom Viridiplantae; phylum Streptophyta; class Magnoliopsida; order Santalales; family Viscaceae; genus Viscum; species Viscum album. Next base: position 824,162,238 of record OY728151.1, read on the forward strand.
AAATCCAGTTCCTTCTATATATTCTGATCTTATAATAAATATGGGACACCAATATTAAATATTTTACCAATCCAATTAATGAAAAAGACACCATATGTGCATACGTACGGCTTACCATCTCCACATCGTGATGTTGATTGTCATTCGACACTTCATTATTTGGATGTGTATAATAATCAGTATAATTTTTTAAATAATACATATAACATGTTTATTATTTTTTATATGTAATATACCATACAATTACTTATTATTTCACCATCAAAAGAATGATATTATCTCTCATGCATACATATGGATTACAGTCTCCATAAACGTGATGATATTTCTTACCCATCGTAACTATTCAAGAATAATTTTCATTTGATGACTTAAAATTATGTTTAAATATATAATATCATTCTAGATATGAATCAAATACATCATATCCATAACAAGAATGACTTACGTAACAAAACATATAAAAGGAAAATTAATTAGTTAACACCTGAAATAGTAATAATTCAAAATTATTATTAACAAAGAAATAATATATGATCATATATGATATCATAATTATATATGTGGTATTGAATAATTTAATAAACAAGATTTAACTATTATACAAGAGGTTCATATACCATTGAAAAAGGAAAAATACATGGTAAGGGTTAATTACTCAATATCATTATTATCCGAGATTGTTTATGTGTAAGTATTTACTTGGACATTTTTATCATCCATTTACATGTTACAAAAACATGTTTTCACAATGAATATTTTATGGTTTTTTGGAAGAGAATCTTTATAACGATAATTATTTTAAATTTTCTAATGATTTAATTTTCTAAATATTTTAAATTATTGTCCATGTTTTAAATATTATTTTAAAGATTTATTTAAATGGGCATGATTGTTTTAAAATGTTAATTCCTTTCAAATGTTTCAAAGTGGTATGGAACACTTTTATTAAAAAATATCATTTAAGTGACTTATTTTATAAATGTGTGGCCTTTAAATTATTTCAAAAAAAGGGATATTTCTTTCAATGAGTTTTACTAATCATTTTCAATAATTTCAACATTCTTTACTACATATTATGCTTGATTGAGGTTGATTTATTATAATAAATTTTTTCGTATTGTGTTGAATGAGTTATGATATGTTTGGTTAGGGATGTTCTATTTTTATACATTTCATGGTGTATGGTTAATGTATTGAAAATTTTTATGATAGTTCTTATACGAATGATTATGTTATGTTTCATCATTTTCATATAAGGAATGTATTGGAATTAGTAAGTGACTGATCGAGCCTTCTTAAACTCCCTGATGCATCTGTGGGTCTCAAGAGACAAACTAGTTTTTTGGCATAAGGCCTTGAAAAATTCATATTTTTAGTCTTGGAATGAGGCCTTGACTATGTGGTTATAGTTTCTAGCATTATGCATTCCATATTTATGAAATTATCAATTGTTATTACATGTGATTATTTGACTAGAAGAATATCAATGAGAATAAGTAAATGGAATTATTTGATTCATATTTTCCATATTATACATAATTATATGTTTAAATGTCTTGTGTTTAAATATTATACATTTACATAACTGTTTATGATTATTTATAAATATTTCTTCTATATGGTTACACTTAATGAGAATCTGAGCTCACCCCTTTCAGTGTTTTATTTTTCACAGGATGCGAAAAAGTATATTCTAACTAACTTGTAGTGATAAGATAAGGGATATGAGTGTGTTCAAAGGAGACACAAAGTTGTTTTTTATCATTTCATAATTTAATGTAAAACATATATATGTATCTAGTACTTCCAAGGCTACTAAACTGATCGGTATTTTGGGATTTGATCGCTTGTGATCATGCCAATGTTATGTAATAATGTGCCGACTCTTGGTAACTAGTGTCTAGGAATTAAATCTACCCTATAAAATTCGAGTGCAATCCTCTGATAGTATCGAGCAAAACAAAGAAACTATAAACCTCATTAAGACTCTTAGGTGGTTCCCAAGAAATCACAATCTCAATGTTCACTTGATCATGTGTAACCCCATCCTCTTAAATAATGTGTCCCAAAAAAATCACCTCTTAAATCAAGAACTAACACATCAAGAGATTCCATTAAAAGCTGGTGATCATGTAGTATGTCCCTACCCATCCTCCAGTGGATTTCATTCTTCTCATCATAAACTGAGTACAATATAATTTCATCAATAAAGACAAACATGAATTGGACTATTTAGGGAAGGAAGAATATATTTATGAGTCCCATTAACAATTCATGGGAATTCATTACTCCAAAAATAATCCCCATGTACTAGTATTGGACTTATTGAAATATTAGAATCGTCTTTGGTATATCCTCATTTTATTCTTGATGATGGTGATTGCTAGATCGGAGGTCAATATTCCAAAACAACCTTTCATATTTCCACCGTTCAAAGATTTTATCAATCCTATATAGTGGACAATTATTCTTCACGGTCCCCTGGTTTAGTTTTTAGAATTCTAAAATAATATCAATATCACATTTTCATTCTTGGTAATCAAAATAGAAGCTACCCCTGGTAAAACACTAGGTCTCAGAAATCCATTCCTCTACATGTTTCCCAATTGTACCCTCAACTTATGAATCTCTAATGGAGCCCTTCAATATACATGTGTGTATATCTGTGTTTTCCTAGGTTATAGATTAATGAAAAAGTATACCTTCTAGTAGGGAGGTAATCTTAGACAACCCTCAGGAATGCTGTCATCGTACTCTTCCACCGCTGTAGAAAATTGAGGACTCATATCATCGACCGTCCTGAGTATCAGGATAGCCAACTATTGAGTGAATGGTCGAACACTCCATTTATTGTGTCAATCTTGTTCTAAATATGTTTCTTTTTCATGAAAAAGGAAATCCTTGTCCCATCATTTCATACATGCAACATATTGTTCCTAAAAAGTCAATATGGGCATGAAATATGGATAACCATCACATATCGAGAATCATGTCACAAAACCTTGAGACCACTACCAAGAGATCCCAACCAAAATTCTCACCTTTATGAGCAAGGTTGCACTATTGGAACCAGTGTGTGTTCATTGAATAACCTCTTGTATATGTCTCCTAACATAAGGGTCAATTCAACAGTTCCAGTAGAATCTCCATTTATTGAACAAAGTTATTGGAATGAAATGAATCACAAGCACCTGGGTCTATCAAAACTGCAGCTATGTTAGAAAAGACACAGATCATTCGAATAATAATACATTCTGTCTCAGTTTCATAACCCTCCATCTCTTGATGATATCCTCATCTCTATCGACCCGCCCCCTAATGTTGTTATGGGCCACCTAGGGGTGGTGGTTGTAATACGTCAAAGAACCACCCACATCTTCCTTCCCGACTAACTCCTCTATCAAATATGCCATTCTAAAGACCACCATGATGTTTCCTTCACCTCTCCCCCAATAGTCCATTGGCCATCTCTTGTTCGATCATATGATAGATTTGGAAATATCGTGTTATATATCCCTGACCACTGCCTGAGTGACACAACATGTCTCTCAGCTAACTCACTCTTCCCTGGGAGCCCCATAATTCTAATCCTATTTCATGGGGTCACCCATTATAGTGAATGAACATATTGGGATTCATTGACTACTATTGGCTACCTACCACGGAAGACTCAACTTCTTGTTGGAAGGTGGTATCTCCCACTAATATTTTCTGCTTCTCTTGAATGTTTTCCAATAATAGTTCTCTCTCCAGTAACCCCATAAACTATATGACTTCTAAGGGATGAAATAGATTCCCTAATCTCCAATTTTAATTATTTCTCTAATAATCGAGTTATGAATAACGGATATCATACCATATCTATAGAGTAGTGTGAAATAATAATAAACCTCACCATGTACTATGCCATAGTATGACTATCCAACTGTAGATTCAAGATCTCTTGTATGATAACTAATCACTACATAGATGGAGGAGACTCTTATCTAAAAATATTATTGATTTATTACTAAGAGAGAGTCTCCACATCATGTGTCTAAGTAACTAAGCTCCACCATCACCCCCAAGAGCCATGAAGAAGAATTGTGGTGAGACCTGAAATCTTGCCAGAAGGTGTCCTCACAAGGTGGAATAAATGGGTAACTACCTCTTGAGAATCCTCAGTTTTATTGGGTATGGATCACCCCAAAACATGGGAGTTACCTACCCATGGTACTCACCAAATGTTCTCAGTTTTCATCAATCCTCAGCAGGTTGTGCTGGTAGTTTATGTTCCTCGACGGGTGGTTGTATCACTGATAAACCACTAGGAGGAGATATCTCTGGTACATGCTCTTGTACAAATGCCTCTTCTCTAATAGGATCATCCTTATGTCCATTAAGTTGAATCATGGATGGATGTATATGTGGAAGCATCCTAAAATAAAATAATATGTACGACAGTCAATTGAGTTTTCCTGGTGATCTGACTCAAAAAGGACATGATAACACTCCCAAATCCTATATGATTCCAATAACATTGTTTTACATGCCACTATTATTTTCACATACATGGTCGAAAATCAGGTTTCTAGAGTTCTGGTTATGTATACGTTGGCTGCCACACCAACAATATAATCAACGTCCTAAAATTTAACCTCTAAACACATTACACGGTTACGCCAAAACAACATCAAGACTCCCAATACTTTTATAGAATTGACGAACTCTGATACCACTCTTTCCTGACCCATCCCACAGGGGCCCATGCCATGACTACCCCAAGACCCCCTCTAATAGGCCATGTTTAGGTGACTAGAATATAGTATGAATATCCCACAAATGGGACACTTTTTACTATGTACCTATACATATGCACGCATCTCCAAGAAAAACGATGAAATGTAAAATCAATGAGTAAACAATTCATGAAAACACTGAGATAACAACCACAAAGTACAATATTATAAAACTATAGGGAAAATAGGGTATAAATAAAAGTCCACCAAAAGAAAAATTCCCTAAAATTTAATACATAAGTCCCAGAAACATATCAAAATAAAACCCTAACCAAAGAAAATGTATTGTATAACTATCTGAATCCTTAAGAGAACACATTTACTATTAGGTCTCTATTTGAACCAAAAAGTCTAATTCTACCTATAAAACCATCATAGGTTAAATAATTTTCATATTTCAAGACACATGTGGGAAAATTTATTATTGCTATTAGTAAAACAATACTCACTAGGACACCCAAAAACCACCAAGGAATAAAACCAAATAATACACAAAGTGTACCACAATGAAATAAAATATGTATACTGATAAAACACTATATTGTAGAATATTTTATTGATAATAAATGATATAATTTCATCACATTTTGTTATGTATGTTTATTTATAAAATATTTGGGATTTGATCATTCATTGGAAAATTTGGTGAAAATTCTAGTTTGACCCTTTATATTGCACTGTAGTATTTCAAAGATAAATATTTTTATATTTATTATTTGAATTTGAAATTTTGAAATAGTTTTCCTAACTTAATTTTCTACAACTTTTATTAAGGACACTAGATCTAAAGAGTGCATTTAGTTGTTGAAAATGGGACAAGAAGTCAATGTTCGGCTGGACATTGCAGAATGGACATGGGTTCTGAACATGGGCTCAATCCATGCCCGGATGGAGAAGATATGGCCCAAATACAGAACCTGTGTCCATTCTTCCAAGTCCAGCCCATCTTTGAATTCATGGCCCATTATCCACAAATAAATGCACTCTTTATCTCTAGTGTCCTGAATAAAAGTTGTAGACAATTAAGTTAGTAACACTGTTACAAAATTTCAATTTCAAATATTAAATATAAAATTATTTATCTTTGAAATACTATAGTGCACTATAAAAGGTTAAACTGGAATTTTCACCAAATTTTCTAATGAATGATAAAATACCAAATATTTTATACATAAAAATATTTATCACAATGTGAGTAAATTATATAATTTAGTATCAATAAAATATTCAACAAAATAGTGTTTTATCAATCCCCCACACTTACCCTTTTGCACTCCTCGGAAAAACCTCATGTCAAGTAAACATTAATATCAAATCAAAACCAATTTTAAAACACAAATCCATGAGATCAAAAAATTACTCACCAAGAAACCAAAGGTATCATGCCTAAAAAACCTTTATTTCAAGACATTGGTTCCTCATTTATGTTTGAATTTGAATTTCTTCCAATTTAAATGTTTCCATAAGAGGGGAATTCACCAACTGGTTAAATATTGAAAATTTCCATAGACTGAGAATGTCTGAATCAAGCCCTAAGGCTACGTTCAATCTCAGGGTCAAGATTTAAGAGATCTTACATATTAGTTCGTGTCATAAAACAAATAAAAATGAAAATAAAGAAAGTGGACCATAGAAAAATAAAAAATTAGAAGTTTGAGTTGATGGTCCAAAAAGAAAAGAAGAGGATGAAAAAAAATGAAAACTTGAGAAATGGGAATGATGAAAGTGAGGGTTAAAGAAAATAATAAAATGAAAAATAAAAGAAATACCTCTAAATGGATGAATAAATTACTTGCCTCCCTGGTAACAGTGCCAATTTGAAAGAGCACTGTCGTGGGAACCCTCAAATGATTAATGTGATTTTGGGGTACTTAGATGAAGCAGAGTGACTGACCAAGGTCGTCTCTCAAAGGATGAATTAGATTTAAAACAACCTTTTAAAGGTATTCTAAAAATAAAATAAAATAGAAAAAGACATTACCTTAAAGTATGGTGGTTGGTTATAGTTTATGAATCTAGAAGAAGTTTTATGGAAGAAGATTGTATTTTTTTGTTTTTAGTTTTGAAATGAAGTTAGATTAAAATGACACAACAAAAAAATGTTTTTTAGACAATATTTAAAAGATGTAATTGATATAACTCTACCGCGTCATTGACTTATTAATCATTAACATTTAAATTAATATCCACTTAATTATGATCCCTTAATTTGTTAAATCACGAACCCTACGATTACTAACTTTACCACAAAGATGATGTGAATTTAACCATAGGATAACTTTGGAACATTCAATCGCAGCACCCTGCTTTGATTTATGTTCTAAGGTTAGCTTATGGTCTGTGGTAAATTAACACACATATCCTATTTGGAAATTAGAATTAATTGAGTTTAGGGATTATATTTTAACACTAAAAATTGATCCTGTGTGGTTTTGAATTACCAGTTAATTTCGCGCTCTCACAATTCACACAATTCTCAACCTCTCGTGATTTGTGTTTATTGTTCAATTTCTTTCTTAGTTTCATTTGAAATAAAAACTCAATTAATAGATCATATTAAGTGAATTAGAGTAGCTCATTGATTAAAATAATTAAATGAAGTTGGTAAAAGATAGATCGATTACTAAAAGACTACTCTTCCATGGGTGGCATAATCATCGTATAAACGTTTTTCATGTGAAATGGTTTATAATGGGTATAACCCAATAATGATTCTACTCAAGAATTTTGGACCAATGAGGAAGATTCAGAGAAGAATAAATTTATACAAAACAAAAGAAAATAAAAGAAATAAAATAAGTACAAAGAAATTAACTACACAAACGAAAGAATTACAACATGAAGGAGAAGAAGAAGGCTTCGTCGAAGGGATCCTTGCTTCAAGAGATACACTTATTGAAATGGTTGGAGAATTGTAGTAGATCCACTTCTCCAACCATTTCAATAAGGGTAGCTCATGAAGAAAGGATCCCTTCGATGAAGCCTTCTTCTTCTCCTTCGTGTTTTAATGATTTTGTTTGTGTAGTAAATTTCTTTGTACTTATTTTATTTCTTCTATTTTCTTATGTTTTGTTTAAATTTATTCTTCACTTAATCTTCCTCTTTGGTCTGAAATTCTTGAGTAGAATTATTATTGGATTATACCCATTATAAACCTTTGCACATGGAAAACGCTTCTATGATCATTATGCCACCCATGGAAGATTAGTCTTTTAGTAATCGATCTATCATCTACCCTCTTCATTTAATTATTTGAATCAATGAAATCCTGTAATTCACTAAATATGAACTATTATTTGATTTTTTATTTTCAATGAAACTAAGCAAGAAATTGAACAATAAACACAAATCACGTGAGGTCAAGAATTTTGTGAATTGTGAGAGTGCGAACTTAACTGGTAATTCAAAACCACTCAGGATCAAATTTTAGTTTTCAAATATAATACATAAACTCAATTAATTATAATTTCCAGTGAGGATATGTGCCTTAATTTACTACTAAAAATAAGTTATCCTTAGATCATAAATCAAAGCAGGGTGGTGTGATTTCATGTTCCGAAGTAATCCTATGGTTAAATTCACTTCATCTTTGTGGTAAAGTTAATTCTCATAGGGTTTGGGATTTAAAAAATTAAGGGATCATAATTTAATGGATATTAATTTAAATGATAATGATTAATAAGTGTATTAAGAGATATAGTTAGATCGATTACATCTCTTAAATATTGTCTCAAAACATCCTTTTGTTGTGTCATTTTAATCGAACATCATTTCAAAACTAAAAATAATAATTACAATCTTATTCTAGTAAACTTCTTCTAGATTCATAAACTATAACCAACCCCCATTCATTCAAGAACGGTTTTTTTCTCTTTAAATTTTTTTAGAATACCTTTAAAAAGTTGTTTTAAATCTACTTCCTCCTTTGAGAGACAACCTTGGTCAGCCACTCTGCTGCACCTAAGTACCCCAAAATCACATTAATCATTTGAGGTCACCCACGACAGTGCTCTTTCATATACCATTATGAAATAGTACAGTAATCTCACATAGTTATTAGTCTATTGTTCACGTAATAACATAATTTTACTTAATCCATAGAACACCCATAATCGATATGATACATAGTCTCGATTAGACACTCAGTGCCGATAACACACATAGTCACTGTAAGATACATAGTATTAGTAATACATGTAGACTTATTGTGTCACATAGTCTCAAAAAGTCACATAATCTCTAAGTCTCAGCAATCCATATGATTCTTCTAGTAGCACGACCTTTTTGGGGCGAACTAATAATCAATCCATTATGTAATATTCAACCATCCACAAAACCCATTAATAATTTCATTAATGGGACTCCTTCTACCAAGGGTCTCAATGCCACAAAAAACTGGATAACGTAGAAATCGTTTGAATGTTATAGATGTTTAAGCAAAATAAGTCTGACCTGGGTCTGGTCATGGTTCGATATGACCGGTCAGCCCCAGCCCAACCTTATAGCCGACCTGACCAGGTATAGTCAACATGATCTAGACAACTAGACCAACTAAAACACGACCCATTAGATTGTCCTGACTCCTCTAGTCTTGCATGCACACACGTGGGCCCCTCTAGTTTGCCGAACGCAGGCCACCCAAGCCACGTGCCCCAGTGCTACACATGGTGGGTCTTCCATGTTTTCCTACCCTGGGATACTCTATTTCCACTAGCTCCATGAGGCTGCCCATCCATGTATGTAGCCACCACACCACATCCCCCTTCGGATCCCACCACGTACCCCATTCGATGCCTCCCCATTGGATGGAGATGCCGCTACCCCCAAGCGGCTATTGTTGATGCACCCACGCACAACAACTCTACCGTATGATCCCCCCCACACATGGACACCATCTAATGCATATATTGGTGTCATCACTCTTGTAGACCATTCTACCGACCACCAAGGCTCCTCCGATGCCAAAAATTTGGTGTTATAGTAGATACAGGTTTCTCATGACCTGATCTATTGTAATACATCCTATGTGATCAATTTTACTTCAATATGGGGGTATTATCCCATTCAGAGCCTCCTAGAAAGTCAAGTTGTGACAATGAGGTTACAATATTGATGAACGCTATGAAAAAGGGTAAACAAATTACAAATAATTTCATGAGGATCTAATCCCATCCTTTGTTCCTGTCAGCCTCAATTCATTCTCGTTTGAAGGATGAATGAATAGAAAAAATTCCATCAATTTAAATCATACCAAAAAATCATGTATCAATTGTAGTTCTTTTAATTGATCAATATAAATCCTTTAATTTTAAGGAAATGGAAAATAAAAAATACATAATACATGAATTTTGGATTAATTGTTTAAAAAGATCATTTTTGTGGCCTTCCTTGATGAGATCCTCCATCTCTATTGGCATGAAGATCCACAATCTACTTGATCCATCGTTAGAGTTTTCCAAGAGGACTTCTTTCCACACCATATATTAATTCCAGGGTTATGGTGATAACCAATGAATTATTTTGAAGAAAATTATTCCATGTCAAATAAAAATATTTTTTATTAAAATATTTTTATTCTCATTACATCCAAAAACTACTTTTTTCACAGCCGGCCCGCATCAGCTGATGTTAGGCCTCACCTAGGGTAAACATAGTTCTATGAACACAATAGTGCCCTAAAATTTATAATTTAGGCAAATTGTAGGATATATTTAACATTTTCATTTAAACTACCTCTTTGTGATATTTAATGTTTAAAGTTTTCAGTCATCTATTATAGGAACATCGAGCCACATAATCACACACAATCTCAGCACTTGGTCTTGTAATAATTCCATATAATATTTAAAATAATTTTAAGAAAAATCAATGATATTACAATTAATCAAACTATCTAATGAAACACTAATTTAATGAATTCTATTTTTTCGTTTTTTACAAAGTTATTTATAAAATTATAACAATGTTCCACATTAACCTTCCTTGTATATAAATCATGAACTTTCTTTTTTTAATAAAATTATTCATGTAAAATATATATATATTCAGTTCTTCTAATCCATTTCTCTTGACATGATAGATTATAAGATGATGTAATGATGATTTTCATTGTATAATCAATATCATGAAGACGGTATTCTACTTATTTGGAATAATTAATAGCTCTATATGATTCTAGATACTATTAAAACCCCGAGAGAACATATCCATATTTGGTTATTCTCAGTCTAATATAAAATTACATGTTTACTGTGAAATAATGAATTGTTTCTTCATATTCATATTTTCACATGATTCAACCTATGTCCAACCATATAATAAATTCATTAGTGTAAATATAAATTATAAACAATAACATATATATCAAAAATTAGAGTTTAAAATCATATATATATGAAAAAAATTCAATAATAATATGTCTTTTATTATAACACTTTAATTATCACTATTAATTCCTTCTATTTCTCTTATGATAATTTATCTTTAATTATAATTTAATTATTTACCAAATAAATAATATTAACTAACTCTAAAACTCATATTATCTTAGATAATATAGAATTTACATACATATATTATTCATCAATTCCATTTACAATACTTTAAATCCTATAATTAAAACAGAAACCTAGACCCCAAAGGATTACCAATATATTTACATTAAAAACTATAGAAAATTATATCATGAAATTTTAAATATTTAATCCAAAAAATATTATTCATAAATGATTCTATTATATAAATATCGTATATTATAGTCTTCTTCATGACCTTGAAAAATTGAAAATACTTTCAATTGATTATATTTAATTTTTTATAAGGGAAAAAATCAATTAACTAAGGATAAAATGTATTTTGATTATATTCATTGACGGAATATAATTATGGCCGAAATGAAATGATTAATTGAATAAGATCATGGAATCATATTGTTTAATCATAATACATGGTATATTAAACATATATGATAGAAAAAAATGATCGATAAAAGTGTCATCATGAAATCATACCATATTCTCTAGAATAGGAATGTGGAAAGTAAAAAATAAAAATAATTAATTATCATATATATATATATATAATATTTTATGATCATAATTTATTCACACATTTTGTATAGTGTGGAGAAATAAAATTTATTTTTATAATATAGAACATTGAATAACTATGGTCATCTAACTTGTGTAGTATTCTTATTTGTTCACATATGTATTAAATATCTCATATGGTACTACTTTTGGTTGTTTTATATTTTATGAAATAAATGTAATTTTAGTGACATGAAACATGTAAATTCTATTTTTATTTTAACATTCAATTCTAGATGTATGTAATTATGAATAATGTATCTTGTCATTGTTATTTGGTTTGTGGGTTTCGACAGTCTCCTTAAAGTGTTTATAATATGGGTGGAAATTCAATTCAATGATCTAATGAATGAATTTAAATTCTTTTAATTAGTGATTCCAAATCTTGAATTAATTTTTCAATCAAAATTACCTCTCCTCCTATAATCAATGTTTATGGAAAATGGTAATCGGAGTATGGAATGTCATATGACATGGATCCTTCAGATTCCATTTCATCCAAAAAATTTCACAACTCCATTATATGAAGTTCTTTTATCCAGTATAATGGTGGTTAAATATATTCTAAATAATAAAAATGAGAATGAGTATAGTATCATGGTGGATGAACTCTATACCCATACACTTTTACTCATTATTTCCACAAACATAATCAAACTTATGAATTTACATGAAGAATAAATGGACTTTCATCAATCCTCCTAGGGATAAGACTCAAGATAGACCCTCTTTTTTAGGTTATGAGATCATGGAAGAATTATTACGATAGAATAATAGAAAATAACTAGTGAAATAAAAAAGAAAAATAGAATAAGATGGAGATGATGAAGAATATATGAAATGAAGATGAATAATATTGTGAAGATTAAGAAGGGTGTGTATATACACACATAAACATAAAAACCATTAATGAATTATATTTTTCGAAAATATAAAAATTATAATTATATATAAAATAAAAATAATTTTAAAAAAATAATGTTAAAAATACAAGAAGAAATGAAATGGGTGAATTGGATTCCCCACTATAAGTTTCATCTAGTTATCCCCATCATCTAGCTAAATGACATAAATGTAAATTTTTATATGATGTTGAAAATTTTATTTTATGTTGACCGTCAAAATTTAAATGATATTGGTCACCAATAATAGATTTTGTGACATACATAATGAGTTTCATTTTAGATTGATGAGGATTTACAAAATAATTCTTCAATATGGAGCATTCAATGAATTCATTACTGAAATATTATCAACCTCAAATTCAATGGTCAAACACACCATTGTGTATTTTCATAAATCCAATTATAATCTCCATAAATTGAGGTTTTTTTCCTTATTTATGACTTATTTAATATTTTGTGGTCCATATTATCTTCTTAGATGATTTTTAAATATGATTTGATTTTCTGGGAATATAGATGATCAAATATGCTCTTTCTACGAAGAATGTGATGAAACATACATATAAAAGAATCTTGCACAATAATAATCACTCTGATTTGATTAATATTTTATTTTTTATTACTCAAATAACAATGAGATAATAATATATTAATATTACCCATTTAGGAAACTCTTACTTTTTGGTGAAAACTCAAAACAAAATTATAAAAATTGATGAAAATCATCTCAAATTGATAAATTGGGAGTGATTTAATCATGGAGATAAAAATGAAACATGATGGAAATATTATCTCAAACAATTCCCACCATTAATAAACTATGGTTGTGATCAGGATTAAAATATCAATAAAGAATTTAGAGGGTACCGATGCTACCAATAATTGAACTGAAAAACAATAAAACAAAACAATTTTCAATGTATAATAATATGTTCAAATTCCACATAATATATAAATTCAATTTTTTATTTTTCAAGGTAAAATATACTAGGTATTTTAGTATCTCCCATTTGGTAATTTAGATACTAATAATATAAAAAATTTATGCCCCTTAATTGATTTTTATTAAACATGTCAAATCATGATTTACCTCACTTAAATCATTTCCCGTATCTCCAATGGTATAATTTATGTAGGGTTATGATAATATTATGATAAAATTATAATTATCCATTATATTTTAAAGGATGTTATATCTCAAATTTTTAAATATAAGTGTCACAGAAAATCAGGAGGGCTTTCCATAATGGTTAAAATAACTATGAGGAATAATGTTGTTAGGAATTAAGAATTAATGAGGAGGTTAATCTCTAATGTAAGGTAAATGATATCAAAATAAAAATATTAAGGTAACTCACCCATTCATATTTTTAGAATACTAAAATCCTCAAAATGAATGTATTTCTGTGATCATTGTAATTCATAATTATGGAATTATGCACCATTGAGAATTTTATATCAATTTTTATAATTTTTTTCAGATGATATTATAAATTTTTATCATTTTCAAAATATATGATTGTTATTGAAATCAAATTCAACACCTTGAAACATGTGATAAAAATAACTTGTCTATTAATAGTGTATTCATTCCCAAATAACAACACATTATTTCGATATTTTGTTTCTTTTTATCATTTTATATTTTTTATTCATGTGGGAAAAAAATTAAATACACTGAATGAATTTGAAACTTTTCTGAATCTGAAAATCCGTTTCCACACACTCCTTCCATAATATTCATTTCATCCCATTTCCAATGACACACTTCCCCCATAAAATTTAAATTTTAAATATTATTAAAATACTAATATGAGGGTATGGATGTAAAAAATAGCTTGAATCATGGATCATCCCTAACAAGGTCATTAATGGTTTCAAATTGATAATAAATTTTTATATAATAGAGTTGTTTTGAAAACTAGGTATATTAAATAGATATATTAGTCATTTTAATTTTTTTTTGTGGTCACATCTTTTACATGTTTAAATGATAGTTTTGGGAAGTTTCAAGTCCTAAATCACTCAAGAAACATCCTCAAGTATAAATAAGAATTACTTATTATATAAATCCTCTCAAAAATGAGAAATATGATTTTGGAAAATCACTCAAGGATGGAACAATACTAAAAAATAAATTCACATAAATTTTATTAATTTAAGTCATGAAAAATGGTTACTAAATTTCATATTCATGAATTAATTAATTCCATAAAATCATTACTCATAATTTCAGTATCCATTCTTCTCAATAATCATCATATTATCCATTTTACTCATTAAATATCATTAAAATTTCATATATTAGACATGGAATCACAATATTACATTGTTAATAATGTATACAATATAATTCAGAAAAATATAAATTCATATGTGGTCATTCAATTTCATGTTTAACAGTATTCAGATTCCCCTATTTTTACTTCTCACAAATCATGTTTAATCCTGTGTAATACTATATAATCTTTTCTCATTTTGATTCATCATGACCATGTGTAATCCTAATCTATTCTATATTGTATTATTTTATACGACATGTTTCAAATATTTTACTACGTATGAGTTACCTCTTAGTAGATTCACAGTCATCGACCTTATAGTTAAGTCCGAAAATAAGCAATGTATGTGTCACAGTTCGAGTGACACCACTCAGTAAAAAATATTGTAATATATGAGACACTATTGTTTCAACCTACTAGTACATAATTTGTTAAAAGGACAAGACACTATTATAGGATTTTTGAAAAGTGTGAGACACTATTATGATATGTTTGGTTAGGGATGTTCGATTTTTATTCATTCCATGGTGTATAGTTAATGTATTGACAATTTTTATGATAGTTCTTATATGAATGATTATGTTATGTTTCATCATTTTCATATATGGAATGTATTGGAATTAGTAAGTGACTGATCGAGCCTTCTTAAACTCCTTGATGCATCTGTGGGTCTCATGAGACAAACTAGTGTGTTGGCATAAGGCCTTGAAAAAATCACATTTTTAGTCTTGGAATGAGGCCTTGACTATGTGGTTATAGTTTCTAGCATTATGGATTCCATATTTATGAAATTATCAATTGTTATTACATGTGATTATTTTACTAGAATAATATCAATGAGAATAATTAAATGGAATTATTTAATTCATATTTTCCATATTATAATTAATTATATGTTTAAAAGTCTTGTGTTTAAATATTATACATTTACATAACTGTTTATGATTATTTATAAATATTTCTTCTATATGGTTACACTTAATGAGAATCTGAGCTCACCCCTTTCAGTGTTTTATTTTTCACATGATGCGAAAAAGTATATTCTAACTAACTTGTAGTGATAAGATAAGGGACATGAGTGTGTTCAAAGGAGACACAAAGTTGTTTTTTATCATTTCATAATTTAATGTAAAACATATGTATGTATCTAGTACTTCCAAGGCTACTAAAATGATCGGTATTTTGGGATTTGATCTCTTGTGATCATGCCAATGTTATGTAATAATGCGCCGACTCTTGGTAACTAGTGTCTAGGCATTAAATCTACCCTATAAAATTCGAGCACAATCCTCTGATAGTATCGAGCAAAACAAAGAAACTTTAAACCTCATTAAGACTCTTAGGTGGTTCCCAAGAAATCACCTCTCAAATCAAGAACTAACACATCAAGAGCTTCCATTAAAATCTGGTGATTATGTAGTATGTCCCTACCCATCCTCCAGTGGATTTCATTCTTCTCATCATAAACTGAGTACAATATAACTTCATCAATAAAGACAAACATGAATTGGACTATGTATGGAAGGAAGAATATATTGATGAGTCCCATTAACAATGCATGGGAATTCATTACTCCAAAAATAATCCCCATGTACTTGTATTGGACTTATTGAAATATTAGAATCGTCTTTGGTATATCCTCATTTTGTTCTTGATGATGGTGATAGCTAGATCAGAGGTCAATATTCCAAAACAACCTTTCCTATTTCAACCGTTCAAAGATTTTATCAATACTATATAGTGGATAATTATTATTCGCGGTCCCCTAGTTTAGTTTTTAGAAGTCTAAAATAATATCAATATCACATTTTCATTCTTGGTAAACAAAATAGACGCTACCCCGGGTAAAACACTAGGACTCAGAAATCCATTCCTCTAAATGTTTCCCAATTGTACCCTCAACTTATGAATCTCTAATGGATCACTTCAATATACATGTGTATATATCTGTGTTTTCCTAGGTTATAGATTAAAGAAAAACTCGACCTTATAGTTGGGAGGTAATCTTAGACAACCCTTAGGAATGCTGTCATCGTACTCTTCCACTGCTGTAGAAAATTGAGGACTCATATCATCGACCGTCCTGAGTATCAGGATAGCCAACTGATGAGTGAATGGTCGAACAGTCCATTTATTGAGTCCATCTTGTTCTAAATATGTTTCTTTTTCATAAAAAGGAAATCTGTGTCCCATCATTTCATACATGAAACACATTTTTCCTAAAAAGTCAATATGGGCATGAAATATGGATAACCATCACATATCGAGAATCATGTCATAAAACCTTTAGACCACTACCAAGAGATCCCAACCAAAATTCTCACCTTTATAAGCAAGGTTTCACTATTGGAACCAGTCTGTGTTCATTGAATAACCTCTTGTATATGTCTCCTAACATAAGGGTCAATTCAACAGTTCCAGTAGAATCTCCATTTATTGAACAAAGTTATTGGAATGAAATGAATCACAAGAACCTCGGTCTATCAAAACTACAGCTATGTTAGAAAAGAAACAGATCATTCGAATAATAATACATTCTGTTTCAGTTTCATAACCCTCCATCTCTTGATGATATCCTCATCTCTATCGACCCTCCCCCTTATGTTGTTATGGGCCACCTAGGGGTGGTGGTTGTAATACGTCAAAGCACCAGCCACATCTTCCTTCCCTAATAACTCCTCCATCAAATCTACCTTCCTAAAGACCACCATGATGTTTCCTTCACCTCTCCCCCAATATTCCATTGTCCATCTCTTGTTCGATCATATGATAGTTTTGGAAATATTGTGTTATATATCCCTGACCATTGCCTGAGTTACACAACATGTCCATCAGCTAACTCACTCTTCCCTAGGAGACCCATAATTCTAATCCTATTTCATGGGGTCACCCATTATAGTGAATGAACAAATTTGGGATTCATTGACTACTATTGGCTACCTACCATGGAAGACTCACCTACTTGGTGGCATGTGGTAGCTCCCACTAATATTTTCTGCTTCTCTTGAATGTTTTCCAATAATAGTTCTCTCTCCAGTAACCCCAGAAACTATATGACTTCTAAGGGATGAAATAGATTCCCTAATCTCCAATTTTAATTATTTCTCTAATAACCGAGTTATGAATAATGGATATCATACCATATCTATAGATTAGTGTGAAATAATAATAAACCTCACCAGGTATTATGCCATAGTATGACTGTCCAACTGTAGATTCAAGATCTCTTGTATGATAACTGATCACTACAAAGATGGAGGAGACTCTTATCTAAAAATATTATTGATTTATAACTAAGAGAGAGTCTCCACATCATGTGTCTAAGTAACTAAGCTCCACCATCACCCCCAAGAGCCATGAAGAAGAATTGTGGCGAGAACTGCAATCTGGCCAGAAGGTGTCCTCACAAGGTGGAATAAATGGGTAACTACCTCCACTGAATCCTCAGTTTTATTGGGTATGGATCACCCCAATACATGGGAGTTACCTACCCATGGTACTCAACCAATGTTCTCAGTTTTCATCAATCCTCAGCAGGTTGTGCTGGTAGTTTATGTTCCTCGGCAGGTGGTTGTATCACTGATAAACCACTAGGAGGAGATATATCTGGTACATGCTCTTGTACCAATGCCTCTTCTCTAATAGGATCATCCTTATGG
Source organism: Viscum album (assembly GCA_963277665.1). Lineage (NCBI taxonomy): Eukaryota > Viridiplantae > Streptophyta > Magnoliopsida > Santalales > Viscaceae > Viscum > Viscum album. The sequence continues at coordinate 824,180,953 of OY728151.1, forward strand.
CCATGAAAATGAATCATGGATGGATGTATATGTGGAAGCATCCTAAAATATAATAATATGTACGACAGTCAATTGAGTATTCGTGGTGATCTGACTCAAAAAGGACATGATAACACTCCCAAATCCTATATGATTCCAATAACATTGTTTTACATGCCACTATTCTTTCCACATACAAGGTCAAAAATTAGGTGTCTACATTTCTGGTTATGTATACGTTGGCTGCCACACCAACACTATAATCGACGTCCTAAAATTTTACCTCTAAACACATTACACGGTTACGCCAAAACAACATCAAGACTCCCAGTACTTTTATAGAATTGACGAACTCTAATACCACTCTTTCCTGACCCGTCTCACAGGGGCCCATGCCATGACTACCCCAAGACCCCCTCTAATAGGCCATGTTTAGGTGACTAGAATAGAGTATGAATATCCCATAAATGGGAGGAATTTTACTATGTACCTATACACATGTACACACCTCCAAGAAAAATGATGAAATGTAAAATCAATGAGTAAACAATTCATGAAAACACTGAGATACCAACCACACAGTACAATATTATAAAACTATAGGGAAAATTGGGTATAAATAAAAGTCCACCAAAAGAACGATTCCATAAAATTTAATACATAAGTCCCAGAAACACATCCAAATAAAACCCTAACCAACGAAAATGTATTGTATAACTATCTAAATCTTTAAGAGAACACATTTACTATTAGGTTTCTCTTTGAACCAAAAAGACTAATTCTACCTATAAAACCATCATAGGTTAAATAATTTTCATATGTTAAGACACATGCGGGAAAATTTATTATTGCTATGAGTAAAACAATACTCACTAGGACACCCAAAAACCACCAAGGAATACAACCAAATAATACACAAAGTGTACCACAATGAAATAAAATATGTATAGTGATAAAACACTATATTGTTGAATATTTTATTGATAATAAATGATATAATTTCATCACATTTTGTTATGTATGTTTATTTATAAAATATTTGGGATTTGATCATTCATTTGAAAATTTGGTGAAAATTCATGGTTTACCCTTTATAGTGCACTGTAGTATTTCAAAGATAAATATTATATATTTATTATTTGAATTTGAAATTTCGTAATAGTGTTCCTAAATTAATTTCCTATAATTTTTATTAAGTACACTAGATCTAAAGAGTGCATTTAGTTGTTGAAAATGGGCCATGAAGTCAATGTTCTATAGGAAATTACAGAATGGACATGGGTTCTGAACATGGGCTCAATCCAAGCCCGGATGGAGAAGATATGGCCCAAATACAGAACCTGTGTCCATTCTTCCAAGTCCAGCCCATCTTTGAATTCATGGCCCATTTTCCACAAATAAATGAACTCTTTAGCTCTAGTGTACAGAATAAAAGTTGTAGACAATTAAGTTATTAACACTGTTACAAAATTTCAAATTCAAATATTAAATATAAATTTATTTATATTTGAAATACTACAGTGCACTATAAAAGGTTAAACTAGAATTTTCACCAAATTTTCTAATGAATGATAAAATCCCAAATATTTTATAAATAAAAATATTTATCACAATGTGAGTAAATTATATCATTTTGTATCAATAAAATATCCAAAAAAATAGTTTTTTATCAATCCCCACACTTACCCTTTTCCACTCCTGGGAAAAACCTCATGTCAAGGAAACATCAATATCAAATCAAAACCAATTTTAAAACACAAATATGTGAGATCAAAAAATTACTCACCAAGAAACCAAAGGTATCATGCTTAAAAAACCTTTATTTCAAGACATTGGTTCCACATTTATTTTTGAATTTGAATTTCTTCCAATTTAAATGTTTCCAGAAGAGGGGAATTCACCAACTGGTTAAATATTGAAACATGCCGTAGACTGAGAATGTCTGAATCAATCCCTAAGGCTACATTCAATCTCAGTGTCAAGATCTAAGAGATCTTCTAGATTAGTTTGTGTCATAAAAGAAATAAAAATGAAAAGAAAGAAGGTGGACCATAGTAAAATAAAAAATGAGAAGTTTGAGTTGATGGTCCAAAAAGAAAAGAAGAGGATGAAAAAAAAATAAAACTTGAGAAAGGGAAATGATGAAAGAGAGGGTTGAAGAAAATAATTAAATGAAAAATAAAAGAAATACCACTAAATGGTTGAATAAATTACTTGCCTCCCTGGTAACGGCGCCACTTTGAAAGAGCACTGTCGTGGGCACCCTCAAATGATTAATGTGATTTTGGGGTACATAGATTCAGCAGAGTGACTGACCAAGGTCGCCTCTCAAAGGAGGAAGTAGATTTAAAACAACATTTTAAAGGTATTATAAAAATAAAATAAAATAGAAAAAAACACTACTTGAAAGGATGGTTGTTGGTTATATTTTATTAATCTAGAAGAAGTTTGCTGGAAAAAGATTGTATTTTTTTGTTTTTTGTTTTGAAATGAAGTTAGATTAAAATGACACAACAACAAAATGTTTTTTAGACAATATTTAAAAGATATAATCGATATAACTCTACTGCTTCATTCACTTATTAATCATTATCATTTAAATTAATATCCACTTAATTATGATCCCTTAATTTGTCAAATCACGAACCCTACGAGAAATAACTTTACCACAAAGATGAAGTTAATGTAACCATAGGATAACTTCGAAACATGCAATCGTAGCACCCTGCTTTGATTTATGTTCTAAGGTTAGATTATGGTTAGTGTTAAATTAACAGACATATCCTATCTGGAAATTAGAATTAATTGAGTTTAGGGATTATATTTTAACACTAAAAATAGATCCCGTGTGGTTTTGAATTACCAGTTAAGTTCGCACTCTCACAATTCACACAATTCTCAACCTCTCGTGATTTTTGTTTATTGTTCAACTGCTTTCTTAGTTTCATTTGAAATAAAAACTCAATTAATAGATCATATTAAGTGAATTACAGTATCTCATTGATTAAAATAATTAAATGAAGTTGGTAAAAGATAGATTGATCACTAAAAGACTACTCTTCCATGGGTGGCGTAATCATCGTATAAACGTTTTGCATGTGAAATGGTTTATAATGGGTATAACCCAATAATGCTTCTACTCAAGAATTTGGGACCAAAGAGGAAGATTCAGAGAAAAATAAATTTATACAAAACAAAAGAAAATAAAAGAAATAAAATAAGTACAATGAAATTTACTACACAAACGAAAGCATTACAACACGAAGGAGAAGAAGAAGGCTTCGTCGAAGGGATCCTTGCTTCAAGAGATACCCTTATTGAAATGGTTGGAGAATTACAGTGGATCCACTTCTCCAACCATATCAATAAGGGTAGCTCTTGAAGAAAGGATCCCTTCGACGAAGCCTTCTTCTTCTCCTTCGTGTTGTAATGATTTTGTTTGTGTATTAAATATCATTGTACTTATTTTATTTCTTCTATTTTATTATGTTTTGTTTAAATTTCTTCTTCACTTAATCTTCCTCTTTGGGCTGAAATTCGTGAGTAGAATTGTTATTGGGTTATACCCATTATAAACCTTTCCACATGGAAAACGCTTCTATGATCATTACGCCACCCATGGAAGATTAGTCTTTTAGTAATCGATCTATCATCTACCCTCTTAATTTAATTATTTGAATCAATGAGATAATGTAATTCACTTAATATGATCTATTAATTGAGTTTTAATTTTGAATGAAACTATGCAAGAAATTGAACAATAAAGACAAATCACGCGAGGTCAAGAATTGTGTGAATTGTGAGAGCGCGAACTTAACTGGTAATTCAAAACCACTCAGGATCAAATTGTAGTTTTGAAATATAATACATAAACTCAATTAATTCTAATTTCCAGTGAGGATATGTGCCTTAATTTACTACTAAAAATAAGAGAACATTAGAACATAAATCAAAGTAGGGTGCTGTGATTGCTTGTTCCGAAGTTAGCCTACGGTTAAATTCACTTCATCTTTGTGGTAAAGTTAATTCTCATAGGTTTTGGGATTTAAAAAATTTAGGGATCATAATTAAGTGGATATTAATTCAAATGATAATTATTAATAAGTGAATGAAGATTTATAGTTAGATCAATTATATCTCTTAAATATTGTCTAAAAACATCCTTTTGTTGTGTCATTTTATTCGAACTTCATTTCAAAACTAAAAACAAAAAATAAATAAAATATTATTCCAGAAAACTTCTTCTAGATTCATAAACTATAACCAACCCCCATTCTTTCAAGTATGGTTTTTTTCTCTTTCATTTTTTTTAGAATACCATTTTTTTTTAAATCTACTTCCTCCTTTGAGAGACGACCTCGGTCAGCCACTCTGCTGCACCTAAGTACCCCAAAATCACATTAATCATTTGAGGGCACCCACGACAGTGCTCTTTAATATACCATAATGAAATAGTACAGTAATCGCACATATTTATTAGTCTATAGTTCACGGAATTACATAATTGTACTTAATCCATCGAACACCCATAATCGATATGATGCATAGTCTCGATTAGACACTCAGTGCCGATAAGACACAATGTCACTGTAAGATACATAGTATTAGTAATAAATGTAGGCTTATTGTGTCACATAGTCTCAAAAAGTCACAAAATCTCTAAGTCTCAGCAATCCATATGATTCTTCTAGTAGAAAGATCTTTTTGGGGTGAACTAATAATCAATACATTATGTAATCTTCAACCATCCACAATACCCATTAATAATTTCATTAATGGCACTCCTTCTACCAAGGGTCTCAATGCCACAAAAAACAGGATAACGTAGAAATCGTTTGAATTTAATAGATGTTTAAGAAAAATAAGTCTGACCTGGGTTTTGTCATGGTTCGATATGACCGGTCAGACCCAGCCCAACCTTATAGCCGACCTGATCAGGTATAGTCAACATGATCTAGACTACTAGACCAACTAAAACATGACCCACTAGAGTATCCTTACTCCTCTAGTCTTTCCTGCGCACACGTGGGCCCCTATAGTTTGCCGCACGCAGGCCACCCAAGCCACGTTCCGTAGTGCTCCACACGGTGGGTCTTCCATGTTTTCCTACCCTGGGCCACTCTATTTCCACTTGCTCCATGAGGCTGCCCATCCATATATGTATCCACCACACCACATCCCCCTTCTGATCCCACCACGTACCCCATTCAACGCCTCCCCATTGGATGGATATGCCGCTACCCCCAAGCGGCTGTTGTCGATGCACCCACACACAACACCTCTACCGTATGATTCCCCCCCACACATGGACACCATCTAATGCATATATTGGTGTCATCACTCTTGTAGACCCTTCCACCGACCACCAAGGCTCCTCTGATGCCAAAAATATGGTGTTATAGTAGATACATGTTTCTCATGACCTGATCTACTGTAATACATCATATGTGATCAATTTTACTTCAATATGGGGGTATAATCCCATTCAGAGCCTCGTATAAAGTCATGTTGTGACGATGAGGTTACAATAGTGATGAACGCTATGAAAAAGGGTAAACAAATTACACATAATTTCATGGGGATCTAATCCCATCCTTCGTTCCTGTCAGCCTCAATTCATTCTTGATTGAAGGATGAATGAATAGAAAAAATTCCATCAATTTAAATCATACCAAAAAATCATGTATCAATTGTAGTTCTTTTAATTGATTAATATTAATCCTTTAATTTGAAGAAGATGGAAAATAAAAAAACATAATACATGAATTTTGGATTAATTGTTTAAAAAGATCATTTCTGTGGTCATCTTTGATGAGATCCTCCATCTCTATTGGCATGAAGATCCACAATCTACTTGATCCATCGTCAGAGTTTTCCAAGAGGACTTCTTTCCACACTATATATTAATTCCAAGGTTATGGTGATAACCAAAGAATTATTTTTAAGAAAATTATTCCATGTCAAATAAAAATATTTATTATTAAAATATTTTTAATCTCATTACATCCAAAAACTACTTTTTCACAGCCGACCCGCATCAGCTGATGTTAGGCCTCACCTAGGGTAAACATAGTTCTCTGAACACAATAGTGCCCTTAAATTTATAATTTAGGCAAATTGTAGGATATATTTAAAATTTTCATTTAAACTACCTTTTTGTGATATTTAATGTTTAATGTTTTCAATCATCTATTATAGGAACATCAAGCCACATAATCACACACCATCTCAGCACTTGGTCTTGTAATAATTCCATATAATATTTAAAATAATTTTTTAAAAAATCAAAGATATTACAATTAATCAAACTATCTAATGAAACACTAATTTCATGAATTATACTTTTTCGTTTTTTACAAGGTTATTTATCAAATTATAACAATGTTCCACATTACCCTTCCTTATATAAAAATCATGAACTTTCTTTTTTTAATAAAATAATTCATGTAAAATATATATATTCAGTTTTTCTAATCCATTTCTCTTGACATGATAGATTATAAGATGATGTAATGATGATTTTAATTGTATAATCAATATCATGAAGGCGGTATTCTACTTATTTGGAATAATTAATAGCTCTATATGATTCTAGATACTATTAAAAACCCGAGAGAACATATCCATATTGGGTTATTCACAGTCTAATATAAAATTACATGTTTACTGTGAAATAACAAATTGCTTCTTCATATTCATATTTTCACATGATTCAACCTTTTTCCAAACATATAATAAATCCATTAGTGTAAATATAAATTATAAACAATAACATATATATCAAAAATTAGAGTTTAAAATCATATATATATGAAAAAAATTCAATAATAATATGTCTTTTCTTATAACACTTTAATTATCACTATTAATTCCTTCTATTTATCTTAGGATAATTTATCTTTAATTATAATTTACTTATTTACCATATAAATAATATTAACTATCTCTAAAACTCATATTATCTTAGATAATATAGAATTGACATACATATATTTTTCATCAATTCCATTTACAATACTGTAAATCCTATAATTAAAACAGAAACCTAGACCCCAAAGGATTACAGATATATTTATATTAAAAACTATAGAAAATTATATCATGACATTTTAAATATTTAATCAAAAAAATATTATTCATAAATGATTCTATTATATAAATATCATACATTATAGTCTTCTTCATGACCTTGAAAAATTGAAAATACTTTCAATTGATTATATTTAATTTTTTATAAGGGAAAAAATAAATGAACTAAGGATAAAATGTCTTTTGATTATAGTAATTGTTGGAATATAATTATGGCTGAAATGAAATGATAAATTGAATAAGATCATGGAATCATATTGTGTAATCATAATACATGGTATATTAAACATATATGATAGAAAAAAATGATCGATAAAAGTGTCATCATGAAATCATACCATATTCTCTAGAATAGGAATGTGGAAAGTAAAAAATAAAAATAATTAATTATCATAGATATATATATATATAATCTTTTATGATCATAATTTATTCACACATTTTGTATAGTGTGGAGAAATAAAATTTATTTTTATAATATAGATCATTGAATAACTATGGTCATCTAACTTGTGTAGTATTATTATTTGTTCACAAATGTATTAATTATCTCATATGGTACTACTTTTGGTTGTTTTATATTTTATGAAAGAAATGTAATTTTAGTGACATGAAACATGGAAATTCTATTTTTATTTTAACATTCAATTCTAGATGTATGAAATTAGGAATAATGTATTTGGTCATTGTTATTTGGTTTGTGGGTTTCGACAGTCTCCTTAAAGTGTTTATAATATGGGTGGTAATTCAATTCAATGATCTCATGAATGAATTTCAATTCTTTTAATTAGTGACTCCAAATCGTGAATTAATTTTTCAATCTAAATTACCTCTCCTTCTATAATCAATGTTTATGGAAAATTGTAATCGGAGTATGGAAGCTCATATGACATGGATCCTTCAGATTCCATTTCATCCAAAATATTTCACAACTCCATTATATGAAGTTCTTTTATCCAGTATAATGGTGGTTAAAAATATTCTAAATAATAAAAATGAGATTGAGTATAGTATCATGGTGGAAGAACTCTATACCCATACACTTTTACTCATTCTTTCCACAAACATAATCAAACTTATGAATTTACATGAAGAATAAATGGACTTTCATCAATCCTCCTAGGAATAAGACTCAAGATAGACCCTCTTTTTTAGGTTATGAGATCATGGTATAATTATTATGATAGAATAATAAAAAATCACTAGTGAAATAAAAAAGAAAAATAGAATAAGATGGAGAAGATGAATAATATATGAAATGAAGATGAATAATATTGAGAAGATTAAGAAGGGTGTGTATACACACACATTAACATAAAAACCATTAACGAATTATATTTTTATAAAATATAAAAATTATAATTATATATAAAATAAAAATAATGTTAAAAAAAATAATGTTAAAAATACAAGAAGAAATGAAATGGGTGAATTGGCTTCCCCAATATATGTTTCATCTTGTTATCCCCATCATCTAGCTAAATGAATTCAATGTACATTTTTATATGATGTTCAAAATTTTATTTTATGTCGACCGTCAAAATTTAAATGATATTGGACACAAATAATTGATTTTTTGACATATATAATGAGTTTCATTTTTTATTAATGAGGATTTAAAAAATCGTTCTTCAATATGGAGAATTCAATGAATTCATTACTGAAATATTATCAACCTCAAATTAAATGGTCAATCACAACATTGTGTATTTTCATAAATCCAATTATAATCTCCAGAAATTGAGGTTTTTTCCATATTTATGACTTATTTACTATTTTGTGGTCCATATTATCTTCTTAGATGATTTTTAAATATGATTTGATTTTCTGGGAATATGGATGATCAAATATGCTCTTTCTACGAAGAATGTGATGGAACATACATATAAAAGAATCTTGCACAATAATAATCACTCTGATTTGATTAATATTTTATGTTTTATTACTCAAATAACAATGAGATAATAATATATTAATATTACACATTTAGGAAACTCTTACATTTTGGTGAAAACTCAAAAAAAATTATTAAAATTGATGTAAATAATCTGAAATTGATAAATTGGGAGTGATTTAATCATGGAGATAAAAATGAAACGTGATGGAAATGTTATCTCAAACAATTCCCACCATTAATAAACTATTGTTGTGATCAGGCTTAAAATATCAATAAAGAATTTATAGGGTACCGATGCTACCAATAATTGAACTGAAAAACAATAAAACAAAACAATTTTCAATGTCTAATAATATGTTCAAATTCCACATAATATATAAATTCAATTTCCTATTTTTCAAGGTAAAATATACTAGGTATTTTAGTATCTCCCATTTGGTAATGAAGTTACTAATAATATCAAAAATTTATGCCCCTTAATTGATTTTTATTAAACATGTCAAATCATGATTTACCTTACTAAAATCATTTCCCTTATCTCCAATGGTATAATTCAAGTAGGGTTATGATAATATTAAGATAAAATTATAATTATCCATTATATTTTAAAGGATGTTATATCTTAAATTTTCAAATAAAAGTGTCACATAAAATCAGAAGGGCTTTCCATAATGGTTAAAATAACTATGAGGAATAAGGTTGTTAAGAATTAAGAATTAATGAGGAGGTTAATATCTAATGTAAGGTTAATGATATCAAAATAAAAATATTAAGGTAACTCACCCATTAAAATTTTAAGAATTCCAAAATCCTCAAAATGAATGTATTTCTGTGATCATTGTAATTAATAATTATGGAATTACACACCCTTTAGAATTTTATATCAATATTTATAATTTTTTTAGATGATATTATAAATTTTTATCATTTTCGAAATATATGATTGTTATTGAAATCAAATTCAACACCTTGAAACATGTGATAAAAATAACTTGTCCATTAATAGTGTATTCATTCCCAAATAACAACACATTATTTTGATATTTTGATTCTTTTTATCATTTTATCTTTTTTATTCATGTGGGAAAAAATTAAATACACTGAATGAATTTGAAACTTTTCTGAATCTAAAAATCCATTTCCACACACTCCTTCCTTAATATTCATTTCATCCCATTTCCAATGACACACTTCCCCCATACAATTTAAATTTTAAATATTATTAAAATACTAATATGAGGGTATGAATGTAAAAAATAGCTTGAAACATGGATAATCCCTAACAAGGTCATTAATGGTTTCAAATTGATAAGAACGTTTTATATAAAAGAGTTGTTTTGAAAACTAGGTATATTAAATAGATATATTAGTCATTTTAAATTTTTTTTTGTGGTCACATCTTTTACAAGTTTAAATGATAGTTTTGGAATGTTTCAAGTACTAAATCACTCAAGAAACATCCTCAAGTATAAATAAGAAGTACTTAGTATATAAATAATCTAAACAATGAGAAATATGATTTTGGAAAATCACTCAAGGCTTGAACAATACTAAAAAATAAATTCACATAAATTTCATTAATTTAAGTCATGAAAAATGGTAAGTAAATTTCATATTCATGAATTAATTAATTCCATAAAATCATTACTCATAATTTCAGTATCCATTCTTCACATTAATCATCATATTATCCATTTTACTCATTCAATATCATTAAAATTTCATATATTAGAAATGGAATCACAATATTACATTGATAATAATGTATCCAAGATAATTCAGAAAAATATAAATTCATATGTGGTCATTCAATTTCATGTTTAACGGTATTCAGATTCCCCTATTTTTACTTCTCAGAAATCATGTTTAATCTTTTGTAATACTATATAATCTTTTCTCATTTTGATTCATCAGGACCATGTGTAATCCTAATCTATTCTATATTGTATTATTTTATACGACACGTTTCAAATATTTTACTACATATGAGTTACCTCTTAGTAGACTCACAGTCATCGGCCTTACAGTTAAGTCTGAAAATAAGCAATGTATGTGTCACAGTTCGAGTGACACCACTTAGTAAAAAAATTTGTAATATATGAGACACTAATGTTTCAACCTACTAGTACATAATTTTTAAAAAGGACAAGACACTATTATAGGATTTTTGAAAATTCTGAGACACTATTATGATATGTTTGGTTAGGGATGTTCTATTTTTATACATTTCATGGTGTATGGTTAATGTATTGACAATTTGTATGATAGTTCTTATACGAATGATTATGTTATGTTTCATCATATTCATATAAGGAATGTATTGGAATTAGTAAGTGACTGATCGAGCCTTCATAAACTCCTTGATGCATCTGTGGGTCTCATGAGACAAACTAGTGTGTTGGCATAAGGCCTTGAAAAACATATTTTTAGTCTTGGAATGAGGCCATGGCTATGTGGTTATAGTTTCTAGCATTATGAATTCCATATTTATGAAATTATCAATTGTTATTACATGTGATTATTTGACTAGAAGAATATCAATGAGAATAAGTAAATGGAATTATTTGATTCATATTTTCCATATTATACTTAATTATATGTTTAAAAGACTTGCGTTTAAATATTATACATTTCCATAACTATTTATATTTATTTATAAATATTTATTCTATATTGTTACACCTAATGAGAATCTGAGCTCACCCCTTTCAGTGTTTTATTTTTCACAGGATGCGAAAAAGTATATTCTAACTAACTTGTAGTGATAATATAAGGCATATGAGTGTGTTCAAAGGAGACACAAAGTTGTTTTTTTATCATTTAATAATTTAATGTAAAACTTATGTATGTATCTAGTACTTCCAAGGCTACTAAAATGATCGGTATTTTGGGATTTGATCGCTTGTGATCATGCCATTGTTATGTAATAATGCGCTGACTCTTAGTAACTAGTGTCTAGGCATTAAATCTACCCTATAAAATTCGAGTACAATCCTATAATAGTATCGAGCAAAACAAAGAAACTTTAAACCTCGTTAAGACTCTTAGGTGGTTCCCATGAAATCACAATCTCAATGTTCACTTGAACAAGTGTAACCCCATCCTCTAAAATAATGTGTCCCAAACAAATCACCTCTCAAATCAAGAACTAACACATCAAGAGCTTCCATTAAAAGCTGGTGATTATGTAGTATGTCCCTACCCATCCTCCAGTGGATTTCATTCTTCTCATCATAAACTGAGTACAATATAATTTCATCAATAAAGACAAACATGAATTGGACTATGTATGGCAGGAAGAATATGTTGATGAGTCCCATTAAAAATGCATGGGAATTCATTACTCCAAAAATAATCCCCATGTACTTGTATTGGACTTATTGAAATATTAGAATCGTCTTTGGTATATCCTCATTTTGTTCTTGATGATGGTGATAGCTAGATCGGTGGTCAATATTCCAAAACAACCTTTCATATTTCCACCATTCAAAGATTTTATTAATCCTATATAGTGGATAATTAATCTTCACGGTCCCCTGGTTTAGTTTTTAGAAGTCTAAAATAATATCAATATCACATTTTCATTCTTGGTATACAAAATAGAAGCTACCCCGGGTAAAACACTAGGTCTCAAGAAATCCATTCCTCTACATGTTTCCCAATTGTACCCTCAACTTATGAATCTCTAATGGAGCCCTTCAATATACATGTGTATATATCTGTGTTTTCCTAGGTTATTGATTAATGAAAAAGTCTACCTTATAGTAGGGAGGTAATCTTAGACAACCCTCAGGAATGCTGTCATCGTACTCTTCCACCACTGTAAAAAATTGAGGACTCATATCATCGACCGTCCTGAGTATCAGGATAGAAAACTGATGAGTGAATGGTTGAACACTCCATTTATTCAGTCCATCATGTTCTAAATATGTTTATTTTTCATAAAAAATTGAAATCCTTGTCCCATCATTTCATACATGCAACACATTGTTCCTAAAAGGTCTATATGGGCATGAAATATGGATAACCATCACATATCAAGAATCATGTCATAAAACCTTGAGACCACTTCCAAGAGATCCCAAACAAAATTCTCACCATTATGAGCAAGGTCGTACTATTGGAACCAGTGTGTGTTCATTGAATAACCTCTTGTATATGTCTCCTAACATAAGGGTCGATTCAACAGTTCCAGTAGAATCTCCATTTATTGAACAATGTTATTGGAATGAAATGAATCACAAGCACATGGGTCTATCAAAACTGAAGCTATGTTAGAAAAGACATAGATCATTCGAATAATTAAACATTCTGTCTTAGTTTCATAACCCTCCTTCTCTTGATGATATCCTCATCCCTATCGACCCGCCCCCTAATGTTGTTATGGGCCTCCTAGGGGTGGTGGTTCTAATACGTCAAAGCACCACCCACATATTCCTTCCCTACTAACTCCTCAACCAAATCTGCCTTCTTAAAGACCACCATGATGTTTCCTTCACCTCTCCCCCAATAGTCCATTGGCCATCTCTTGTTCGATCATATGATAGTTTTGGAAATATCGTGTTATATATCCTTGACCACTGCCTGAGTGACACAACATGTCCTTCAGCTAACTCACTCGTCCCTGGGAGCCCCATAATTCTAATCCTATTTCATCGGGTCACCCATTATAGTGAATTCACATCTTGGGATTCATTGACTACTATTGGATACCTACCACGGAAGACTCAGCTACTTGGTAGCAGGTGGTATCTCCCACTAATATTTTCTGCTTCTCTTGAATGTTTTCCAATAATAGTTCTCTCTCCAGAAACCCCAGAAACTATATGACTTCTAATAGATGAAATAGATTCCATAATCTCCAATTTTAATTATTTCTCTAATAATCGAGTTATTAATAACAGATATCTTAACATATCTATAGAGTAGTGTGAAATAATAATAAACCTCACCATGTACTATGCCATAGTATGACTGTCCAACTGTAGATTCAAGATCTCTTGTATGATAACTGATCATTAAATAGATGGATGAGAATCTTATCTAAAAATATTATTGATTTATAACTAAGAGAGAGTCTCCACATCATGTGTCTAAGTAACTAAGCTCCACCATCACCCCCAAGAGCCATGAAGAAGAATTGTGGCGAGAACTGCAATCTGGCCAGAAGGTGTCCTCACAAGGTGGAATAAATGGGTAACTACCTCCTGCGAATCCTCAGTTTTATTGGGTATGGATCACCCAAAATCATGGGAGTTACCTACCCATGGTACTCAACCAATGTTCTCAGTTTTCATCAATCCTCAGCATGTTGTGCTTGTAGTTTTTGTTCCTCGACAGGTGGTTGTATCACTGATAAACCACTAGGAAGAGATATCTCTGGTACATGCTCTTGTACCAATGCCTCTTCTCTAAGAGGATCATCCTTATGGCCATGAAAATGAATCATGGATGGATGTATATGTGGATGCATCCTAAAATATAAAAATATGTATGATAGTCAATTGAGTATTCCTGGTGATCTGACTCAAAAAGGACATGATAACACTCCCAAATCCTATATGATTCCAATAACATTGTTTTACATTCCACTATTCTTTCCACATACAAGGTCAAAAATCAAGTGTCTAGAGTTCTGGTTATGTATACGTTGGCTGCCACACCAACACTATAATCAACGTCCTAAAATTTTACCTCTAAACACATTACACGGTTACGCCAAAACAACATCAAGACTCACAATACTTTTATAGAATTGATGAAATCTGATACCACTCTTTCATGAACCATCCCACTGGGGCCCATGCCATGACTACCCCAAGACCCACTCTAATAGGCCATGTTTATGTGACTATAATATAGTATGAATATCCCACAAATGGGAGTCATTTTACTATGTACCTATACACATGCACACATCTCCAAGAAAAAATGATGAAATGTAAAATCAATGAGTAAAAAATTCATGAAAACACTGAGATACAAACCACACAGTACAATATTATAAAACTATAGGGAAAATAGGGTATAAATAAAATTCCACCAAAAGAACGATTCCCTAAAATTTAATACATAAGTCCCAGAAACACATCCAAATAAAACCCTAACCAACAAAAATGTATTGTATAACTATCTGAATCCTCAAGAGAACACATTGACTATTAGGTCTCTCTTTGAACCAAAAAGTCTAATTCTACCTATAAAACCATCATAGGTTAAATAATTTTCATATGTCAAGACCCATGCGGGAAAATTTATTATTGCTATGAGTAAAACAATACTCACTAGGACACCCAAAACCACCATGGAATACAACTAAATAATACACAAAGTGTACCACAATGAAATAAAATATGTATACTGATAAAACACTATATTTTTGAATATTTTATTGATAATAAATGATATAATTTCATCACATTTTTTTATGTATGTTTATTTATAAAATATTTCGGATTTGATCATTCATTTGAAAATTTGGTGAAAATTCTCGTTTTACCCTTTATAGTGCACTGTAGTATTTCAAAGATAAATATTTTTTTATTTATTATTTGAATTTGAAATTTTCTAATAGTGTTCCTAACTTAATTTTATACAACATTTATTAAGGACACTAGATCTAAAGAGTGCATTTAGTTGTTGAAAATGGTCCAAGAAGTCAAATTTCGGCTGGACATTGCAGAATGGACTTGGGTTTTGAACATAGGCTCAATCCAAGTCTGGATGGAGAAGATATGGCCCAAATACAGAACCTGTTTCCATTATGCCAAGTCCAGCCCATCTTTTAATTCATGGCCCATTTTCAACAAATAAATGCACTCTTTAGCTCTAGTTTCCCGAATAAAAGTTGTAGAAAATTATGTTAGTAACACCGTTAGAAAATTTCAAATTCAAATAATAAATATAAAAATATATATCTTTGAAATACTACAGTGCACTATAAAAGGTTAAACTGGAATTTTCACCAAATTTTCTAATGAATGTTAAAATCCCAAATATTTTATAAATAAAAATATTTATCACAATGTGAGTAAATTATATCATTTAGTACCAATAAAATATTCAACAAAATACTATTTTATCAATCCCCCACACTTACCCTTTTTCACTCCTGGGAAAACCTCATGTCAAGTAAACATCAATATCAAATCAAAACCAATTTTAAAACACAAATCCGTGAGATCAAAAAATTACTCACCAAGAAACCAAATGTATCATGCCTAAAAAACCATTATTTCAAGACATTAGTTCCTCATTTATTTTTGAATTTGAATTTCTTCCAATTTAAATGTTTCCAAAAGAGGGGAATTCACCAACTGGTTAAATATTGAAACTTGTCATAGACTGAGAATGTCTGAATCAATCCCTAAGGCTACGTTCAATCTTAGGGTCAAGATCTAAGAGATCTTCCAGATTTGTTCGTGTCATAAAACAAATAAAAATGAAAAGAAAGAATGTGGACCATAGTAAAATAAAAAATGAGAAGTTTGAGTTGATGGTCCAAAAATAAAAGAAGAGGATGAAAAAAAAATGAAAACCTGAGAAAGGGGAATGATGAAATAGAGGGTTGAAGAAAATAATAAAATGAAAAATAAAAGAAATAACTCTAAATAGTCGAAGAAATTACTTTCCTCCCTGGTAACGGCGCCAATTTGAAAGTGCACTGTCGTGGGCACCCATAAATGATTAATGTGATTTTGGGGTACTTAGATGCAGTAGAGTGACTGACCAAGGACGTCTCTCAAAGGAGGAAGTAGATTAAAAACAACTTTTTAAAGGTATTCTAAAAATAAAATAAAATAGAAAAAACACTACTTGAAAGGATGGTGGTTGGTTATAGTTTATGAATCTAGAAGAAGTTTGCTGGAAGAAGATTGTATTTTTTTGTTTATTGTTTTGAAATGAAGTTAGATTAAAATGACACAACAAAAAAATGTTTTTTAGAAAATATTTAAAATTTGTAATCTTATTAATCATTATCATTTAAATTAATAACCACTTAATTATGATCCGTTAATTTGTTAAATAATGAACCCTACGAGAATTAACTTTACCACAAAGATGAAGTGAATTAACCATAGGATAACTTCGGAACATGCAATCGCAGCACCCTGCTTTGATTTATGTTCTAAGGTTATATTATGGTCAGTGGTAAATTAACACACATATCCTATCTGGAAATTAGAATTAATTGAGTTTAGGGATTATATTTTAACACTAAAAAATTGATCCCGTGTGGTTTTGAATTACCAGTTAAGTTCGCGCTCTCACAATTCACACAATTCTCAACCTCTCGTGATTTGTGTTTATTGTTCAATTGCTTGCTTAGTTTCATTTGAAATAAAAACTCAATTAATAGATCATATTAAGTGAATTACAGTAGCTCATTGATTAAAATAATTAAATGAGGTGGGTAAAAGATAGATCGATTACTAAAAGACTACTCTTCCATGGGTGGCGTAATCATTGAATAAACGTTTTCCATGTGAAATGGTTTATAATGGGTATAACCCAATAATGCTTCTACTCAAGAATTTTGGACCAACGAGGAAGATTCAGAGAAGAAGGAATTTATACAATGAAAAAGAAAATAACAGAAATAAAACAAGTAAAAAGAAATTTACTACACAAACGAAAGCATTACAACACGAAGGAGACGAAGAAGGCTTCGTCGAAGGGATCCTTGCTTCAAGAGATACTCTTATTGAAATGGTTGGAGAATTGCAGTGGATCCAATTCTCCAACCATTTCAATAAGGTTATCTCTTGAAGAAAGGATCCCTTCGACGAAACCTTCTTCTTCTCCTTCGTGTTGTAATGATTTTGTTTTTGTAGTAACTTTCTTCGTACTTATTTTATTACTTCTATTTTCTTATGTTTTGTTTAAATTTATTCTTCACTTAATCATCCTCTTTGGGCTGATATTCTTGAGTGGAATTGTTATTGGGTTATACCCATTATAAACCTTTGCACATGCAAAATGCTTCTATGATCATTACGCCACCCATGGAAGATTAGTCTTTTAGTAATTGATCTATCATCCACCCTATTCATTTAATTATTTGAATCAATGAGATACTGTAATTCACTTAATATGATCTATTAATTGAGTTTTTATTTTGAATGAAACTAAGAAATAAATTGAACAATAAACACAAATCACGCGAGGTCAAGAATTGTGTGAATTGTGAGAGCGCGAACTTAACTGGTAATTCAAAACCACTCATGATCAATTTGTAGTTTTCAAATATAATACATAAACTCAATTAATTCTAATTTCCTGTGAGGATATGTGCCTTAATTTACTACTAAAAATAAGCTAACCTTAGAACATAAATCAAAGCTGGGTGCTGTGATTGCATGTTCCGAAGTTATCCTACGGTTAAATTCACTTCATCTTTGTGGTAAAGTTAATTATCATAGGGTTTGGGATTTAAAAAATTAAGGGATCATAATTAAGTGGATATTAATTTAAATGATAATGATTAATAAGTGAATGAAGAGGTATAGATAGATCGATTACATCTCTTAAATATTGTCTAAAAACATCTTTTTGTTGTGTCATTTTAATCGAACTTCATTTCAAAACTAAAACAAAAAAATACAATCTTATTCCAGCAATCTTCTTCTAGATTCATAAACTATAACCAACCCCCATTCTTTCAAGTACGGTTTTTTTCTCTTTCATTTTTTTAGAATACCTTTAAAAATTGGTTTTAAATCTACTTCCTCCTTTGAGAGACGACCTTGGTCAGCCACTCTGCTGCACCTAAGTACCCCAAAATCACATTAATCATTTGAGGGCACCCACGATAGTTCTCTTTCATATACCATAATGAAATAGTACATTAATCTCACATAGTTATTAGTCTATAGTTCATGGAATAACATAATTGTACTTAATCCATAGAACACCCATAATCGATATGATACGTAGTCTCGATTAGACACTCAGTGACGATAAGACACATAGTCACTGTAAGATACATAGTATTAGTAATACATGTAGACTTATTGTGTCACATAGTTTCAAAAAGTCACATAATCTCTAAGTCTCAGCAATCTATATGATTCTTCTAGTAGAACGATTTTTTTTGGGGGAACTAATAATCAATCCATTATGTAATCTTCAACCATCCACAAAACCCATTAATAATTTCATTAATGGGACTCCTTCTACCATGGCTCTCAATGCCACAAAAAACTGGATAACATAGACATCGTTTGAATGTTATAGATGTTTAAGCAAAATAAGTCTGACCTGGGTCTTGTCATGGTTCTATATGACCGGTCAGACCCAGTCCAACCTTATAGCCGACCTGACCAGGTATAGTCAACATGATCTAGACTACTAGACCAACTAAAACATGACCCATTAGAGTGTCCTGACTCCTCTAGTCTTGCCTGCACACACATGGGCCCCTCTAGTTTGCCGCACGTAGGCCACCCAAGCCACGTGCCCCAGTTCTCGACACGGTGGGTCTTCCATGTTTTCCTACCCTGGGCCACTCTATTTCCACTAGCTCCATGAGGCTGCCCATCCATGTACGTAGCCACCACACCACATCGCACTTCTAATCCCACCACGTACCCCAATCGATTCCACCCTATTGGATGGAGATTCCTCTACCCCCAAGCGGCTGTTGTCGATGCACCCACGCACAACACCTCTACCGTATGATTCCCCCCACACATGGACACCATCTAATGCATTTATTGGTGTCATCACTCTTGTAGACCCTTCCACCGACCACCAAGGATCCTCCGATGCCAAAAATTTGGTCTTATAGTAGATACATGTTTCTCATGACCTAATCTACTGTAATACATCTTATGTGATCAATTTGACTTCAATATGGCGGTATAATCCCATTCAGAGCCTCCTAGAAAGTCAAGTTGTGACGATGAGGTTACAATAGTGATGGACGCTATGAAAAAGGGTAATCAAATTACAAATAATATCATGAGGATCTAATCCCATCCTTTGTTCCTGTCATCCTCAATTCATTGTCGTTTGAAGGATGAATGAATGGAAAAAATTCCATCAATTTAAATCATACCAAAAAATCATGTATCAATTGTAGTTCTTTTAATTGATCAATATTAATCCTTTAATTTGATGAAGATGGAAAATAATAAAAAAACATAATACATGAATTTTGGATTAATTGTATAAAACGATAATTTCTGTAGTCATCCATGATGAGATCCTCCATCTCTATTGGCATGAAGATCCACAATCTACTTGATCAATCGTCAGAGTTTTTCTAGAGGACTTCTTTCCACACCATATATTAATTCCAGGGTTATGGTGATAACCAAAGAATTATTTTGAAGAAAATTAATCCATGTCAAATAAAAATAATTTTTATTAAAATATTTTTATTCTCATTACATCCAAAAACTACTTTTTTCATAGCCGGCCCGCATCAACTGATGTTAGGCCTCACCTAGGGTAAACATAGTTCTCTGAACACAATAGTGGCCTCAAATTTATAATTTAGGAAAATTGTAGGATATATTTAACATTTTAATTTAAACTACCTTTTTGTGATATTTAATGTTTAATGTTTTCAATCATCTATTATAGAAACATCTAGCCACATAATCACACACCATCTCAGCACTTGGTCTTGTAATAATTCCATATAATATTTAAAATAATTTTAAGAAAAATCAAACATATTACAATTAATAAAACTATCTAATGAAACACTAATTTCATGAATTATATTTTTTAGTTTTTTACAATGTTATTTATCAAATTATAACAATATTCCACATTACCCTTCCTTATATAAAAATCATGAACTTACTTTTTTTAATAAAATAATTCATGTAAAAAATATATATATTCAGTTTTTCTAATCCATTTCTCTTGACATGATAGATTATAAGATGATGTAATGATGATTTTCATTGTAGAATCAATATCATGAAGAAGATATTCTACTTATTTGGAATAATTAATAGCTCGATATGATTCTAGATACTATTAAAAACCTGAGAGAACATATCCATATTGAGTTATTCTCAGTCTAATATAAAATTACATGTTTACTGTGAAATAACGAATTGTTTCTTCATATTCATATTTTCACATGATTCAACCTTTGTCCAAACATATAATAAATCCATTAGTGTAAATATAATTTATAAACAATGACATGTATATCAAAAATTAGAGTTTAATATCATATATATATGAAAAAAATTCAATAATAATATGTATTTTCTTATAACACTTTCATTATCACTATTAATTCCTTCTATTTATCTTAGGATAATTTATCTTTAATTATAATTTACTTATTTACCATATAAATAATATTAACTAACTCTAAAACTCATATTATCTTATATAATATAGAATTGACATACATATATTTTTCATCAATTCCATTTACAATACTTTAAATCCTATAATTAAAAGAGACACCTAGACCCTAAAGGATTACCGATATATTTATTTTAAAAACTTTAGAAAATTATATCATGACATTTTAAATATTTAATACAAAAAATATTATTCATAAATGATTCGATTATATAAATATCATACATTATAGTCTTCTTCATGACCTTGAAATTTTAAAATTACTTTCAATTGATTATATTTAATTTTTTATAAGGGAAAAAATCAATGAACTAAGGATAAAATGTCTTTTGATTATAATAATTGTTGGAATATAATTATGACCAAAATGAAATGATTAACTGAATAAGATCATGGAATAATATTGTGTAATCATAATACATGGTATATTAAACATATATGATAGAAAAAAATGATCGATAAAAGTGTCATCATCTAATCATACCATATTCTCTAGAATAGGAATGTGGAAAGTAAAAAATAAAAATAATTAATTATCATAGATATATATATATATTATCTTTTATGATCATAATTTATTCACACAGTTTGTATAGTGTTGATAAATAAAATTTATTTTTATAATATAGAACATTGAATAACTATGGTCATCTAACTTGTGTAGTATTCTTGTTTGTTCACATATGTATTAAATATCTCATATGGTACTACTTTTGGTTGTTTTATATTTTATGAAAGAAATGTAATTCTAGTGACATGAAACATGGAAATTCTATTTTTATTTTAACATTCAATTCTAGATTTATGAAATTAGGAATAATGTATCTGGTCATTGTTATTTGGTTTGTGGGTTTCGACAGTCTCCTTAAAGTGTTTATAATATGGGTGGTAATTCAATTCAATGATCTCATGAATGAATTTCAATTCTTTTAATTAGTGATTCCAAATATTGAATTAATTTTTCAATCTAAATTACCTCTCCTCCTATAATCAATGTTTATGGAAAATTGTAATCGGAGTATGGAAGCTCATATGACATGGATCCTTCAGATTCCATTTCATCCAAAAAATTTCACAACTCCATTATATGAAGTTCTTTTATCCAGTATAATGGTGGTTAAATATATTCTAAATAATAAAAATGAGATTGAGTATAGTATCATGGTGGACGATCTATATACCCATAAACTTTTACTCATTCTTTCCACAAACATAATCAAACTTATTAATTTACATGAAGAATAAATGGACATTCATCAATCCTCCTAGGGATAAGACTCAAGATAGACCCTATTTTTTAGGTTATGAGATCATGGTAGAATTATTACGATAGAATAATAAAAAATCACTAGTGAAATAAAAAAGAAAAATAGAATAAGATGGAGAATATGAAGAATATATGAAATGAAGATGAATAATTTTGAGAAGATTAAGAAGGGTGTGTATACACACACATAAACATAAAAACCATTAAAGAATTATATTTTTCAAATATATAAAAATTATAACTATATATAAAATAAAAATAATGTTAAAAAAATAATGTAAAAAATACAAGAAGAAATGAAATGGGTGAATTGGCTTCCCTACTATAAGTTTCATCTTGTTATCCCCATCATCTAGCTATATATCTTCAATGTACATTTTTATATGATGTTGAAAATTTTATTTTATGTCGACCGTCAAAATTTAAATGATATTGGAGACAAATAATAGATTTTGTGACATACATAATGAGTTTAATTTTTTATTGATGAGGATTTACAAAATCATTCTTCAATATTGAGCATTCAATGAAATCATTACTGAAATATTATCAACCTCAAATTCAATGGTCAAACACACCATTGTGTATTTTCATAAATCCAATTATAATCTCCACAAATTGAGGTTTTTTTCCATATTTATGACTTATTTACTATTTTGTGGTCCATATTATCTTCTTAGTTGATTTTTAAATATGATTTTATTTTCTGGGAATATAGATGATCAAATATGCTCATTCTACGAAGAATGTGATGAAACATACATATAAAAGAATCTTGCACAATAATAATCACTCTGATTTGATTAATATTTTATGTTTTATTACTCAAATAACAATGAGATAATAATATATTAATATTACAGATTTAGGAAACTCTTACATTTTGTTGAAAACTCAAAAAAATGATAAAAATTGATGAAAATCATCTCAAATTGATAAATTGGGAGTGATTTAATCATGGAGATAAAAATGAAACATGATGGAAATATTATCTCAAACAATTCCCACCATTAATAAAATATGGTTGTGATCAGGCTTAAAATATCGATAAAGAATTTAGAGGGTACCGATGCTACCAATAATTGAACTGAAAAACAACAAAACAAAACAATTTTCAATGTCTAATAATATGTTCAAATTACACATAATATATAAATATAATTTCCTATTTTCAAGGTAAAATATACTAGGTATTTTAGTATCTCCCATTTGGTAATGAAGTTACTAATAATATCAAAAATTTATTCCCCTTAATTGATTTTTATTAAACATGTCAAATCATGATTTACCTTACTGAAATCATTTCCCTTATCTCCAATGGTGTAATTCAAGTAGGGTTATGATAATATTATGATAAAATTATAATTATTCATTATATTTTAAAGGATTTTATATCTCAAATTTTCAAATAAAAGTGTCACATAAAATCAGGAGGGCTTTCCATAATGGTTAAAATAACTATGAAGAATAAGGTTGTTAAGAATTAAGAATTAATGAGGAGGTTAATCTCTAATGTAAGGTTAATGATATCAAAATAAAAATATTAAGGTAACTCACCCATTAAAATTTTATGAATTCCAAAATACTCAAAATGAATGTATTTCCGTGATCATTTTAATTAATAATTATGGAATTATGCACCCTTGAGAATTTTATATCAATATTAAATTTTTTTTTCAGATGATATTATAAATTTATATCGTTTTCGAAATATATTATTGTTATTGAAATCAAATTCAACACCTTGAAACATGTGATAAAAATAACTTGTCTATTAATAGTGTATTTATTCCCAAATAACAACACATTATTTCAATATTTTGATTCTTTTTATCATTTTATCTTTTTTATTCATGTGGGAAAAAAATTAAATACACTGAATGAATTTGAAACTTTTCTGAATCTGAAAATCTATTTCCACACACTCCTTCCATAATATTCATTTCATCCCATTTCCAATGACACACTTCCCCGATACAATTTATATTTTAAATATTATTTAAATACTAATATGAGGGGATGAATGTAAAAAATAGCTTGAAACATGGATCATCCCTAATAAGGTCATTAATGGTTTCAAATTGATAGGAAAGTTTTATATAAAAGAGTTGTTTTGAAAACTAGGTATATTAAATAGATATATTAATAATTTTAATTTTTTTGTGTGGTCACATCTTTTACAAGTTTAAATGATAGTTTTGGAAAGTTTCAAGTCTTAAATAACTCAAGAAACATCCTCAAGTATAAATAATAAGTACGTAGTATATAAATCCTCTCAACAATGAGAAATATGATTTTGGAAAATCACTCAAGTCTCGAACAATACTAAAAAATAAATTCACATAAATTTCATTTATTTAAGTCATGAAAAATGGTTAGTAAATTTAATATTCATGAATTAATTAATTCAATAAAATCATTACTCATAATTTCAGTATCCATTCTTCACATTAATCATCATATTAACCATTTTACTCCTTCAATATCATTAAAATTTCATATATTAGACATGGAATCACAATATTACATTGATAATAATGTATCCAAGATAATTCAGAAAAATATAAATTCATATGTGGTCATTCAATTTCATGTTTAACGGTATTCAGATTCCCCTATTTTTACTTCTCAGAAATCATGTTTAATCTTGTGTAATACCATATAATATTTTCTCATTTTGATTCATCATGACCATGTGTAATCCTAATCTATTCCATATTGTATTATATTATACGACATGTTTCAAAAAATTTACTACGTAGGAGTTACCTCTTAGTAGACTCACAGTCATCGGCCTTACAGTTATGTCCGAAAATAAGCAATGTATGTGTCACAGTTCGAGTGACACCACTCAGTACAAAATTTTGTAATATATGAGACACTATTGTTTCGACCTACTAGTACATAATTTTCAAAAAGGACAAGAATCTATTATAGGATTTTTGAAAAGTCTGAGACACTATTCATAAGACACTGTTCAGAGACAAAGGATGAGTCATTGCATCGAAGTCACTGCCTCTATAACACCATTCCTGAATTAGTCATTTCCTCATTTATCATTTAAATTCAAAGTTTTTAATAAAAGTCATATTTGATTTATTAAGTGATACTGATATTATTAATTATCTTTTGTACCACATTCAGTATGTAGTACTTAGTAAGATGTACATGCATGTGATAGTGATCTTGCTCATTGTTGGCCAAAATTAGAAACACTTGAGAATAAAAAATGGGATTGAGATAAGATTGATGGAGATGGTGTGACATTGGAAACCAATAAATAGAGTTTTAATAATATAGAATCCTTTAAGCTATAAAAATCAAGAATTTTCAATGAAAAAAATTGTGAGAACATCCTTGTAGAAAGAACTCAAAACAGAGAATCTATAAGAAGCATCTCATCAGGAAAAAAAACACTGTAACAATGACACACTATTATGATGTCTGATTTTCTAGAAGTGGAATCGAACTTCACATATTATTACTCAAGAAGTCTTGAAGCATCAACCACTCCACTAAGAGCATTTCAAACCCTCTCTCATTATTTAATCTCTAATTTATATAATTTTCCTAATTTTCGAGTAGTGTCTATATTTCTATCAGAGACACACAATGTCTCCTGATCAAAGCTAGAGGATACAAGACATACTAGCTCACTCATATTTCTATACCATTTTACTCCAACTTATGACTATGGAATAAGTCTATGTGTTATATGGTTGTATTTTATTCCAACATAAAACTATAGTATAGGTCTAGTTGAAATAGATAGCTTGTATGTTTTTGTAAACCCTGATCCACTGTCTGAATTAACCTTTTTTATATAAACTGGTTAGTGGAAGATGGTCACATTCCTAAGAGGACAAGGTCTCTGCTTGATTATAGACCTCTGGTTTTTAACCACTATATAAAAGTTATGTTTTCATAATTTCATTTGATTATTCAAACTGAAAATAACTACTTTTCATTGATAGTTAATATTTGGTAGTGATTATAACTATATTTGATTTGGTAAATTGCATTCAAAAGTCGTATAAATCATTCAAATTACAATAAATAAAAATTAATCAATCAATTACAAAATTAATCAAACAATATGAACTATTATAAATATGATTCACTAGTTAATTGGTCTATTTTGATTTTAAATTGGATACACATAATAAACATTTTAAAATATAAAATATTATAAAATCTCAAATCACCCCCCCCTCTTGAGTGTCTTGCTCTGACCCAAATTTGGTCTCAAAAACAAGTTTTTTTAAACTAATATGTTTCAATGTTTTTTCAAATATTTTCAACTATGATTTTATTTATTCGTTAATGGTCTCAAAATTTCTGTTAGTTCAATATTTTTAACACTTAATAACCTATTAATTATTATTTATTAGAGATAATATATTAAATTTTTTGGATAAAATACACCTCTATTTTTCAATGGCACAAATCTTACCTAGTGGAAAATTAAAATTAAAATGAATTTAGAAAGTATGGGTTCTAAAATTTGGTCTTCCATGGTATATGAATATATTATTCCTCATATTTCCTAAAATACATGGGAGTAACTAGCACGACTACTTATAATAAAAACACCAAATCAATGAATTAAGTATATTATAATTTAGGGGATGCAAATTCAATAGGATTTCTTCATATAAAAGAATATTAGAAATTTGGGTTACTTTTTTTATTTAACATGACATAGCCACTAATGTTAAGAAAATGGACTTAAAATATATAATATTCTATAAGATGACTTTTGGATGAAGCATGATGAACCTATATCTGACATGTATCTCTAGATCAATGAAATTGTAAATATTATGATCTTTCTATGGAAGGATTTTACAATTATGTAACAAATAATGTGAATTATTAAATGTCGACCAGGAAGGTGGATAGGAATTTAATTTCCAATTATAGAATAATGTTCTATTTGTATGTTCCCAGTAAAGCAGCTGGTAGGAATGCTGATGATGTACAGGGAAGAATTAAATGACTACAAAGAGGAGGATGATAAACCAAAGATAATGTCAATGGATTTCAAAACCACTACATCTAAAAATAATGAAAAGGAATATGAAAAAACACATTATAATAGTTCATGCAATGTAGAACCATCATGTGTCTGTGATGAAGAAATGGTTCATATAGGCAGAAGATAAAAAAATTTCTATAGGAAGAATACCTTGTTCAGAAATCCCAACTACAAATGAAAGTATGATTACAAGGGAAATAGGAAAAATGACTCGAAGAGAGGTGATAAATCAAATGATATAGTATGTTATAAATATAATTGAAGATGAAATTTAAATGTTAATCGTCCAATGTTAACTTATAAGAAGAAATTTGAGGATCATGGTAAAATGTATAATGAAGAAATGATGGCCACCAAGATTTCTTTTGAGGATAATTCCAGTTAGCTAGTGACTTCACATGATGAAAAAGGTGACAATCCTATCATGTGATTCATGAAAAATGAATCTTATGTAACATTGGAATACCACGTAAAAATTACGATTATTATGGAGATGAATTTGATTATGAAAACATGAGTAATGACGAAATGTTTGTCTACAATAAAATTATTGAAGACAGAATCAATTAATTAAAATATATATATATTTCTATGAAGGAAAACATTTTATCACCTCTAATTTTAAATATTAACATACAATAGAGAGAGAATAATGTCCATTTTCATGAATAAAATTATTATCTTAAATTATCATATCATCAATTAAAAAAAAATTATAAAAGTTTACCATCGATAAGAAAACTCTTAGTAAATTTATTTTTAAATACCTCCACCAAAATATTCTACTAATATACCCTATAACCCATAAAAATAATCTTTGTTAAAAGTAATTTTGTATCCAAATCTGTAAAATATAGTTTTATTCCTATTAATGTAAATATTACTTCATGTTCTAATACGGTATCATCTTATACTATTTCAACTTTTTGATGACCAAATAGTTTTTATTTTTCAAAATCCTTAAAATATTATTATTGGAAAACCATGAAGAAATTAATGGTTCCCAAATAATTATTTACTAATATTACTTGACCAAATAATGTTTGGGTAACAAAAAAACATATTCATTGAATTTTCTGTGTAGGAAGCATTCTTAAAGATCTCATGTAACTTCTTATTTTACATTGATGGTGGATCTTCAAGAAACATGATATGGGATTACTAGATATTCAGGAATCATAAGAATAATTGAAGTGGTCATGTCACATTAGGGGAACATTCAAATGAAAAATAATTTTCATTACTGAAATCCGTAACTCCAATTCAATTATAATATCAAATTTACTTTTTGTTGATGGATTAATGTACAGTATACTCAGTATCTCATAGTAATGTGATGATGTTTTCAATGTTGAATATGAAAATGATCTATTTAATGTGTTTAATTATAAAAATGACATAGTATTTATAGAACTTATAAATGAGAATGTTTAGGTAGTGATCATATATTATTTATTTTTTCAAAATATTTCATTATTAATTGATTTAAATAAAGATTACTAGATTTGGAATTGAAAATCAAGAAACTATAACACTACCTCACGTATAATTATTATATGTAAGGGGTTAGTCAAGGATCTACTTATACTATAATTTCCAAACAATAAATTCTTTATTTCATGTGAAAAGTGGAAACAACATAAAATATCATTAAAACCAACGAACGAAGTTTCAACATTGCAACATCTTGAGATGGTTTACATGGTTTTTTATGTATCATCATGATTTTCAAGTAATAATGGGAAGAACTATGTCTATGTTATTGTATATGAAATCCCCAGGTATACATGGACCATTTTTTGAACTAAAGTGTTATGTTTATTCTTACTTCACCAAGTATGCAAGATAAGTAGAAATACTAAGTGGTCATATAATTAAATCATTATGAAGTGACCATGGTTGTGGGTTTGAAAATCAATAGTTTGAATATTTTTCCAACAAAATGGTTATATTCATAAATTCACAACTCCAGGGGAACAACAGTATAGTGGAGTTATTGAATGACAAAATAGAACCTCACATTAAATAACCGGGAAAATTCTTAATGAGTATGACTTAGCTATTTATTTTTTGGTTGAACCTATAAATACAGCCAGTCATAATATTAATAGATTATTAATTAGAAATAATATTTAAAAAAACTACATATGAGTTATGGAACAACATTAAACCAGTGTTAGTTATGTCAAATTCATTAGTTTAAATGTATATTTATAATATACTATGGAAAATACTGACAAATTTTCATCCAAAGGTGATGAAGGAATAATTATAGGTTATTAGACCTATAAAAGAACCTATAAAGATTTTAATAAAGAAACTACATGTGTAGATGAAACTGTGAATATAAACTTTTACGAAGTTTAACCACATGAACCAATATCCCCTCTTGAAAATATTTAGGATGATCTAACCAATCTGTACATAAATGCTAGACCCCCAAATTGTGTTATTAAGTAATATGTTAAATCCTCCAGTTCTGGGAAATCTCTAGACTCTGACCATAGTAACCTAAATCCTATGGAAGAACCTAAAATAACTAATCTGTCCTTTTCTATATATTTTATGCCCCTTGAGAACCATCACATAGATTCTATAGTTGGGGACATAGATACAGGGACACATACTAGAGATACACTTAGAAAATAGGTTGAACATAAAGACTTCTTGTCAATGTTTGAACAATATAACTTCAATGATGAAATCAATGATGAATTATGGGGAATGAAAATGTATGATGAATTAAATCATTTTGAAAGAAATAATGTTTCGAATTTTGTGGATAGTCCCAATGACATCTTTAACATAGGAACTAAATGATTTTTTAAAATAATGTTGATTAATCTGGAACAATAGTATTACATAATTCTATATTGGTTGTACAAGGATATTATAAAAAAGAAGGAATTCACTTTGAAGAGACATTTCCACATATTTCTAGACATGAATCCATTAGAATCCTGTTAGCATATACAACTCATATAAATTTCATACTATATAAAATGGATGTTAAATGTGAATTCTTAAATATGCAAATAGTTGAGGATGTTTTTGTTGAACAATACCTATTTTTATAAACCCTCTATTTTTAAATCATTTTTATGTCAAAAATGGATTTGCATTATTGAAAATAGGCTCTTAGTATCCTGGTATGACAAAATCAACATTTTTTTATTTAAAATTGGAATATAAAAGTTATAGTTGTTCCCCCTCATTTTAAAAAAATATATAATGATGTTTCAGAAGTACAAATATATTTTGATCATATTATTTTTGGATATTCATATAATTCTTTATCTATTGTTTTTTTAATTGATGAGAATTAAATTTTAAATGAGTTTAATGGCAGAACTCAAATTATATCACTGATTTCAAATAATTCCATATAATGAAGGTATTATTTTAAATCAAAGTAAATATACTAATGAAATATTGAAAAGTTTTGTCTTTGATATTAAAAATATTAGTGATACTCAAATGAGTACCACGTGTAAGTAAAATCTTGTTGAAAATGGTCAATCTGTTGATCAAACAACTTACAAAGGAATGATTTGAAGTATACTATACATGAAGGATACTAGTCATGATATAACGTTTTGTGTGTCTACGTGTACCCATTTTCAATCAAACCCCAATGAATATAATTTAAATTATGTTAAATAGATTTTCAAATACCTTAGGTATACAAAAAACCTAAGATGGTTGTATCCTACAGGAAAATCATTTGAATTAGTTAGTATTTCTAATTCTTATTTTAATTTTTGTATGTTATATAGGAAAATAACCTTTGCATCATGTCAAGTTATTTGAAATACTATGGTATTAGGGTGTAGTAAAAATAAAAATTCTATTAAATTATTTACTGATAAAGATGAATACATATGTTCTGCTAAATGTAGTTCTCATATTTTGAGAACTAATCACACTTTACTAGATTATGGATATCAATTTTTACATTTCCCTATATCTGTTGGTAAAAATTTGTTATTTACATATCTTTAATTATGGTTTCTCATTAATGAAAAAAACATATTGATGTTGAAAATATCATTTTTGAGACAATTAGAAAAAAGGAAATATTACTTTAGAATTTATTTTCATAGAACATCAGCATGCTCAAATTCTAATTAAGGCATTAGTTCCAAAATAATTTAGCTACATCTCACATGAATTACGTATGATCAACCTTGATTAAATGAATGATGTGTCTCCATTGAGGTCCAACGGGTTGATGTCTCACTGGTTTTTCAACTATTCGATTGATGTCTCCCCCATTAGATGTGACATAGTTGTGATGACACCATAGACGTAAAACCGTAAGGACTCATCCGTTTATACATAATAATTTTTCATACATCTTTTTTTTTTTAATTTTATGATTTGATTTTATAATATACCCCATTTTTTAATTTCGACATTAAAATCCCAAAATGATTAAAATCGATCAATCCAAATCACTTATAATTGCACTCATGCTCTTGAAATCCCAAAACAAATCCTCTTCTATCTTGACCTCTTTATTCTCAATTAAACAGTCTTATCATGTTGGTAATGGTGATATTGAAACGTCCTGTAAAGACACGGAAATTTTAAGTAAAATTTTTTCTTAATTTTATTTGGAATTTTACAAGAATGTTGTTTCTGACGGCGCCTGATTCTGAGGCCCAGTGTGCCCGAAATTAATTTGCGAAGTTTAGCTCGGGTACGTTCAGTGAAGGAACGAGCGAGAATTTCTAACTTTGAAACCAGTGCTCGGAATCAAATTCTGAGGGCACCGATAGAGCCTCATCGTCGTTATTTTCTTAGGAACGCCTATTCTGGAGATGCGTTTTCACGGGAGGAGTTGTTAAAATTTGTGGCATAATTGAGGAATAAATAAAATTTTGAGACAATTTTATTTCTTATGTATAAGGTGGTTTTATCCTACATGGGGAAGTTGGGGTGGCACCTATCTACCCATGTTAGGATAAATGAGAGGATAATGGGTGGTGGGGCCCACAGGAGCCCCCACCTTTTCAAATTCCCCATAACTCCCTAACTCATCTAAACCCCCACTTAAGTTGTGTAACTCTTCCTCTCCTCTCTCTCCCTATTAAATTCTTGCCAACCTATCACTTAATTACTTAGACAACTCATTGTTTAATTGATTTAGTGAATTAGGTTTTGAATTTTTGTAAGTTTGAATGCATGGAAAAATAATAAAATAAAGAGAGGCCTTATTTTATTTTGGGAGTTTGGTTGTGTGAAAGAATTTTGAATAGAGCTCTTCCCTCTTTTAAATAACTTCATCTTCAACGAAGAACGACGCGTCTTCAACGAAGAACAACGACGCACACTTTATCCTCTTCTTCATGCGACAAGAGAGGAGATCCCGATTCTTCTTTGGGTGCACTTCTACAATGACGGAATCGACGAACGTCAACAGCCCTCTTCGACTTCCTCCCTCGGATCCTACCGATGTGTAGTGTCTTCCACGACCGACGTAGCTCGGGACTGGGAGTGTGTGACGAACGTGGCGAAAGACGAAATTCATTGTCTTCTTTCCGCAACACCGTCAATGAACGGCTAACGTCGATTGACGAATAAAAGTAGGGGTTCGTTTCATTTTGTTCTTGATTCTATCTTTGACGTTCTACGAGTAATGAGAAACCCTTGTTATCGTTTAACGGGAGGAGGCCGGACCGCACGAACACGACCGTTCCTCATCCCTTTTTTATTCTTTCTTGTCATTTTGGTTCGAAAGAAAGTGACGCGGTGTCGTCGCACTGCATGGGAAAGAACAGCAAGGATGTGTGACATCATCACGCCGCGCGGGATCGAGCGGAAAGAATGCGCGACATCGTCACACCGTGCATTCAAAATTTTAAACCCTCGTGCGTGCGTATTTTGATTGCAAGGTGTTCGTATAATTTATTTAGGATAAATTATACCCTCATCAACGATTAAAATCATGTGTCATTGTTTGCCAATCGTTAACACCTAACATGGAGGGCGCGAGTCGAACAAACACGGCCTGACAACCCTCCGAATCTTATTTATCAATGTGCGGATCGACGGACGATGACGAAGCATTCCGCTACGACGTCTGAATCCCTTCGTAGTGAAGTTCGAGTCTCAGAAGGACCATTGGTGAAGACGGCAGGAGAAATGGAGCACCGGAGCGCGTCAGGTGGTCCGCAGAAGGCGGTGGCGGCGACAGTGACTGGCGGCGGCGGCGGCGGTGCGCCGCCGACCTCAATTAGCGGCGAGGGCGGGACGCGCACACCCCCGCTCACGGCTTCCGCTCGACCGTGCTGGCCGAGCCGGCCGGGCCGGGCCGCGCTGGGCCCAGCCGGGTCGGACCCGGGCCTGGACAGGTCGACCCAGTTCGGGCCGACCCAGGGGGGGTCGGGCCAGGTCGGTCCGGGCCCAGACCCCCCGTTTTCGGACCCTCTTTGGTCTTTTGTCCATATCTTGGGATAGAGACCTCCTATCGATGCACCGTCAGTTGAGTAGCGATACTTGGAATGAGACGGTAGTTTCAGTATATTTCACTCAAGGTTTTAGAATACATTGGGTTTGGTCGGGTTGGTTCAGATACGAAACCAATCGGGCCCTCGGAGCGGAAACGCTTATATCTTGATCTACGGACGTCCGAAAGACGTGTCGTCGACTTTTTTGGATTCCTATAAGTGAGACAGATCATTTGTCTTACTCCGCTTGAGGTTTGGATGTCGTCGGAGTGCGGTTGGGTTGGTTCGCTCACGAAATGAACCGGGCCCCTGAAACGAAAAAACCAATAACTCACAGACCGGGCATCCGATTGACGCACCGTCTGTCTCATTGTTTTATTCTTGATGAGATGGAACTTTTGGAATACTTCACTTGAGTTTTGATTGATGTTGGATAGTGGCTGGGTTGGATTGTACCTGAAATCCAACCGGGCCCCCGGAATGGAAAAGCTGATATCATTCAGACCAGATGCCTATTTGACGAACTGTCAGCGGTGTTGGTGATCACGTTGAGAAACGGTCCCTATGAGTATACCCTATGACTGTTCGGGTATAGTTGAGTTACGGCCGGGATTGGTTTTCTCACGAAACCAATCGGGCCCCTAGGATGAAAAGGCTAGTAACTCATAGACCGGGCGTCCAATTGACGTGCCGTCTGTTGTGTTGAGACCCCTATGACGAGGCGGTCCTTTGAGATACTACTTCATGTACTTTGAGATACTTTGAGTATTGACCAGTAGCTTGTGGAGCAGACCCTCCCAGATACGAGCGTACGGAGTACGGAGACCGTGTAGCTGGCTGGAACCTGAATACTGCTTGTCTGATTCGAGTCGGAGAGACTTGTATAGCCCAGTGGGGCAAACTACTATGTTTGGGTGGCAGACCCACAGCGGGAAGCACTACTGTGTTTGGGTGGCAGACACGTGGTACTCGACAGGAGGAGTATCTCTTTAGGCTATGAGGGGAGAGCACTACTCTGTTTGGGTGGAAGATCCCGGCGGAAAGCACTACTATGTGAGGCGGAAGGTCTGCGGTACTCGAAAGGAGGAGTATCTCAGCAGTCTTAGGTTAGTGATTAGTACCTCGGAGTTGTGACAGGACCATTGTACACTTCAGAGACGGAGCTCTACAGTAGTTACAGTTTCGATAATGAAAATCCTGGTTTGAGCTGAGTCTTTGACCTTTGTGTTTCCTCATGATTGAGATGGGTTACTTGATAACTGAGGTATATGTATGGGCATATACCTGGGTGGTGGTTATCCGTTGATTTCTTAATCCTTGTGTTTCCTCATGGTTGAGATGGGTTAAATGATAACTTAGGTATATGTATGAGCATATACCTAAGTAGAGGTTATCTGTTGAGATCTTCTTTGTGGTTATCCTTGTTGGTTTTAGTGAGACCTTGAGGGTCTCGGGGTCCCTACTGAATATCGTTATACTCACCCCTGCACGGGCTATGCCTGCACCTCATTGTGTTGGTTGCAGATGACCGGCAGTACTGACGGAGGCCGAGTGTTCAAGGACTAGAC
This sequence comes from Viscum album, assembly GCA_963277665.1. Taxonomy (NCBI): domain Eukaryota; kingdom Viridiplantae; phylum Streptophyta; class Magnoliopsida; order Santalales; family Viscaceae; genus Viscum; species Viscum album. The sequence goes on from OY728151.1 coordinate 824,216,579, forward strand.
GGTACCCGGAGGTGGACTACACGACGAGTCAGTACCTGGAGGTGGACTACACGACGAGTCAGTATCCGGAGGAGGTTGGCGGGAGAGAGAGTTAAGGAGGCTATCAGTACCTACCCTTCAGGTTGGATCCGTGGTGGACGATTCAGGAGTTGCGCCATCTGTACCTACGCTTCAGGTAGGATCTGAGGAGGACGAACCAGGAGCTGCTTCCTTTCTTCCAGCTGTTGTCTTTTTCTGTTGTACTTTGTTCAGTTGTAGTTGTACTTTCATTTGGGTTTGTATTCTGGCCGATTTACCTTTCAGCACTTCTCTTTGTACATAGTGTTTTACTTCTGCTTGTACTCTGTGGTATTTTGTTTACTTTTATAATGGAAATGCCTTCCTAGTTATCGGAATTTACGCTTTTGGTGCTAGTTTCCAGCCCCTGGCCTATGGAAGGCGGGCTTGGGGTAGTCACGACACGGGCCCCAAGGACGGGTCGTGACAAATTTGTATCAAAGGAACCGGTTCTACCACAGAACTTATAACTCTGAGATTTTATTTCTGTGAAGCGATAGTTTTAAGAATACCGAGTGTGGTTTTCAGTCCAGGGAGTCTAGTGTTGGTGCGGGCGGTCGACGTATCCATACACCAGGACCCAGAAAACTGATTTCCGACTTTGTGCACGAAAACAATGTTTGCGTGTGTGTTTCCATAAGTTTTAAAAGTAATCTCAAACCAGGTCAGCTCACCAGGTAAATCGTTTGATAGTGTCACGCTGTTTCTTTTAGGATGCCTCCCCGTGGACGACTAGCTAGAGCACCGTGATTTGTTCGTACTGATAGCCCATCGAGCTATGAAGCCTCAGTATAGGGCCCTATCCCAGTTGAGTCACCAGCGGAGGCACCAGCAGTACTACTACCCGTTGGGCCACCGATGCCACCAGGGTCAGCAGCAGAGGGTGCACGTCGCTTGAGCGCAATACACGAGTTCCAGCACCAGAGGCCACCTAGGTTCTAGGGAGGGACGGACCCGCAGGCGGCTGAGGATTGGCTGGAGGCTATGGTGAGAGTTTTCAGGCTAGTGGGGACGTTGGAAGACTTCATGGTGATCCTTGGTGCCAGCCTTCTTTAGGCAGCAGTAGGCAGATGGTGGAGCCTGATGCTTTAGATGCATGACGAGGCGACACTTCTTTGGGCAGACTTCGAGAGCCTGTTCCGGGCAGAGTTTGTACCAGCCACCCTTCGAGTGGTGCGTATACAGGAGCTACTTCAGCTGCGGCAGGGCATCATGACAGTGGAAAATTATTAAGCGAGGTTCACAGACCTATCATGCTACTCCACACATATGTTACAGGACCCGTTCTTCAGGGCCTGATCCTTCGAGCAGGGGCTCAAGCGAGAGATTAGAGCTTCTGTTGTTTCTCACAGCATTCCGACACAGGTAGGGGTGTTGGAGAGAGCCCTCTTAGTGGAGAGTTTCCTTACTGAGCAGTCTCCAGCAGCAGGACCCACCACTAGCTGGCTTGCGGCAGAGTCTTCTACAGCAGGCAGTAGACAGATGATGCAGAGGTCCAAGAGGACCAGACCTACAGGTGGTCGACCGCGTGACTTAGGGTCGGTAGTGCGATGAACCAAGGGAAGTGACAGAGCCAGACCTGCCATGCAGTGTAAATCCTACGGTGTAGTTGGTCACATGGCACGTGACTGTCCGACCTGCCATGCAGATGACCAGCAGTTAAATGAACAACCTCTGAGGCAGAGGCATAGGTTTGATCAGGGCAGACTGCAAGGAGCATACAGCCATGGCAGAGGATCTGGTCTTGCAGCTGGAGGTGGATGACGCTTCAGGATGCTTCCACCACCACCACTAGGAGGTCCACCCCGACCGCCGGGGACAAGAGGACATGGGAGAGCTCAGCTTCAGGAAGAAAAATATTTTGACTACGGAGCTCCAGAAGAGAGTGAACATGAGCGGAACTAATGGTGTATATCTAGTTCCATGATGTTGTAGTTGTACATTCATTTGGGTTTGTATTCTGGCCCATTTACCTTTCATCACTTCTCTTTGTACTTAGTGTTTTACTTCCGCTTGTACTCTGTGGTGTTTTGTTTACTTTTATAAAGGCAATGCCTTCCCAGTTATCGGAATTTACACCTTTAGTGCTAGTCGCCAGCCCCTGGCCTATGGAAAGCGGGCTTGGGGTAGTCACGACACGGGCCCCGAGGACGGGTCGTGACACGTCCATATTCATCATCCCCATAAAACACTAATCATTGATGAAATTGAAGTAGGACATGATCAAAATGAGTAAAGAACCACTAAAGCCTAGTATCGCAAATATATTAGTTGTTCCAAAAAAGGGTGGTTGAAAAAAACATATTTTCTTGAGTATGTATCTTGATCCTATGGTATTAAAAAAGAATGTATGGCTAGAATGGTTTAACAATGAAAAGAGACCTTTACACCCAATACATATTTGTGATTTTAATTAGTATGTGGAGTTTCCATTCAATGCCAAAGATTATTTCATGGTCAGATGTAAGGTAAATTGAAAAGGATTTTCATTTTCCTCGAGGCTATGGGATGCAAGTTTAAAATTAAATTATGATGGAATCTTTCCAGATCATCATGGATGACCTCCACCTCCAAGTGATTTTTTTATCCTGGAAGAGTATTTAGGTGATTTAACATGAGATTGAAGGATGAGAATACCTATTTCTAATGTGTTCGATAGAGAACCAAATTACTATTAATGATCATTCAATATCTTATTTGTCAATAGATAGTGATTTTTCTTCCTTATAGTATCATGATGTTTTGTTGATACATCTATTAAAAAATGGTCATATGATAATCTTGTGAAAATATGTTTTCCTATATATATGTGATATGATAAAAACCTCCTCAAAATCTACTTCTTTATTCAATTCAATGTTCATCTCTGAAATGCTTCAATACCAATAATTGATATGATAATGTAAAGAAACTATTAAGGATTATATTTTTTGTTTGCCTATGTAAATATGAATACAGATGAAGATCAAATGGAATAACTGGATAATGACATGGATTGAAGACAATGAAAATCATAATGACGATTTAAATCATAGTAATCATCCCTCAAAACCTAAGGATCTTACGGACCATGGTTTGGAACCAGATGAGTTAGTAGAATACTCAGATAATGAAATGGAAACTAGTGTTGAAAAATAGAATATTTTATATAGATAAAAAATGAAGGTATTCATGATTAAATTGTAGAAAATAGAGCTAAGGGTATGGTTTTTGATGAAGTAGAAGATTCTATGGAAGATGTTGTAGAAAAAGAAAGGCCAAAAAATAAATATTAGAATATGATACCACTATAGATGAATATAATGAATTTAATAGAAGTGGTAAGAAAATTGGAAAATGTCCAAGTTAGGGTAATGACTCTAATCAGGTAATATTAATGAAGGGAAGTCACTTTACATAGTGGAAATATTATTAAACAATTTATTCAATTATATGAAAAAAAAATTTAGAGTGAATATTGTAGAATTTGTGGAATGTGTTCACATGATTAACTTACTTAATTATTCATTGGAAGCATCAATTGAGGGGGGGAAAACCCCGATTAATGAGAGTATTGATGTTTTAATTACACTTGATCCATGTTTAATTGATTCTGGGTACATGTTACCAACATGTTTTCATGTTGTTGTATCTTAGAGATACTCAATTAAGGAAATAGATCATTCAACAATGTTTGCACTCAATCCCATCACATATATGTAAATGATTAATGTTTAAGATCTAATATATGTTATTGAAACATCATAAGAAACCCAAAACCATGTGAGTCCTGATGATTTTAATACTTTACGTGAAAATATGTTGTGGAGTATTTGAAATTTTATGAAGTCACAACCTGATCCTATGACTAACAATAGTGAAATGGATATTGGAATGATTCTATAGAAGTTAATATGACAATATAAACCCAAAATTACACATGAAATACAAAGATTCATGGATTAAAAATAGGTATAATTTGATGAATTTAAGTCCATTAAATAATTGGTTGATGATATTACAATGGAATTCTAAGCTGCTCATACTCCAGCTATGGTTTCTAGTTAAAGTGAAGATGATGATGGAAGGCTCTAATAAATGGTTGTGTTATTGATTCAATTTAGTTTGATTTTATTGGTTGATGATGTGGTCTTGAAAAACACAAAATTATCCAATTAAATGCATGGTATTGTGTCTACAATCATTCGACTAACAGATGAATATAAAAGATCTATAGAGATGCATCATAAAAGGATTTGTGCATTCACCTATACTGATCAATCCCTATCAGATTCTACAAAACCTTCTAAGACATCGAATAGTTAATTTATTATATTAGTGATAAGAGAAGAGTGTTATGATATGATTGTTGTTATTGATAAGGAAGTTCATTTTTATATTCAAAATCACAATTGGCATGTGAAAGACATGGTCATATCTTGCTCCAAAACATACACTAATAATCAATAAGAAGTCTCCCAGAACGGCCATTACTTTTATAAGATTATATATACCTAGAACTAGCTGAAAACCCATTTAAATGGTATAGTGGAGAACATGATGGTACATATAATGAATCAATATTTCAAGGAGCAAGTGAAATAGTTGAAGGAAATCACAAAAAATCTTGAGATATTCATGGATAAAAAGGATGATTTCAAGAAAGCTATTGAGTATGGTGTAGAATTCATTATAGATTTAATCAATATTTTTGAATCCTTATTTGCATCATCAAATCACAACAATCTTTGCTCCATATACAACCCCTTCGAGATGGATATATTTCATCTACCTCTACTTATTTTTCACATATAGTCATGACCACAGGTTAGGATATGAGCCAGATCAGACTAGTCCTTACTAAGGTAAATTCACCTTGGTGTTCTTCCAGAACAACCCTTGGACCATCCATTTTTTATGGGATGCCTCTACCTTCATAATCGACTGGATCTATCTTTTTTATATCTTCCAATTATGCACCTACTAATTTACACATGACTTCTCTCACACGGTAAAATAGGTGGTGGACTTACAGATGAATTCATTGGATGATAATTGATAGTTATATAATGTAATCATGTTTATTGTACTGTATTTATGTATTAAATAAAATGTTCAAACTCTTTTATTCACCCGATAATTAAAATTTGTGCTTATTCTTATTTTTCATTTCCCTAGATTTTTTGTGATAATTCATAAAGGGGGACAACATATATATGAAATTTCAAATACCTACCAATATTAATGGTATTCAAATGCTATATTATATGAATCCATGTTACTAATAAAATTGATCTATGTCTTTGTGTTAATTTCACATTTTCGTCCTTCAAACATTATATATGGTATGTAAATAAAATGTTATTTTATCATCAAATGGGGGAGGTTTTTAGATTCCAATAGTTTAAATGATCAAAAATAATGTTTTTTCATGTTTAATAATGATTAATCTTTTATTTATATATTTCTTCTCACCAATCATTAATCTGAGTCTATTCTGTCATGAATTATTTCATAATATAGTTAGAAAATATTTGATTATGTATTATTCATCGGTTAGTGGAATCAATGTCACCATTATGACTATTCAAATAGAAAATCATAAAATTACGAGTCACCATTGTTGTGACACCACTCTGTCTGAAATTCAGTAAATCATGAGACACTGTTGTTTTGTTCTACTAGTATAGAATTTTCACAAAGGTCCAAACAACATTTTTTATTTTTTGTAAAGATTGAGACTCCATTCATAAGACATAGTTCACAAAAAAATGCCCGGTTACCACTTCTCAGCTACCACTCCTATGTCACTACTCATATCACTCCATTATAGAACTATTTATTTCTTCATTTATCAAATATATTCAAAATTATTACTAATAGACATATTTGTGGTAATTAATGATACTGATATTATTAGTTATCTTTTTTACCCATGTTGGTAAGAAGTACTATGTACGTGGTACCTACACTTTTTGGAGATCATTCTCTATATCGCCTAAAAATAAGAACACCTAAGAATTTATAAAATAAGTGTGAGGGAAGATTGAGAGAGGTGGTGTGACATAAAAGAACAAGAAAGTGGTAAAAGATACACACAAATCCTTTTAAATATGAACAATTATTAATTTTTTGTGAACTAAATTGTATGAACATCCATACAGCAACAAATCAAAATACATAATCTACACGAAGCATCACACAAGAAACTGGAACATAGTGCATCAACGACACTCTAATTCAGTGACTGTTTTTTTAAAGTGGACTTGGGCTTGACATGTATTTACATAGGACTTCCATAAGAATCATGGATAGAACACAAATAATTATAAACCCTCACCCATTATTTCTACACAATTGTATAGAATTTTACTAATTTTTAAGCAGTGTCTGTATCTATATCAAAAACAGACACTTTATTTTGAGCTATGCTATAGGATACAATATATCCTCACTCACTCATCTTTATATAAGGTATTACTCCAATGTATTACTATGAAAGAGGTCTCTATATGACTTGGTTTTATATTATTTCCAATGTAAATTTTTTGCAGATTCCTAGTTGACATGGATATCTTATATGCTATTATAAACCCCAATAAATGTTATTGATGAACTATGTCTATTTATACTTATTAGTGTAAGGTGATCCCCAAGTGGAGAGGACTACATCAAATCTTGAAACTGAACCTATTATTTTTATACATTGTTTTATAGTTCTATTTTTTCTGTATAATTTATTATTCAATCAATAAATCATTTATTTTCATTAATAGTTAATCTTAGATAGTGATTATAACTATTTTTTATTTAGTTAATTACATTAAAATATTATATCAATGTTTCAAATTTATTTAATTGAGAACTAATCAATCTTTTGAGATGTTAATCAAACATTTAAAAATATTGTAAATATGATAATTTAATTAATTGGCCGATTTTCATTTAGATTGGGAACTCTTAATATATATTTTAAAATAGAATTTTTTTAGGAACATAATTGACCCCCCTCTTCAGTATCCTACTCCGGACAATAATTGAAAAATGTATTGTTGAAAAAAATATTGGGTAGATGATAAATATTAAAAGTGAACTCCCTTTCCCATGAAAATCAGTCCTCATACATCACTCTTTGAGAGGTTTTTAATTCCGTCATGAACCTATAAAATATAGTCACTCAATTAAGAAAAATTATCATGCAAATTAAAAAAAATGATAAGAGAGAGTGGGAGTCATGATGGATTAATTTCTATAAATGAAATAGAAATATAAATTTCCAAAAATCATGTGACGATATGTCTTCGTATGATCCCCCAAGTGGGATAGAAAAATAATTTCCTCAATAGGGAATTATCGTATATTATCCAAAATCTTTGGGTGTGTGGATATTCATTAAATTATACCACCACATGTGGATTTCTGATATTGTACGTATTCGTTATTTATGAGTAATGAATGATTGATAGGGTAAACCACGTCCACCCCTTCTCTAGTTAGAACAACATTCATGGAAGGGTCACGATGTTTTATGGAACCTTCTCATCATCATTTTCTACTTGTGTTATAGATTATATTTCTTATGATATTTAAATAGGGTTTGTTTCTACTAAATTAACAAAGTCAAGTTAATAATGTATATTTACATGAAAAAACATTATTTTGAATAGACAAATATACCCGCATTTTATAATGATCAACCTATTTCTAAATTTCCTTAGGGTCAACATATTTTAAATAATCCTTGGATTCCAAAAATATTGTTTCTATAAAATTAAGGATCTTCATGTGATCCTCAATAAGTGAAATTTCAATTTCATTATCTTTGTACATGTAAAAATTTCAGTCAAATGAATCTAAAAATTTAAAACAATGTTGTGATATATTAACATCAATTTCAATGAAATGAAATGATTTTAACATATATAATTTAGAATTTCCCTGATTTGATTCATTTTGATTCTCTTCTTCAATTGAAATAATATCATGGATTGGATATCCTATAGTTGGAGATTGGTTTTTAGGATCCACTACTCCATAATAAAATAATAAAATATTGAAGGCTTCAACATCATCCATGGATATAGTGACACACAATGTCTCTATTTCTTCGACTATGTAGTGGATATGGAGAACAATTTCTACAATATATTAATTCCAGAAGTCAACGTTTCATTATTGATATCCAACACATATACTAGTACAAATGATTTATTTATCATGAATCCACTACATCTCATCCTGTTTATATTCATTCTAGTTCATCAAATTGTTGTGTTTTTTATATTACTCGAGTTTTGAGTAAATATAATTGATTTATTTAGTGATATTGGAGAAACTAGGGGTAAATTATTATTCGACTTGAATCATAGTTTCTCAGTTCATAGTTAATCACTCATGATAGTAAAATTAAGATATGAGATCCATTCATTATGCCTCAATGATTATTTATTACCATCGTCATAAGAGCATAAAACCATCATTTTAGGGCCTCCCTTGTGTAATTTTATTCTTCTTCTTTCACCAATGAGTACATTTTTCTTGATTTCTATAAGTACTAATTCTAAAACATCATTGAAATATAATAATTATATGTTTTTTTAAAGAACAATTGAAATATAACTATTTTTAGAAATAGAAAAAGAATGAAAATAACTAATTGGATCCTTGAAAACAACTCCAGGTTTGAGGGTCACATGCTATTCTGTGTGGAAACAGAAAACATATTTTCTTAATACAACATAGATTCTGACCAGGGTAATCAATCTTTAGGTTATTTAACTTATGTTCACATACCTGTTCTATCTCAAGTAAATAAATTATTCTTTGATATTTTATGTTTTATGAAAATAAAGGAATTGAAAATCAATGGATAATGAAAATTATAATCCTATAATAACAAGTAATGAAAAAAAATGAAATTAGGTAGAATGTATATGGACATTGTGGATTGGTTTATGGGTTCCATCATTCTCCTTTTTTGTTATTCTATTATGTTTGATAATTCAAATTTAAGATCACATGAATAAATTCATATTATTTTAGTTATTTTTTTGAAATATTGATTAACTTTATCAATCTAAATTCTACCTCCTCCTATAATGAAGTTGAATGACACACCTTAATTGAGTGTTTGACCCCATATCTGACCCTGCTCCATCGTATTCCATTTCATCCACTGAATGGATCAAGTCCATCATATAGAGATCCATTTTCAAGTAAAGGTAGGGAAAATATTTAATAAAATAAATTAAATGAGTTTGAGATTAGTGTCACAGTTTACAATGGTCACACAAGTGAACTTTTACTCATTATTATCACAAACATAATCAAAAGTCAATATTTTACATGCAACAAGAATTTAATATCCAATTAACTCCCCTCGGAAAATCCTCGATTAAGCCCCAAAATTATTAACGTAATATGAGATTCTGAAATGAGAAATAACAATGAAGAAAAATATACACATGAAGTCACAAAATAAAAATAGACTAACAAGAAAAAAATGTGAAAGGGAATATGATATACATTGATTAGAATTGTGTGTTGAATAAGACACAAAAATAAAAAACATGACTGAATTACATTATCATTAAAATAAAATAAATAAAAAATAAATTTAAAATAAAAAATTGAAAAAATGAATAGAATGTAAATAATGAAAATAAATTGGGGTAGTGGCTTCCCCTCTAGAATCTACTATCTAGAATATAGTTCATGTTATCCCAAGAATCTGCAGAATATCCACAAGTATAATTATTATTATATGTTCAAATTTTAATATAATATTGATCCAAAAAAATTCAAAGATATTATACTTGTATAATATAATTCATGACACAATTAACGTGTATCAAATTTTTCTGTATTAGGATTCCACATTTCTTTTTCCTATTTGGAGTTATCAATAGAAACATTAATGAAATAATATCTCCATAAATTTAAATGGTCAAATTTGTAATTGGGTTTTTTTTAAAATATTTGGAACATCCAAATGTTGATGTATTTTTATATAGTTATTCAATATTGAATGTAGTGGGGACTACTCCATCAGCTATAAGGATTTATCAACTTGATTTGTGTCTTTAGGCATGTGGATGTTTGAATATGATACTTCTTAGGAATATTATATTGAATCCAAATAATTAATGATTTTTACATTAGAATCACTCTAATTTGATAAATATTCTAAATAATATTCTCAATGTAAAAAAAGTTATAAATATATTCTAATTCCAAAATATTGAAAATTTAAAATATTAGCTGAATCCCTATAAAAATATGAAAATGTTGAAAACTAGTTCATATCAGTAAACTTTTAGTGGTTAAATCATTGAAATACACATTATAATGGATGAAAATATTATATCTATCAATCATCATATAAAACTAGAAGATAATTTATAGATCTAACTTCATTATTTCTATAAGAAATTGTGAAAATTGATAACCATATCTTGCACACTCATAATGTTTTTAGCACAGATAAATAAATCATGTACAAGTATAAAACAATGAACTAATATGATAACATCATGTACACTCATAACATATTGTTTTTAATATATGTACATGATTAAAACATGTATTGGATAGATGTATAATTATAGGCCAACCCATAATAAATATATCTAATGAATATATTTTTTCCACAACATACCAATAAAATACCTTGTTTGGATTAACCCATGTGTTGAAAATGGGTTATAAAACAGATTCAGAAGGTATCATATAATATGTAATATAAAATTTGATTCCATGATACCATAAATTCAATAACCAAAAAAAAGAAACTGAATAAGTTCATATAATTGGTGAGACGTGAAACATATAAAATAATAATTAATGCATAACAATATAATAAAATGTTAATTTGAAATAGAAAGTATTAAATTAAATTTCTTATTATTTTTATATAATTATTATAAAATAAATTAAATAATCAATTTCAATATCATTTTCAAAAGGTATGAATCTAGTTCAAAACATACTATTAATCATTAGGATCACATTAATGTGTCCTTGAAAATAAAAAATGTAAATTAGAATAAATTTTAACTGAAAAATATATAATGGAATAAAATTTTAATGATATTATTTAAAAGATATATTTTTAATATTTCAATATCACGCTTTTATTGAAGGGGCGATTTTTTTTCAAATATATATATAGTGATAAATATTAAATTAGAATAATTGAATACATATATTAATCATTGCATAAGAAGTGAAACATTTTTGGAAATAATTATTATTGATATAGATTTGAAATACTAACATTTTATTGAGATAATTATCCTTATAATGTTTTATTTTTTCTGAGGTAAGAAATTAAATAAAAAAATTACTTTTCAAAAAAATGTAATTTATCTTGAATGAAATTGTAAATGAAATACTATATCTTGAAGGGGATTAATTTTATAAATTTATAAGATAATACTCAAAGGATAAATAATGTTACTCAATAAATGTTGATGGAGTCAAGCAAAAACCACACCATGGATTATATTATTCTCTCATTCAATTTAACTAACTACATAATAAATGTATATTTTTATTAACATAAAAATGAACATTTGTTTTATTCAACCTAAAAAATGTAATTAATTTATATTTTATTCTTAATCAGTTATTTATAATTCATAATTTAATTTAACCAAACCATGTTAATTGTTATTCTTATTTCATGATGGATTTTATATGGTGGGTCATTCCTTTATCCATTATCTGATGTTAATCACATAAAATTACTGAGGGAGAATATATATATTTATAAATACATTGGTATATTTTTAGACATATATGACTATTTCATTGTTGTTTCGGTAATGGTTCACAATGAATGGTTATACATTCTCACTTTTTGTGAATATTTATTCAATAAAAATAATTAATTTTATTAGTGAATATTCTTACATTTGTTGAAATTAATTAATTTTAATAACTACTAATATTCATCATCAAGAGAAAATATAACGGGTATATAGGTTTATTAATAATTAGTGTTGTCAATTTTAAAACATTATTCATATTGGTGGATAAAATAATGGAGATAGAATGTGGAAATAACAAATGTATTATTTTGGAATTGTTGTTGTATTATTGTAATTTAAATTTTACAAAAAAATTATTATATACATTATGTTTCATTTTATTTATACATGACATTAAGAAATATGTGGATGATGATGAACTTAATGTATAAAAAAGGCACCATTACTGTCTCTGTACAAACTTGATATCTTATGTAATCCTTTAATAGAATTGTAGGATTTGGTTTCACGAATTACGCATGTTGATTTAAAACGTGGATGTGGGTCATTACGGAAATATTTCATAAAATATTTAGGGTTAACCTATGGAATATTTTTTTTACAATGGCAGAGGATGTTTTCTATTACTGGAAAATTTTTTTCCATATTTATATGTAAAAATTATTTACTTTTTAAAAAGCATAATTATTAAATAAAATAAGCTGAAAAAGGAAAAAGGGTTAAAAAATATATTGATTTACCTCATAAAAATCCTTTAATGTTACTATTGAGATACGTTCTAGGAAATCACAATATATCGTTATCGTTTTCACTAATGTTGACATTTACTATTGTAAAACACTTTTACCATGGTAACTTATTTATATTCCAAAAAATAATTATTGAAATTAGAAATAAAAATTTAAAAACTATTTTATTATAACTAATTTATATATTTTTCAATGATAATTTTCAAATATAGATTCATAAAAATAAAATTATTTTTAATAGAAATTTTCATTTAGAAATAAATAAATAAATTTATATATATTTTTCTATTAAATTTATTTATCGTATTAATGTTAATAAATTTTCATATAATATAAAAAATAATATTTTTTACATTTATAAACATTAAAAAGTTAAATATTACTTTTAAATTACATATTATAATATAAAAAATTATTTTTTTAATAAAAAATATTTCATTGTCTAATAAATTATTATTCATTATAATTCCAAAATTATTTCATGGACGGTACTTAAAATATATTACAATATAATTCCATTAATTTCTGGAGTGTACTTGTCAAAATTAATTTTCTTCATGTAATAAATTCATCAAAAATAATACGTATATAATACAAAACATAATTATCCTAATATCACATATTTTTAAAATACCATTTTTTATATATATACACACACACACATGTTAATATGAACCTAATATCTTAAAAACACTTTGAAACCTATCTATATTATACAATAGGGAGTTTTTCATTGTTGGTAGTTGTGTTTGATGATTCACCTAGCTTGGATATCATGGGGGTTTCATTGAGCTGGACCATCATCCACATAAGACTACTTGAAAATTATACATATTGAGGTTTTTATATGTTTATTATATTGAAAATCAATTAATTTTACCCCATTTCCAATGATCTAAAAAAGAGACTCAAAATGGAAACATCATCTCCTTTATGTCCCAATATTTAAATCTATATAAATTTTATGTCGTGGCTAATTCAATTTAAACATAACATTTCAACATTATATATTGCAGTGGTCCCATGTCATAATTATTTAAAATATCATATATTATATATATTAAAATAATTTTTCTCACTACTTAAAATTATAATGAATGAATACACATTTCCAAATTATATACATACATACGAACATACAACACCAATGACTATATAATGACCACCTTATCTTTTTACATTTCTAGGTTTATTCTTAAATATATCTCTAAAATCATTCATCTAATTAATAGATTTATTTTATAATGTTTATTACTATATTCCTAATGATATTCATTCTACCTATATTTATCATTAGCGGTATTATTTATATGGCATATAAAGGTGATGAAAATATCATTCATGTCTTCTTTTTAATTTATTATTGTTTTATTCCATTTTCATTTTTTTAATTAGTTTTTATTTTAATATATTGTAATGTATCATTTAATAAAATTGGAATTTCTTCAATTCAATTTAAATTGATTATAAAACAAATAAGTTTATTTATTGAAGGGAATAATTATATAAATATAGGTCATTGCAAATCATGTTAAGTGTTGATAAGGAAAAAAAATAAAGGATTCACCTATAATATTTCCCCATGTTAAATATTAAGCATAATGGGGGGAAATAAGAATAATCAAAGTCCTAATTATTCTTTTACTAAAATTTAAACTCATAGAACTTTCCCAATTATAGAAAATTATTTCCTTGTCAAAAATAAATAAAATGTATTAAAATTGGGATTATGAAACATTATTTGATAATATTTATAGTTATTATGGATGATAAAATTGTGAACCATTTATATTTATTATCTGGATTAATTGTTTATGATATTAATTAAAGGATATTGGATAATTGATACAGTTATCAAATTATTTTGAGTGACATAATGTTATGATGTGAATGAGAATTAATGTAATGTTAAGCCTCCATGTTGGGAAAAAATATCTACCAGATCATTGATTCATGTTCCAACATGTGTTTTAAATGAATAAATTAAAATGATTCTAATTATTAATTCCATTTCAATTTTTACCTGTTATCACTAATAAGAATCAAATTTTATATCTCCATTAAATTGGACACTTATATTCATTTGATTGGGATTCATGTGATATACCTAAATCATCTATGAAGTGTAATAATACTAAAAATAATATTCCCAAATGATAGATATAAAATATAGTTCTAGATAGTGTATATTTTCAAATATATTGACTTTTAGATATCCAATATTATGATCTTCATCAATTTATACTTATATTTACCAGTAACTATATTAGTTATATATGTAAATTTAATATGGGATAAAATAATGAATATTTTGAAAATGTTAAATAGTTAATAATGAAATTCCCAATAAAAATAGAAGATGTATTAATAAAATTAATTTACATAAATTAGATGATTAATATTGTCAAAAATAAAATTACTATCTTAAAAAAATTGGTATTATATGAAAAAATTATTCTTCCTATAAAATCATTAGGAAATAATGTGTTTAAATATAGGAATATATATTTATTTAATATGGTTTTTATTAGTGATGATTTATGGACTCATATTCACATTATTTTATGTTGTTTACTAGAATCCTGGTATTCATACTAAATGAGGATCGACTAAATTTTTTAGAAAAGAATCCATTAGAGTTGTTAAATGGTTATGATCTTAATTAGTCATCTATAATGATTTTTAATTTAATGAAATTTCTAATCCTATATATTTAACAAAATTAGTAACTTGATGTAAAAATTTATTTATTTTATAGTTATCCAAATGAAACAATGTGATGGAAATTCTATAACCCCTAATATCAATAAAAAATAAATGCATGATATATTTTTTTTGGAAAATGAAGTTATTTCTTGTAAGAACCTAGATCTTCTTTTAGGTATCTTTTTCCTTTTCTGGTTGTTATTGGGAAAAAGCGGTAAGTATGGAAATATTTTGAAGTACATGCCATGTACTTTATAAGAACACGATGGGTACTACCATGCAACTGTAGGTCGTGTGCTGGCCGTGTCATGGCCACACACATGGCCACGTAGTGGTGACATGGGGGACACCTAATTCGAATTACGGAAATAGAAAGTACATTCCGTGTACTCTAAAAGAACACATTTTGTACTTTGTTTTTTTCCATAAAACGCACTAGGGTCACGTCTAACCCCCATAAGTGTCATCTTCTAGGCACGATTTGGCCGAGAGAAACCGTACGATGCCAAAACATATCCGAGCCTGGATCCTCAATATGTTCTCTAAATCGATCACCCTCAATTGAGTAAGAACTGTAGTAGTAAGCTCTTCCTTCTTCATGAGTTTCATTCCATGATTTCCCTTTTTTCTCATGTTGTTGTTAGTTCAACGTTTTATGCGTATTCATAGATCTATGATGTTCTAAGGCGATTCAAGCCTCATGGTTCATGTATATAGATCTCCTAATGTAAAGGTAGGTTTTTGTGCCTTTCCATTGAAAGTCCTTGAATATTTTGAGAAAATTCCACCAATACCCTTGAACGGGGTATTTTGTGTTTACTGTTTTACCCGTGTTGTATGCCTACCATGCTAGTATACTTGTGTAGAGGATGTTTGAATATGAATATGGTTGAATTTCTATGCTTTGGCGGTTATGCCCACACACGTTCTGTTTATGACTGTTTGGTCCTGTTTTTCCTTGGCTTCTTTGTCTGTTTCCATGCCTGTTGTAGTATGATGGAAAATGTTTTCTGACATGCTTGATATATTGAAGAACTATTTATCCATGTAGTTTTTTATGTCTACATTTGTCATATTTTATTCCTAAGTCATTATCCTACACAAGGCTGTAAGAACCGTGTGTAGTAGACTATAAGAGGATAGACCGAGTGAGCTTTCTCTGAAAGTATTTGAGCATTAGGCTATACATGCATTGACCGAGTGAGAATCCCCTGATGTCCTAAGATTACATTGGGCTATAAGGGGTTAAACCGTAAGTGCTTCCTCAGGGAGTCCATTAATGTTTTAGACTATACGGGGAAGATCGTGTGAGCTTCCTCAGAGAGTCCTTATTTTGTTTGTTTGAATCACCTGATTACCATAGTTTATAGGAGGGACTGACTGTGTGAGATTCCTCAGAGATTCTATGAATGACTTGGTCTATAAGAGGTATTTACCACGTGTTCTTCCTCAGAGAGTCTTTCACCTTGGGGCTATTAGGGGAATTAATTGTGGGAGCTTTCTCAGAGAGTTCCTGACTACCCTAGACTATAAGGGGAGTTGACTACTTGTGCCTCCTCAGAGAGTCTTTATAATTTTTTATGACCAGCCCATAGGGGTTAGGATGAATGCACTTCCCATAGGGTTGTTTGTACTTTATAGGTAGGACCAGAGAAGATGGTTGTGTGTACTTCCCAGAGGGATACCTCTTATGCATTGCTTCTAGTTAGATTTTTCTTAACTTACGAACTATGGATTTGTTTATTGTTCAGCATGTTCCTATTTACTGTTTTCTGCACCTTTACCTGCCATATATTCACTGACTGGTAGGAACAAATCTTCGGGTGGTTGCCAAATGGGATTTAGTATCACACCCTGTTTTGGTCATGCTTTTGGGCCCAGACAGACTATATTGTTGCAGGTATAGACAAGGGAAAGCGCCCTTCGACTTCAAGTACATAACATACCATGGATATGGAGAGCATGGTACCAAGAATAGACTTGCAATGCTAAGGAGCTATTTATCTTTCAATTGTACATGTTTTTAGTAATGTTGGTATTTACATCATTGTGACTTGTTTTGATGTTTTCCTAGACAGATGTATCATGCATAATATATACATGTGCTCCTTCTATTTATCATATTTAGTCTTTTGTTGTTCAATAGTGTGTGTATTGTATACTGCTTTCTCTATTGTTTATTTTTTTATCTTCTGTTGTATACTATTCCAATTAGGGATTTGTTTCCCCAATATCAGACCCATGCCCCTTGCAGCTAGTCGGCGGCCTCTGGCATTTGGGAAAATGCGCTTGAGGCCATGTGACCAACCGGGTATGGGGCGCCTCTGGGTGTCTTTCATAACCATGATGTTACAAAGTGGTATCAAAGTAATTATTTCCTCTTCACTTACTATTTGGAGCCTATATCCATGGATATGACAGAATATGTACATGGATATAATGTAGAGACCTGAATCTTAACGTACATGGAAATTTCATTACTTTTGCGGAATACTTAATACATAACAAAAACAGACACACAAGGACCGTAATAGTTTAGTGTCTTTGGAAACATGGAACGCAATCTTCTAATCATAGTGAAAGATCTTCAAAATCTCCCATAAAATCTTCCACATTTTGTTTCCTTACGTAAAACCTTTATTTATATCCTGGGGAAAAGAAAACATAAAAGGCTGAGATCAAATGCTCAGTAAGGGTAAACAAAATAAATATCAATCACATCATATTCATAAGAACATAACAATTTGGAAATCTTACCCTGCAAAAGAGATCATAATTTCATAACAAGGGATAAATCATGGTAGTGAAATGTAATCCCAATAATCATAACATAAAACATGAAACTTTGTGGAATGCACACATAATCATAGAGAATCATTTCTTATTAGTCAATACTCATTGCCAAGACTATCATAGTGGACAAAGTCCATTTCTGAACCGCGTTCACTCCTCGTTTCAGTCCTATTTTACTGAACCAGTTTAACTTGCTGTTCCATCCATGTCTATCTCATGAGATATAAAATCTTTACCCAATGCATTGGAAGGAGATATAGGTTCCACCCATCTCATAATGAAACCATTCTTATGTGTGCCACAAAATCGTAAATCATACATCATTGCATAACCCATGTAATAAAAATGGGAATCTTAAACATCATGACATCATAAAACAATTCATATAAGATAAAGTAATTCATAAAAATATTTCCATCACAACATAATCAAATCCATGTAATAATAGGGATAGAAACATAACCCTATATTATCATAGATGGGAAATAATTTTGATAAAACTCTTTGAACTCCATTCTTGAGGAAAATATCCTTTCTACTTCAAAAACATTTTCCTTTCTTAACATGTCATTCAATTTTAAACTAAAAGAAGTTGATTAAAAATATACTTGAAAACATGTAAAGAAATCTTCTTGGAAATAATGTTGTAAAAATCCATTCATGTCGTATAAGTTAAAAAAAACATTCTTCTCGTACTTTTGTCGGAAAAGTCAAAAAGTGCCTCGTACGAAAAATGACAAAAGATTCCTTTCATATCTTTTACTAAAAACTCACCGAAGGGTAAAATTGTATTTAAAAATTTTAGGTGGATGGAAATAATATTACATATTGAGGAAACATGGATTTGGATGATAAAATACACCCCAGTAATTACCAATGTATAAACAATCTCGGAAAAAAAATGAGATTGTGATATTTTCCCTTACCATAGGTCTGATTTGCTTCATAAGTGTTTGAACCTCCTGTATAATGATATAAATAATGTCATTGACTTATTCCTGAATCATAATCATTGTTATGATATCATATATGGTTCACTTATGACTTTATATTACCAGTTCTTTTGTAAATTCCATGTTAAAGATCGTTTTGGGTAAAATTGTTCCATTTGTCGTCCGTGTTTTGACTTGTAATTATTCATATGATTACTTAGATCATTATTACTTAATTCCAGAATATAAAACATGATTTATATATAATATATATTCAGAATATATATATATATATATATAATAAATCAGTAAATGGAACGAAATACACCGTTCATGGAGACGGTAGGTCATACGTACGCATGAACGCTGTTTTCATTTCCTTATTGAGTTGAATGGAATTAAGTAGATTACATACATATATATACACATAAATCTAGTATCATTATTATGTCATATATTTCACGATTACTTATTATATATACTTTATAATAATTCATGAATGGTTAACGTGGAGAATGAATATCATCGCGTCGAGGAGACGGTAGTCCGTACGTACGCACGAGGGATGATAACGTTCTCATGATCATGGGAATGTATTGGAGTGTATGTATACTATTTCATAATCAATATCACTTTAAAATAATCATATATAGTTATTATTTACACCATTATACACATCCATTCAAGGTGGTGGTGGAAAATAAATTACACCACGACGTGGAGACGGTATTCTGTACGTACGCACGCGCGGTGATTTCAATTTCCGTAGGATGGATAGATGGTGAAATACGGATGTTTCATACTTATAATAACATATCAGTATATGAGTGATACTGATATTATTACTTCATAATGAAACAACCTAATAAGAAGAAGTGGAAGAAGAAATAAAGTTGAAAAAATCGGTAACGGACATTACCTCTTCTTTGAAGCGGCTCTTTGAATCCTCTTCTTTGGGCACTAAAATTGGTCTTTGAAGAAGACCAGAACCTCGAGGATATTTATAGAGAAGTGGGGAAGTGAAATGGGCAGGGTTTGGCCGATCTTGAAGGCTCAAAGTGGTGTGAGGAAGAGGGGGAGGAGGTTCCCTTTTATAAGGGAGGAGAGGGGCACCTTTGGAATAACTAAAAATATTATTTTATTATAAAGCCAAATTCGGTTTTAAATAGCTCAAAATTGATTTATTTCGAAGGTAAGGTGGGGATGGGTCGAAATACCCTCATCCAATAGAATTTAGACAAGTTTAGGTCATTATACTAACCTTATCGTTTTGTTTTAACACTTAGTTAATTAGATTGACATTTACCATGACACATTGTATTTTTATTTTATATAGTTAATAAACTTACCATATACATCCATGCGACCCCCAAGTGGTCCATTAAGGATACATCTATCAAGATATAAGTATCTTGGCTTAACCTTAGATTTTTAGGAATAACATAACAATCAATAATATAATATTTGTTTTAAAAATTATTTTATGTCAATTTTGACACTATTCAATAGTTGATTTTTTTCAAACTTATAAAAGATTTATTACTTCGACGAAAGTTAATTAAATCAATCCTATCATTCCATATTAACCTATAAAATTAATTTAATTCATAAAAAGTCTTAAATTATATTTATTTGGTTATTTATAATATCAATTATTCTAATTTTTCACTATTATGGTAATTACAGCATCATCATTGTGTCATAAATAAATTAATTTATATAATGTATAAAAATTATAAATAAAATATCATTACGTAAAAAATTATATTATATTTATAATGAATATTTAAAATTGAATTTATATTATGTATAACCCTATATGAAAAATGTTTTAGTAAATAAACTTTGATATTAACTCTTTTAACTCTTCTTTAAATTAAATAATAATAAATGTCCTAATCTAATCCAAGTGGGTCTAAATGGTCATATTTTATTCCTAAGGTTGTTTTTGGTCGAATTAATCTTATCCAATAGTATTAGGACATGTTTTAGGGAAATAATAATATCATTTTTACCCTTAATTACCCTATTTACTTTTAACCGTGGTAAAAAAAAGAAAAAAGTTACTATTCACCAAAAATTATTTTTTCTCATTGAACAACATTTTACTTACTGACATCAACCGTGTCTCTCGGATTTTTGAAATTCCACTCACAGAAGCGGTAAAATTATGTTTTATGAAAAATTCATTTTTTTAACTACCACTTAGTGGTTTCACTATTCATCAAAAACTGAAAGTTTCCAGAAAAATACCAAAAATTAGGCCTAAGCTATATTTGATATTATGAACTCAAAAATGATGTCTATTTTACCAATTTCAAAACATATCAGTTGCATTATTTAATTTAAAAATTAATTCCCGTCGTCAACACAAATAGTGTGTTCTTAAGAGATAATAACTATCAACAGATTGACATTTGTTTATGTCTGGTTTAAATGTGAAATTACATCCAATGACCAACATTATATTAAATTGTAAAAATATATTCTCAATATAATTTAAAACTACTAAAATTAATAATTTATCACCATTAATTATTTCGATTAAAAAAGTTGTTTTTAATTAGAATTTAGTAATTTTCACTATTCATCAGAATATGAAAGGTATCCGAGAAGTACCAAAATTTCACCCTAAGCGAATTTCGATATTCCGAATACAGAAATGAAGTCCATTTTGAAAAATAGAATTTACAAAATTTCAAAAAGTGGTTATTACTATTCATAATGGCTTGTTTTAATAATATTTTAATAGCATATCATTGTTTAACGAAACATGGTATTGCGTACAACACACACTATCCTGGAAGGTCGCGCTTGCGTGTAATGCAAGCCAAGTGAGGGATGCATGTTGTGCAAGCTCCTTTTCGTGTAGCATACAACACAAGACATTAATGAAATTAAAAAGAATATTTTTCGTAAAATCTTTTGGTGTTACATTCTACCCCCCTTAAAATGAATTTCACCCTCGAAATTCGTTGGGGTTATAAATGGTTTACTAATCGAAAGTTTCTTTAATAGAAACCCACATCCTAAAAAGGAATACCAAAACATGGCTTTAAAAACTAATGTATTAAATGTAATGTTTGCCCAAATTAACTCATCACTGGGTTTCCACGTAGGAGAACATAGGTGAAAATATGGATATGGAAGAAAAATCTAACCATCAGGTTATGATGGAGAGTGGTAGAGAACATGGCTATGAAAAAGCCAACAATCACAAAGCTATAGATTTGTGATGATCTAAGGTACCATCTGATTCATCGGATATAAGGGAACTAGGAAAACATTTTTGGTTTTCAAGATCATTACCATAAAGTTGATGAATTAAACAAAATACTTACATGATTTTGGTACAATCTCACTGTTGGACGTGAATTGAACAATTTCCACTTCTTCCCTTAAATAAATGAAGTTGTATTTTTTATTCGTGATGTGTTAGTAGATCATGTGATAGAATGATGGGTCATTCCATCTCTTTCAAAAAAAAGGTTATAAAAAGTTTTAAGTCTGTCTTATGGTTAGATTAATCGTATATGGTACCAAAAAATGAACTTATACTTCATATACCATACCGCTTAATAAAATAAAACTAGTTTCTACTAACCAGGGACTTCCTGTAGGCTAGTGGTAGGCGATAAAGGACAGTCACATTTCTATTGTGGGTTCGATTCCCACAGCCTTGTCCGACGCGATGGGCTGTCACTCGTCCTACAGGTTGTCCTGTTTCTAAAACTATATTACTATAACATCCCATCAATTATATCGAAAAAAATTCTATCCTGAAACAATACTATCTTATGACCAACATAATCCATTCCAATCTTTAGGCTTATCCACAATACTGCAGTCTACTCTCATAATATAGTGAAAATTATTACTAGATATTTAATACCATCGTTGATCCCCATATATAATAAGATATGTCTTGTTGGTCAAATTACAAACATGTGAATACCTTAATCATGTATTCTCTTGAAGAATGAATACCCATTGAACCTTAGTGAAAACATGAATGCAGTCAAAAGTTAACTCTTTCCACATACCAAAATCCAAAAATTCTATATACTCAAACCATGATATAACCTTCTCCTTATATCAGTCATGAGCTCATGAATACGGTCAAACATTTCATTTTCTCGTTTTCCTTTCATTATGCGCATATCATATTTTTTTCCAAAAATATCTCAATCACATTCCATGGTTACCGGTACCATTGAAAACCACAATATACCAATACATAAATATTCTAATATTCCACGATACTATATAAAACATTATTATGGAATCCCATCACATAAACACTTAATCATTCCGCTACATTGTTGTCATATTCAACATCGCCAATAGTGATCGCATGTGACTTCCCTTTTTTCCTTTGCCTTAAGTGTTTGCTCATTTCGATCATCACTAACCCTTGGATTAGGGCAATTATTATCATAATTCCCCATTTCCTTGCACTTGAAGCATTGAAGTGTAGTAGGTTCATTCTGTGTATCCATTCCATTGTTTGCATCAGTAGACATATTCTTCCAATCATTGTGGCATTCAAATTCCCGATGACCTTCCTTTCCACATTTGAAACATTTACATGTCCCTTTAAGACAATCTCCACAATGCTTCTTTCCACACTTTGAGCATAGGGAAACATTCATCTTCATTTCACCATTATTCTGAGATTTCTCCTTGAACTCCATCTTTCGTTTGTTGTCAAAACTATGAGATGGATAAGTAACACCAACTTCCATTTCTACCTTGATAGAACAACGCACAATTTCTTCATAGCTACTGAAGTCTCTTATAGCTAATGCCCTTGGAAGATTTGGTTTCGAGCCATTGAAGAATCGATCAACTATACTTTTAGGTTGGATGATAAATCCAGATGCATACCTGGAAAGCCTTGTAAAATTCGCTTCGTATATACCAATAGATTCATCATCATTTTTCTTTAGTTCAAGAAACTCCTTCTCCATATTTGTTTAAAGAATACGAGGGATGTAATTATTGAAAAATAAGTTCTTGAACTCGTCCCATTCCATTTACTCAATTTCAACTCTTGGCCTTGTATTCTTGAAAAGATTCCTCCATTGATCAGCTTCAACTTCCAAACGATATACTGCTAAGATGACTTTATCATGTTCCGAACATTGAAGAACTGAAAATATCTTTTCAGTAGTACTGATCCATTGTTCAGCAACAAGTGGATCAGAAGACCCACTGAAAGAAGGTGGGCGTTGCCTCATGAAGGAATCAATAGAATATTGTTTCCTTCTATGCTCATTTGGAAGTCCAGATTAATTCATAGCTTGTGTAAGTATAGCAATAAGATTTTGCACTCCATCTCCCATAACATTTTTCTGTTCAGGAGGACAATCATTGCATTGTCTATTACATTGATCAACACAGTTCCTTTGAGTTCCAGCCATCATCTAAAACCCAAAAAGAATTGTGTGAGAGGTAAAAATCATGCCTGGGAAAACAATATAATAAAGGGGTAGTAACTTCAATATCTAACATCTTAGGTTAAATTCTAAGATCGTTACCATTGTTCTAGGAATATATCCTATACCTATACATATCCTTAGGGACATCCCTAGACATACCATAGAAATATCTCTAGGTATCTCACTAACGTTTTCACATCCTAGTTTCCAAAGCATGACTAAACCTTTCCTCTGATACCAACTGTAGAGACCCAAAGCTTAACGTACATGGACATTACATTACTTTTGAGGAATACTTAATACATAACAAAAACAGTCACAAAAGGACCGTAATAGTTTAGTGTCTTTGGAAACTTGGAACGTAATCTTCTAATCGTGGTGAAAGATCTTCAAAATCTCCTATAAAGATCTTACAATTTTTGTTTCCTTAACTAAAACCATTATTTATATCCTGCAGAAAATAAAACATAAAAGGGTGAGCTCAAATGCTCAGTAAGGGTAAACAAAAGAAATATCAATCACATCATATTCATAAGAACATAACAATTTGGAAATCTTACCCTGAAAAAGAGATCATAATTTCATAACATCGGATAAATCATGGTAGTGAAATGTAATCCCAATAATCATAACATAAAACATGAAACATTGTGGCATGCACACATAATCATAGAGAATCTTTTCTTAATATTCAAGACTCATTTCCAAGACAATCTTAGTGGACAAAGTCTATTTCTGAACCGAGATAACTACTCGTTTCATTCCTGTTTTACTGAACTGGTTTAACCTACCGTTCTAGCCATGTCTATCTCATGGGATATAAAATCTTTACCCAATGAATTTTAGGGAGATATAGGTCACACCCATCTCATAATGAAACCATTCTTATGTGTTCCACAAAATCGTAAATCATACATCATTGCATAACCCATGTAATAAAAATGGGAATCTTAAACATCATGAAATCATAAAACAATTCATATAAGATAAAGGAATTCATAAAAATATTTCCATCACAATATAATCAAATCCATGTAATAATAGGGATAAAAACAGAACCCTATATTATCTTATATGGGAAATAATTTTGATAAAAATATTTCAACTCCATTCTTGAGGAAAATATCCTTTATACTTCAAAAAAAATTTCCTTTCTTAACATGTCATACAATTTTAAACTAAAAGATGTTGATTAAAAATAAACTTGAAAACTTGTAAAGGAATCTTCTTGGAAATAATGTTTTAAAAATCCATTCATGTTGTATATGTTAAAAAAACATTCTTCTCATACATTTTCCGGAAAAGACAAAAAGTACCTCGTACGAAAAACGACAAAAGATTCCTTTCATATCGTTTACTAAAAACTCACCGAAGGGTAAAATTGGATTTAAAAAATTTTAGGTGGATGGAAATAATATTACATATTGATGAAAAATTGATGTGGATGATAAAATACACCCCAGTAAATACGAAAGTATAAACAATCTCGGATAAAAAATGAGATTTTGATATTTTCCCTTACATTAGGTCTGATTTGCTTCGTAAGTGTCCAAACCTCCTGTATAATGATTTAAATAATGTAATTGACTTATTCCAGAATCATACTCATTGTTATGATATCTTATATGGTTCACTTATGACTTTATGTTACCCGTTGTTTTGTAAATTCCATGTTAAAGAGTATTTTAGGTAAAATTGTTCCATTTGTCGTCCGTGTTTTGAATTGTAATTATTCATATGATTAATTAGATAATGATTAATTAATTACATAATATAAAACATTATTTATATATAATATATATTCAGAATATACATATATATTAAAAATCAGTAAATGGAAATAAATACACCGTTCATGGAGACGGTAGGTCGTACGTACGCATGAACGCTGTTTTCGTTTCCTTATTGAGTTGAATGGGATTAAGTAAATGACATACATATATATACACATAAATCCAGTATCATTATTATGTCATATATTTCATGATTACTTATTATACATACATTATAATCATTCATGAATGGTTAACGTGGAGAATGAATCTCATCGCGTCATGGAGACGGTAGTCCGTACGTACGCACGAGCGATGATATCGTTACCATGATCGTGGGACTGTATTCGAGTGTATGTATACTATTTCATAATCAATATCACTTTAAAATAATAATATATAGTTATAAATTACACCATTATACCCATCCAAGTAAGGTGGTGGTGGAAAATAGATTACACCACGGCATGGAGACTGTATTCCGTACGTACGCACGCGTAGTGATTTCGTTTTCCGTAGGATGGATAGATGGTGAAATAGGATTGTTTCATAATTATAATAACATATCAGCATATGAGTGATACTGATGTTATTACTTCATAATGAAACAACCTACGAAGAATAAGTGGAAGAAGAAATAATGATGAAAGAATCGGTAACAGAAATTACCTCTTCTTTGAAGCGGCTCTTTGAGTCCTCTTCTTAGGGCACTAAAATTGGTCTTTGAAGAAGACCAGGACCTCTAGGATGTTTCTAGGGAATTGGGGAAGTTAAATGGTAAGGGTTTGGCTGAGATTGAATTCTCAAAGTGCTGTGAGGAAGAGGGGGAGGAGGTGCCCTTTTATAAGGTAGGAGAGGGGCACCTTTGGAATAACTGAAAATATTATTTTATTATAAAGCCAAATTCGGTTTTAAATAGATCGAAATTGATTTATTATGAAGCTATGGTAGGGATGGGTCGAAATCCTCTCATCTAATAGAATTTAGACAAGGTCAAGTTATTATACTAACCTTATCTTTTAGTTTTAACTCTTAGTTAATTAGATTGACACTTACCATGACACTTTGTATTTTTATATTATATAGTTAATAGACATACCATATACATCCAAGCGACCCCCAAGTGGTCCATTAATGATACATCTATATTTATATAAGTATCTTGGACGAACCTTAGATTTTTAGGAATAAAATAACAATCAATAATATAATATTTGTATTAAAAATTATTTTATGTCAATTTTGACACTATTCAATAGTTGATTTTTGTGAAACACATAACAGAATGATTACTTCGACCAAAGTTAGTTAAATAAATCCTAACATGCGATATTAAACTAGAAAATTAGTGTAATTCATAAAAAGTCTGATATTATATATATTTGGGTATTTATAATATCAATTATTCTAATTTTTCACTATTATGGTAATTAATACATCATCATTGTGTCATAAATAAATTAATTTATTTAATGTATAAAAATTATAAATAAAATATCATTATGTAGGAAATCTTATTAGATATCTAATGAATATTTAAAATCGAATTTATCTTATGTATAACCCTATATTAAAAATGTTTTAGTAAATAAACTTTGATTTTAACTCTTTTAACTCATCTTTGAATTAAATAATAATAAATGTCCTAATCTAATCCAAGTGGGCCTAAATGGTCATATATTATTCCTAAGGTTGTTTTTGGTCTAATTAATCTTATCCAATAGAATTAGGACATGTGTTACGGTAATAATAATATAATTTTTACCCTTAATTACCCTATATACTTTTAACCGTGGTAAAAAAAGTAAAAAGTTACTATTCAACAAAAATCATATTCATCTCATTGAACCACATTTTACATACTAACATCAACCGTGTCTCTCAGATTTTTGAAATTCCCATCACAGAAGTGGTAAAATTTAGTTTTATGCAAAATTCATTTTTTTTACTAGCACTTAGTGGTTTCACTATTCATCAAAAAATGAAAGTTTCCAGAAAAATACCAAAAATTCGGCCTAAATAATATTTGATATTATGAACTAAAAAATGATGTCTATTTTAGCAAATTCAAAACATATCAGTTGCATTAATTAATTTAAAAATTAATTCCCGTCATCAACACAAATAGCGTGTTCTTAAGAGATAATAACTATCAAAAGATTGACACTTGTTTATGTATGGTTTAAAAGTGAAATTACATCCAATGACAAACATTGTATTAAATTGTCAAAATATATTCTAAATATACTTTAAAACCACTAATATTAATAATTTATCACTATTAATTATTTCGATTAAAAAAATTTGTTTTTAATTAAAATTTAGTAATTTTCACTATTCATCGGAATATGAAGTTTATCCGAAAAGTACCAAAATTTCACCCTAAGCTAATTTCGATATTCCGAATCCAAAAATGAAGTCCATTTTGAAAAAAAAATATTTACAAAATTTCAAATAATCGTTATTACTATTCATAATGGCTAGTTTTAATAATATTTTAATAGCATATCGTTGTTTAGTGAAACTTGGTATTGCGTACAACACACGCTATCGTGGAAGGTCACGCTTGCATGTAATGCAAGACAAGTCAAGGATGCGTGTTGTGCAAGCTCCTTTTGGTGTATCATAAAACACAAGACATTATTGAAATTAAAAAGAATATTTTTTTAAAAAAATCTTTGGATGTTATATATAAGTTGTGTCGGGGAGTAGCTAACTCGTGTATAGGGAAAAGACAAAGTACCTCGTTTATTGCAATTTACTGGTTTTCATTTTTACAGTTGATTTTATTTCACTTTTGGGTGATTCACAAGATTTTTGATATTACTGTTGTTGTTATTATGGTTCTATTTTTGTCACAACCCAATGAGATAAGGGCATGTCATCCCATGCATCATATCTGCACTTGTTAGAAATCACATCACATGAATTCTTGTCATGTCATCTATGATTAATTAGCGATATCATGTTGTAGTGGTAGACATTGTGTAGAATATGCATGATGTTATGACAGATGATTTCATAGAATCCCTTCTGTTTGATAGGGAATTTTTTGGTATATTGCTTTTCTTAGATGGATTCCAAACTTAGGTTCTTGAGGTGTTATGGGACCTCATGGACCATAATTTGTTGGATCATTGCTTGTTTTAATTGTTATAACTTTTATAAGATTCCATACTTTGATTCGCGGGGAGTATGGTCCCCCACAGATCAGAATTTGGCACCTTTTGTGTTCGTTTTAGTGGTTTTCAGGGCTCTGGAATAGTTTCGGAGGCTTACTGTTCGGAAAAAGCCAGAATACATGCTGTGTAGTTTTGACTACATGCCATGTGTTCTTCTTTTTAGGAAGAAACAGTTTTCCAAAATTACAGTCTCTGTACTTATATACACGTCATGTTGTCTCTAAACTGTGTCATAGACCATGTAGGTAGAGGCATGGGATGAGGAAATTCCAATAGGAACACGTCGTGTACTAGTTTAGCACAATGTGTAGTATGAAAAAGTTATCGGTCCATGTCATGAAGAAAACGGGCCGTGCTATCATTTCACATACAGGTCGTGTTCTAATTTTACATGTCGTGTTGTATTCCCTAGGTAACTGGCTGTGTCACAAACAACACGGGTCAGTGTTACCTTTTCTCATACACGCCGTGCCCTCATGGAACACGTTGTGTAGTGTCAGCCGTATAGCCTGCCGTGTAGCTAAAAACATGGGCCTGTGAAGCTTTTTTATGTACATTGTGTGTCCACCTTGAACACGCAGTGTAGTATTGTCTTAAGGGAGCCATGTGGCTAGACCGTTTAGAAGTACTCATGTAGGGAAGAGGATTCAATAACCTGACATGTGTTCGGACAACACTCCGTGTATTTGGGGTGTTACATGACCAACTTAGGCAGGAGTACATGCACATGTGAATAACTTAATGTAGGACACCGTGTAGGAAAAGTACATGCTGGGTAGTCATGTTTTGAAAAACTTGAATTATTTATTTATTCTATTCCCTTATTGTCCTTCCAATTTTCAGTTTTTGATAATCATGAATCTAAGGTGTTTGTTTTACCTTGCAGATTCATGCCACTGGGACGTCCTCTGGTTGACCGCCAGTTTTAGGGCAGTGATCAAATGCCAGATATGGATGATCAGGGACTTCCTGTAGATCCTCTTGTTGTTCCAGCCTTGTCTCTAGAGGTTATACCAATTGCAAACGCCGATGTGCAGTTTAGGGAGGGATTCATGAGGATGATGTTGACCTTCAATGAACACATCCTCCTACCCCGTCAATGGCTAATTTGATGCCAGTTTTCCAGTAGCATCATTCTCCAACCTTCTCAGGGGAAGAAAGACCTCAGGCTGCAGATTCTTGGCTCGAAGCCACACTGATGATATTTAATCATGTCTAGGTACCACTAGTGAGGGGGGTGAAGCTCGCAACATACATACTCTTAGACTCCACCAAGAGGTGGTGGGATGTCATCTCTCAGGCGGGACGCCACCAGAATATAGCTTGGGAGGAGTTTCAACATATCTTCTACGATTACTTCTACCCGGAGATATTAAGGATCGATCGAGCCCTGGATTTCATGATCTTAGAGCAAGGTACACTTTATGTGATGGAGTACTCCTCTAGTTTCATGGAGATACATCATTTCATGCCAATCCCAACAGGTGATGAGTTTTTCCTAGATAAGAGGTTTGAGGACTGTCTTAGGTAGGTGATCTATTCCCAGGTGAACATCTTAAGGATGAATTCAATATCCTCTATCGTCTACCAGGTGCTGATCACAGAGCACAATCTATGGGATTCTGAAGCAGTGAGCCATGGCGGCTCGACATCCAAAGTATGTATTCCTCCAACTGATAGCAGGAAGCGCCGTAGGGGGCTTTCTCGAGGAGATCAGAGTAGGAAGTATTCCCCTTCTGGTATCTGTGTGGCATGATACCAGTGCATGAGGAGTAGGCATATCAGGCCTCATTGCCCAAGACACCCGATGGAGTGCTGATATTACGGTAGTATGGGCCATCTCTAGCATTTCTATCAGTTTTTCCCTCCAGCAGCCGGAGATAGGGGTTCTCCTATGACTCCATGTTTGGGAACATCACCACCAGTTTCTCACCAGTCTGGGAACTGGAGATCTTCCATCCGTTTAGGCCGAGGTGGAGTTCCTTGTTGGGGTGGTCATTCACCGGTTTATCCGGGACAGCAGGGCGGATCCGCTCAGAGTGGTCAGGCAGGGTCAGAGGGTCATGGAGCAAGCCAGACTTTTGCGATGGAGCAAACCCATCAAGGGCAGGATCTCGGACCTTCCACCGTTCGAGGTACGATATTAGTATCCTCAGTTTTATCTACTTTTATTCTCAACACAGAAGATTATCATAGATTTATCTATGTTGCTTTTGTGGAAAGCCTTGATTTCTGCATCTTTTCCTCTATTAATATCTTGACACTAGACAAACTATTGGGGACTAGATCAGTTAGTGTACGTCAGTTCAAGGATATACCTCTTGAGATCACTGGGTGTCAAATTCTATGAGAGCTATATGTCCTAGAGATGACGGGTTATGATGTCATTCTCGAGATGGACTTTTTAGTTCCCTTCCTGGCAATAATCGATTGTTACCGTTGTAGGTTTAGTTTCATATCACTAGAGGGTGGATCATTTTTTCAAAAGGGCGGGTGGGATGTCCAGGTGAGCAAAATGGGTCCAGAGCATCATGGGCTAGGAGGAGTTTGTAGGCCAGGGGTGTCATCCAACCCAGTAATTCTCCTTGGGGTTCGCCTGTCCTGTTTGAAAAGAAGGAAGATGAAACCCTCAGGCTTTGTGTGGATTATTGGAAGATAAACCAGTTCACGGTAAAGAACGGATATCCCTTGCCGAGGATTGATAATATATTTGAGAAGCTTCGAGGATCCTGGGTGTTCTTGAAGACTGACATGAGGTCCGGTTACCATCAGTTGTGCGTCAGACCATATAATATACCTATCACAGCTTTTAGGATCAGGTATGGTCTATACGAGTACATGGTTATTCCGTTCGGTTTCATGAATGTTCCTGTAGTTTTCATTGCACTGATGAACTGCGTGTACCATCCATACATGGATTCATTCATTGTGATTTTCATGGATGACAACTTGGTGTACTCTCACACTATTCATGACCATGCTACCCATCTTGAGATAATTCTGATTACACTGATAGAGAATAAATTATATGGTAAGCCCTCAAAATGCCACTTTTGGATGGATTATATTCACTTCATGGGTCATGTTATCTCAGAGACATGAGTAATAGTAGACCGATAGAAAATGAGGGCATTAGTTTTTTAGGAGTAGCCTAAGAATGTCTTTTAGGAATTGAGTTTCCTGGGGTTGGATGGATACTAAGACGCTTCATACAAGAATGTTCACGCATAATAACACCACTAACAGGCGTGACTATGAAGGGTGTGAAGTTCTTGTTGTCAGATTCTTGTGAGTCAGCCTTTCAAGAGTTGAAGGGGTGGTTGAATTTAGCAACGATACTAGTCTTTCCAGAGCCGGAAAAGTGATATAATGTTTTATGTGATGCTTCAGGTATCGGGCTAGGAGATGTGATGATTTAGGAGATATAATCGTTGCATATGGGTCTCGGCAGTTGAATCCACATGAGAGGAATTACATGACACACGATCTGGATTTGGAAGTTGTTGTTCACGACTTACGATGTTGGTGACATTATATTATAGGAGATCATTTTTTGGTTTTCAGTTACCAAAAAAATCTCAAGTACATATTCACTTAGCGTGATCTGAATCTGATACATTGCAAGTGGTTTGAGTATTTTCAGTCTTTTGACATTGATCTTGCCTATAAACCTGGAAAGGCAACACAGTGGATGACGCGTTGAGTAAGAGGACTTAGATTCAAGCAGTTCAAGAGGCCAGTAGTGAGTGGCAGCTTATTTCTCTATTCTCTAAGATGTATTTGGAGGTGCATGACAGATAGAGGCAGAATTTTATATCATATTTAGGTGTTACCTCTACTCTTCTCAATCAGGTACGGATGATGCAGCTATCAAACTCAGAAGGCATATTCATTCGGGAGAGTGTGCCAGAAGATGAGCCTATTACTAGATAGAAAGTAGGTGAGGATGAGATCTTACATTTCCATAGTTGCGTATGGGTGCCAGTAGAAATACACGAGGAGCTGATGCAGGATTTTCGTTCATCAGTTTTGGCAGTTCATCCTGGCGTCACCAAGCTGAATAATGTTCTTAACCGCCAGTATTTGTGGCTAGGTTTGATGAGGGATGTTTATAGATTTTTCATGAGGTACTCTGCTGGTCAGCATCTGAAAGTGGATAATCGGCCACCAATAAGTCTTTTGCAGCAGTTACCCATTCCAGAGTGTAAGTGGAACGATGTCGCGATGGACTTTATGACCAGTTTTCCGAGGTCGCCATGAGGGAATGATGTTGTTTGGGTTGGCATCAACATGATTATGAAGGTTTCTCACTTCTTTCTGATCATGGATACCTTCAGTGTAGATGATATGGGACGGTTCTACATCCGAGATATTGTGAGTCTACATGGAGTTCCACACTCAATTGTTTCAAACAGGTATGCACGTTTTACTTCTCAGGTCTGGAAGGTGCTTTAGAAGGCTTTGGGTACACAGGTAACTTTGAGTACAACATACCTCCCCAGATAGATGGCATGTCTGAGCATACGATTCAGGTTCTTGAGGATATGCTCTAAGCTTGCATTCTGGAATTTGGAGGTTCATGGGAGAAGAAAATATCTCTTGTGGATTTTGCTTACAAATATAGCTTTCAAGCCACTATTCAGATGGCACCTTATGAGGCTTTGTATGGTAGGACATGCCGCTCACCCTTTTGTTGGCTGGAGGTAGGAGAGGCATCTTTTTTGGGACCTCCACTTGTCCAAGAGACTACAGAGGATATATAGTTGATTCAGAAGAAGATTGCTACTACACAGTCTCGGTAGATGTCTTTTGCTGATCAGTGGAGATGACCTCTGGAGTTCGTGGCTAGGGATCGTGTTTTCCTGCGTGACACACCGAGGATGGGGCACAAGTTGATTAGGAGACATGGTAAGCTTTCACCGAGGTATGTCGGGCCATTTGAGGTGTTGGAGAGAGTTGGACTGGTTGTCTATCGATTGCAGTTACCTCCAAGGTACCAGGCTATGCATGACATCTTCAACATTTCTCATCTCCAACATTACTTTTCAGACCCGTCTCATGTCATTCAACTTGAGGATGTTGAGATCGAGGTGGATGTGTCTTTTAAGAAGAATGGTAGCAGATTTTCATTCATAGTACAAAGGTTCTTTGTGGCTGGTCGGTTCCTCTGGTACGAGTGCTATGGAATAACGAGCGGGTACATGATGAGACTTGGGAGTGGGAGGCCGATGTACGAGCATAGTGGCAAGAGCTGTTCGGGGTTTCTTCTTCTACACCGTGCAGGGGAAATTTTGGGACGAATTTATTTATGGGGAGAATTTTGTAAAAACCCGGATTTTCTTTTAGGAATGTTTTTCCTTTTCTTGTCGTTTTGTGAAAAAGAGTGAAATCTGGAAATTTTGAAGTACACGTCATGTACTTTATATGTACATGCTGTGTACTGCGATACCGCTGGAGGACGTGTGATGGACATGTCTTGGCCACACACATGGTTAAGTAGGGGTGACATTGGGGCTACCTAATGGAGTGTAAATAAATATAAAGTACATGACATGTACTCTAAATATGCACGCCGTGTACTTTGGGTTTTTTTCATTAATTGCATCGGGGTCGCATCTAACCCCCGGAAGCGTCATCTTCTAGGTTCCATTCATCTGGGAGAAACCATACGGCGCCAAAACTTCTATGAGCCCCCGAGCCTCCATCTATTCTATGAATTGACTATCGTCGATTGTGTTAGATTTGATGTGGTAATCTCTTCCATCTTCATGAGATTAATTCCATGATTTCCCCTATTTCTCATGTTATCATGGGTTGAATGCTTTATTCATTTTCATAGATCTATGAAATTTTAAGGCGATTCAAGCCTTTTGGTTCAGGTATACCAATCTCTTAACGCCATGGTAGGTGGTTTGTGCCTTTCCATTGAAAGACATAGAATATTATGTGTAAATTCTACCAATACCCTTGAATGGGGTATTTTGGGTTTACCGTTTCACCCGTGTTGTATGGATTACATGCTAGTATACCTGTGTAGAGGATTTTTTAATGTGAATACTGTTTAACCACTAAGCTTTGGAGGTTCTGCGCACACACGTTCTATTTATGATAGTTTGGTCTTGTTTTTCCTTGTCTGCTTTTTCTGTTTCCATGCCTGTTGTAGTAAGATGAAGAAATGTTTTCTAACATTCTTCAAATACTGTAGAACTATTTATCCCAGTATTTTTGTATGTATAACTTGGTCATATTTTATTTCTATGTCATTATCCTACACAGGGTTGTGAGAACCGGGTGTAGTAGACTATAAGAGGATAGACCGTGTGAGATTCCTCAGAGAGTATTTGAGCATTATGATATATGGAGATTGATCGAGTGAGCATCCTTAGAAGGCTTAGGATTATATTAGGGTCTAAGGGATAGACCATGAGAGATTCCTCTGAGAGTCCTTGACTATTTTAGATTATACAGGGATAGACCGTGTGAGCTTCTTCGGAGAGTCTTTGTTTTGTTTGTCTGAATCACAAGATTACCATAGGATATATGAGGGATTTATTGTGTGAGATTCCTCAGAGTGTCTATGAATGACCTGGTCTATAAGGGTAATTGATCGAGTGCACTTCCTCAGATATTCCTTGACCTTGGGATATAAGGGGAATTGACTATGTGAGCTTCCTCAGAGAGTTCGTTACTACCCTAGACTATAAGGGGAGTGGAATGTGTGTCCCTCCTCAGATAGTTTATATAATTTCATATGAAAAAACAAGATGGGTTAGGCTGATTGCACTTCCCAGAGGGATATTTTTACTTACTAGGTAGGACCAGAGGGCAAGGTTGTGCATACTTCCCAGATGTTTACCTGTTATTATTTTATGCTTGTTAACTATTGCTTGAATTTGGAACTTTGGATTTGATTATTGTCCAGCATGTTCCTATTTACTGTTTTCTACACTTTTACCTGACATATATTCACTTACTGTTAGGAACAGATATTCGGGTTGTTTCCTACTACTATTTAGTCTCACACCCTGTTTGGGTCATGCTTTTGGGGCTAAACAGACTATATTGTTATAGTTCTAGTAAAGGGAAAGCACCATTCGACTTCATGTACATGACTTGACGTGGAGCTGGAGAGCATGAGACCAAGCTTAGGCTTGCGATGCTGAGGAGCTATTTATCTTTCTATTATTCCTATTTTTAGTACTATTTGTATTTCCATCATTTTGACTTGTTTGGCTATTTTCATAGACATATGTATCATTCATCACATATATATATATATATATTTATGTGTGCTCATACTATTTATCATATTTAGACTTCCACTGTTCACGTGTGTATTCATTGTCTTCTGGTTCCACTATTATTTATTGGTTTTGTCTTCCGTTGTGTACTCTACCAATGAGGGAATAGTTTCCCCACTATCACACCCAAGGCCCTCGCTGCTAGTTTCCAGCCTCTGGCATTCAGTGAAATGTGCTTGAGGCCATGTGAAAAACTGGGTATGGGGCACCTCTGGGTGGCTTCTAGAATTGGGACGTTACATTATTTAAGAAAAATACACAGAAGAAATTCATCTATGAAATTAATATATAAACATGAGAACATAGTGATTATGATGGATGAAATGGTTCTAACTAAAATGGATGGATAATAATTATCTAAATATATAAAGATCTATGTATAAAATTTATAATTTATCAAATGATGATACATTTTTACTCAATGATGTTGATCAAACCACCTATGAGAAAAATATAATATTTATTTATTAAAAAATTTGGATTTAGTCATTAAATTATGATATATAATTCAAGGAACTGATTTTTTTTACATTCATTAATTTGAACGAAATTTCAAGTCATAATTGGTTAAAATGGTCTTTTGAATGAAAATTCTGTTTTGTATAACACTATCATTTACTAAATAATTCTTGATCAAAAAATCCCTCTAAAAAATACTATGACCCAGGAGAAACTTTCTTAACTATTTTAATGACTAAATCCATCATTATCATTACATAATTATTTCATTCTATAATTATTAAAATTTTAAAGAAATTATTAATGAAAATATGATTGAGAATATGAGAATGAAATAATCAATGGATTTTATTGATACAAATAATTGAAGAATCAATGGTGAATTTGATCAACTACTTCATAAATTGTGGATGCGTTACGCATATGATATATAAAATTTTATTAGATTATTGATGTGGATCAAGAGTGTATTGAGGCATATATTAATAATATTTTAAAATGATAATGGGTGATGTGATTCTTTCTAATTCTTAATCCAATTATATCACTTGATATATATTTATTATACATCATTAAATCTTCATAGATACTAAAATATAACAGTTGAGAGGTATATAATTCACATGCAGTGGTTGAATCGATTGTCCCATGTCTAAACCAAGGACCAAATACTTACTCTCTTTCTCTACACTGATCTCTATCTACCAAGTGTGTTTGAATAATACGACATGTGGTTATCCTTAGTGAACATTACATTATAATTATTTATATCTACATGGATATAGCTAATTAGATAATTTTGATTGTGGAAATTGATGGATTCATTAATCTAATATTAAATAGAATAAATTTTTCTCAATATTTATTAACCATTCGGGGGAATTGGATATCTACCATGCTTCTTGATTCTATAAATCTTATTGAAAATGAAGAAAATTATATATCAAATTTGAATTCATACTAGATATCATTAAAATTTAGAAAGAAATTAAAAAAAATATATAGTATTATGATATTTGATAATGTATTCCATGATAATGTATCCTAATATGATTTAGGATATCATAATATATTATATAATAAAATTCCAATAGTTTTAAAAAATCATTGTCTACAATATAGTGACTCCTTGTAACACCCCGCCCCAACCTCATTGGCTTGAGCAGGTGGTGAGGGATACTTGGCCTTATGCGACTTTGCCATGATGCCAAAGGCTGACAATAAATGTCGAGGGCTTCTAGATCAAGTTGGGGAATGATTTTAACTTATGAAAAAACCAACCAAACCATCCAAAAACAACCACTATATCATTCAAGTCAATCTAGTTACCCAACCATGAATTCCCAAAAAAATCCAATTTGTTCCACAACACAACTGAAAACCAATACAACCAGACATGTCCACACAACATCAGAGTACAAGAGGAGAACTAAACATCAACCACTACGAGCCATGGCACCACCATATCTCCACACCAAGCTCCAAGCTCCACGCCCCACCAAGACATCGCAATACACCACTAAAGGAGGTAGATGCCTTACCTTTGCCCATGTCAGGGTACACGTCATCTGCAAAGACACCACAGTTCCAAAGAAAGGGGGTGAGTACTAAAACATAGTATGAGTTCCCCAAATGACTTCCCTATACACACCACTAGGATAAAACTGCTATCACCTTTATATAAAACAGTTTATATAAAATAAATCACAAGTGAAACCATTTTCATAAGCCAAAAATTCCCTTACCAGGCCATCACACCCAAACCAAGAAACCATGGGAAAGCCAACGAAACATGCCACAATCCATCTCATCATTTTCAAGTTATCACAACAACTTCCATCTTGCAAAGAAATGCACAAAAAACAACCAAACAACTAAACAACCAAATAACCAAATGGTGGAGCTTCTGTCCAACCCGTTTACCAATTCAAAACTAGTTGATCTTCCATCCACATATCCTTTGATGGTGGACCTTCTGTCCACTATCCATCCCCTTTTTATAGTGGTAATTCTCACCACTTCCACATAACATTCTAAACAAACCAAACAAAGCATATAAAGCACTATGGTCACAACATTATGCAATCAACCAAGTTCCATTGCATGTAAATCCATTTCAATAAATCATCCACTTATTGAAAACCATTTTCCATGCCAAACAACATATCAATAAAACAACCCTTTAATTTATAACCCATTACATCAATCATTTTCCGAAATTGATCTCAGCAACCCATTTTAAATTCTCCATTTTAAAATTCACAAGAAAAGAATTTCACCATAAAACACCCTTTTCCAAAAAAACCAAAAACCTCAACCAAGGGATTTACATACAATTTATCATACCAATTCACAATTAATTCAAAGCACAACAAATAAATTTTAACCAAAACCATTAGCTCTATCCATGTGGAGTCGAGAGAGAAGCCACCTACCTTTAGGGTTCTCGAGAAATCGACCCACGAACAATCACAACTCAAATCCAGGGAACACACCACCGAAACCTCTCTAGATCTCATTCCCTAACATCCACTAGCCTTAATATTAACATCCAAGGCAAGACCAACCCTAGATCTACACACAACATGTGTAGATCTAGAAAACCATGAAAAAGAGGGATGTTGATCTTGAGGAAAACTCAATGAAACCAAGAGGAGAGACTTACATGGGAGAAAACACATTGAATCTCCCTTGAAACCCCTTCTAATAGCTTCCAAAACATGTGGGAGAGCCCCAAAAACCCTTGAGAACCGAAAAACCTGATTGATGCTCGAGTGGGTGAAGATTTAGATTTAAATGAGGCAATCTCGAGTGAGCCTGTAACTTATAACCCTAACTTTGCGTGGACATACGGTTAGCTCAGACGGTTTGGAAAACCGTGCGCTAACCGTGAGAACACCACTACCTAGAGAGATAGTGTAAATACCCAAATATTGACGTACATAGACATTACATTACTTTTGCGGAATACTTAATACATAACAAAAACAGACACCAAAGGACCGTAATAGTTTAGTTTCTTTGGAAACTCGGAACATAGTCTTCAAATCAGGGTGAAAGATCTTCAACATCTCCCATAATGATCTTCCCCTTTTTTTCTTACCTAAAACCATTCTTTATATACTGGGGAAAAGAAAACATATTAAGGGTGATCTCCAATTCTCAGTAAAGGTAAACATAGATAACATAAAACAATCCATAAACATTTGAATGTAAAAACATGAGCATTAAATCTAAACAAAAATATCTTGAGCAATGACATAAAACATTGCAGTACATAAGGCATTGATTATAATAGAACCTCAATAATGATAAAATAGAATAGGAATAAAACTTTTAATTTTGTAAAAATATTAAGAACATGATATGATTTCCATTGTAGCCATGGCATTGCTGCCAAAACCATCTTAGTGGACAAAG
Source organism: Viscum album (assembly GCA_963277665.1). Lineage (NCBI taxonomy): Eukaryota > Viridiplantae > Streptophyta > Magnoliopsida > Santalales > Viscaceae > Viscum > Viscum album. The sequence continues at coordinate 824,257,141 of OY728151.1, forward strand.
TTTCTTACTGAACCAGGTTTACTTGTCATTCCAGCCCTGTATTACTGAACAAGATTTACTTTCCGTTTCATCCATGTCTATATCATGAGATATAAATCTTTACCCAATGCGTTGGAGGTAGATATTGGTCCCACCCATATAATAATGAAATTATTCTTTCGTGTGCCACAAAATAAACATATATCATTCATAATAACCAAACGAATAAAATGGGTTTCATAAACATCATTCCATCATAACATAATCCATATAAAACAAATGGATATTATTTCATCCTAAGATTAATGAAATCATGTAAATCATATAGACATTATACTTGAAATATACACATATGAAATAATGTCATCTTATATGGAAAATGGTTTTGATAAAGCACCTGAAATGAATTCTTGAGGAAAATATCCTTTCTTCATGAAAATAATTTTATTTTCATAAAATGCCATTAAATTTTAAAAGAAAATTATTTTGTTGAAAATAGTCATTAAATATTATATAGTACGCTTAATAAAAATAAGGCATTATGAAACCGTAAAAATCCATTCATGTTGTATAAGTTAAAAAAACATTCATCTCGTACTTTTGCCGGAAAAGTCAAAAAGTACCTCGTATGATAAACAAAAAAAGATTTCTTATGTACCATATCGTAAAAGTAAAAATGGGTAAAAAGGAAATTAAACATACATTCAAACATTTTTATAAAACTTGGACATGGATGAAAAATATAACCCATGTAAATACTTACGTATAAGAAATCTCGGATAGAAAACCATTGAGATTGCAACATTATCCCTTACCTTAGGTCTGATATGGTTCGTACATATCTGAACCTCATATATAATGATTTAAATAATGTCATTGAATTATTATATAACCATATTAATTGTTATGATATCATATATGGTTCACTTATGACTTTATATTACCCGTTCTTTTGTAAATTCCATGTTAATGAGCGTTTTGGGTAAAATCGTTTCATTTGTCGTCTGTGATTTGACTTGTAATTATTCATATTATTACATAGATCATGATTACATAATTTCATAATATAACAAAAGATTTAAATATAATATATATTCAGAATATACATATATATAATAGATCTATAAATGGAATTAAATACACCATTCATGGAGATGGTAGGCCATACGTACGAATGAACGCTGTGTTCGATTCCTTACTAAATTGAATGGAATTAAGTAGATGTAATACATATATATATATAAATAAATCCAGTAGAATTATTAGGTCATATATTTCAATATTACTTATTATATATACTTTATAATCATTCTTGAATTGTTAACATGGAAAATGATTCTCATTGCGTCGTGGAGATGGTAATCCGTACGTACGCACGAGCGACGATATCGTTCCAATATTTATTGAATGAAATTGTAGTGAATGATATAATATCTTATAATGATGTTATAATAATAATATTTTTTTATTATTTACACCATTATACCCATGTAAGTAAGGTGGTGGTGGAAAAACAGATTACACCACGGAGTGCAGACGGTATTTTTTACGTACGCACGCACGGTGATTTCAGTTTCCTTAGCACAGACAGAAGGTGAAATGGGGTTGTTTAATATTTATAATAACATGTCATTATATGAGTGACACTGATGCTATTAATTCATAATTAAACAACTGAATAAGAATAATTATAAGAAGATATAAATTTGAAAGATTCGGTAACGAATATTACCTCTTCTTCGACACACCTCTTTGAAACCTCCACCTAGGGTAATAAAATTGGTTTTTGAAGAAGACAAAGACCTCTATAATGTTTCTAATGAGGTTTAAAAGGGAAATGGGCAGGGTTTGGAAAAGATTTAAGGCTTCAAATTGTGTAAAGAGGAGAGGGAGGAGGTTCCCTTTTATAAGGGAGGAGAGGGGCATCTTTGGAATCCTCAAAAATATTAGTTTAATATAAATTCAAACACCACATAAAAACCTAAAAAAATCACTCAATTCTAAGATGAGATGATATAGGTATGTAATATCATCAACCAATTATATTTAGACATTTTTGGATCTTATTTTAAACCTTATCATTTTAATTTATCCTTTTTAATCTATTTAATTTTATTTGTGGTAATAAAATTCTAATTTTTAAATGGTTATAAATAATCACTTATATGTTGTTAATTCTCCATAATTGAGTACTTTATGAAATTTTAGACTATATTAATTTTATTTTATATTTTTTAAATATTTATTTGATTTTTAATCAATTTTATAATATGTAATTTTTATAAAATAACAATAGTATCAATTTTGACACTATTCATTTGTTTGAATTTAAATAAAATATATACATAATATATGATCTAAATAAAAGATTTAATAGATTAATAACATGTCATATGTATCTATAAAATTAGTTTATCACATTAAATATATCATATAATATTTATTTTAATACTTTTAAAATCATTTATTTGATATTTCAATCAATAAAATAATTTCAACATCACTATTGTGTCATAATAAATGATAATTATATAATCCCTAAAAAATATAAATAAATTCATATGAGGTAGATAATTTTATTATATTTCTAGGGACTATTTATATATGAAGTTTTATGATGTTTATCACTAAATTAAAATTATTACACTTATATTATTTAAGAGAGTTACATGTTGTCACTTTATTTGGTTTTAGTAAAAATTATATTATTTCATGGTCAAAAGAATATGAAATGAATATAGTCCAAAAATTAGGTGATATGGTTAGAATTTTAATCATCCAATAAGATTTTGACAAGTTTTAGGGTAATTTTATAATCTTATTTTTACCCTTAATTACCAGATTTACCTTTAACTGTAGTACTAAACATTACCGTAGTGATTATTCATAATATGAAAAAAAACTAAAAGTAACCTATTAACATAATTTGGAGACAATGAATTCAAATATGGAATCCATTTTTCAAAATAAAAAACACATAAGTTGCAGTAATTAATTTAAAAATAATCCTGTTGTTAAGAAAATGGATTTTAAAAGTTAAAACATTGCAAAAGATTCAAATGATTTTACCTATTATTAAATGAAAAATCAATGATAATGACATAAATTATATTAAATGGTATAAATATATTATATTTATACTTTAAAATCATTCAATATTGTAATTTAACTATATAAATTATTACGATGAAAAAAGTTGTTTTTAATTAAAATATAGCGTCTTTTTACTATTCATTAAGATATGATAGTTATCAAAATAATATGAAAATTTTATACAAAGTAAATTTGTATATCCTGATTCCAAAGAAGAATTTTATTTTTTCAAATTAAACTTATAAACATGTTAAAAACTAGATTCCATGTGGGTGCGCCATCAAAAGGAGGTAAAACTACATATTTTGAAAAATAATTATTTTACCCGAAAAATTTATTTTGTTCACATACCATTTTATATAAAATGTGTAAGATGAAATAATAATGTTATAACAATCCATATGTAGTTAATACTATTCATAATGGCTTTTTCATAATAATATTATAACTATATATCATTGTTTAGTGAAACTCGGTGTTGCGTACTACACACGCTATTGAGGAAGGTCGTGATTGCGTGTAACGCCAGCCAAGTCAGGGTTGCATGTAGTGAAAGACACCTTTGTTATTGTGTATAACAGAATCCAACCATATTTCATTTCTAAATTTAATATATATATATATATATATACACTCAATGTTGCGTAGAATAACTACTATCAAATGAACTTGAAATTGTGTGTAATACAATCCAAGAATAGTGTTGAGTATAATGCAAGATAATATGGTGTTGTTTATAGCGCAAGATAATATTGGTGTATCATACAATAGACTATTAAAAAAATTATATCTCATAAAATCTCAGGGTGTTACATTCTACCCCCTCTTAAAATGAATTTCACCTTCAAAATTCGTCGGGGTTATAATTGGATTATTAAATGAGAGTTTCTGTCATAGAAACCCACATCGTAAAAAGGAATAGTAAAACTTCATTTTAGGAAGGAACATTAGAAACATAATGGATACCCAAAGTAACTCATCACTGGGTTTCCACATAGGAGAACATAGGTGAAAATATGGATATGGAGGAGAAATCTAACCATCATGTTCTGATGGAGAGTGGTAGAGAACATGGCTATGAAAAATCCATTAATCACAAAGCCATTAATTTGTGATGATTTAAGGTACCATCTGATTCATCTGATATAAGGGCACTAGGAAAATTTTTTGGTTTTCAAGATCATTTCCCTAAAGTTGAAGGATTTCAATTATAAGAAATACTTACTTTATTTCGGTATAATATCATCGTTGTTTGTTCCTTGAACTATTTCAACTTCATCTCTTAAAGAAATGATGTTGAATTTGACTTCTATGAAGAGCTAGTAGATCATGCGATAGAATGATAGGTCATTCCATCTATCTCAAACAAAAGGATATCAAAAGTTATTAAATATACATAATTTTATCTATGGGGAGGTTAATCGTATATGATTTCAAAAAATAGAATTATACTTCTTCTATTATAACGCTTAATAAAATAAAACTTGTTTCTATTAACCAGGGAATTCATGTTGGCCAGCAGTAGGTGATAAAGGCCTTTAGCACTTCGGTTGTGGGTTCAATTCCTGCAACCTTGTCTGACGCGATGGGTTGTCGCCCGTCCTGCAGGTTTTCCTTTTTCTAAAACTATAATATTATAACATTCCAGAAATAATATCAAAACAATTTCTATCCTTAAACAAAACTATCTTATATACAACATAATCTATTCCAATCATTAGGCTTATACATATGTCCAATCTCATAGTATAGAGAATACGATTACTAGAAATGTCATCTACCGATCATGTGAGTACCATCATTTATCCCCCATATATCATAAGATATATCTTGTTGGTCACATTACAAACATGTGAATACCTTAATCATGTATTATTTTGAAACATAAATTACCATAGAACATCCGTGATAACATGAGTGCTACCAAAAGTTAATTCTTTCTACATACCAAAATCCCAAAAATTCTATAAACTCAAACCATGATATCACTTAGTCCATATATCAATCATGATCTCATGAAGACTATGAAAAAATTTATTTTCTCCTTATCCCTTTATTATGCACATATCATCTGCTTTCCAAATTATTTGAATCAATTTTCATGGTTACCGGTACCATATAATTATTTAAAACCATAATAAACCAATACAAAGATATTCCAACATTCCACAGTACTATAAATTAGATCCCACAACATTATTTTGGAATCTCCTTACATAAACACATAATCATTCCACTACATCATTTTCATACTCAACATTGCCAATAGTGATCACATGTGACTTCCCTTTATCCTTTTCCTTATCTGGATTCTCACGTTGATCATCATTAACCCTTGGATTAGGGAATTGGTTAGAATAATGCCCCATTTCCTTGCACTTGAAGCATTGAAGTGTTGGTGGGGTTTTCTCTGCAGTCTATTATTTATTCATATCATTAGAAACCCTTTTTCCATTACCTAAACACTCCACTACTCGATGACCTTTTTTTTCACAATTGAAACATTTTTTAATATCTTTTAGACAATATCCACCATGCTTCTTTCCACACATGGAGCATAAAGTAACATCCATCTTCTTTTCATCATTGTTCTGATATTTTTCCATGAACTCCATCTTTCTTTTTTTGTCAAAACCATGAGATGGATATATAACACCAATATACTGTTCTACCTTGATAGCACAACACACAATTTCTTCATAGTTACTGAAGTCTCTTATATCGAATTCCCTTTGAAGACTTGGTTTTAATCCACTGATGAATCGATCAAATTTACTTTCAGGTTGAATGATAAATCCAGATGCATACCTCGAAATCCTTGTAAAATTCGACTTGTATATACCAACATATTCAGCATCCTTTTACTTAAGTTCGAGAAACTCCTTCTCCATCTTTTTTTGAAGAATACGAGGGAATTACTTATTGAACAATAAGTTCATGAACTCGTCCCATTCCATGGACTCAATTTCATCTCTTTACCTCGTATTCTTGATAAGATACCACCATTGATCAGCATCACCTTCCAAATGATATAATACTAAGATGAATCTATCATGCTCAGAACATTTTAGAACAGGAAATATCTTTTTAGTGGTACTTATCCATTGTTCAACCACTAATGGACCAGGAGACACGCTGAATGAAGGTGGACGCTGCCTCATGAAGTATTCAATAGAATGTTTCTCCTTTCTCCGCTCATTTGGAAGTCTAGAATAATTCATAGCTTGTGTAAGTATAGAAATAATATTTTGCACTCAATATACCATAACATTGGTTTGATCATGAGGAAAATCATTGCATCACCCATTACATTGATCAACACGGTTCCTTGGGGTTCCATCCATCGTCTAAAACCCAAAAAGAATAGATTGAGGTAAACATCATGGATGGGAAAACAACATAATAAATGGGGAGTATCTTCCATATCGAACATCCTAGGTTTAATTATAATATCTTTACCATAATTCTAGGACTATAAACTATACATATACTTAACCTTAGGGACATCCCTAGACATACCTTAGAAATATCTCTAGGGATCTCAATAATGTTCTCGCATCCGAGTTCCCAAAGGTGGACTAAACCATTCCTCTTATACCAACTGTAAATACCCAAAGCATGACGTACATATAAATTACATTACTTTTGAGGAATACTAAATACATAAAAAAACAGACACCAAAGGACCGTAATAGTATAGTGTCTTTGGAAACTCGGAACATAGTCTTTTAATCATGGTGAATGATCTTCAACATCTCCCATAAAGATCTTCCCCTTTTTTCTTACCTAAAACAATTATTTATATCCTGGGGAAATGAAAACATATTAAGGGTGAGCTAAAATTCTTAGTACGGGTAATCATAGAGAACATAAAACAATCCAGAAACATTTGAATGTAAAAACATTATCATTAAATCTAAACATCAAAATCCTGAGAAATGACATAAAACATTTCAGTACAGAAGGCATAGATCATAAAAGAACCTTAATCATGATAAAATAGCATAGGAATAAAACTTTTAATTGTGTAAAAACATTAAGCACATGATATTAATTCCATAGTAGCCAAGGCATTGCTGCCAAGACCATCTTAGTGGACAAATCCCATTACTGAATCAGGTTTACTTGTCGTTCCAAACTTGTATTATTGAACCGAATTTACATGTCGTTTCACCCATGTTTATGTCATTATATATTAATCTTTACCCAATACATTTGAGGGAGATATAGGTCTCACCCATCTATTAATGAAATCATTCTTTTGTGTGCCACAAAATAAACATACATCATTCATAATAACCCAATGAATAAAATGGGTTTCATAAAAATTATTCCATCATAACGTAATCCATATAAAACAAATGGATATCATTTCATCATAAGAGATGTAAAATCATGTAAATCATAGAGACATTATACGTGAAATATAAACATATGAAATAATGTCATATTAGATGGAAAATGGTTTTGAGAAAGCACTAGAAATGAATTTTTGAGTAAAATATCCATTTTTATTGAAAATAATATTCTTTTCACAAAATTCCATTAAATTTTAAAAGAAAAGTATTTTTTTGAAAATAGTCTTGATATCTTGTAGAGTAAGCTTCAGGAAAATAATGTGTTATGAAACTGTAAAAATCCGTTCATGCCTTATATGTTACAAAAACATTTTTCTCGTACTTTTGTCGGAAAAGTAAAAAAGTACCTCGTATGGTAATAAAAATAAATATTCCTTATGTACCATGTAGTAAAAGTCAAAAATGGTTAAAAAGGACTTTAAAAATACATTAAAACATTTTTGTAAAACCTGTACATGGATGATAAATATAACCCAAGTAAATACTTACGTATAAGAAATATCGGATATATAACAATTGAGATTGCAACATTATCCCTTACCATAGGTCCGACATGTTTCATACGTATCCTAACCTCCTGTATAATGATTTAAATAATGTCATTTACTTATTATAGAATCATATTCGTTGTTATGATATCATATATGGTTCACTTATGACTTTATATTACCCGTTCTTTTGTAAATTCCATGTTAAAGAGCGTTTTGGGTAAAATCCTTTCATTTGTTGTCCGTGTTTTGACTTGTAATTATTCATATGATTACTAAGATCATGATTACTTAATTCCATAATATAATACAAGAATTATATATAATATATATTCAGAATATACATATATATAATAGATCGATAAATGGAAAGAAATATGCCGTTCATGGAGACGGTAGATCGTACATACGCATGAACGGTGTTTTCGTTTCTTTATTGAATTGAATGGAATTAAGTAGATGAAACACACATATATATACATAAATCTAGTTGCATTATTATTTCATATATTTAATGATTACTTATTATATATACTTTATAATCATTCGTGAATTGTTAACATGGAAATTGAATCTCATCACGTCGTGGAGACTGTAATCCGTACGTAGGGACGAGCGATGATATCGTTCCCATATTTATTGAATGGAATTTGAGTGAATGATATAATATCCTAGAATTATGTTATAATAATCATATTTAGTTATTCTTTACACCATTATACCCATCTATGTATGTGGTTGGTGGAAAAAACAGATTACACCACGGCATGGAGACGGTATTTCGTACATACGCACGCGCGGTGATTTCATTTTACTTAGGATGGATAGAAGGTGAAATGGTGTTGTTTAATATTTATAATAACATATATGTATATTAGTGATACTTATGTTATTAATTAATAATTAAACAACTAAATAAGAATAAGTATAAGAAGAAATAAATTTGAAAGAATCGGTAACGGATATTACCTCTTCTTTGACACACCTCTTTGAAACCTCCTCATAGGGTAATTAAATTGGTCATTGAAGAAGACCAAGACCCCTAGTATGTTTCTAAGGAGGATGAAAAGGGAAATGGGCAGGTTTTGGATGATCTTTAATGCTCTAATGTGTGTAAAGTTGAGAGGGAGGAGGTTCCCTTTTATAAGGGAGGAGAGGGGCACCTTTGAAATCCTCAAAAATATTAGTTTAATATAAATTAAAAACCCAAATAAAAACCACCAAAAATGACTCAATTCGAATATTAGATGATATAGGGTTATAATCTCATCAACCAATAAAATTTATTCATGTTTTAATCTTAATTTAAATCTTATCATTTTGATTTATCCTTATTTAATCTACTTAATTTTTTTTGTGGTAATAAAATTCTATATTTTAAATGCCTATAAATAATCAATTATATGTTTTTAATTTTCCATAATTGGATACTTTATGACATTTTAGACTATATAAATTTTTTAATTTATAATTTTTAAGTATTTATTTGATTTTTAAACAATTTTATAATATGTAATTTTTATAAAATAACAATATTGTCAATTTTGACACTATTCATTTGTTTGAATTTAAATAAAATATATACAGAATATATGTTCAAAATAAAAGATTTAATAGATTAATAACATGTCATATTTATCTAGAAAATTAGTGGAGCACATTAAATAGTTCATATAATATTTATTTTAATTATTTTAAAATCATTTATTTGATATTTCAATCAATAAAATAATTTCAACATCACTATTGTGTCATAATTAATGATAATTATATAATCCCTAAAAATTATAAATAATTTCATATGATGTCATTAATTTTATTATAATTCTAGGGACTATTTATATCTGAGGTATTATGGTGTTTATCAATAAATTAAAATTATTACACTTATAAGATTTAAGAGAGTGACATGTAGTCACTTTCATTGGTTTTAATAATAATTATATTATTTAATGGTCAAAAGTCCATGAAATGAATCTATTCCGACCCTTTGGTGATATCATTCAACTTTTATTCATCAAATAAGATTTTGTAAAGTGTTAGGGTAATTTTATAATATTATTTTTATCCTTAATTACCAGATTTACCTTTAACTGTATTAAATAAAAATTACCGTTGTTATATTCATAATATCAAAAAAACAAGTAACATATTAACATAATTTGGACCCAAGGAATTCAAATATGGAATCCATTTTTAAAAATTACAAACACAGAAGTTGGAGTAATTAATTTGAAATTAATCCTGTTGTAAAGAAAACATGTTTAAAAAGTTAAAACATTGCAAAAGATTGAAATGATTTTACCTATGAATTCAATGTAAAATCAATGCTATTGACATAAATTATATTAAATGGTAGAAATATATTCTATTTATACTTTAAAATAATTCAATATTATAATGTAACCTTATAAATTATTACGATGAAAAAAACTGTTTTTAATTAAAATATAGCATGTTTTATCTATTCATTAAAATATGAGAGTTATCAGAATAAAATGAAAATATTATACAAAGTAAATTTTTATATCCTGATTCCAATGAAGAATTTTATTTTCGTAAAATTAACTTATAAACATGTAAAAAACTAGATTTAATGTGGTTTCTTCATCAAAAGGCGACAAAACTGCATTTTTTGTAAAATTTTTATTTTACTTGAAAAAATTATTTTGTTCAATACCATGTTTGTGAAAATGTGTAAGATGAAATAATAATGTTATAACATTCAAAATGTAGTTAATACTATTCATAACAGATAGTTCATTGTAAAGACCCATAAAATTCAAGGAAAAGTTTTTCTTAATTTTCTTTGAGATTTTACAAGAACGCAGTTTCAGACGGCACTTGATTCCGAGGCCCGGTGTGCCCGAAATTTCAATCCAAAGTTTAGCTCGGGTAAGTTCGGTGAACGAACGAGTGAGAATTCTTTTTTTTTGAACCGGTGCTCGGAATCGAATTCTGTGGGCACCGATGGAACAGCAGCACATGTAATTGCTTAGGAACACCTGTTCCGGAGTTGCGTTTTCACGAGAGTTGATGATAAAAGTTGTGGAAGTTTAATTTATAATTATTCTACAATTTTTATTTTACTCTAAGTGATTAATCCTTTGGATGGAAGTTGGGTAACTACCCAACCTCCCTTAGGAGGTTATGAGGGTGGTGGTGCCCACATGAACCCCACCCCTTCATATCCTCTAAACCCCCTCAACTCCCATTTAAATTTTGATAACATAAGATTATTAACTTGTGGATTTAATGTGGTGAGTTAAATGTAAGTTTTTGAAATTCAAACTCTTGATTTTCAAAAGCCGTGTTGTGTTAATAAAATAAGATGAGAACTTATTTCATTTGGGTTGGTGTTTAGTTGTTTGAGAGCTTTTGTAGAAAAAGCTAAGGAAGTCTTGAGTTCTTCATTCCCTTTGATGAAGAACGCGAACAACGAACGATCTCCGACGTGGAGCGCCGAGCCCTAGGAGACCGTCTTCCGCGACACCGACCCGCGATGTGACGTCTTCTTCCATGAAGTTCTTCTTCTGCGACGTCTCTTCCGTGAAGGATTTCCCCGACGAAATCTCCGCCAAAGTCTTCGAATCATCGCTTCGTGACGCCAACATTCGTCATCTCTTTTATCAAGTTAGGGGATTTATTTTATTTAATTATTTCTGTTCACGATTCTAGTTTGTCGTTCTTCATGGATATATGACTAAATGTTATCATTTAACGAGAGGGGGTCAGACCGCACAAACACGGCCGACCCTCCCTTTTATCCCTGTTTGATACATTGTGGTTTGGACGGAATGGCGTGGTGTCGTCGCACCACGCGGGAATCGCACGACAAGTAATTTGCGGCGTCGTCGCGCCGCACCGTGATGTTGAAAAAGGAAGAGACGTCGTCATTCCGCGTCAAAGAAAACCGAAGACATTGTGGCCGGATCAGGGCCGCGGAGGAGGGGCGCAGTGTCGTCGCACCGCGCCGGACGAATCAAGACGTGGCCGGTTCCGGGCCGCGGCGGAGCAGGGTGACCGACGGCCGGTTCCGGGTCGCCGGTGTCGGTGATGGAGGAAGGACCGGCCGTCGCCGGTCCTTGTCGGCAGAACCGGCCGGACAAAGGAGAGCTGGGGGAATTAATTCCACCTGCCGGCCAGATCAAACGGCCCCCATCAATGGGTGGGGGTACGGTTACACCGGGGGCAGGCTTCCCCCTTTGCCAAAACTGCTCGGCCGTTGGCCGAGCTAGCCGGCCTGCTGGGCGCGCTGTGCCCAGGCCGTACTGGCCACCTGGCCAGTCCACCAGGTCGTGCCATGCCGGGCCGGGCCGACCCGGAAACGGGGCGGGTCGACCCAGTTCGGGCTGATCGGGGGATCTCGGGCCGGGTCAGTCCGGGCCCGAAACACCCGTTTTCGGACCGTCTTCGGTCTTTTTCCCATAACATGGGCCACGGACCTCCGTTCTATGCGCCGTCAGTTGCGATGCGATCCTTGAATCATGAAGGTCGTTTTGGTATATCACACTCAAGGTTTTGGAATACTTTGAGTTTGGTAGGGTTGGGTCGTACACAAAACCAACCGGGCCCTCGGAGCGGAAACGCTCATATCTTAATCTCCGGACGTCCGAATGACGTGTCGTCGACTTTTTTGGTTTCCTCTTAGTGAGACGGATCTTTTGGCTTACTTCGCCTGAGGTTTGGATGCAAGTGGAGTACGGTCAGGATAGGTTTGCCTTAAAAAACCAGCCGGGCCCCTAGGACGAAAAAACCAATAACTTTGAGACCGGGCGTCCGATTGACGCGCCGTCTGCGACGTTGAGTTCCTATTGACGATACGGAACTTTTGGATACATAAACTCTAGACTATGTGTCAGTTGATGTATCAGCCTCTCAGCTCGTGTAGCGGACCCTCCCGAACGAGCTTGCTGTGTGCGGGAACCCTAGTGCTGGCTGCGACTGCTACTATGACTGCGACGGCGACTGTACAGAGATCCTTAGTGGATTTGACGACGACGACTACAGCACTCAGCGATCCTGTGTGGATCAGTGCTATCGATATTGTGTGGGTCTGATCCTGTGTGGGTCAGCGCTCAGCGGTTCTGTGTGAGCCAACCTCTACAGATCCTATGTGGGTCCGATCCTATGTGGGTCATTACGGGGGTTAGTACATATTGATCCTTTGTGGGTTCGACGACTTAGATGGATCAGTGATCATCTCTATCATATTTCGAAGAAGTATACATGTGTGAGCTGAATCCTGTTTTCTTTCCTATGTGGATTGTGTTGTGCTATCCTGTGTGGATTACGTTTTTCTTTCCTTTATGGAATACGTATGCTTTCCTGTGAGGACTGGGTTGTACTTGGGCTCAGAGGTTGGAGCGTATTGGAATTGATGACTTAGATATATGTATGGGCATATACCTAAGAAGTGTCGGTTGTTACTTCATGATTGTATCTTTCCTTTTTTGTTTATCCTTTGTGGATTTTGGGAGATCATCGGGGGTCTCAGGGTCCCTACTGATTAGCTTATACTCACCCCTGCACGGGCTATGCCCGCACTACGTTGTGTTGGTTGCAGACGACGGACATCGCTGATCATGGTGGAGGCTTGCAGAGCAGGACGGTACCTAGAGGTGGACCACTGGGCGGGAAATACTCGGAGTGGTAGGCTGGACCAAGGAGCAGTGGAGGCTTTCTGTACCCACCCTTCAGGTGGGATTCTCAGTGGACAGCTTGTCGTTGCGGCTTTACCTTTCAGTTGTTGTTTTCCCTTTCAAGTTGTACTTTACTTTCAGTTTGAGTTTGTATACTGGCCCACTTACTTTTCCGCACATACTATTGTACCAGATTTTACTTAGTGTTTACTTATACTGCTTTTTTACTCTGTGGTGGTAGTTTCCTTTACAAAGGCAATGCCTTCCCTTTTCACCGGGATTTACGCTATGGTGCTAGTCACCAGCCCCTGGCCTATGGAAGGCGGGCATGGGGTAGTCACGACACGGGCCCCAAGGACGGGTCATGACAAATTGGTATCAGAGTAGTTCGGTTCTACTGCGAACTCTGATCTTTTTTATGTGAAGCAATAGTTTTTAGCGTATTGGGTGTGGTTATCAGTCCAGGGAGTCCAGTGTTGGTGCGGCGGCCGACGTATCTGTACACCAGGACCCTGACTTCTGATTTCCAACTTAATGCATGAAAACATTGATTACATGTGTGTTTCAAGTTATCTTTCTGATTACTTTGTATCAGCTCACCAGGTATATTGTTCTGACTGTGGCGCACATGTTTCCTTTTCAGGATGGCCCCATGACGGCAGCCAGCTAGGGTTCCGAGAGTCGAGTGTGGAGATAGCCCACTGAGCGACGAGGCCTCGGTGCAGGGCCCTTTGTCAGTAGTGGCACCGGCTATAGGTCTACCCGCCGAGCCACCGATGCTTCCAGCACCAGCCACTGACGATGCACGTCGCCTCAGTGCATTGCATGAGTTCTAGCACCAGCGACCGCCCAGGTTCCACGGGGAGACGGACCCCCAGGCAGCCGAGGACTGGCTGGAGGCAGTTGTGAGAGATTTCAGGATAGTGAGGACACCAGCAGACCTCATGGTGATCCTCGCAGTGAGCCAACTGCACACAGCAGTAGGCATATGGTAGAGCTTGATGCTCCAGATGCACGACAAGGCATCTCTTATCTGGACGGACTTTGAGAGCCTCTTCCGCTCAGAGTTCATCCCATCCACCCTCTGTGTGGTGCCCATTCAGGAGCTTCTTCATCTGCGGCAGGGCAGCATGAAGGTTTCCTAGTACTTGGTGAGATTTACCGATCTCTCGTGCTACTCTACAGACATGGTACGGGGCCCATTATTCCGGGCCTGGACCTATGAGCTGTAATTGAGACACGAGATCAGGGCATCATTGATCTCCCTCAGCATTCCGACTCAGACAGGAGTACTGGAGCGATACCTTTTGATCGAGAGTTTTCTTGCTGATTCTACACCAGCGCCGAGACCCACCGTAGGGCGACACGTAGCAAAGTCATCTACAGCAGGCAGTCGACGGATGAAAATTGGGTCCAGGCAGACCAGACCCTCAGGCAGACGACCTAAGGACACTAGCTCAGCAGTACGGGGCACACAGCACGGATCCAGTCTTTTGAGAGGCAGGCAGTGCTACTAATGCGGCGGGTATGGCCACATGGATCGTGACTGTCCGACCCGCCATGCCAAGGAGCAGCAGACGGTTGAGGGACCACCGAGGCAGAGGCAGAGGGTCGACCATGGTGGACCGCAGGGAGGAGGTGAACGAGGGAGAGGAGCTGGCTGAGCAGCAGGTGGAGAGCGACGCTTTGAGGCTCTACCACCACCACCACCAGGAGATCCACCCCGACCACAGGGAGCTGGCGGGCAGAGACAGGCACAGCTCCAGGCAGTAGAGGCCTATGACCACGGCGCTCCCGAGATGATTCGAGGTACTATCTGTATCTATTCCACCATTTCTGCAGTTCTTATAGACACATGAGTGAGTCACTCTTTCATAGTTGATGCCCTTGTTCGTAACTCGGAGATTCCGACAGAGCCATTGGCTCGATCCTTACGGCTAGAGACTTATACTGGAGCAGACTCGACGATTTCGCACTAGTGCCGGCGGTGTGATCTTACTCTAGGAGGCGAGAGCTTCGGCTGGGATCTTCTTGTAGCAGCGTCGAGGCCTTACGACGTCATCTTGGGAATGGATTGGTTGTCTACATTTCATGCACAGATTTACTGTATTAGGCGCAAGGTGTGATGTGTACGCACCGACGGGAGCAGGTTCACCTTCACCGGCGAGAAGGGAGCCTTCACAGCACAGGATGGACTTCCACAGAGGAGAGGACAGCCCATCACTCATCAGTTGGCTAGCCTCATCCTAGGAGCAGATGACGTGCGGAGTCCTGGTTTTCCTACAGTGGTGGATCAGTATCCAGAAGTTTTCCCAGACGACGTTCCAGGGCTACCTCCTCGCAGATAATTGGACTTTTATATTGACTTGTATGCCCGTACATCCCCGATATCGACTCCAGCATATCGGATGGCCTCAGCCGAGCTTCGAGAGATGCGGGTACAGTTGGAGGACTTGCATGGCAAGCGGTTCATCCGACCCAGTTTTTCACCCTGGGCTTCCCCGATATTGTTCGCTAAGAAGGCGGACGGGAGCTTGCATCTTTGTGTCGACTATCGTCGCCTAAACCAGGTGACAGTGAGGAACAAGTATCTGCTACCGAGGATTAATGACCTCTTCGATCAGCTCAAGGGAGAACAGTGGTTCTCGAAGATAGACCTCAGGTCAGGCTATCATCAGCTCAGAGTTCGAGACGAGGACGTGCAGAAGATGGCCTTCAGATGTCGGTATGACCACTGTGATTTCTTTGTTATGCCTTTTGGCATAACCAATGCTCCAGCAGTTTTCATGTCCCTCATGAACATGATCATTCAGAAATACCTCGATCGATTTGTTGTGGTCTTCATCGATGACATTTTTATTTACTCGACGACTGAGAAGGAGCACGCCTACCACTTACGGGTTGTACTGGACACACTCCGAGAGCACCAGCTTTATGGTAAGCTCTCAAAGTGTCAGTTCTGGATACGCGAGGTCCACTTCTTGGGACACGTCATCTCTGAGGCTGGAGTTGCAGTGGATCCTGCGATGATCGAGGCAGTGCTAGCTTGGGAACCACCCAGGAGCGTGACGGAGGTGCGGAGTTTCTTGGGTCTAGCTGGATACTACCAAAGATTTGTGCAAGACTTCTCCAGAGTTGCGGCACCACTCTCACCTTTGACAAAGAAGGGGAAACCCTTCGTTTGGTCAGACAGATGTCAGCAGAGCTTCCAGGAGCTCAAGTAGAGATTGACCAGCGCACCTATCTTGAGGTTGCCTGAGGAGGGAGTAGGGTACGTAGTCTACTGCGATGCATCAGGGACCAGACTCGGATGTGTCCCAATGCAGGAGCGGGAAGTGATCGCCTATGGATCATGTCAGTTGAGGCCGCATGAGCAGAACTACGCTACCCATGACCTGGAGTTAGCAGAAATGGTCTTCGCTCTGAAGACATGGCGACACTATCTGTTGGGCGAGCGCTTTACAGTCTTTTCTGAACATCAGAGTCTCAGATACATCTTCTCTCAGAAGGATCTGAATCTGAGACAGCGGCGATGGCTTGAGTTCATCCAGGACTATGACTTTGAGATAGTCTATACTTATGGGAAGGGGAACGTGGTAGCCGATGCTCTCAGTAGGAGGACGACCATTCAGCTACTTGAGGGGGAGACATAGCAGCTAGCCTCTTTGCAGATATCCTTCGTGGATAGAGATGGAGCATCCTTCCTTCAGTCTCCCGCAGTCACTCGTCCACTACTGCAGCGGGTCAGAGAGGCACAACGTGGGGACACTGACTGTGAGACGCGGCGTGCACAGATATCCTCAGGACAGGCACCTGATGGTTTCTCCTTTCGAGCAGAGTATGACATCCTTTTCAGAGGAAGTACCTTGGTACCAGTTTCTTTACGAGAGGAGGTGCTGAGAGAGTTTCACACTTCTACTTTGGCGGTACATCCTGGAGTGGTGAAGATGTACCAGGATATCAGAAGACAGCACCGGTGACCGGGCATGAAGAAGGATGTGGTGGAGTTCGTTTCTCGATGCCTCACCTGCCAGCAGGTGAAGGCTGAGCACCAGGTACTAGCAGGCTTGGTACAGCCCTTAGAGGTCCCAGAGTGGAAGTGGGACGGGATATCTATGGACTTCCTGACTGGACTTCCACACACTTCAAGAGGTCACGACTCCATCTGGGTGATTGTCGACCGACTCACCAAGTCAGCTCACTTCATACCCATTAGAGAGCAGGACTCAGTGGAGAGCTTGGGATGACTTTACATTCAGGAGATTGTACGGCTTCACTGTGTGCCATCATCTATCGTCTCCGATCGAGATGCTCTCTTTACTTCCTAGCTATGGAAGGGGTTGTAGGAGGAATTCGGGATGTAGCTACGTCGAAGTACGACCTTTCACCCTCAGACGAATGGTCAGATGGAGAGGACCATTCAGACTCTCGAGGACATGCTCCGCGCATGTGTCCTCGACTTTGGTCGCAGCTGGGAGGACCACCTACCCTTGGTGGAGTTCGCGTACAACAACAGCTACCACACCACCATCGTGATGGCACCATACGAGGCGTTGTACAGCAGACCTTGCAGATCTCCTTTGTGCTGGAAAAACCCTGAGGAGTCAGTACTTGTGGGACTGGAGATGGTCCAGGCCATGACAGAGAAGGTCTAGGTCATCCAGGAGCGGATGAGGAAATCTCAGAGCCGACAGAAGATTTATGCTAACAGGAGACGGAGGCCACTAGAGTTCAAGGATGGTGACCATGTCTTCTTGCGTGTCTCACCTCGACATTGATTACAAAGATTTGGCTGAGGAGGCAAGTTGTCTCCACACTTCATCGGAACATTCCAGGTCCTCAGCAGGATTGGCGAGGTGGCTTATCATCTGGCTCTAGCACCTCAGTTGCACCGGGTGCACGACCTCATCCATGTATCTCAGCTGAGAAGATACATGCACGACCCGACACATATCATTGACCATGGTGAGCTTGACGTAGATGATGGGGTGACATTTGTGAAGGTCCCAGTTATGATCAAGGATCGACAGGAGCGGGTCCTACGTGGACGGTCAATTCATCTAGTGCGCATCAGATGGCAGCACGTGAACCTCTAGGATAGCACTTGGGAGTGGTGGGCTCAGATGCGTGCTCAGTACTCTCATTTGTTTCCCTAGTTTTCGATTTATCTTTACAGAGACGTAAAGCCCTGAGGTTGGAGTAATGTAAAGACCCGTAAAATTCAAGGAAAATTTTTTCTTAATTTTCTTTGGGATTTTACTAGAACGCAGTTTCAGACGGGACTTGATTCTGAGGCGCTGTGTGCCCGGAATTTCTATCTGAAGTTTAGCTCGGGTACGTTAAGTGAACGAACGAGCGGGAATTCCCATCTTTTGAATCGGTGCTCAGAATCGAATTCTGAGGGAACCGATGGAACTGCAGCGCCGGTAATTGCTGAGGAATACATGTTCCAGAGTTGCGTTTACACGAGAGTTGATGATAAAAATTGTGGAAGTTTAATTTATAATTATTCTACAATTTTTATTTTAATCTAAGTGATTAATCCTTTGGGTGGAATTTGGGTAACTACCCAACCTCCCTTGGGAGGTTATGAGGGTGGTGGGGCCCACATGAACCCCACCCCTTCATATCCTCTAAACCCCCTCAACTCCCATTTAAATTTTGATAACATAAGATTATAAACTTGTGGATTTAATGTGGTGAGTTAAATGTATGTTTCTGAAATTCAAACTCTTGAATTTGAAAAGCCTTGTTGTGTTAATAAAATAAGTTGAGAACTTATTTTATTTGGTTTGGTGTTTAGTTGTTTGAGAGCTTTTGTAGAAAAAGCTAAGTAAGTCTTGAGTTCTTCACTCCCTTTGACGAAGAACGCGAAGAACAAACGATCTCCGGCGTGGAGCACCGAGCCCTCGGAGACCGTCTTCCGCGACACCCACCCACGATGCGACGTCTTCTTCCACGACGTTCTTCTTCCGCGATGTCTCTTCCGCAACGGTTTTCCCCGACGAAATCTCTGTCAACGTCTTCGAATCCTCACTTCGCGACGCCGACGTTCATCATCTCTTTTATCAAGGTAGTGGATTTATTTTATTTAATTATTTCTGTTCATGATTCTAGTTTGTCGTTCTTCGTGGATATACGACTAAATTTTATCGTTTAATGAGAGGGGGCCGGACCACACAAACACGACCGACCATCCTCTTTATCCTTGTTTGATACTTTGTGGTTTGGATGGAATGGAGTGGTGCCGTCGTACCACGCGGGAATCGCACGACAAGTAATTCGCGGTGCCGTCGCGCCGCACCGTGAAGTTGAACAAGGATGCGACGCCGTCGCGCCGCGTCGAAGAAAACCGAAGACGCCGCGGCCGGAGCCTGGCCACGGCAGAGGGGTGCGGTGTCGTCGCACCGCACCGGACGAATCAAGCCGTGGCCGGTTCCGGGCCGCTCGTGTCAGCGATGGAGGAAGGACCAGTCGTCACCGGTCCTTGTCGGCAGAATCGGCCGGCCTATGCGGGCCGACCGGACAAAGTAGAGCCGAGGGAATTAATTCCCCCGGTCGGCCAGATCAAACGGCCCCCATCAATGGGGGGGGTTACACTGAGGGGGAAGGTCCCCCCCCCCTGCCAAAACGGCTAGGTCGTTGAACGAGCTGGCCAGCGCGCTGGGCACGCTGTGCCCAGGCAGGACCGGCCGCCGGGCCCGGCCGCCCTGGACCCGGGGTGGGTCGACCCGGTTCGGGCCGACCGGGGGGTCTCGGGCCGGGTCGGTAAGGGCCCGAAACACCAATTTTCGGACCATCTTCGGTCTTTTTCCCATAACATGGGCTACGGACCTCCGTTAGACGCACCGTCAGTTGCGATGTGATCCTTAAATCGTGATGGTTGTTTTGGTATATCGCACTAAAGGTTTTGGAATACTTTGAGTTCGGCCGGGTTGGTTCGTACACGAAACCAACCGGGCCCTCGGAGCGGAAACGATCATATCTTAAGCTCCGGACGTCCGAATGACGTGCCGTCGACTTTGTTGGTTTCCTCATAGTGAGATGGATCTTTTGGATTACACCGCCCGAGGTTTGGATGCCGGTGGAGTACGGTCGGGTTGGTTTTTCCGTAAAAACTAACCGGGCCCCTAGGACGAAAAGGCCAATAACTCTCAGACCGGGCGTCTGATTGACGCGTCGTCTGCGCCGTTGAGTTCCTGTTGACGATACGGAACTTTTGGATACATCAAATCTGGACTATGTGTCAGTTGATATATCAGCCTCTCGGCTCGTGGAGTGGACCCCCCCGAACGAGCTTGCTATGTGCGGGAACCCTAGTGCTGGCTGCGACTGCTACTGTGACCGCGACGACGACTGTGCAGATATCCTCAGTGGATTCGACGACGATGACTACAGCACTCAGCGATCCTGTGTGGATCAGTGCTATCGATCCTGTGTGGGTCAGCGCTCAGCAGTTCTGTGTGAGCCAGTGCCTACAGATCCTGTGTGGGTCCGATCCTGTGTGTGTCATTGCGGGGGTTAGTACCTATCGATCCTTTGTGGGTCCGATGACTTAGATGGATCAGTGATCATCTCTATCGTCTTTCGAAGAAGTATACCTGTGTGAGCTAAATCCTGTTTTCTTTCCTATGTGGATTGTGTTGTGCTATCCTGTTTGGATTACGTTTTTCATTCCTGTGTGGAATACGTATGCTTTCCTGTGTGGATTGGGTTGTACTTGGGCTCGGAGGTTGGAGCGTGTTGGAATTGATGACTTAGGTATATGAATGGGAATATACCTAAGCAGTGTCGGTTGTTACATCATGATTGTATCTTTCCTTTGTGGTTTATCCTTTGTGGATTTTGGGAGATCTTCGGGGGTTTCGGGGTCCCTACTGAGTAGGTAATACTCACCCCTGCACAGGCTATGCCCGCACTATGTTGTGTTGGTTGCAGACGACGGACAACGCTGATCTTGGTGGAGGCTTGCGGAGTAGGATGGTACCTGGAGGTGGACCACTGGGTGGGACGTACTCAGAGTGGTAGGCTGGACCGAGGAGTAGTGGAGGCTTTCTGTACCCACCCTTGAGGTGGGATTCCTAGTGGACAGCTCATCGTTGCGGCTTTACCTTTCAGTTGATTTTTTCCCTTTCGAGTTGTACTTTACTTTCAGTTTGGGTTTGTATACTGGCCCACTTACTTTTCCGCACTTACTCTTGTACCAACTTTTACTTAGTGTTTACATCTACTGCTTGTTTACTATGTGGTGTTAGTTTCCTTTACAAATTAAATTCCTTCCCTTTTCACCGGGATTTACGCCTTGGTGCTAGTCGCCAGCCCCTGTCCTATGGAAGGCGGGCTTGGGGTAGTCACGGTACGGGCCCCGAGGACGGGTCGTGACATTCATAATAATATTATAACCATATATCGTTGTTTAGTGAAACCCATTATTTCATACTACACATGCTATCGAGGAAGCTCGCGATTGCGTGTAATGCCATCCAACTCAGGGTTGCGTGTAGTGAAAGAATCCTTTGTTGTTGCGTATAATAGAATCCCATGATATTTCATTTATAAATTGAATATATATATATATTAATAAATATATACACACTCAATGTTTCATAGAATAACTACTATCGAACGAACATGAAATTTTTTGTAACAAAATCCAAGAATAGTGTTGCGTATACTGCAAGCTAATATGGTGTTGTGTATACCGCAAGATACTCTTGGTGTAGCGTACAACATATGATTAAAAATACTATATCTCATAAAATCTCTGGGTGTTACAGCCAGGGTCCACACAGTTTCCTCGCACAGTTTGGAAAACCATGTGTAGGCCTTGCGAGGCCTACTTTCTCGAGAACATGGGTCGACACAGTTTCCTGGGGAACCTTCATGGTTTCCTCTAACCGTTGTCAAAACGTGAACCCCTGTAAAACCCTCCAAACACATCCAAAACCATTCCAATCTCTCACAACCTCTTCCCAAGTCATTACATTCACTTTAAAAACATAAAAATGCATTAAAAAATGCCACATACAACAAACCGGGGGTCTCCCCACCATTGGACTTTCCGTCCTCGGAAAGTAGTGAACCCGCACTTTACCAAAAGAGCTCGGGCCACTGCTCGATCATCTCTTTCTCCCGCTCCAAAGTCTCCTCTTGAATCAGACCATGTTTCCTCAAAACACAAAATAAACTGATGATTTTACCATGCAAGAATTTCTCTTGCCTATCCACAACCTGCACTGGCACGTGCACCAACGAAGCATCCGATTCTTTCTCATCATGATCCAATCAAATCACATGGTCACGATCCGGATGATTCTTTTTCAACTGTGATACATGAAACACATTGTGCACCACACTAAACTGTGGTGGAAAAGCCAAATTATACGCCACCTCACCAACCCACTCAAGAACAACAAAAGGTCTAATATACCTCGGAGATAGCTTTCGCTTCTTCCCAAACTGACGATATCCCAACCTAGGTGAGATCCTCAAGAACACAAGATCACTCACATGGAAAGACCCTGGCGGTCAAAAATGATCCGCATACAATTTTTGATGACTCTGATCTGTCTCCAATCACTTACTGATCAACTTGATCTTCTCCGTAGTCTCATTGACAAGACTCGGTCCAACCGTCGAAGACTCACCCATTTCCAGCCAACATAGTGGAGAACGACACGACCGCCCATTCAATGCTTCAAACGAATCCATCTGTATAGATTCCTGAAAACTGTTATTGTATGAGAACTCAACCAACAAAAAGTGCTTCTCCCATGAGCCACCAAACTCCATGACACAATCCCGCAACATATCCTCCAGAGTTTGTATCATCTTTTCAGATTGACCATCCGTATGAGGGTGATATGTCATACTCATCGTCAACTGTGTTCCAAGGGCTCGCTGTATGGATTTCCAGAAACAAGATGTAAACCTCGGATCTCTATCTGATACAATCCAAACAGGAACACCATTCCTCTTTACCACCTCCCTGGTATAGATCTTGGGCAGATCCTCCACCGTATGAGATTCAAAAATCGGGATGAAATGGGCTAACTTCGTTAGACGATCCACTATCACCCAAAAGGTATTGTGCTTCTGGACCGTTCTTGGGAGACCTATGACCAAATCTATCGCTATCTGCTCCCACTTCCAAATCGGGATTGGTAAAGACTGTAACATTCCTGCTGGCCTCTCATGCTCTGGCTTAACCTACTGACAAGTCAAGAATCTCGAAACAAAATCAGCCACAATTCTTTTCATACTAGCCCACCATAACTGCGCCTTCAGCGCTTTATTCATTTTCTGAATTCCTGGATGAATAGCCCACCTGGAATGATGATATGCCTTGACAATATCCTCCTGAAAAACAACTAGTACAACCATCGGATTCCAAAAACACAAAACCGGAAAGAAGACCGCCCTATCACCCTGGTCCTAACATTCCAACTGCATATCTGTTATAACCGACATAAACTACCACTGGTCTGATGCATGTTTCACCACCTGAGAATATGATTTTCTACTTAATGCATCCTCAACTGAATTTCCCTTAACTGGTGTGTACATCAAGTCAAAATCAAACATGTGGAGATTTTCCATTCATCTCATTTTTCTCAAGTTCAAATCCCTTTGTGAGAAAGTGTGTTTCAAGCTCTTATGATATGTATATACCACGAATTTCTCACTGAAGAGATAATGACACCATACTTTCAATGCATGGACCACTACTGCCAACTCCAAATCATGAGTTGGGTAGTTCATCTCATGAACCCTCAACTGCCATGAGCCATATGCAACCACATGATTCCCTTTCATGAGAACTCACCCCAACCCTGATCCTTATGCATCGCAATACACCCCGTACCCTTATCCTGTTTCTGGAAAAACCAAGATTTGTTCTAATGTAAGATGACCCTTTAGCTCTTAAAAACACTGCTGACAATGTTCATTCCACTGGAATGGAACATTCTTACTTGTCAATGCTTTCATTGGCGAAGCCAAACATGAAAAATCACAATCAAAACGCTGATAATACCCAGCTAGACTAAGAAATTTGCGTATCATAAACACATTATTTGGCATTTTCCACAAGGTAACAGCCTCTATCTATTCTGGATCCACTAAAACACCCCTTTCAGAAATCACATGGCCAAGAAAATGAACTTCATGTATCCAGAAGCCACAATTTGACAATTTTGCACACAACCGATGATCCCTCAAGATCCCCAGCACTGTCGCCATGTACTGCTCATGCTATACACTTGTCTTTGAATACACAAGAAAATCGTCACCATACACCACCACAAATGAATCCATATATCATTAAAATTTCCAATTCAGCAGTGCCATAAACATAGATGGTTCATTAGTTAGACAAAAGGGTGTAACCACATATTCATAATGGCCATATCTACTTCTAAAAGCTGTTTTAAAAATATCCTCCTTCCACACCCGCAATTTATGATATCCCGACCTCAGGTAAATCTTGGAGAACCACCGGGCTCCCCTCAACTGGTCAAACAAATCATTAATTCGTGGAAGTGGATATCTATTCTTTATTGTAACTGGGTTAAGTGTATGATATTCAAGATATAGCCTCAAGGTTCCATCCAACTTTTTCACAAACAACAGTGGCGCTGCCCACAAAGACGTGCTAGGCCGGATAAAACCTTTGTTTTCTAACTCTTCCAACTGGATTTTCAATTCTCGCAATTCAGCTAGTGCCATCCGATAAGATGGAAGTAAGATAGAACTTGTCCCCAGAAGGAGATCAATCGTAAAATCCACTTCTCTTGTGGGAGGTAACTTCGAGAATTCATCAGGAAAAACATCCATGAACTAATCCACCACTACAGGAGGAACTCTTTGCTCAACACCCTCTATAGATTCCAATGACAACACCGCCCACTGATACGATAACGTATCCATTGCTGGTGCCAACAAACCTGTTTCACCCTTCCTTTCATGTTTCTATCCTCTAAAGAGATATCTAATTCCATCGTGTGTCCTAAAAGACATTTTATGCACATCACATTCTATGTGGGCCTTAAAAGACACCAAACAATCCATTCATAGGATTACATCATACCCATCCTTCCCAATCATTGAGAAGATCCACACTATCTCAACCTCGCCCACAATGATACAACATTATCTACAGTAGAAGACTCAACACTCTCTTCGACGCAGAGGAATTTGACGTTTCAAAACTGAGGGCATCATTTCTACCCTTAAACCTAGAAAATCAACCACACATGCAGCAATAAAAGAGTATGAAGCACCCATATCAGACAACACTTCAATCAAGGTAGAATTTTAAAGAATGATACCTCGCACCATGGATGGTCGCGAATAATCATCCACCATAACCTGTTTAGCTCCAAACACATGTTTTATTTCCACACTCTTCTCTTTATTAATTTGCTGAGGCGTCATGGTATTCTGAGAATCACCATGACCCACTTTACTCTACTGACGAGGGGTATGATGTTGTCCCCATCCCATCAAATCGTACGACGTCTGTGATCCCTTAGGAGTGTCACGCGAACCCGACCTTAGAGAATTCCGACAATAATTCTTCATATTCCCCATCTACATACGATTATGACTTGCTCGAGGTTGTTCCATACAATCCCTCTTGATGTGGCTCATCGAACCACACTAAAAACATCCTGGATTTCTTTGAGGCTTCAGAGGATGATTACCGATCCTGCTGTCAGATTATATGTCATATTCCCGCCCTGAGAAAAAGTGCCCCTCATTCACTTGAACCCAGTGTTAGGGTTCTCACAATTCCCCTTGGGTACCACCATGCTTCCCCTGCCTGAAGCGCCCAACAGATCTCGCTCAGCCACCGAGACTCTATTAAACATCTCCATGTAATCATCGAAACACAGTACAACTATCTTTGAACAAATTTCTTGCCTTAACCCCGCTTCAAAGATCATTTCCTTCAACAACGTGCTACCGGCCACCTTGGGTGCAAACCACAATATGTTCATAATCATAGCTACATACTCCATCACTGACATAAGCTCTTGCTTCAAACTGAAGAAATCAGTCGTATGCTGAATTCAGAACGTATGTGGCTCAAATTGTTTGTTATAAAATTCTTCAAAACCATCCCACATTATACCCTAGTCTGTCCTTACTTGGACTACCAACTCCCACCACTAAAGGGCAAGATCTCCTAACATATACATGGCCAACTTCACTTTCAGCTCTACCGGCATTCCCAAGAACTCAATAATCTTGTTCATTCTATTCAACCACGCTTCTTCCCTTTCCGGCTCTAAATCACCCATGATGATGGGTGGAATATTCTTTTGAAATTGAACCACATGATTTACATGCTTTGGTTCGTCCACTCTATATCCACTTCCCACAGCTTGTAAAACTTGCACTCTACGTTTCACTAGCTACTGGTTCAGCTGAGGCTCAGGTGCAACCACATTCTCAGCATCCTCCTCCGTTTGGTCTCTACGACCCCTACTCGGTGCCGTTTCAATCAACAGAAAAAAACAACCATGAGTCTCACTTTTGTAGACATCATGAAATCCCATTTCCAATCACATTACACAACACTATCACAACAAGGCTTTCCACCTGTTCAAATTTTTCCACATGTTCCATGTTTCACCATTTTATAAACCAAACCAGTTTCAAAATACCATTTTATTCATATGAAAATTTCACATATTCATATCACATCATAAATCATTATACCCTAATGAAATATGAATCATATAGGGAAGTCATTTCTACCTTGCATGTCATGCTCACCCCATTGGCTACACCCACGACAATGAGATATCCAATGCCTATAAGTGTCTCCAAAACCCTTATGTACCCAACATCCTAGTATCTTTAATTTCAGCATAAATGTGTTAACTAAATTATTTTATGAAATAAATTCCATGTTCCAACAATCCTACACATTTCTACAATCCCGACTCAAGGAATGTAACAGAACGAATGTCATCACCAAATCAGAGAATCAACTCCAAAGAACCAAACAAACTGATACCACATGTAACACCCTGCCCCTACCTCATTAGGGTGAGGAGGGGATGAGCGCTACTTGGCCTTAGGAGACGTTCCTAAGATTCCAAAGGATGGAAATTAATACAGAGGTCTTCAAGATCATGTTGGGGAACAATTTTCCCTTAATAAAAAAATAACCAAACCATCCACAAAAAACCACTATATGATGCATGTCAATCTAATTACCCAACCATGCATTCCCAAAAGACAACCATGTTGTTCCACAACACAAATGAAAACAAATACAACCCGAAGTGTCCACACAACATCAGAGTACAAGCAGAAAACTAAACATCAACCACTGCGAGCTAGGACACCACCACAGCTCCACACCAAGCTCCAAGCTCCACGCTCCACCAAGACTTCACAATGCATCACTAAAGGAGTGAGATGCCTTACCATTCCCCACGTCACGGTACAAAACTTCTGCAAAGACACCACAATGCCAAAGCATGGGGTGAGTACTAAAACTCAGTAGGATTTCCCCAAATTACATCAATACACATGCCACTAGGATAAAACCGTTATCACATTTATATAAAACAATTTATATAAAATAAATCACAAGGTCAACCATTTTCATAAGACAAACATGCCCTTACCAATAAATCACACCCAAACCAAGGAAACAAGGGAAATCCAACCAAACATGCCCAAGACATCCATCATTTACACATTAGCCCAAAAACTTCCATCTTGTAAAGCATGGCACAACAAACAACCAGACAACCAAACAACCAAACAACCATACGGTGGAGCTTCCGTCCAACCCATTCACCCATTCACAACTAGTCTCTCTTCTATCCACTTATACATTGATGGTGGCCCTTCTGTCCACTATCCATCCCTTTTTTATAGTGGTACTTCTCTACACTTCCACAAAAAATTCCAAACAAACCAAACCAAGAATATAACCCACTAAGGTCAGAACATCATGCAATCAACCAAGTTCCATTGCATATCAATCCATTTCAATAAGTCATCCATTTATTGAAAACCATTTTCCATGCCAAACAACAATTCAATAAAACTAAACTTTTATTTAAAACCCATTCCATCAATCATTTTCCCAAATCAATCTCATCAACCCATTTTAAAATCTCCGTTTTACAATTCACAAGAATAGAATATCACCATAAAACCATATTTTTTTTTCTGAAAATCGCCAAAACCTCAACCAAGGGATTTCGAAACAATTTCTCATACCAATTAACAATTAATTCAAAGAACAAAAAATTAACTATAACCAAAACTGTTAGCTCTATCCAAGTAGAGTCGAGAGTGAAGCCACCTACCTTTAGGGTTCCCGATAAATTGAACCATCAACAACCGTGCTTCAAATCCTGCAAACGGACCACCGAATCCTCTCTATATCCCTTTCCCTAAAATCCTCAAGCCTTAATATTAACATAGAAGGAAACCCCAAACCTAGATCTACACACAATAAGTGGAGATCTAGAAAAGCAAAAAATATATGGATGTAGATCTAGATGAAAACACAAGGAAACCAAGAGGAGAGACTTACATGGGAGAAACCACCTTGAATCCACCTTGAAACCCCTTAGAATTGCTTCCAAAATATGTGGGAGAGACCCCCCAACACTTGAAAACCAAAAAAAACTGAGAGAGGCTCGAGTGGGAGAAGATTTGGAGTGAAATGAGGAAATTCCGAGTGAGCCTAGAACTTATAACCCTAACATTATGTGGCTGCATGGCTAGCCCGAACGGTTTGGCAAACCGTGCGCTACCCGTGCGCACGCCACTACCTCAAGAGCTAGTGTTCGCATGGTTTCCTCGCTTGGTTTGGAAAACCATGCACTAGCTATGTGACTCCTACTATCTCGAGAAAAAGGGTCCGAACGGTTTCATGGGGAACCCGCACGGTTTCCACTAACCGTGCTCAAACCGTGCACCCCTTTAAAAGCCTCCAAACACATCCAAAACCATTCCAAACTCTCCAATCCTCTTACCAACTCATTCCATGCTCTCTAAACACATAAAAATGCATAAAAAAGGGTACATAGATCAAACCGGGGGTGCTACACTCCTATTAAATTAATGTAATGATATTAAATATTTGTAAATAGGAATGTATAGTTTCTCATCAAACAATAAAATATATGATATAGTAAAGTATGATTCTATGGAATACGTTAAACATATCACAATAATGTTGTGAGTTAAAATTCCCAAACAATGATTCTTAATTTCAAAATAGTTGGATAATGTTTTATTGGCCTTCTCTAAGTTGTAATAGGCATGTAAAAATATATTTTTAGTTCCCAATACAAATGATTTACAATGTGATAATACTAGTCATAGACAAGGAAACACATATCGTATGGTACATATTTCTTTTTAAACATAATCATGTGTTATGATATAAATATATCAAAAAAATTATTTATGTAATTATATTTAATATATATATATACTAAAATATGAAATCATTAATTTATAAAATATAAATATCTTATGTAAAAGGAATTTGATATATTTATTTAATTCATAAAATCATAATAAAAATATTAATTATAAAATAATTAGTTTACAAATTATAATTACAAAAAATAATAAATATATATTCATTATTACCAAAACATAATATTAACTGTCTTTTCATGTTTATATTGAATTATTTATATTTTTTTGTAAATTGTTCTTATAGAGATTATATGTGCAGTTTAAAAAAATTTCTATTCATTAAAAATTATGTGAATATATTAAAGTGTTTACAATTATATTTTTTAATTAAACCTATTATGTAATTTTTTTATTATAGTAAACTTATTTTCAGTTAAATTAATTTTATAAAATAAAAATGGTTTTTGGTAATTGAATTTATTAGGGTATAAATAATGTCAAAAAATTTATATTTAGTTTCTGAAAATTATTTACTCAATAAAAATTGGATTTAAAATTTTTATATTTCATTTCAAAAAATATATTTATGAAAATAACATGCAAATAACAATTTGAAATAGTTTATATTGGAAATAATAATACAGTCATAAAATTTTATTTTATTTTTTATCTCCCTTGATATATGTGTGAAATGAAATCTGTTTATAATATCTTTATTTAGTAGTAGTTCATCAATATATAATATCATGTATAACTACTTGAATTACATGTTTATTTACTTAATTCAATAATTTATTCATTAATAGATTTTTTATGTTTAAAATGTGTGTATTAATTAGGTTAATTTTTTAAATAATATATATAAACATTCATAAATTTATATAAGGAGTTACATGTCTAGTTTTGATAATTGATTTCATTTTCATCAAAACTAAAATTTTATTATATTTGGTTATTCTATGGGATTATGATTTTGATTAGAGTTTCTAAATATTATGTGATAATATTGTTTTTGAATTGGGTTATCCCTTTAGTAATGATATGTTTTAGACAAACATATGGCTAGATTGGTCACTATCATAGAAGATTAAACCCTTTAGAGAAAGGGGTGTATTTTCTATCTATCAATCTACAATTTCGCCCATGGTGATTATGGATTATATATTATTCTATGTCTTTAAATTAAATGGTTGTATGTACCATACCAATGAAATTAATTTGAATATGATTGAATATTATAGGTTTTAAATTTGGGATAGAAACATAAGCATGGATTTGTGAGAATACATTACCCAAAATATAGTTTCATAATATTCTTATAATATATGGAATATAATTCAAAAATAAATCATTATAATAATTAAGGAATGAAAATGGAATATATTAGATATTTTCATGGGATTAAATCAACTTTAATATACAATGTATAAGATTCCATCGAAATTGAGCAGTCATCCAAAACTCAATTTTTTAAGAGGTAGTTTGAAGATAATCTCACATTCCAATGCCTTATTCTTTGTAAGGATAAAAGGTAAAATTGAATCCCTGGGAGATATGACCCATCTTCTTGTAATTTTTATTAGGTTACGCACACTAAAGAAACATTAATAGTTAGGTTACTGTAAGAATGGTTCTAAGAATATAAATTTGATATATTTGGTAACTAGTTATTCACTCCACAATCAGAGGATCATATAAGATATTATTATAATGATGGACTAACTAACATACTAAATGGTGTTATTAATAGTAATTTATACTCATAACACAGTGATATATATCATGTACCACCAATGGATTTTATGTGTTTAATCATGGTAATTATTTTTTTCCAATTAAATTTTAAAAAGTAATTATAAAATTAATGTAAAACAAGATAATATACTGATAAAATGATATGATTCTTTTAAATTACATTATCATTATAAAAATTCAAACTGATATCCATATTTAAAAAAACAAAATTTAAGAAAGAAATCACACAACACTGACTGTCATACATTTTATTATAGAATACTATGGGAGAATGATTTATATTAATATTTCTATGTGTGAATTTTTATATAATGACTAACTTGGTAATATTCATATATTGAAACATATTTTATACAAGCCTTTTTTCATAGCTAATCGCTGGGTAGATTGGAATGGTGTTTATCGTGATTTCAATATAGTGTTATCTAATATGGGATTTATCCTACCTTATGATGAAAATAAAATCTAGTAAAAAAATTTTGATAGACTAAAGAATATATGATCATACCAATATGAGACATATGTAGTGATTTTATATTTTATGTGGATCATATGAAATGTAAATTCATATGGTTGAATAAAAAATGATGTTTTCATTAACATGGTCTGTATATACTCAAACATTTGAGACTATTTTTTTTAGTTAAGTGGGATTAACATAATATATTTTAAATTTTTATGTAATGTGTAAGATAAAGGGATTATATAAAATCATATTCAAGTATTTAATTGAACTTTTTTTAAAAAATAGAAATAATTCTATTTGTGGGAAAACACACTATAAATCTTTTTATCCTGAATATTTTTTATTCTTTTCAAGATGCTTCTTATGGAATAATATTTTCAAATCATGAATTAAAATTTTCTTTTAATTTATAAAATTTCCAATTAGTTAATATTAATGGTTTACATTATGTGGATTGAGTTTTAGTAAACTTATTAAGAAAGCCCTAATATTTTTTACATAATCACACTAATGTTTTTATGGATATTCAAAATTTGTTAAATATGATTATATATATGGTTAATTTGATTACATAAATCCTATTTTTTTTGAAATATCCAAATAATGTTTTTTATAGTGTTTAGAAATTTATTTTATATGATACAATATATGATGAAATCAATCTAATGTTTATTATGATATAGTGAATGTGGTATTTTCATCGAGATATTCCCTAAAATTCTTATATATATTATATATCTGTGTTTATAACATAATAAATGATATAGTACATAATACAATATGAAAATAATAATATAAAGCAAGTATTTATGACTTCTTTGTAAATCATATATTATGATATAGATATATCATATAGAACTATATTGTCCATGTCATTGTTTAACATTTGGACTTCTTATATGATAATGTTATTAACAGAATCATTTTCATGATTATCATAGTAAATTTTTATTAGGAATTGAAAAATAATTTTTTTGGTTGAATACAAATTTCCCTTCCTTTTTGGTTATCTTAAATAGAGACATTTTTATGATAATTTACATGAGAGAATGAATAGGGTATTTATGTCAAAAATTCATGGACAATAGAAACATTAATCATCTATTAAATTATGTATGGATAAATGATCATGAGTGTCTTAGAGTGTCTCTAGACATATATATATATATATATTTATCGGAATAAACGAGATAGTCTACTACTGTCTCCTTTATCATTCTTATAGTTATTCTTATCCATCAATATATTTTATTTCATAGTCCTTAACTCAGAAGTAATACAATTGTTTCATGGAATTTTAGAGGATCCCACCATTGTGCAGCTTGATTTACTTACCCCATGGATATACCTCATAGGGGTGATTTGATTTATTGTTCATTGCTGGTCGTTTTCAAGACCTATCACTGAGGGATCGATCTATGACTACACCATGCCAGCCTCCCATTGGCTTGGGGATGGTGACTACCGCTGAATAGTTATATTCCACATGTATGACGAATTATTTCATGTACCTATACTCACGCACCCATATCCATAAAAAATTACTGCATCCAAAAACACTGAGCAGACATGCATATATACTACTAAGGTCACCCACACAGATTAAACAGTACAAATAAAAATTAAAGTAGTCCAGTATACAATACTAACAAATGAAATGTACATGATTCTAAAATCTATCTACCGAAAACCCTACCATTAGGGATGTTATATATGCTATCAGATGTCACTGAATTGAACCTCGTCTGTTGGGACTCCATCTATGTAGCACTAGTTTCTGACCCACCATGTCTACCTTAAAAGCTGTCATTTATCTACACATTACATGAATCATCTGGGTGAATCCTTTTCATGGGTGAGTGAAACAATACAATATAGGGAACTATGACCATAATTATTGAAAACAAATCTATACCAAAAGAGAGATTACAAAAAATTTAAATGAAGTATTTCCTTGAAAGAAGTGTAGTTAAAAGAGTCATTCCATTTAGATCAAACCAATTACATGTCTTTAGCATGAATATAAATTAGTAATTCTAGTCATATTTACATCTGATGAGTCATACAGTCTCTACAGCTGACTCACTCTGCATCTTCGGAGGAGACCTACTCCACATCAGCATAGAAGACCTACTCCGCAACATCGATGGAGTCCTTCTCCACATTTTGTCAGATAAATACTATATGTATTCACAAGATATGTACTATGAGTATTCCCCATATAATTACTCTATGAATATCATAGATCATAGGATAATTACAATGTGTATGTCCAAGACACATGATTCGAGACATAGAATGCTCATTCTGGGAGAACCTTATCCTCATGAAAATATGTCTTATTACACCTCCATGAAAGTCCATGTTGAGTTTCTCAAAAGGACCACCTCATATAAGGTGTCCAAAAAATTAAAATGGATTATCAAGATGACATTTGGTTCGGATGTTATGGACATTTAAGTATAATGGGTCTAGTTGGGTCTGGGTCCGATCTGACCCGGCTGGACTGACCCCACTGATCCCGTGTCCTGCCTAACCCGATCATTGAAGACCATACAGAACCACCCGGTGGACCCGAACCACTAGGTTATCTTGACATGCTTTAGTGGGATGGTTCTGTAATGTCCCGGTTCTGGATGCCACTCAACGGGTTCCCTGAACTCGGTTCGTCATGTGACCTCAAGCGCATTTCTCCAAACGCCAGAGGATGCCGACTAGCAGCGAGAGCCCATGTCTGATAGTGGGGAATATATGCCCTCATTTATCAAAGTGTAGCGCAGTGGAATACAAAAAATAAACATACAATGACAAAAGACGCAATAAACCATACACAACTAAAATTAAATCACTGTAGTAGATATAACCAACTGTATATAAATCATGATGTCACATATCACAAGTTCTAAGAAAACTTCCAGAACATGTTATAAATAAATACAGTACAACTAAAAGCAGAGTACAAAAATACAGATCAAAACAACTGGCAGCGGCATCATGAGCCTAGCCTCGGTCCCATGCCCACATAATCCACACCAACAGTCAAGTACCTGTATAGGGACTCTTTCCCCTATCCACACCTACAGAAACGTAATCTTTTTGGGCGGAAAAAACATGACCCAAACAGGGTGTGAGAAATATATCTCAGTAGGCACCCACCAAAGGCTCATGCCCAACTGTGTGTAAGCATGCAACAATAGTGTGCAATAGTAAAATGAAATAAATTAAGCAGTACTCAAAAGTAAATAACTACCAGTTATATTTCCATTTTATTATTCATTTAATCATTTAAGAAAAAACCCATAGTAAATTTCTAAGTAAGAAGTCAGCGTCCTCAAACAACCAAAATCTCACCCTAAGGAAATCAGAATCCAACCCGCAGGTATATCCCTCCGGAGTAACAGAAATTTCTCTCAGGAATAGGAAGTGTCGCCCTCAGGCACAGAAGTCAAGCCCTCAGGCATGACAGGTTTTCCTCAGGCGAAATAACTACAGCCCTCGGGCTAAATTGTGCAGTGCCCTCAGGCAAATCACAAAAAATCCCATGGGCTAAATAGATAACCAGGCCGTTCCCAACAGGTAAACTAGTAGTAACAAGAAATTCCTCTCAAGGAAATTATACAATTACTACATTAAAGGCATACCCTCGGGTATCCTGGCCAAATGGCTAAATAGTGGAACACACCCCCGGGGTGGTTTCAGATCCAAGCAACGATCCCAACCAGCAGTTTTACAATTTATTCATTTAACAATACAGTTCTAGGTTGTTAAAATATCCATGAACTCAGCCACATGACCGCCCAACATGGGTTCATGGCACGAAAACACACAAAACACACGGATGTTGGAAAACTAAACACCAAGCCACCTACCTTATATGCCAACGAACGATATACATGAACGTTGGTTCGCGAAACGCCCAATAATGACGTAGATCTGAGGTAATAAAACTTCCATTCAACCTCAAATAACTCCCCTTAGGGAAATACTTGGTAAGAAACACTCCAGGAGAAGAGAGGGCTTTCCCGTGAGGTTCCAACGAGATCGTCTGAAGCGTAATCGGATTCTAGACGGGCGCCCGACGGATCTCCGAAGGTTCGGCCATCCTCTCCTGATATCTCTTCCCATTCTAAGCCTTACATATGAAAAGGGGAGGCTACTACCCATTTTATGCAAAAAAAACAAAGTAAACGACATGTACTTCAAAGTAGACGGTGTGTACTTACCATTTTTTAATTGTTCCTCTGGCGGCTTCCCGGCAGCATGGTACTGTTCACCTACCGACTTGACTACACGGTGTGTCATCACGAGTACATGGAATGTTCTCTCACACAGCTAGCCACCACCTTACTATTCTCCTGCAGACTGACTACACGGTGTTAAGGGACCACTACACGGAGTGTATTGGGTTCCAACACCCTTCATTCCCGACATGGCCACACGCCATGTGTACTCATCCCACACGGCCAAAAGTACAGGGCGTGTGGAAAAAGGACATGGTGTGTACTTCCAAAATTCATGATTTTCCCCATTTTCCATATTTTCTTCAAACAAACATAAGGAAAAGGTAAAAGAAGAACCCCGTAGCTCAAAATAGAACTGGGTTCTTACAAACATCCCCCTTATAGCAATTAATCCCCGAATTTTCCTTCCAAGGGTCATGAAGATATAGTCGTGAACAACTCTAGACACTAAGCACATACGTCGGTCTCCCGCTCCCATGTTTCATCTTACACTCAGCCATGCTGCCATAGCACCCATTCAAGAGGAACTGACCGGCCTCAGAGAACATTCGTACTCCTGTCAACAGTACGAATCAGATGCTCCTCAAAGGATGCATCCATCTGAAGGTCAACCTCCTCTGGCTGAAAGGTGTAGGATAGGTCTGAATGATAGTGATGCAACTGAGATATGTGTAAGACGTTGTGCATGGCTTGGTATCACTGCTGTAACCGCAATAGATAGGAAACCAGTCCAACTCTCTCCAAAATCTCGAATGGCCCCACATACCGCGGTGAATGTTTACCCCGTATCATGATCCGCTTGTGTCTCAGCCTCGGTGAAACATGCAAGAAAACCTGATCCCCGACCACGAACTCCAAAGGTCATCTGCGACAATCAGCATATGATTTCTAATGAGACTGTGCAGTATCCATCTGCTTATGAATCTACTGGACCTACTTAGAAGTCTCCTGCACGAGACGTGGTCCCAGTAGAGCTGCCTCACTTGCCTCTAACCAACACAAAGGTGATGGGCATGGCCTACCATATAATGCCTCGTATGGTTCCATCTCAATAGTCGCCTGAAAACTATTTTTATTGGAAAACTCAACTGAGGGTATATGCTTCTCCCAGGAGCCCCTAAAGTCTAGGATGCATGCTCGCAGCATGTCCTCAACCACCTATATAGTACGCTCTGACTGGCCATCTGTCTGAGGGTGGTATGTTGTGCTCAGAAGCACCTGTGTACCCATTTCCCTCTGAAGACTCTGCCAGAAATGAGATGTAAAATGGTCATCCCTATCTAAAACGATAGAACGTGGGGCCCCATGAAGATGTATTATCTCTCGGATATACAACCTTCCGAGCTCATCAACACCGAATGTCTCAATGATCGGAAAAAACTGATCTACCTTCATGATTCTATCCACAACAACCCACATGACATCATTGCCTCTAGATGACCTCGTCAACCCAGTCATGAAGTCCATCACGACATCATCCAATTTCCACTCTGTAATGGGTAACTGCTGTAACAGTCCAGCTGGGCTTTGATGTTCAGCCTTCACCTGCTCATAGGTGGAACACCTCATAACAAAACCAGGTACATCTCTATTCATACCCGGCCACCAGTACTGACGTCTCAAGTCACAGCACATCTTGGTAACCCCAAGATGATCTTCCCAAGTTAAATCATAAAACTCCCACATATTCTCCTCGCGTATATTCCCTAGAACCCACACTCGTCCATGGAAATGCAGAACTTCATCATCGCTTATCGTCCAACCAGGAGGAGGGTCCACGCTTGCCACCGACTCCAGTAAAACTAGGCCTTCTGAATCAGATAGTTGTCTCATCCTTACTCTATCCTGGAGGGTAGAAGTCACAGCTAAAGAGGAAAGATAAGTCTTCCCCTGACTGTCGTGCACCTCTAGATGAATCTCTGAGAACAAGGACATAAGATACCACTCACCACTGGCCTCCTTCACTACCTATATCGGAATATTCATGTTCAGTGCATCAGAAACTGCATTACCTTTACCAGGTGTATAGGGAAGCTCAAAATCGAAGGACTGTAGGTAATCGACCCACCTTCACTGCCTTAGATTCAGGTCACACTGATTAAAGATATACTTGAGGGTTTGTGGTTTGTGAAAACCACAAATTTCTCTCCCAATAGATAATGTCTCCAACATCGTAACACATGAAAAACTGAGGATTACTCAAGATCATGCATTGGGTAATTCTGCTCATGTCGCCTCAACTGCCGAGACCCATATGCAACTACTCGATCGCCCTACATCAACACTGCTCCCAGCCCAATACATGATGCATCATAGTAATCTTTATAGCTCTTCCCCATCTCTGGGATTATCAAGATCGGTGCTGATGTCAACCTTCCCTTCAGATCCTAAACGGCTGTATCACATGCTTCTGTCCACAAGAACATCACACCCTTCTTTGTCAAACAAGTCAACGACACTGCTAAGCGGGAGAATTCCTGGATGAAACGTCTATAGTAACCATCAAGGCCCATGAAACTCCGTATCTCAAACACATTCTTAGGCTACTCCCAGGAAACTTCTGCTCTCACCTTCTCTGGGTCCATAGAAACTCCTGCCTATGAGATGATATAACCCAGGATGTGAATCTGGTCCATCCAAAAGTGGCAATTTGAGAGTTTAGCATATATCTGATGCTCTCTCAGTGTACTCAAGACGATCTCAAGATGGGTGGCATGGTCATGTAGAGTGTGAGAGTACACCAATATGTAATCCACAAATACTACCACAAAATAGTCCAGATAAGGATGGAACACACGATTCATCAGATCCATGAAAACTATTGGCGTGTTCATGAGTCCGAACGGCATAAACGTATAGTCGTATAGACCATACCTGCTCTTGAAAGCTGTGAGAGGTATGTAATATGGTATAATGCACATATGATGATATCTTTATCTCAATCCAATCTTTAAGAACACTCATGCTCCAAGAAGTTGATCAAACGGATCATCAATCCTCGGCAAGGGATATCAGTTCTTAACCGTCAATTGGTTCGGCTTCCGATAATCCACACGGAGTCTGAGAGTACAATCCACCTTCTTCGCAAAAGGACTGGAGAACCCCACAGAGATGTACTGGGTTGGATAAAACCCTTTTCCTTAAACTTCTCTAACTGCCTATTGAGCTCTTTCAACTCAGTTGTAGCTATCCATTAAGGAGGAATGGACACCGGTGCTTCTCCTGGCCCAAGATCAATAGAGAAATTCACCTCTCTCTCTGGAGGTAGACCCGAAAAGTCATTTGGAAAGACATCCCTGAAACGATCAAGCACTGGAGGGGAATCTACCTTACAAGTCCCCGGATCATCCTGATATAAACTCGCCATCTGGCTAGTGACTCCACCTCGCCCATGATGTTCTGGTCCAGCTCGACTTTCCTAAACATCTCATTCGCCCTTGTATAGAAACTCTCCGCCCTATGGTGACGTGAAAAGAACCCTGTGACTATAGCAGTCTACAAAGGCTCCAAAGGGAACCATGTAGTCCATCCAGAGAATGAAATCATAAGCTATCATCTCTAAGCCATAGAGCTCCCAAAGGAAGTGACACCCACCAACCTCAAGGGGGCACTCTTTTCATTGACGCACATCAGCCGTTCTAGTCCCGAACAGAGTGTCCCACGTCATGATATCAGAAGACGTAGAAAGACAGAGCCTAAGGCTCTCCACAACGGGTACATATATGAAACTATGTGTAGCACCCATATTGAAAAGTACTGAAGATAAGAAAGAATCTACTAGAATAGTACCTATGACTATAGAAGGTCCGATATCCTTCTCCTGCTGGGTCTGTGGAACTACATATGCCTGCCCAGTGCTGTGGCCATGTGACATAGCCTGGATACCCTGAGGTGTCCCACCCTGCTACCTCTGAGATCCTAGTGTCTGGCTACCACGACCAAGACCACCATCTTTGCCTACATGCCCTGAATTATTCTAGCTCCTCAGCTGGTAAAAGGTCACTGGTCCTTCTCCTACTCGCGGAGTCTGCACAGAACCCCTCTCACTTGCCAATGGTGGAAACTCCCTACAAAAGCATTGCAGATTACCCATCTTGACGCAAGCTCGGCACTCCACTAGGTCACGTGGAAACTGTGGTCTCTTGTTCCCCTCTCTACCAAACTGGTAGCACCTGATCAGGCCACCTAAGGAGACTTCCTGGATGGTAATTCCTCCCTAAGAGAAGTCCATATTTCTCTTACTATTACCAACAGAAACAGTACCAGTAACTGGTGCTGAACCGCCCCGGCCCACACCACTAGATATCTGCAGGTTCCTCTCTGTAATCTGTGTCTGATTCACAATAGTGTGTACTCATGGCAACCTAGAAACATTCACCAGTGCTTGGATGTCAAAACGAAGACCATCATCGAAACGCCTAGCTCTCAACATCTCATCACCCACCAGCACGTGTGCAAAATGCTGATGCTTGGTAAAAAAACCAGAATAGTCCATCACCGACATAGCGCCCTGTGGTAGATTCATCAAATCTCAAGCTATGTCTTCCCGTAGAGTCTCTAGGAAGATGAAAACATAAAATACTGCCTAAAAATATTCCCACAACATATTCATGTGATGCTCTTACTGGGTGGTAACATCCCACCACCTCTTGGAAGAATCAGGCAGCATGTACGTTTTTGAGCTTGACCATCCTCCCTGGAAGAGTCTGAATATTCTATAAAATAGACTTCATCGATCCTAGACAAGACTCCGCATCGTGTGGTCTTCCTTCCCCTAAAAATGCAGGCGGATGCTGCAACTGAAATATACGTGTCAGCTCGGCCATAGATGTGGTAGCCTACGGTGCTCCCTGAAAGGTCTGCATGAACCGCATAAAGCCTTCACGGAACTGCGCCTTCGCCCCTGTGCCCAGTATGATGGCTTGTGCCGCATCTGGCTCTACTGGAGGATCAATTGGTATCCTGTGGCCTACCATCTCTGGAGTATATTCGTCGCCACTCTCCTTGCAAACAACGTACGGTCATCTAGGAAGCATGACACTACAAGGTCAAAATCATGCCTTAAATCAAGATTTATCAAATACCGAAAACGAAGAGACCAAAAAGGGAACACGAGGAAGAAGGCATTAAAAATTTGAAAAAAAAGACTTAATGGTGTGTATACTGACTACACGACGTGTACTTGACTCCCCTTCCCTGCCCAGGTCCATCTACACGGCCGAGCCACACGGCTTCCGTTGAACAAAACTACACAGCATGTATATCATCTACAATATGTTTATAATGTTATTTTCCAACTGCCCATGTCGTTTGTGACACGGCCGACTACTCGACTTGACACTACATGACATGTTACACCCACACACATCGTGTCAACAACCCCATTTCCCAGTCTCACGACTAGCTTCACACGGTCTGTCCTCGGACAAGACTACACGACGTGTCCCATAGGTACACGGAGTGTTCCTGGAGAGGTGACTTGGACCCGTGTTTGATAGTTACATGGTCGAGTCCCTAGGTTACACTACAGGGCGTGTTCATAATTGAAATGGTGTGTTATGTACAAGAGTTCAATAACCCGTGTTGTTAGTTACACGTTCGGACTCCGGGTCAACACTACACGGCGTGTTCGCCCCATGCTCTCCCCTTCCCTGTGTCACCACCACACGGTTTGTGACACAGGAAGAGACTACATGGAGTGTACTCGGGGTACACGATGTGTACTCCAAAAGTTCATTTTTCTTCCTGAACAGAAGTCCCTACACGGTGTGTTTAAAGACCTACACGGCGTGTATACTGGGTTTCTGGACAGTATGCCTCCGAAACTCCTCCGGAACCCAGAAAACACTGTAAAACAATACCTAAGTGAAAAATTCGGATCCGTGAGGGCCCACACTCCCCACGAATCAACGTTTGACATCTTATCTGTGTTATAAAAATATAAACAGTCATTGATCCACCAAATTCCGGTAAATGGGGTCCCATACTCCCCAAAACCCAAAGTTTTTCATCCATTCTATAAACAAGCTCACATAAGAATACCCTATCACAGAGAAGGTATTTATCAAGAAGCTATCACAAGAGCATGCTTTACTAGCCCAACAAATATCACAACAACATGCAATTTCTAATTCACCTACATGGAATGGAACTATGCATGGCATGTGATATCTAGAATTTCCCTATATGATGCATGAGATGGAATACACTCATCTAATCGGGTTGCGAATGAATCGAACCCACATATAAAATATAACCAGCACAATACAAGTTCGTCACCCAATGGTGAAATCAAATCAACTGTAAATTGAAAAATCAATAAAATTGAAATACGAGGTAAATTTTCTTTTCCCTGTACACGGGTTAGCTACGCCCGAGAATAGCTTATTATCATCTATTGTTCGTCATATCCCTGACTATGTATCAAGATAATAAGTCAAAGAAAAGAACCCCTCTGATACAACTTTTTAACGTCCCGGTTCCAGGTGCCACTCAATGGGTGCCCTGAACTCGGTTCGCCATGTGACCTCAAGCACATTTCCCCAAACGCCTGAGGCTTCTGACAAGTAATGAGGGCCCAGGTATGATAGTGGAGAAACTATGACCTAATTTGTCAAAGTGTAGCATAGCGGAATACAAAAAATAAACATACAAAGACAACGAAATCAATAAACCATACACAACTGAAAATAAATTACTATGATAGATATAACCAACTGTATATAAATCATGATGCCACATGTCTCATGTTCTGAGAAAATAGACAAAACATGTTATACATCGATACATTACAACAAAAATCAGAGTACAACAAAACAGAGAAAAACAACTGGCAGCGGCATCGCGACCCTAGGCTCTGTCCCATGCCTTCCTACTCCACAGAAACAGTCAAGTACCAGTATAGGGACTCTTTCCCCTATCCACACCTATAGAAACATATTCTGTCTGGGTCGAAAAAACATGACCCAAAAGGGTGTGAGAAATATATCTCACAAGGCACCAACCAACGGCCCGTTCCAAACTGCGTGTAAGTATGCAACAACAGTGTGCAATAGTAAAATGCAATAAAGTAAGCAGCACACAAAAGCATCTAACTACCAGTTATATTGCCATTTCATTATTCGTTTAATCAATTAAGAAAAACACCACAGTGAATTTCTATGTAAGCAGTCAGCGTCCTCAGACAACAAAAATCTCACCCTTAGAAAATCAGAATCCAACCCGTAGTTATAGCCCTCAGGTGTAACAGAAATTGCCCTCAGGTGTAGGTAGTGTCTCCCTCAGGCACAGAGGT
Organism: Viscum album; assembly: GCA_963277665.1. Lineage (NCBI taxonomy): Eukaryota > Viridiplantae > Streptophyta > Magnoliopsida > Santalales > Viscaceae > Viscum > Viscum album. The sequence goes on from OY728151.1 coordinate 824,300,864, forward strand.
CAAGCCCTCAGGCACAAAAGGTTGCCCTCAGGAGAAGTAACTACAACCCTCGGGCTAAATAGTGCAGTTCCCTCAGGCTAATCACAACAGCACCCTAAGGCTAAACAGATAACCGGGCCATTCCCAATAGGTAAACAAGCAGTAACAAGCAATTCCTCTAAAGTAAATTCTACAATTACTACTTTAAAGGCATACCATCGGGTATCCTGGCTAAATAGCTAAATAGTGGAACACACCCCCGGGGTGGATCCAGATCCAACAAACATTCCCAATCAGCAGTTTTACAATTTAGTCAACTACCGATACATTTCTAGGTTGTTAAAATAGCCACGAAATCAGCCACACGACACCCCAAAATGGGATCGTGGCACCAAAATGAAAAAAACACACATGACAGTTGGAAAACTAAACACCAAGACACCTACCTTATACGCTAACGAATGATATACACGAATGTCGGTTCCAGAAACGCCCAAGAACGATGTAGATATGAGGTTAGAAAACTTTTAGTCAAACTCAAATAAATCTCTTTAGGGAAATAATTGGTAAGAAAATCTCCAGGAGAAGAGAGGGCTTACCCGTTCGGTTCCAACGAGATCGTCCGAAGCGGAATCAGATTCCAAACGTGCGCCTGGAAGATCTCTGAAGGTTCAGTCGTCCTCTCCTGAGCTCTCTTCCCATTCTAATTTTCCTTGTGAACAGGGCAGGCTACTGCCCATTTTAAGCGAAAAAACAAAGTACATGGCATGTACTTCCAATTACATGACGTGTACTTACCATTTTTAACTGTTCTTCTGGCGGCTTCCTGCCAACGTGGCATTGTTCACCAGCCTACTTGACTACATGGCGTTCCTTCACGAGCACACGTCATGTTCTGTCGCACAGCTGGCCACCGCCTTACTATTCTCTTACCGACTAACTACACGACGTGTAAGGGACCATTGCATGGCGTGTATTTGGTTCCTACACCATTTATCCCTTGTAAGCCCACACACCCTGTGTACCCATCCCACACGGCCAATAGTACATGGACTGTGGAAAAAGTACACGACATGTACTTCCAAAATTCAGGATTTTCCCCATTTCCCATATTTCCTAAAAAACACTCAAGGAAAAGGGAAAAGAAGAAGTACATACCTCAAAATAAGAATCGGGTTCTTACAGGTTCATCCACCCAGGACAGGAAGGGAAAGATTCATCATCAAATCAACACTGGGTGGTCGACGCATTCAATGCGGCGATAGGTCGTGTGTCCTCCCAGAGTTGTAGATGTGGGGTCCCACCATTGGCCGATTAAATTGTGGCCCTATTCCGCAAGAATAAACCTCCTACCACATCTGGATGAGGCTTCCACTGACCAAAAATTTGGCGGCCATATCTGTCACCTACTGCCACTATTATATGGGTTCCTCCCACCAGGTGGTCACAAACCCACTCACCCTGTCCCTCTTCGTCCAGCCGCAACTATTTTTTTGTGGGGGTACCTTCTTCAAACTGGTAATTCCATTACAATTTTCTTGTAAACTCCATAACTACCATGGTTAGAAGTTATTATTTACATCACTCTGTGGGTCCGGTCACATTTGGAACCTCCTAAAAAATCCCAACTTGACCAGGTAGGTCTATCAGTGAAGAATGCAAGAATGAGGATACAAAAGGAACCACACACACCTAAGGGACACACAACAGACTTGATCGTTTCGACCATTATACTACCTGTTAAAAAATTGATAAATAACTATAGGATAAACCACATGTTTTTATCCCTTTAAAACCCTATAGTTGAAAACCCATAACGCATGAAAAATAGAACTGTTGATCATCCTATTTGTTGTTCTGTACACATTATTCATTTAGAAACAAGAATAAAAAAATAATTCACATTGAAATAAAAACCCTAATTAGAAAGTGGATAATTTGATGAAGAGAATTCATTAATAACGGTGTTCCATCCACGAACATCCTCAAGCCATCGTTCTTCGACGTTCGGCATTCGTTGACCCTTAATCCAAGCTCTGATCACTAAATCGTTGTCTCCAGTGAGAGATATTCCATCTCTATGCCTATAGGATACTTCAGGGATCTATAAATAATTATCATGTGTTATGAATTATAACATAAGCCTCATACTATGTTTAATGGTAAAAATTCATTAATATGTGTCATCATTTTAAGCGAGTTTTAGTGTGGTCCTGACGCTATGTTATAGTGTCGCTAAGTCACCACATTGTAGTGCTATTGTTTCATTGGGTAACAATTAATAAATAAAACGAAATAACATTTGTAGATTATTTTTTTTTCTATTAAAACATCCATAAATTAACTTATGAAGGCGACCTACGCCGACTGATATATTATTCCCTCTAAGGTAGACCCGTTCTTCTGATCTCAATGGGGACCTTAGATTTCAGATCCTTGAACCCTATAAGATGCTAATAAAACAAAAAACGTTTGTTATTTTTAATAGACTATAAATTGTTTGAATGATTTATTTTGGGAACCCGTGCCCTCTGAATCACATTCTGTCTCAGTGCCTAGTCTTGAAAAAATTATGAAATCCAATATAATTTTCAAAGAAATTACATGGAGAATATATGATATTACATTATCCATACCTTAAGTCCTTACATACCCGAATGACAAAATAAGGGATAAATAACAACATAGGATATGGAGAATGAATTTGGCCCTCCTACAACCATGTTCCCACTATTATATTACTATGATTCCATCATATGAATGCTAGAGGAATCCATTTCCCATAGATCATACTCTCATATCGGTCCTTAATCTCCATAGGAATGTATGCAATAGTCACCTCATCGTCAACATCCATCTCTCCCCATTCTATTAAGTTTTATTGGTCATGTATGTATCTGCTAAGTTCGGATACGTGGAAGATGTCGTGCACCTACAATAACTGGGGAGGTAGATCCAAGTGTTACGACACCTCACCAACTCAACATTGTATCAGAAAAGGACCAATGAACCTCAGAGAAAATATGTCACCTGAGCAAATATATGTATCCCACATTGAAGAGAGTATAAAAAACACTTGACCCACCTCCTTAAACACCAAGGGTCTTTGTTTCCTATCAAAATAAGACTTTTTATGTCTCTTTCAAGACATCATCTGCTCTTGGTTGACCTGGACCTTCTATGTAATAACCTGCACTTACTCCAGGCCAATCAGTGCTGACTCTCTAGGGTCAGTTCCACAATGTGTTGACCTATAGGGTCACATGTAGAAGGCCTCAAATTGTTCCATATCAATGTTAGAGTGATATATTTTGTTTAACAAAATCTCTACTAGAGATTGGCGATCCTCCCAACTATAGCCAAAATTGTGGACACAAGCACATATCATGTCCTCTAAGACCTTAATGGACAACTCTGTCTTGCCATCTATCTATCGATGGGAAGATGTGATCTAGTGATACTAAGTCCCAACTCCTCCTAAAATTCCTTAATCAATCAGGATGTAAAGTTTTAATCACTATATCAGATTATCATAGATGGGACTCCATTGAGATGATCTATCTAATGTATGTATAGGGGTCTCATGCTCTCTATTGAACCATGTTTTTGAATTTATTGAAGGTGTGAATACTTGGTTAGAGGGTCAATGATCACCCAGATGGTATCATGCCCCATGTATATTAGTGGTAAACCCATCACAAAATCCATCAATATTCCATCTTACTTCCATTTTGGCACCACAAAAGATTCAATCAAACTCACTGGATCCTAGTTCTGATCGTTAGCTACATAAAAGTGAGTCACCTTGATAAAAACAATTACATTGCCTCTTATATCCCATGCCAACAGAATTGACGTTAGAGGACTTGGTACATCATTACAACACCTGGATGGACCACCAAAGGGAATGTATGTGACTCCCTCAACACCTCCTCACATAACATCATTGTTACAAAAGTTCATCCTATGAAAAGGATTGATTTCCCCACAAAATTTAGATATCCATCATGGGCATGCCATTTCGACATCTAATCATGTGTATCCTCACTTCTGGAATCTATGATTTGTGCCCTCCTGACACGTTATAAGAGTGGATAGGTTACTATCATTGATTGGAGACACGATACTCCATCATTATCCACAAAGATATCTATAATGAGGCCATCTTATTTAATGCCTTGTTCAGTAGTTGTGAACATGATCTATGGAAGAGATAATCTTCCACCATGTTCCCCTTCCCAGGATTATATACTTTCTCAATGTCATAGTCCTGAATAACTATAGCCAACATCACTATCTCTGGCTAAGTTATTTTGGAGAAAAGATATACCTTTGACTTTTGTGGTTTTAAAATATAATAAACATCTAACCCAAAAGGTAGTTTTGGAAACTATTTAATGAGAACACTACCACTTCCAACTACAGATCATGGTTCACATAGTTATACACATGGGTTCCCACCATCCGCGAACAATATGAAATATCTTCATTCCCCAGTTTAAATAAACAACTATGTTGAGTCCCAGATGTGTCGTATAAAACCACATACTCAACACCCTCTTATAAAAATATTAGTATGGGATTACTCGTAAAACACTTCCTTAGCTGGTGAAAGATATCATGAAACTTATTCTTCCCCTTGGACTATTTCCCCTTTTTTCAAGGCTGTCATGAATGCTTCTACTATTGAAATATCTAGAACGAACATCAAATAGTACCCTACCAACCAAAGGAAACTACTCACCTTGGTAACATTCTTTAGTGGCTCCTATGAAATAAATATATCTATCTTCTCTAGATCTAATAAAACTCCAAAATCGGCAATGATGATTCCCTAAAATTAGACCTCTAGTATCCATAAATGACACTTCAAGAGAATCTAGTAAAGTTGTTTCTCTTGGAGTAAATCCTAGACCATTCTCAAGAGTATTGTTTGATCGTCCTCATACGTTAAGTTTACTAGGATGTCATCAATAATGAAAACATACATATGGTCTATGTAAGACTATACGATTCTGTTAATGAGTCCCATGAACACTAATGGGGTTTTTGTTATGGAAAATTACCTCAATATGTACTTGAAGACTCCATGGTGACATCTGAAAGACATATTCAGAATGTACTCATCTCGCACCCGAAGTGGGTGATAGCTTGATATGAGGTCTATCATTGAGAACCATATCTCTCCCATAAAATGATTGAATGGTTTAGCAATCCCTGTTACTTGATAAGTATTCTAAAATGGATGACTGATTCTGGCACTGTAAGTACATAGATAACCTTAAGATCCCATCTTCATTCTTGGTAAACAATACTGGGGATACCCATGGGGAATCACCGGGTCTCAAAAATCCCTTCCTCTACTATTCCTCCAATTGTACCCACAATTCATAAAGCTTTGTGGGATCCATCTGATATGATGTGTAGATATTAGTGTTTTCCAAGGGGACATGTTAATGAAAATTTCTACCTCCAATTGAGGGGGTAGTCCCGGAACATCCTCTGGAATTATTTCCTCATACTCATCCACCACTATAGAAAACTGAGGACTCGTCTCATCAATTTTACTGAGGGTCATGCAAGAAAACAGATGTGTGATCAGATCCACCCTCCAACATGCTAGTTTATCTTATGCTTCTCAAGTTTACTTTGAATAGATAAAGGAATACCTGGTCCCATATCTGTAGATAAACCACATTGTGTTCCTATAACATTCGATTAGAGTGCGAAATGTGGATAACAAGTCTATTACCAAAATGACATCATACGGCCCTGATGGTGCCCCCAAGAGATCCGAACCAAAACACATTTCCCCAAGAGTAAGGGAAAACCTTCAGCACTAGTGTGTGATTGTCTAATCTACTCCATTAAGAGTTTCTATCCATAATGATCGATTCTATTTTTCTACTAGAATCTACATGTCTCAAAAAAGGGTCCGTGTGAGAAATGAGTGATTGGAATCTCATTATATCAATGCTACAACTAGCGTGGAAAAGCTACAAACCATTCTCATAATTGTCTAGGGATTCTCAGGATCGTAGTCCTCTATCACCAAGATTTTTCCCCACCCATAATCACATGATCCCAATATTCATGGGTGACCACCTATGGGAGGTGGTGGTAGATCCCCGAACATTTTTCTACCTTTGGCTTCTCATCCCATTCCTATGCTGCACCCAAAGCTTGTAATACTACCATGTTCCTACCTCCACTATGACCTCAATGCCTCTCAACCATATACTGGTCAGTCATATGGCTTTCCGAACAATCCCTTTCCATATTTCCCCAACATCGACAATTATCGCACTACCCTTCTTTCAACTGACCTATTATTCCCTAGAAGACTCACACTGTTGATCCCATGTTCAAGGGTCAACCCTTCGACTTTTTGGTTCTCTTGGACCCCTATGTCAGTTTTCCACTACCTTCCACCAATGAATCAACATCCTAACACCTCGTGGTAGATCCCCCTATATGTTCCTTATCCACATTAAATCACTCTACTGGTTGATCTCTCTCTATCACCCCATCATGTGTAGGAATGTTAAGTGATATTATTAACTCCCTGATCTCCCAGAATAGTCCATATGCGAAGGGATGAGACCTAATTAATGTGTCTTGTACAATGTATGTAGGGTAGGGAAAATGATCTATGAATCTCACTATGTACACTGATATTGTCATGCTTCTCTTTTGTATTCATAATAGGTCATGTATACACATAGAGTGCAACGTAACTAGAAAGAACTCCTCCTTGAATAGGTTCTCAATGTCTACCCATGTTAGGGACACCTCATCATTCATATTAATCATCATTCCCCACCATCACCCCAAAGAATCATGTAGATGACTTGCACATAGGATTGTCATCTGGTCGAGAGGCATCCTCACATGGCTACAAACACCTGTAACCATAAATATCCAATACTCAAAAACATGAGGATTTGTCTCAACTTGGATCCTATGTGGTATCTATCTAAAAAACTCATGAAACACACTAAGCCTAATTTCATCCTTTACCAGTTATGCTAGAATGAATTTCTACTCTTAGGGTGGTGGTATCACAGGTACCCCACTAAAAGGTTCCATCTCTTTAAATGGTCCCTACACCAATGCCTCATAACCCATCATACCATCCTCATGGTCACACTACAGAATCCTAGATATCTAGATATGTGGAATCACCCAAAAATAGAAAAGGATGTATCATTTTTAGTAGAGTACACCTATTGAGTTGACGTTAACTCATGAAGGACATGAGAACACACACAATTATTATATGATGTATGAAAAATTGATATCACTAGAAACTGTTGTTCTCATATACCAAGTTGGAAAGAATAAATCATGCTCCTAATGTATGTATATGTCATCTATTGCACCAATAATAGACTTCCTAGCCTGAAACCCACACTTGAAACACTTAACATTAATCCCTAAATACAAATTCACTGGCTCTTAGTACTTAATATTGATCCAATATCTCCCCAATACCACTCTTTCCTGACCCATCCCCTAGGGAACTTTTTGTGAGTGACCCAAGATCAATTCCCATTGACTAGGGGATGGTTAGTAGTGCTGAGTAAGAATATTCTACATTTGGGAGGCATTTTTCCATGTACCTGTACAAACCCACCCGTCTCCCTGAAAAAGTGAAAAAACCTAAAACCCTGAGAAAACATTATTGCATACTAATAAGAAAACACACATAGATTATTCAATAAAAATTGAAATTAATGGAGGCTAGTATAAATTCCCATGAAATGAAATATTCATTCTCTTGGAATACATCCACAAAAAATCCAATCTGATGGTTATGTATAGATGATGTTGGAAGTCACTATAGCGCACCTCGTATGTTGATCCTCCATCTATGTACCACCTATTCTTGGCCCACCAAAGATTATATCAATGATTTCAATCAACTTCACAAGAAATGACACATTAACGTGAATACCATGTATTGGTGAATAAAACAATACTCAATTGGGACACCAAACCACAATGGTATACCAAACTACAATATACAAATGAAGTCTACTAAAAAGGTACATGAAGGGCATGATCTAAGAAGCACAACTAGGGGAGTTATTAGAGTCACATCACATAATATACATGTCTATATAATAAATATACTTAAGAATGTCTAAGAGCCTTCAAATCTGAAGAGAAATAAAGTGTCTATAAGAGACTCACTCTAATTCTCTGTAGGATACCTACATCGAATCTTCATGGGAGGCCTTGTCCCCATCATTCCACGATACTGAATCTGTGTATTTTTAGGATACATAGTATTCATCATCACCAGATACATACATTGTGTATGTCATAGTTCACAGTAGACTTACTCCATGTTGTTCTCAACCATAAGATTTCACTCTTAGAGCACTCATTTCGGGAGAACCTACTCCTCAAACCAATATGCCATTCTCCAACCTCCTTTAAAGTTTATGTAGATAATTAAAAATGTAAAACCTCATGGAGAGGGTCCCAATACTAAAAAAGGATTTTCAAATGAAATTTTGGTGTTGTAGTTATTTCCATTTAAGTAAAAAGGGGATGGTTGGGTCCGGGTCCGGTCTGATTCTGTCTGACCAACCCGACCCGACACTGGTCCCACCTAACCTGATCTTCCTGGTCGACCTATCCCACTACTTGACTGGCCTACTTGCTCCCCCATCCCACTTGAGTGGGCTGGTTCATGTCCTTGTGACCTGGAAGGTGCTGCGTCCCCGCCCTATCAGCGTGGGGTGGATGCGGCATGACTGACCAATGGAGGTCCATTTGGACTATGGCCCTCAGTCGTGTGACACAGCCTCCTGCCGCATTTGGCTAAGGCTTATATCGGTCATCGAGCTGGTGAGCCTGTCCTCTACATGTGTCTGCTATGTTGTGGGTTCCTTATATCGGGTGGCAACACCACCACTTGAAGACACCACTTCTATGGAGCACCGTTATTTTTGTGGTGGTCCTTTCTTCAAACCGAGAACACAATGGAAAACCCGCGGTCATCACCATCACTACCATAGGCTCAATATCATATTTCATCATTCTAGGGGTCTCATCACAATAGCATTCTCCCGAAAAATCCTAATGAGAGCACATGGGTATGTTGTTATTGAATGAAAGGTCATTGATCATAAAGGGATCAAGAACCACAGAGGGAAGAATGTAGGAATTTTTCATTTCATCCTTCTTTCACTAAATTAAGAAAGTGAAAGGAAGAACTTGATAAACATCATCCTTTAACACATAAAATCCTGAGTGAAGATAACCCATCTGATTTGAATTATAGTCCAACAGATCAATCTATTTGTGGGTAGTTCCATGTTTTTAATTGGGAAAAAATAGTGGGGAATGATTTCAGTAGAAAAAAAAGAATCTTTCTAGAAAGTGGATCAGAATGAGGAGAGAATTTCTCATTGATGGTGTTCTTCCTACGAACGTTCTAGATCTATCAATCTTTATCTTTCAGCACTAAATTTTTTTTAAACTGATCTCTGATCTCCAAACATTCATCACTGGCAAGAGTGATTCCTTATCCTTGCCTGAAGGTACCTTGAGGGATTCAAGAAAAAAAAAGCTCTGATATTATGAATTCAATAACTATTCCTTTACATTATTTAATAAAGGAAAAACATTATCGTGATTCCCATTTTAAAATATGTTTCAGTATTTTCAAGATTCTAGATTGTAGTGTCGCTGAGTAAACTCATAATAGTGATGGCGAGTCGATGTGAAACATTGATGAAATAAATAAAATTATTTTTTATGTTTATTTTATCTTTCTTGTTAAAAATCCGTAAATTAACTTTTTTTGTCGACCCGTGCCGGACAATGTTAATTGTTTCCTAATCTAAACTCATTGTTTTGAGATAAAAAATTCCATGGGATATCATATCTGGGAACCTATTTTGATTTTACTAAAACTGCACATGAGCACTATTATTATTAAAATTAAAAATAGTTTGATCATTAATTATGGGAACCTCGGGCCTTAGAATCATGTTTTGTATCAGCTCCTGGTCCTAAAAATAGAAAATGTCATATAATTTTCCAAAAAAAACTAAAATGAAAATCTATGATATTACAATCATCATTAGGTATGTATGACTGGACAATATGATTAGTACATAACCATATTTATACATATATGTTATTCATTTACGCATTCATGGTCTTCATTTAGAAAATCAATTTGATCATGGTAATATAATATTTCTATTATCATTTACAAAAAAACATGTTTTGTGTAACCCTTAGAATCCCTTCACATTTCAAAAAAATTGGATAAATTTCTATGAATCCTAATTCTCAAATGAAATATGAAAATATATACTAATTATTTCATTCCAACAGTGAGATTATATATCCAAATTAATAATGGATATGTATAACTGTGATTAAAATTCGTTTTATAAAGACGTTAAAAAAAGATTCTAAATTTTCATGTATGAACAATAAGTATTAGACACTTGTATATTAGAACCAATTATTGTGGAAAATGATTGATATTATTAATTAACGACTCAAAGGAACAATATTATAGAACACAATTTCTTTATAACATAATTTTTTTTGTCATCACAGTAGTAAATACCAAATATAGAGATATATTCAACAGAATAATGATTATATGTAACATAGAACATTACATAAATTTTTTATATATACTCCATAAAATTTAAAATCATATAATGGGACAATAAACTTAGTTATTAAAACAATGGTATTATTTGAAATTAAAGTTCGTCATAGTCCATTGAAAATAAAAATATCATGAATGACACTATTATAAAAAAACAAAACATTATAAATATGAATTTAATTATTTAAATATGGTATATTGTTACCTGATAGAAAAAAGAATGAAAAATGAATAATAGTAATGTGAGATATCTATAGGCTTTGAAATATTATCTAAAATATTGAAATTATTATGATAGAATAATATCATGGAAATTGGAATAGTTGTATGACCATTGGAATAATAAGATAGAAAAATGGGTAAAATTATAATTAAGCATCAAAATATTATATAAAATCTACAATTTTATAAAATACATGTATACAAATATCATGAAATAATTAGATAATCAATAAATAATAATGTAGGTAATGATGATTCTTTAGTAAAACAAGTCATATATTAATAAATAAAATACTAATTATTATACTACAAATAAATATTAATGTTTCAAATTGAATAATTTTTATTTCAGAAACATATTAATAATTTAGAAAGAAAACATAAAAATTAAATAATGGTGGTGTTTTAGAATTTTTTTACGATACATGACGTATGTTAAAATATGAAAATTTTTAGTGTCTGATAAATAAATAATTAATTACAATATAAAATATGTGAAATACTATTATGAGTTCCTTACATACCTAAATTACATTATTTATTTATAAAACTCAATACTGTTAATTGTATTTAAAAATAATACTAAATTTATAATTAATAATTCAAACACCCCTACCCTTAACCTAAACTCAAACCCACTTCTACCAGTTTATCATCACATCAAAAATATCATACAATTCAAATGATAACTAACATTTAATCCCAAAATATGTGATTTGTGGTTTTAAATTTTTCCACATTAAATGATCAATTTATGAAACAATATGGTGTATTCTTAAGGAGTCATCTCGTGGGGGAAAATATTCTTTTAATTTAAACACATTCAATTATTTTCATTACTAAATTATTGTTACCCATTAAATAATATAAAATATTATATTATATTATGAAATTGATAATAAAATTCAACAATATTTTGAATTATTCCATCATATAATTCATTACATTTCATGAAACAATTCTATATGGCGCTTTTTAACCATTTTAGGTTTTAACTTCATTTATAGAAGATGTTATGAATTGATAAATAAAGAATACCATGAATGGTTCAAAAAATGGGTGTTAATGAATATAAGATTAATTAATTAAACTATTTATAATTTTCAATTATAAAATATTAATTATATTAATTATATTAACAATAATTGATCTTATCTCTATAAGCATCCTAAAATGATCATACTAATAAATGATTCTACTGTTTTATACATTTTAGTATATATATAGATAATATAAAATATGCAATAGTATAATTAAATGAATAATAATAAATTCAATATTATATATCATGTGGAACAATTTTATAGTGAAATTTTACTGGTGATGTTATATCAAATCAATTTTCTAACCATAAAACAAAAAACCTCAAAACCAGAAATGGATGAAAAAGTAATATTTTAAATGATTGAAATATGATAAAAATTTTATTTTAATGATTAATAAAAAAGGAACAAAAATTAAATTGTAGAACTGTATTATATTTTATTAATGGATATAAAGGCATTGTGAAATAAGGAAAGACTCAGGGTAAGAGTCGCTAAAACTACACCATTCATTCAAAAATCATTTAATGATATTTATTTTATTCTTATTATTTATATTCTATCATGATTATAATTCCGTAGATTTATTATCCTTTTTCATCTATTATTTATGACATACTACCTAGTCTCTCTTCTAGAACCCTTTTTATATGTTGTTAATTTTTCTAAATATGTGTTTCGCTTTTAAATACTCAATATATAAATGTATAATATCAATATTGTCAATATTATCCATATTATGGAATCACAAAAATATTATATATTTTTCTTATGTATTTTCAAATATTTTCAAGTATTCATGTCTCATTACTTATCTTATTAGTTAAAGTGGTTCATCTAACTCCATTTTCCAATATTATGACAATATAATTTATTGCGTTTTTATTTATATCACTTTTAACATTGTGTTTTTCTTCTCCATATATATTCATTTTCTCGTGGAATTATTTTATATAATCATAACTATATCAAATGAATTTTTCATACTAATTTTATTTAACAACTATATATTTTAAAATATTTTTCTTTTTAATTAGGTCAATGTGTTTCAAATATTTCAACCCACACAACATTAAACATAATGGAAGACATGATATATTTATATACAATATAAAAAATTCATTTTGATGGTTGAAACCATGAATTTTGTTTCTAAGATTAAGTAGAAGAAAAAAAAAATGAAATATTTATATGATTAAATAAATCAATACATTTAATATGAATGAAAAAGTTTTTCAATAAACAATGACTAATAAGATCATTTATTCTATAAAGAATATTTTTATATAGATGTCATTTTATTTGATTTATATTTTTTTCAAGAAAAATATGATTTATGATAGGAAATTATGATTTATATTACTAATTTTATGACACTAATACTGTTATTAATGGTTATGAAATTATAATATATTTATAGTTTTTAATTTAATATATCATTTTCCAAAAAAAATATTTTTTCATTATAAATTAGGATTTTATCAAAAAATAAAATTTAAAATTAATACATTTTAGTTTTCCTTTAAGATCTATTTTTTTAAATTTTTAATAATAATTGTACCATTATATTAATTTTAATATTTTTACATGAATAAATATTTCTTTTTTGAATTGTAAAAATAAGTAACATGTTAAATAAATATTTTTATAATTCATGAATGATTTAAATTTTTAATAGAAATAATATATAAAAAATTAAATAATTTTTTTTTCATAAACATAAAATGACTAATTTGTAAAAATAGATTTATATTTTTGTGAAATGAAGTAATATTTCACAATAATAATATTTTAGAAAATGTAAAATAAAACTACACTACTTACATTAGTAATTAAATATTAAAAAAATTTGTACCATATATTTTTCAAGATTTAAATATTAGTTATAATTTCAAATTTCATTATTTTCATATAATGATAATATTTGTATGATTGTGGATAATTAATACGACCACAATAATACAGAATTTTTAAATGAATGGTTAAATTAATATTATGTCAATTTTCAATAAACAATTATATTTATTGAATTTATATTTTCAATCTAATGTTATTATAAAATATAAATATTATATTATAAAAAATATTCAATTGGTAATAACATCTATATGATATTTAACACACATATGTTATAAAAGTACCTTTTATATAATAATGTCTTTTATATATAATATATTTTAATTTAATGATGATTTTATCATATTTGGATATTTAATCAGACTCAATATATATTAAATTTTAATTTAGATGTTATAAAATTGATAATATTTCATAAATTATATATTTCCAATGAATTAATAAATATATAGTTGAAAACTAGTTTCCAACGTAAAACTGAAAATGAAAAAATTTGATCTCTTATGGTAAAATGCATGATATAGGTTCAAAAAAATAGAAGTATTAGTAGATAAATCCAAGATCAAATAACGCCCAAAACTAAAAAATCAATAAATATTATTTCATTAACCTTTTAATTTTATAATAATATAAAGGTAGTTTATAATGAACCAAAAAAACTATACTTTTTATCAATGATAAAGGAGATCACATCCGCCCCATGGTAGTTAAACGTAAAATTTAATTTCCCTTATAGAATATTCCAAAACTACATCTCATAAAAATAATTTTATAATATATAATCCCCTAGGTCGATGAAGTACAAATAAGGACATCACTTCCAATGAAATATCCAGGAATTGCTCAATTCTCCAACATAAATATTATATAAATATTGATCATTTATTTTTTATGTTCCCATACTAAATCACATATATTCACAATATTATAGTAAAATTAAAATAAATATAATATTAATATGGTATTATAATAATTAGGAAGACATTTTTATTCATATCCATACAATAAAAAAACTTATTATTTCTAAATTTGTATTCATGGACTACCACATACATTAAGGGATGTTTTTGGTTTTTCATAAACCCCTCTTAAGGTTGGTTTTAATAATTTAATTAATGTATATATATCAATTATAAAACACTGGCGTTACTATAAAATTAAAAATTATCATATAATTTATTTCCCTATCATTCATTATTAAATGGAAATAATAATCATTTGTACATGTGTGTTCCCACCTCCATGAGAAATCTGTCCCATTTTTCATCACCACCCACAATGGATCTATTTTGATATATATTTAATATATACATATATATATATATATTCTGTAACACTATTAATATTTTATATAATATTAATCATTTTTAAAAGTATTTCTATCATTGTCGATATACAAAAATAGTTATAGAAAAATTAACCAACAAATCTCATGTAACCGACATTAGAAAGAAAACTATATAATAAAAAAAAATATGATAATGAATGATCATTATTAAATTAAATATTGAAAAATATGACTAAAAATAATATTTATGATAATCTTAGTTTTATAACTTGTCATTTTAATTTCCTGTGTAGAATTAATATTATACAATCTAAGGGTCCCATATCAGATATTCATTTTTATGACACATTTTCTTTTTTCCACATAATTTTATTTAAATTTCCTCATAAATACATATAGAAAAAAATATCATGAATTGTATTTATGAATATAAGTTTTTTCTTAATTATGAAATTATATATATCTCATTCAAGGGGATTTTTTAGAAAAATATGTATGATATATGGGTTTTGATTATCAAATTCTTCTATTTTAGATAGGTTTTATATTAAACTCCTTTTAAAATTCAAATAGTGAATATAAAAATTAAAATAAATAATATATTTATATAACCAATGTTCAAGGTATTTATGTAAATTTTAAATATTCATCCCCTTTAATATATATTATTTGAAATGATCCATAAATTATAAGGGTTTTTTCTAACCCAAATCATTTGATTGGTTTACAATAAATCATCCTTGATAATTATCATTCAATAATTTTCTATTCAAACTATAATAACCCATTATTTATTTTCATAATAGTTTATAAAATTTTTCTTCAAAAAATGTATCCTCTATAGATGACTCTATCATTTCTCAAAAAATATATTTTTATAGATAATTCCCTTTTCATTTAAACGTTATTTTTTCTATATCTGTTAATTGAAACTCATACAATGTTATCCCATCCCAAGTAGTAAATACATTTTATTTCTATAATAATATTTTTATTAAAATTTATTTATTAAAAAATTATCTTTTTAATTATGTCAGTTTTATATATATATGTTTTATAATATTTAAAAGTATATTCAAATCTGTGATATTATATGAAACACTTCATTTTTTAAATTTTGTCATGTTTTTTATTTATTAGAATGGTAAATTAATTAGAAATATATTTTGAATTAATATTTTATAATTACTCTAATTAATTTTATGAAAAATATTTTCTGAATATGACATGATTATTGAGGCATGATAAGATAGTATTATGAAAATAATTTATTAGAAAAAAAATTGATTGATCATCCATTTATAATGGGTTTTTTCTGATATAATAATTTTTCATAAATATCCCTATATTTCTTCTTTTTGAATATGAAATTTGGTTGATCATGTTTTGGTATCTAATTATCTATATTTTGTTATCTTATTATATTTAAAAAAAATATCTATGCTTATTTTATTCTAATTTGATGTTGATGAGTATATAAATTTTTTTCTTTGTCACTTATATATATAGTAGTTGATGCGTGTTGTCCAATATCTCCATCCAATGAATTATTTTGGATTCCACATCATTCGAGATAATGAGATGTTGTATGAATAAGATGTGAGAATTTTTATGGACATAAATATTATTGTGAATAATAGTTTTGAAGCTTTAATCATGATTTTTTTGTTGAAACGAAATGAAGGAATCTTTGTTCAAACATTTTTTGAACATTAAGTGATAATATATTTCCACAAGAGTTTATAGTATTATATTTTATCTATAATATTTTTTATACAATAATTCAATGAAATCCCATTTTTTATATTCTTATAGCTATTCTCTTTATCTATATATTTAACTATCATTATGTTAAACACTTTTTCCTGGGCATACGTTTTTTTTTCATTAGGAAATACATGTCAAAATATCATGACTAGTGGAGTTATTTTATTATTCTATGATAATTTAATAATGAATTTATCACCATCCATTTTTTTCTCATTTCTTATGACCTAATCCTTGATGACATCTTCATATGTTCTCCCTCAAAGGCACTCAATATTACATCGTTATTATGTTTTTTATTCTAATGTTTATTATTAGATTTATAACTTGATGAATTTCTATTAGGTTGTCTAGGGGAGTTTTATAATGGAAACATTATAGTAGAAAAATATTCATTGGATTATAATTGACAATAAATTGATACTTTTGTCCATTGGTTTGTGAAAAAAGTTTTGAGATGTATTATATTAATTATGAAATTCATGTATTATTTTGTAAATGATTTATATGGGTCATTATAGTATGTATACCAACCCTGCTTTTATTACAAACTTATACATGATTTATTTCATAAACTATTCACTGCATACAACATGGAAGATAGAGAGTTCTAGTGTTGTGGGGATTAGGATCATTACATACCAACTTAGAACATAAAATAAAACATCATTATTGAAAACATAATTTACATGACCACTACATTTCCTCGTACCTAGCATTTCATGGGATAACCTGAGGACATGCATAAGAAAATGGGTGAGCTATAAAGCTTAGTATGGGAATAAACATGGAATACATGAGGAGTAAAATACATGTTATAAAATAGGCATATCAATATAGAATAAGAGAAACATGAATATAAAGGCATGATAAAGCATGATAATGATAACATAGAAATGTGGGAACAACACTTAACATGGAATTAGCATTAGCTAAGGCTCATTACACATGGAGAATGAGTAAATCCTCATTTCACATGAAGCATGAGAAAACCCTCATTTCACATTAATTAGCATGAGTCAACACTCATTTTATATGACGTATCATAATACTATACTTTACCCAATGTTTTGGAGCGCTATAAGGGTGCACCCTTCTTAAACATTTCATTTCATGCATAAGTGTGCCACATGGATCATAAAACATGGATTCATAAAACATAATCATTTGTTCCTTGAAAAAGGAATGTGGAATGAAACATTATAATCAATAAGTTTATGTTCATGAAGGTGAATACCGTTGATGGAGAAATGGGCATTGTATTCACTACACAATGGCATTGGCTTAGAAAATCTGTGTAATTTTAGCAGTGTAACGACATGATATAAGAATTCATAAAAATTGTTGATGAGAGAGAAAGGGGTCCTCCTCATATCAACATGAAATGGACAGTAATAGGTTTATATAGACACATGTCCCAATTATTGTAATGGAATTTAGATTCATGATACAAAAGTATTGCTTGAATGTAAATGAGGTGAGAGAAGTTCCTTTCAGAATTTCGGCATAGTAACGGGTGTACATGAGATGAATATAGTGAGAGAGAAAGGGGTCTCCCAACATTCAGACAACAATATGGCAGTATGGGGGAGGTTAGAAACAATACCCCAGCATTTATAATTGAAATTAAAAGGGCATAACAATATTAAGAAAATTGGACAAAAAATTGAAAGGAAGAAAAACCCTTACTTTGAAGTGTGCTTCCAAAGGCTTGAGAGAGGATTGAGAGAGGGTTCATGGGAGCTTGGGCATCTTGGGAGGATTCTAGAGAGAAGAGGGAATAGGATGGACGAATTACAAAGGCTTTGAGAGAGGAGGAAGTGGTAGCTTGGGTTGGTTTATATAGGAAAGGTCAGTGAATTCTTTATTATTTAGGTTTGGGACACCTGACATTAAAATAATCCAAACCACAAATCACCTCATGGTTTTTGCTCATGGTTTTTGGAAAAGGTAAGAGGAAAAAAAATATTTTATAAGGCCAAATTCTGAACTTCTTAAAATAATGGGGTTGCTTATGTGGAGGTGAGTCACACTTCAATGGAAAATAATTTAAAAGACAAGATGTTTAATAATTCTTTTAGGGTCCATTAATGATTTTCAAAATAAGTCAAAAAACCAAAAATCATATTATTTTAATGGTAAAACATATATTGGACGAACATAAATCTTATAGTATTTTATTACATCACTATTGGGTCATTATTATGTCATAAAACACATTATATATTTAAACGGTATTTATTTTTTACCCAAACATTTGACTGTCTCAGAAAATTATGAAAAATTCACCGTTGGATAATTTTGATGTCCTGATTCCTGAAATAACATTTATTTTATCTAAATAATTTTTTAAATATGTTAATTTTCACTTTTAAGATAAAAACCGATATTTATAAAAAATTCACGGGTTTTGACAAAAATGGCTTTCAAATCGTAATAAAAATTACAATTGCATTCATAAAATCCTAATATAATTTATATATAATAAAATTTAATAATAATATAATATTTTATTAAAATATTATTTAATTCAAAAATCCATTAATTCAACAAAATAGATTTCTTATCTGAATATTAACTAAAAAAATACTATTTTTGCTTTCAATAAAACTATTTACAAAGTGTCAATAATGACAAGAGATTATATTCATTATTATATACAAAAATTAATATATATGAACATAGTATTAGAAATTTGTTACATAACCTCATAAAGCATCCGCATAAGACCTAAGGGTAAGGTGTGCGATTGTGACAGACTCTTGGGGTGGCTCGGATAACATCGCTCGAGTGGTAATCTCTATCAACTTCCATATTTCCACTATACAGTCCCGTTCGAGTTTGACATGATGAAGCTCATCTTGGGCTTGTTCAAGAGATAAACCAAAGGACGCCACCTGTTTTCTGAGCTCGGAAAAATGGGCTTCGTATGGAGCAATTCTAATTGATGAGGCCATCGCTTCTTTTTTCTGAGTAAATTGGATTTGTTAAATCCCTATATTTATACTAATCATGTGATCACTGTTCAATGACTATATTAGCAATGATCCATATTCTTAACATAAAACCTAAGAAGTTCACATTTTATATAAACATTTTACATAAAGAGACAGTTAATTAGATCAAGAAGGATTTCCATTAATGAATCTTTGGGTCATTACAATATCCCCCCTTAAGAAATTTCGCCCTCGAAATTTCCTTTTCCCACACTAAAACATATGTGGGTAACTCTGATTCATCATTTCCTATGATTCCCAAGTCGCTTCTTCAAACATGTGGTTTCTCCACAACCACCTGACGAGGGGCATTGTCTTATTTCGTAAAACGTTTTCTCTACGATCTAAGTACTTCACTGGTTTCTCCTCATAAGAACGATTATCCTCCAACAGTACCACATCATAAAAGAGTGCATGTGAAGGGTCTGGTATGTACTTCCTTAAGAGGGATACATGAAAGACATCATGTACATTGGCCATGGTAAGTGGAAGTGCTAGACGATAGGCCACAACCCCGACACGATCAAGAATCTCGAAGGGGACGATGTACCTTGGACTTAATTTACCTTGCTTTACAAACCTCATGAACCTCTTCCATTTAGATATGTGTAGAAAAACCATGTCTCCAACGTTAAACTGAAGGTCTCATCGATGATTATCTGCATAACTATTCTGTCGACTCTTGGCTGCCTTTATATATTGGTGAGTGTTTTTCACATTCTCCACCATTTCCTCGACCATTTCCGGTCCAAGCAGCATACATTCACCGACCTCATCCCAAAACGCTCGTGTTCTACACCTTTTCCCATATAGGGCTTCATATGGTGCCATTTGGATTCTTGTGTGGAAACTATTATTATAAGAGAACTCAACCAGAAGAATATTTTGATCCCATCCTCCTTTAAAGTCCATTGAGCACGCTCTCAACATGTCCTCAAGTGTTTGGATAGTCCGCTCGGATTGGCCATCAGTTTGAGGACGATCAGCCATAGTGATGATCTGTTCAGTATTCAGAGCATGTTGAAGACTCTTCCAAAACATAGAGGTGAATCCTGGATCTCAGTCCGACACAATAGATAGTGGTAATCCATGAAACCTTACCACTTCCCTAATATATATCTTTGGCAGTTTATCCAATGAGAAATCCTCTTGAATAGAAATGAAGTGTGAAGTCTTTGTAAGATGATCCACAACAACCCAGATTACATTGTTGCCATTGGATGTCCTCGAAATTCCAGTGAGAAAGACCATGGTGATGTTCTCCCATTTTTATTATGGTATAGGCAATGGTTGCATCGTCCCCTTATACTTCTGCCTCTCTGCCTTCACTTGCTGGAACACCAAGAACATTGATGTATATTCTACGATCTCTTTTTTCATATTATCCCACCAAATGTTTTCTCTGGGATCTCAATACATCCTTGTGTTCCCTGGGTGAATAGAGAAATTTGAACAATGTGCATCATCTTAAAGTTCCATTTTCAGATCCGGACTTGATAGAACACATAGTCATTTTCCAAATCTCACAATTCCTTCTTCATTAACATTAAACTCTGAGGATTTCTTTTTTTCGACAGCTTCTACTTTTTCTTGAATTCCCACATCATCCTTTTGAGCATCATTTTACATTTCCAAAAGAGATGGTTGAGTAATCATTTGTGAATGGATTGATGATGTTCCCTTCATTATGATTCTCATGTCCATCTTCATAAAGTCTAAGAAGATTGGATCCTTTTCAATTCTCATCATTGATAGAATCGTTGGGTCCTTTTTACTTAAGGCATCTGCCACCTTGTTCGCTTTCCCTAGGTGGTAATGTATTGAACATTCCTAATCCTTAATGAGATCTATCCATCTTCTATGGCTAATATTGAGATATTTATGTGTGAATATATATTTAAGACTCTTGTGGTCAGTATATATCTCACATTTCTCCCCATAGAGATAATCCCACCAGATTTACAAAGAAAAGATCATCGCCGCCAACTCCAGCTCATGTGTTGGATAGTTTCACTCATGGAATTTCTGCTACCTTGAAGCATAGGATATCACTTTATCATTCTGCAACATCATACAGCCTAAGACCTTTATCGAAGCATCACCGAATATCCCAAAAGGTTCCCCACATGTGGGTAAAGTGATCACGAGTGTAGTGATAAGCCTCATTTTCAACTCCTTAAAGCATTCTTCACATTTATCACTCCATGAAAACATTACTCCCTTTCAAGTTATCTTGGTAAGGTGTTTGTACAATCGTAAGAAATTTCACACAAATCGTTGATAATATCCACCTTACCCCAAGAAGATACGGATATCCATTACCGATGTTGGCCTCGCCCATCCCTCAATTGCATCTGTTTTGGAGGGATCCACAGATATCCCATTAAATGTGATGATATGGCCCAAGAATGAGACCACCTTCAACTAGAACTCACACTTGGTGAATTTTGAATAGAGCTTCTCCTTGCACAAAGTCTCTAGTACAGTTCATAAATGCTCTTCATGATCCTCCTTGGTTTTGGAGTATATTAGGAGATCATCTCTAAAGAATAAATAAATATTGACGAGGTAATCTCTAAAGACCTTATTCATCAAGATCATGAAGATTTTAGGAGCATTATTGAGTCTGAATGGATTTACTATGAATTCATAGTGCCTGTATTTTGTACGAAAAGAAGTCTTGGGGTCATCTTCTTTCTTCACCCTTACATGATAATATCCCGACTGCAAATCTACATTGGAGAAGTATTGTGCTCAACGCTAGAGATCAAAAAAGTAATCGATCCGTGGAAATGTATACTTGTTCTTTATCTTGATATTGTTAGGTTCATGATAATTGATGAAAAACCGCATTGACCCATCCTTCTTCTTGACAAAGAATAATGGTGCACCCCATGGTGAAGCACTTGGGCATATAAAACCTTTATCCAGATTCTCCTGTAGTTTCCTATTCATCTCTTCAAGCTCTATGAGAGCCATTCTATATAGAGTCTTGGATATTGGTAGCACCCATGGTATAAGTTCAATAGAGAATTAAACGTCTCTTCTAGGAGGAATACCAGGTAGTTCCTTGGGAAACCCTTCAGCAAATTCCCTCACAATAGGCATTTCTTCAAGGATGTTTTCTTCCTTTGACTCAATCATCTGATCCAGATACATGTGCTCATAGGTTAGTAATATACATTCTTGAGATGATAGAGCTAAAGGAGATTCATCTTTCTCCTTACATTTGTAAAGAATCGGGGGTTGATTCTCCATATGGAGTCTGATTTCCCTTTCCCGACAATTTATGTTGTCTCTATATAAGGAAAGCCAATCCATGCCATGAATTGCATCAAATTCCACCGGAGGGAGTATGATGAGTTTCACCATGAAATTCAATCCACAGATTATAACAGGGGAGGACTTATATTCATGGGATGAAATGATTTCCCGATTTGCGGTACTCACCGACATCTTCACTTCCATGATTTGTGGTGGTGTTGGGATTGTTCTTCTAAAATTTCGAGATATAAAAGAATGTGTAGAACCTGAATCGAAAATCATGTTCACTATTCATGATTGAATAACTAGCGTACATGTCACCAATTCATTGTCGGGGTTCACTTCGGAAAAATTGATGGCAAAAGCACTTCTTTGTTGCCTTGGAGGTTGTTGGTTGCCTATGAAAACCCTTAGATTAGGGCACTGATTTGTAAAATTCCCCAGTTATGTTCAGTTGTAGCAATGAAAAATGCGTTGATTTCGAACAGAGCGTTCCTCCCCTATGTCGCAGCTACGGGTTTTTCTTTCTGGAAGTTAACAGCTAGGTGCCCTTCTCTTCCACACCTAAAGCATTTCCTCGTCCCCTTACGGAAATTTCCAGGTTTCTTCTTTCCGCACTTTTGGCATGTGGGGTGTTGGATCTTCTTATCACTGTTGTATTTATCCATCGGACCACCAGCATTGATGTCCACCTTATGCTTCTTGTCCCCATGATACCCCTGTGATTCCCTGATCTCTATTTCGACCATGGGGGCACATCAGACAATTTCCTCATAGGTGTCGAAGTCAGGGATCACTAATGCATTTCGTAGGCTAGGCTTCATCCCACCAAAGAAGCGGTCAACTTTGCATTCAGGGGTAACGAAAAAGCCTGAAGCGTCGTGCAAGCCTTGTAAAGTTTAACTCGTATGCTCCAACAAATTATTCTTCTTTTTTCTTGAGGGAAAGGAAGTCCCTTTCCATCTTAAGCCGGAGGGTGTGAAGAAAATATTTATCGAAAAACATCTTTCGGAAATCCTTCCATTCCAACTCCACGATCTCCTCATCAGGCTTCGTATTATTAATCAATGTCCTCCATTGATCAGCTTCACCCTCCATACGATAAGCCTCCAGGAGAACCTTTTCTTGTTCATAAAATTGACGTATGGAGAAGATCTTGTAAATGGAGTTGATCCATTGTTCAACGATCATGGGATCGGATGATCCACTAAAAGTAGGAGGCATTTGTCTCATGAAGCTCTCGATAACAACTTGTTCCCTCTTAGGGGGGTTTGGACGTTCCTCTTGTCCCATGTTTCTATTCGAAGCTTGAGTTAGCTAAGATAAAATCCTGACAAAGTTCACGATTCCCTATCCCATTGGATTGGACATCCCATTAGTACAGTCATCACACTGATCTTCACTTCAGTTGTTAGCCTGAGTCCTCCTATTGTTTTCCATTGGCAGGAATAAAAAGGAATGTTAGGGGTAACACATTAAGGGTAATCCAAAGACAAAATTCGATTACTTATAAATTAAATTTTATTTCCTTAGCTTATGAATCAATAGGCATAAATCTAGGATTTTCTTGATCTACTTTCTAACATATATTCTTAAGTGTTTTTTATTCCCTTAATAAGGGTTCATACTAAGCTTGTGAATTTATGAAAGACTATCCCCTAGGAATGTCATAAACAAGAGTGCAGCAATGCCCGTTTTCGTGCACCATTTCTCGTTTGAATCAAGGTCAAAGCTGTGGTTTCAGGTGTAACCCCTAGGATACATCTGTGCCAGAGCCGCATCTACCTGCTCGTATCCAGATGGGGATGTATTTTCTTGATAACCCACTTACTCAATACTCACAAAAACGTAGGGACGTTTTAATGTACTCAGTCTTGTATCTAAGGCTTTATTACAGTTTTCTAAAACTAATCCCAAAAAATAACTAAACCTATCCTCTGATACAAACTATGACAACATTACTTTTATTACAATCATAAACAAGATTTATTTCATAAACTATTCACCTGATACAACATTGGACATCGATTGGTCTAGTGTCCTTGGGGTTTACAATCATTACATAACAACTTAAAATAGGAAATAAAACATCTTTATTGAGAACTTCCTTTACATGACCACTACATTCCCTCGTACTTATCATTGCATTTGATAACCTGAGGACATGCATATTAAAAGGGGTGAGCTATAAAGCCTAGTAAGGGATTAAGCATGGAATACATGAGCAGTACAATACATGTTAGAAAGTAGGCATATCAATAGAGAATAATAGAAACACGAACATACTGTCATGATAAAGAATGATAATCATTACATGGAAATGTGGCAGCAATACTTAACATGGAATTAGCAAGTTCCAAGGATCATTGCACATGAAGCATGAGTAAATCTTCATTGCACAAGAAGCACAAGTAAAAACACATTTCACTTGAATTAGCATGAGTAAACACTCATTGCAGATGACGTATCATGATATTATACTTTACCCAATGCATTGGAGCGCTATAAGGGTGCACTGTTCTTAAACATTTCATTTCATGCATAAGTGTACCACATGGATCATAAAACATGTATTCATAAAACATAATCATTTATTCCACGACAAAGGAATGTGGAATGAAACATTTTAATCAATAATTAAATTTTCGTGAAGGTGAATACCCTTGATGGAGAAATGGGCATGGTATTCACTACCCAATGGCATTGGCTTAGAAAATCAGTGTAATTTTGGCTGCGTAACGGTGTGATATAAGAATACATAAAAATGGTTGATGAGAGAGAAAGGGGTGCCTGATCATATCTACATGAAATGGACAGTAGGGGGTTCATATATATACATGTCCCAATAATTGTAATGGAATTTAGATTCATGATACAAAAGTATTTCTTGAATGTAAATGGGGAGAGGGAAGTTCCTTTCAGAATTTCGGCCTAGTAACGGGTGTACATGGGAGGCATTTAATGAGATAGAAAGGGGTATCCCATCATTAAAATAATATGGGGGCAGTATGGGGGAGGTTCGAAACCATACCCCAACATTTATAATTGAAATTATATGATCAGAACAATATTAAGAAAATTGGACAAAAAAATGAAAGGAAGAAAAACCCTTACTTGGAAGTGTGCTTCCAAAGTCTTGAGAGAGGCTTGAGATAGGCTTCTTGGGAGATTGGGGCACCATGGGAGGATTCTAGAGAGATTAGGGAAGATTTTGGACGAACTCCTAAGGCCTTGTGTTAAGAGCATGTGGGAGCTCAGGTGGGTTTATATAGGAATGGTGAGTGAATTCTTTATTATTTAGGTTTGGGACACCTTACATTAAACTAATCCAAACCACAAATAATCTCATGGTTTTCCACATGGTTTTTGGAAAAGGGGAGAGGAAAATAATATTTTATAAGGCCAATGTCCTAACTTCTTAAAATAATGGGGTTGCTTATGTGGAGGTGAGTCACACTCCCATGGAAAATAATTTAAAAAGAAAAGATGTTTAATAAGTTTTGAGGGTTCCATTAACGCTTTTTAAAATAAGTAAAACAAAAATAAAATCACCATATTTTAATGGTAAAACATATATTGTCCGAACATAAATATTATAGTATTTTATTACATCACTATTTGGTCATTATGATGTCATAAAAACATTATATATTTAAACGGTATTTAATTTTAGCCAAATATTTGTCTATCTCATAGAATTATGAAAAATTCACCGTTGGATAATTTGAACATCTTGAATCCAGAAATAACATTTATTTTATCTAAATTTTTTTCTAAATATGTTAATTTTTAATTTTAAAATAAAAACCGACATTTGTTGAAAATTCACGTGGTTTGAAAACAATGGCTTTCAAACCTTAATAAAAACTACAATTGCATTCATAAAATTATAAGATCATTTATATTTAATAAAATTTAATATTAAAAATAATATTTTATTAAAATATTATTTAATTCAAAAATCAATTGATTCATCAAAATAGATTTTTTATTTAAATATTAACTAAAAAAATTACTATTTGTGATTTAAAAAACTATTTAAAAAGTGTCAATAATGACAAGAAGATATATTCATTTTTATATAAAAAATAATATAGATGAACATAGTACTAGCGATTTGATACATATCCCCTTAAAACTGCTGCATTAGACCTAAGGGTAAGGTTTACGATAGTGACAGACTCTTGGGGTGGCTCGGATAACATCGCTCGAGTGGTAATCTCTATCAACTTCTACTTTTCCCGTAGAGAGTCTCGTTCGAGCTTGACATGATGAAGCTTAGATTGGGCTTGGTCAAGAGCCAAACCTAAGGACACCAAGTCTTTTCCGAGCTCCGACAAATGGGCTTCGTATGGATCAATTCTATTGGATGAGGCCATCACTTATTTTTTCTGAGTAAATTGGATTTGTTAAAGCCTTATTTTTATACCAATCATGTGATCACTGTTCAACAGCTATATTTGCAACGGTCAAAATTCATAACATAAAACCAAAGAAGTTGAAATTTTATATAAACATTTTACATAAAAAGACATTTAATTAGATCAAGATGGATTTACATTAATGAAACTTTGGGTCGTTACAGTTTGTATCAGGTTATATTAGATTATTTTTTTGAAATATTTTTAATATAAATTTTGAATACCCATATTTTTTTATGGATTAGACTATGTATATAATGACATAATGATGTTTTTGTCACGAATAAATTATTTTATTCTCCCCAAAGTATGTAGATTTAATTATTAAACACATTTATGTAGTCGTAGGAAAGTATTTACCAAGGTGTAATAAACTCTAATAGGGTGTGTTGTGTATTAACTAAAATGTTTCATAGTGCATCATAAATATGCATAACTAAGCATAAGGGGAGATAGACCAAAGGGATATTATTTTGTTATCGTCATTAATATTAAAATCTATTATGATTTATTTACATCCTAAGAATATTATAGGATTATGATAATATGTATGATAGAACACAACATAATGTGACCTAGCTACAACCATGAGTGATATACAATGAACTAAGTGTGACATTTTTGAAATTAATATAATATAAGATAAAATTATTGTTTTATTAGAGAAGATATATTAAGTGTGGGATTTAATATTTATATATTCATTAAGTTGTTTATTAACATAATCATTTTGATGTCATTTTTTAATTCAAAAAGACGATGAAATAAAATCATTAGATTGTATGTTATAACTCAATATTTTGAGTAAATGATTTGGAATGTTAATATATTCCTACTACAAATGAAAATATATATTACATAGTTATCCATAATATCGAAATGTCATATCTCATAGAATTTATATACTATGTCATTAAATATATTTAGATGTGATCATTATTTGTGATTAGTACATAGTAATTAAAATTTTGACATAATGTTTTATATGTGAGGAGAATTTAATGATCAAATATTTTAATATATATATATATATATATATATTGTTCACTCTAGTTATGTATATGTTTTCAGTAGATTACTCTACTCAAACTGATGAACTTAAATGAAGATGTAATATATTTAGATAACATATATATATTTATAAATAATCAAGAAAACATAACAGTTGAATTTTAGAAATAAATAGGAATAATTGGATGATTAATTAATTGTTCATTATAAATAAAGAATTAATTTAAAATTTATTGAATTAAATCTAATTACATATAATAACTAGTAAATTTATTTATTTTTGAGAAATGTATATTTGTCTATTAATTTCAAATTTAATGCGATGTGATTTTTTCTTTCAAAAAATAATTAATTAATAATGATAAATTACAATTTATATCAATAATTAGTTAACATAAATATTTTTGGTAAATATATTTAAATAATAATATTAATTGTAAATATTTGATAATATCATATCTAAATATAATCTTTTTTCATTCTATTTTATGATTTTATTAAAAAATTAAATATATAATTTTTCAAATTTAAATTTTTTAAAAATCAACTTCATATTTTCATTATTAATAACAATATTATCTTTAGATTAATATTTTTGATTCCTCAAAAATATTTAATTCTAAATAAAAAATTAAAAATTTTGATTTTTTTATAAACGATAACATTAAAATGAATAAATAATATCATTTATTAGAATAATATTTTGATATAATAAATATATATAACATTAATCATGTTAACATAATATGATTAATATATATATTCATATTTAACTTTTTTTATGTAAAGTAATATTTCACAGTAAAATCCATTTTTACAACAAAAAATTTTAAAATAAAAAATTATAAATTTTAGAAAATAATTTTTTTGAATTTATTTTAATATTTGAGTTCAATATGTAAAAATTAGTTAATATTTTAAATTTAAATTTTATTCATATTTATAATATTCTAACTATTTATTTTCTATACATTCATAATAATTTAATAGTTTTTAAAATTGAATAACACCATTAATAACATGTAATTATTATCTAATTAAATTGATATAACATATGAAATAACTCATATATTATTTCCAAACATATATATATATATTATAAATAATTAATTTTTTTCTCAATAATAAATAATATTAACAACACATATTTGTTTGATGTTATTTTCTACAAAAACCTTTTTTTATATTTTATATTTTTTTAAAAGTTAATTTACAAATGATTTGAATTTTTATTAGACCAAATTGTAATTAATGTTTTTTTAAAATCCCCAATATTTAGTTGTATGGGTTTTCTTATATTTCTTAATTAAAAAGTAAAATACATAATTAAAAATTACTTGAGAAGTTAGAAAAATGTTAATATTTAAAAGAAATGTTAAATGACATGATACATATTTGAATCATGTGTGGGTAGTTTTATTATGAAACTCTATCAAAACATAAAAACCCTAGAATAAATTAATATCATTTTAGGAATAATTAACCAAGGAAAAGTGTAATGATATCATGGTTGTTTAATGTGTATTTTGAAAAGATCAATTTTCTTCAAAAATTAAAGGAGTAAAATTCCAACCATAAATGGAATAACATGCCAAATGATTTCCAAATGAAACTCGTACCCTAACACCAATTATAAAATATCATCGTTCATCCATAAATACCTAGGTGTATAGAAACTATCTTAATTCAAAAACATCCATGGAGATATATAAGAGATGATCTAGACTCCATGTGAGTGTTTCATTCTTTATAACCATATCTCTTTAATCATACACATAAAAATATAAAATATCTATGAAAATATAAATAAATAAATGAAATTTCTATATTTAAGTTATATTTTATGAATGTTGAATTTTTTTTATTCTACTCTATCCCATAATTAAATTAAAACCCTTATTAATGTATGTCCTTTTTCCACTATGATACGTCTTTTAATTTTTATATTCCCTCAACATCGCTAGTTTTAATGATAGTGTGGATGAGTAAATATGATATCTGAAATATCTATTTTATTATAACATTTAATATTATCATATAAATTATTTTCCCTTCATTATTTTACCAATGAAACCATAATTGTGAATCCACATGGAATACCACCTTCATCAGACACCGCATTAATTTATCATCACCACCCATCATTTATGGATTTAAAATTCTATTATATATATATAAATTATATCCATAATAATATTAATATTCTTAATACTATGATACAAATTTACATTTCTTTCTAGAATTTTCAAAAAAACATAAGTAGTAATGGATATATTGAAGAATGACATCAAATAATCAAAGTAGGAAAAAACTGTTAACAATTAATAAATAGTATATTTTTATAAATAATCATCTTAAATTAAATAAAAATTAGTATGATTCTTATTAAGGTATCTAATAATAATAATTTTATTATTAGTGATTTTGGTTTCATGCTGCGAATGAATCTATGATAATGTACTGGTTTCATCACATATTTTCATTTTCTGTTACACGATTTATTTTATGCACTTAATTCCATTTATATAGTATGTATACATCTAATTATATATATATATAATTTTTAATTATACTTAATAATTATATATTCTCTTTATATTGAATCCACCCTAATTCGTAGTATTTTTATAAATTTTCTTATGTCATGAGGGTTTCTTAGTCTCAAATCCCTCACTCTGAGACATATTTTATATAACGTTGATATATTATTATAAGTGGCGTATATTATTAAATCCCTCATATAAATATTATTATATTAAAATAAATTTCATTGGAATTATATATAACATGTTTTATTGCATATAATTTGTTTCATAATACTTAGAATCTATATGAATAAAAATTATAAAATAAAAGACCATCCAATATGTTATTTATTAAATTTATTGGAAGTGACTAATACATATGAATATTTTATTGGAACACTTTATTTCAGTGAAATAAACTTTTAGAATTGTGAATTTTATAAACACTTGGAATTACATTTATGTCAACAAAAAAAATAAGTGTATGGGAAAAAATCCTAACACCCCCATGAATTTATTATATGGGAACTAACAATATTAATAAATTTTTATAAAATAATTAGCACAATGAGAATGCTAAATATAATTTGTTTCATAGAGAAACCAACCTTGAATATGACTAAACATTAACACTGTTATAATGGAATGATGAATCAGGAATAACAATGATGTATTCATCCCCATTTCACCCAAATCTAGATAATAATAAAGGTATTAATGCTAAATAGAATTTTCACACATTCTATAAATTCATTTTCATGTGTTCATATTATTAAAATAATTGAATAGAGTAAAGGATACATAAAGGGGGTGGATGTTATGGGAACTTGTATATATCCTCCATTGAATGAATAGAGTTTATTAGGGGATGAATGAAAATTATCTCATTTTCTTTTCTACACTAATATCAATTGAGATAAGAATAAGTGACATATTATTTATCCGTTATTCTCCTTATTTATAAGTATTAATAATTATAATTATTGTTCATAATGATAATAGTAATAATATTATTATTGAACATATTAATAATAATTATATTCTAAAAAATTTAAAAATATATAAATTTTCACCCATTAAAAATAATAACACCCATAATTCGATATTCTATGATAAATAACTATCAGCATTAAGAAATAATAAAAATATGAAAAATATAGGTAGACTATAATAATAATTATAATAATTATACATGACATATAAATAACATAATCTGAATATAAATTAATTGTTATAAATCTACTCTAGTTATTATATGGCTATAAATAACTTAATAAAATAAGTAAATAATCTACATTTCAATTTCAAATCCACATTGAAAGATGAGAAATGAAGAACAATGTTTCAAATCATGATGTATTGAAGAATTAAAAGAAAATATGTTGATACATCCCATTATCTAATCATAAATTATTCATAGTATTTTATTCTATGATAACCATGATTGATATGAATCGTTTTCCTATCCATGATCAAATTGGGCATTATATAGGTATATTAAAAATATTACAACATCACTAATTAAATTAAAAAATGGTTAGTTACTAAAAATGAATATATGAGGTGTTCTATTGAGTATGATGTAAAAAAATATATAAATAATTAATGAAAATTGTAATTCAAGTGGAGTTTAAATTAAAATCTCAATATTTTAAATCTATTTTCTTTTAAATGAACATGAAATATTCGTTAGCTTTCTTTATGTATCCCTAACACAACATGTCAATGATATAATAAAATATTATAGCATAGTCATTATATTGATATGTATGAATAGTAATTAAAAAATAATATTTTTTTATATTTAAAAATAATTCAAATGAATTGGTTATTGTGTAATAAATGTGTAGTCAGTTTTCTATAATTTAATTTTATGCCTCATGAGTTTGTTTTATTAAAAAATTGGTTTTATTTATTTTTTCACAAAAAATATATATTAAATTTATGAAATATATGAAATATTTTTCAAATAAATTAATTTCATTTTTAAAATCATAATATCATTATTATGTTTTGTTTAATTTTATTCATTTTTTCGAAGAATATTTATTTTTATGTGAATATAGACAAATACAGATTTTTGGTCAAAAACATTTTTTTTACATGAAAAATAAGAAATTGATATTAAATTAACCTAACATTAATTTTATTGTAAATAATATAATTAATTTCTTCCAAATAATTATTATAATTTATTTTGTTATTTTTTCAGTTCCAATCATTATAACACATTTCATTAAAAACTATTTTTATACCCATAATGTGTTTTTATCATAAAAATGTAAATTAATAACTACTGAATTGTGGTGGAGATGGCGGGGCTCTCATCGTGCTCTCCTGCACCGATGCCCTAGATCCATGGAGATGGAGCCTGCTCCCCCTACTGATTGGAGGGTGGAGTTTCACATTCTCCTAGGAGAGTTGACCTTTCCTCATGCTCTATACTTCCTCCGTCCTTCACTCAAATTTCCATTTCCCCAAAAGTTTCAGATCTATTCCGGTAGGCACCCCAGTTATCTCTACTTATGGTGGAGATTAATAGTGCTACAGACCTATGAAAATATACCTTGGGGATCGATTTCATCCTCATCGACCTTCGGTAGAAGTCTTTAATCTGTACGTCTTTGATTCCTGGAATCTTCATGAGTGCGTGGTCATAGGGTTGCTTGACTAGAGGCACATAATGGTCCGATTTGTCTTGGAGGAAGACATGATTGCTGCTAGGTCCAGGAATTTGCGAAGGTGTGGTGGATCTTCATTTTATTCGTTTCGTTAGAGATTTGAATTTCATATGCAGTGTGATCCTCCGTCGACTACAATATGGGTAAGTCTTCATGGTCTTCTGCTTTCGTTTCAAAATCCCTCTATTCTCTGTACTATTGGTAATTTGATCGGAATATATTTATGCTCAGATCAACAAATAGATTCTATGTCACACCTTCTTTTCCCATGGATTTGTGTCGAGGTTGATGTGGAAAATCCCCTTGTGCGTTGTGTTTGGATCACTGATGGGAAGGAGTTCCGATGGATGCAAGAAGTTGTTTTTGAATCATGGATGTAGTTCTGTGTGGGGTGCAGAAGTTTCGGGCATTTAGAGGCCGTTTTCTGTAGTGGAAAACAGGGTAGTGCCTTGCGTGTGGTTGAGTGCCATTACAGTGATTGTTGTGATGATAGAAATTCCATAAGGCTAGCAGTGATGGAGGATGGCCTTGTAGTGGCACTGTCAAATTCTGGGATGATGAATGGGGGTATGTGATCTTCGGTGGAACCTGATGGGTGTACAACTATAGGAGAGTCTTCTAGGCAGGGTGTCCGGCTGGAAGACCCTTGCACTTTTGTCGCACTAGTGGAATAGAATCCAGATTGTCTTGTGGAGGGGGAGGTGGGGCAGGGCCCTCTTGCTGTTGCGCGAGACCGTGCATGCATTAGGAAGACCGTGCAGGTGCCGATTAATCCAACAATGTTGAAAGTTATTTACAGGTTGAGGGATGATCTTAGAGTAGGGCCTCAGACTGAGGAGGATAGGATATTCCATTTTCTGTTGGCTCCTCTCGTTGAGGATCCCTTGGAGAATTTAGATGGAATATTTGAAGCATTGAAACTGAATACCCATAGATCTGGTGGTGTGGGGACCTAAAACCGCATTGAGTGTTTGGAGAATGAGGAGATTCCATTGATGGAAGGTATCCAGGGACTCGAAGATGCTTATTTGCAGGATGCTTCCAGAAGTGGGGAAGTTGAGGAGGAGTCCAAGGGTAGGGAGTTTTCTGTTGATCCCAGTAATCCTCAAAATGGGGAACATGCACAATGTTTATCCATGATTGACTCGAACAGTAAATTTGAGAAATAACTTGGGGAATGATGGTTTTCAGCAGGTGAACTCCTCTGGAAAATGGGTTGATCTCTCCGATAATGACAAAGAGAATGATGGTAGAAGTACTCAAATATCTTATAGTGATATTGTTCTGGGTGGAACGAGGAATGCTTCTGGAACTGAGAAAGTTGTGACTGATCCACCAAGGAGAAGGCGGAGGAAAGATTACTCCTCTATACCTAAGCTGATGACTACTAGGTCCTCTGGCTTGCAATATTCTATGGAGATTCTGTAATTGGAAAAGGTAAACCTCAGAAAGAAATATGCCAAGATTTTGACTCAAGTTGATAGCTCGGAGTGGGAGTCGGCTACTACGGATGAAGAAATGGATCATGATTATGGATACGGGTATTAATTCTATGACTTTTAGTTGTTTTTATGGTTTGTGATGTTTTTTTGTTGTTCTCGTTGTACTTTTCCTTCATTTTAAAAAATGGTCGGAGACCTTCTCTTTGGCTGACTTTCCAGGTAATAACTACTGAATAGTGGAAAAATTTAATATTATAGATTTTTAATTCAATAATTTATTTGAACAGAATGTTTATCAAATGGATTATAATGGAATAAAATTATGTTTTCTGTTTACAATTTAATTTTCCTAAAATGGGTATTCATTGTGGTTTCATGCTTTTGTTAAATTTATTTCTTCCACTAATAAAAACTTAATATAGTAAAATGGAATAAATATTTTGATACATAATAATTAATAATATTTATTTGGTTAAACAAAATTCTTTTATCATAGTGAAAGGTAATAAAAGTTAAAATTATTTAACAATTATAATGTTAAAATGTGTCTACTGGGGTTTGACCCGAATTATAATGATGGGATATCATTGAAAACATAAAAACATGTTCTTGATGATGTTATTAGAAACATATGTAATACTAAATTCAAATATTGATAAATTTGGATCGATAATCACATCAAAGGGACATTATACCATTTAATCATTTTATAAAATTCTATATCTTTCTCTCCGTTCTCTTATAAAAGGGAATAATTTGAAATATTAGTTAACACCATATTAACATTATATTTTTTAAAGTAACACTTCAATGACTATCTATTAAAATTCTCTTCACCATATTTACTTTTATTCATTTATTAAATCCTATCATTTAATTCATATGGTTTATGACAAATGAGTTATCTCAAAGAAGAGGTGTAAATCATTACCATGCTATTTCTATTTTATTTCTTTTTCTACATCATCTAAAAATGTTACGCCAATAATAAAATTAATTCCAAAATATTGTAAATATAATAATATGTAAATATAATGAAGGAAGAACCATTTAACAAATATTTTCATTCATATATGATATGAATGTATCACACGTGCATATGTGTGCGCTACCGCCACATTGTAGAAATTATAATCATTTCCCACAACAACTATTAAATTATTGTTATTATTATATATTATATATTGTATGTTTATATATTTTATTTTTGGAATAATAGTTACTTTAAAAAGAGATTTTATGATTTCCATTCATCCATTCAAACCATAAAAAGGGAAATGTCACCATGCATACAGACAAACTATTATCACCACATAGGGATGTAATTGATTTTTAATAAATAAATAATAAGATTGTTATTAAAAATTTTATATTGCTTATATATTATATTTATATAATTATTGATACTATTAATATTATTAAATCATGATCAATGTGAATTTTTTTTAACTTTTAATCAAAACATACATGATAAACAATGTTTTTTAAACATGACATTATGACGAAAATGAAACATTATTAATAAAAAAGTGATAATAGGTAATATGTTTACCATTTATTAAATATAATGTATTATCATGGTTCAAGTATATAATTTAAAACAATATAAATTCATTATCCAATATTCTATTAACATTACAAGAAATCTAGTCTAGATGTAAGGTCATTAAAAAAATAATTTTTTATGAATTTCTTATGATTAAATTTAAAATAATTATACTATTTTTAGCTATTAAAATTATTATTTTATTCTTTATATTATAATTATTTTCATATATTTCCGGTTTTATATTAATTATCATCACTTTAATTACTCATGATTGAGAAATATATATTTTTAATGAAAATAGTCCTCGTTTT
The DNA here is from genome assembly GCA_963277665.1 of Viscum album. NCBI lineage: Eukaryota > Viridiplantae > Streptophyta > Magnoliopsida > Santalales > Viscaceae > Viscum > Viscum album. The sequence continues at coordinate 824,337,868 of OY728151.1, forward strand.
TCTCTTCACAAAGGAATATTTTATTCCATATCATTATATTTAGTAAAATATTTAAATGAATGTTTTTAAAATTTAAAAAATATTTGATAAATCCAATATTACACATACCATTATTTTTTTATAAAAATTAATGGAATATTCTTTCCATTTTCTGAATAACATAGTTTTTATATATTATCAAAAAAATTTAATAAAATTATACTTTAAAGTACAATGGATGAATGGATTGATCGCTATCATAAATATTTATCTCCTTGATTCTTAGTTTTTATGAATAATTTATCTAAAAAAATGATTAGTATTTTTTTAATATTTAATTTTTTAAATACAACATTTCAAAATAAATACTGTATTTTCCTCAATAAATCCTCCACTGATATTTTTAAGTTATTTTTCATCAATAAACACAATATTTTATTATTATAATTATTTTATTTGGTTAGGAATTGGTTTTAAAAAAATTATTATTTTAATAAATGTATTATGTTCATAATAATTAAATATCATTGAAAAGAATTTTAGTTATATGAGTAAATAAATGATGTAATAATAAATATTTATTATGATATCAGGACAATAATATTGATGGATTACAATTATGTGATTGGTGGTTCTTTTATAGCCCATGGATTGAGGTTAATGTTATAATCCAATGATTTTTGGGTTTGTTATGTCCCTCCAATTTAATGGGTAAGGAAAAAAGTAAAGAAACTCCTTAAATGTGGTGGAATAAGTTATGTTTTAAGACATGAAAAAGATGAATTGATGGAAATTACCTCCAAATTGAATGTTTTAAATTATTTTTAATGAATTATATTGTGGTTGATAGTTTACAATGTTAGTATTGGTACTAAATATTTTCAATGGAGGTGATTACCTACACTTATTTGTTATCAATGTACTCCCATATTAGGATTATGATATGTTCTTATGGATGATTGTTGATTCTTTTTGAGTCGTCACTCTTAAGTATCACGTCTTTTTTTAGAAAACCTTATTTTATTATTTATTTTCTAGTATATTTTAGTTATTGGCTTTGAATACTATAGGTATTGAATTTTTTCTCATACACATATGATTTTTATATACTCACATGGAATCATTGTTTGATATATCTCTTTTTGGCCATAATAATCATAAGAAATAAATTTTTTTCTTATTTTTCAATTACCTAGTTAATGAATAAATTTTTTATTTATGATATATATAATGTGGTTTTTATTAAAATTAAAATAATTTGAAATAAGTTAGATCTTTTATGTATGGGATTTTAATGTATCACAGTTCCCAATATCAATAAACCTTTTTTGTGATGGAAGACATCGTATTGATATTTATGTAACATCCATCTAATAAAGTATTTTATTTATGTATGAAAATTCTATTTTAAATTATTATTATCATGAAATGGGTTTTTAAAGGATGAGGAATATTTTATGACAAAACATAGGTTCATTGTATATAAAGGGGCACATACATGGATATATTTGAAAATGGTGTGTCATTTACCTATAAAAATATATACATATTATGATACAATAAGTTGATGAGGGATTCTAAAAGACTAATATATCTTTATGAACACAAAAATTATTCATTTGATTATATATCATATTTAATTATGGCTCATGTTAAATGGTCCCTTACTACACACCTACATTGACACTCAAAGGGGATATGCATGGGTTAATTCATAAATTATTTATGACCATTATAAATTATTTGAATAAATTATAACTAAGGATGTCCTTGGTGATCCTTATTTTTTCATATATTGAATATAATTTGACATGATTTTTACATAATTTAAATTTTTTTCATGATTTTTCATTTTGATTAAATATGTCTTATAATCATTACAACTATATTTGTTTGAGTAATCGAATGAAAATATAATGAAAATTATGTGGGCATTACTATTTAGAAAAAAATTTAATCTAACATATTTGAGATTACAATTATTATACAACATCAAATGTATAATGAAATGTTTACTAATTACCATAATGATTAGAGTTAAACATTTCTGTAAAAACATTTAATGGTCTAATGATCTCTGGTCACATAAATGATTCCTCTATAATCTAATTTTCTGTAATAGTGCTTCCTGAAAATATTTTTATTATTCCCCAATTTGAATATTATTTTATATTGGAAACTCAGTATATATATTTATTTTTATCAAATAAAATTTTCTGAGTAATGGAATTGGTATTTTATATTTTCAGTTAGCCTATGATTTTTTATCGATGTGAGGATAAATATTAACATATAATTTTATTTAAATTATTAAAAACAATTTTTAAATACGTGGGGGGGATTATAATATATAGTTTTAGAGATAAAAAAATAAAATATTCAAATTTTTTAATATTTTTTTTGTAACAAAATGTGGATATATGAAATAATTATTCAAATAAATTACACTTTTTCGATTACATCCATTACACACAACCTCGAGTAATACCAAACTGTAACATAGAATATCATTATAACCCATCTTTCAATTTGAAAGGTATGATTTCGACAAACTATTTGATGAAAAACATATGGTATAAAATTTATATATATATATTCAGTAGATTTCCATTTATTCGAAATGAAAATCAAAATATTTTTCATGTAAATAAAATGTTTATAATAAATTTGTAAAGACGGGTAAATTTCAAGGAATTTTTTTTAAATTATTTGGGATATTACGAGTACGTAGTTTCTAACGGTGCTTGATTCCGATGACCGGTGTGCCCAGAATCAATTTTCGATGTTTAGCTCTGGTACGTTCAGTGAATGAACAAGTGGGTTTTTCTAACTATTGAACCAGTGCTTGGAATTAAAATGCAAGGGTATCGATGAATTCGCAGTGCTGGGAGTCACTTAGGTGAAGCTTAACTTCAACCAAAAAGGGTTGGATGAAAAAGATAAGTTTTTAAACTTTCAGAAAATGAATTATATATAATAAAATAACTATAAGTTATTTTATTCTTTTTCTTTCTCCTTTGAGTGGAAGTTGGTGGTGTCGTAGTGTAACAACAATCAATAAATGGGGACCATTTAATGACTCGTCCATTTTGTTGTGTAACATCAATGCTCGTCTGTTTAATAAGTTCATTATTTAAGATTCGTTAATGAACCATAATAATGAACCCAAGGTGAGGATTAATTCTTTTATTAATCACCCCATAGCCAAACGAATTAAGAAACTGTGGGAGGAAGCTCTGATGAAATTCATATGATGCCAGCCTCCGACGAAGAACGACGAAGAATTCTTGTTCCTCAGAGATTGACGACATGCCACCAATCCTCTTACCCGCATCCAGAGAGGAGACACCACTTCCTCCTCAGTGTGCCCTAACGACACCTACGATCCTCTTCTCCGCGACGCCATGTACCATGACGCCGACGATCATCTTCCTAGTTGAGGTAGGTGTTTTGGTTTATATTTAATTACGTGATTTATACCCTCGACATGACGTATAATTTTTGGGAGTTGTTTGTACCACTAATGCGGTGGGTGAGGAACAGCGAACAAGTCCTAACCCACCGCTATTCTGTTCTTCATTCACGGAACGTTGGGCGACAATGAAACAGGACCACAACGGCGTTTGAAGGCCGTTTCGGTGAAGATCAAGAACCGAGGCGACCATAGGCGCAGAGGGGAGCAAGAACGGACCACTCGAATGACTATGGTGGCCTGCGGACATCTCCGGCGACACCAGCGGCCGGAGGCAGCGGCACCCCAGCGCGCCCCTGGTAGGAGCCACCGGGCTGATGCCGCGGCGACAAGGGACCAGATCCCACGACCGCACGAGATCCGGAGGAACGCGGCGCTGGGCACCGCGTCGCGGGTCGAAAAGGGAGGGGGGACCGCGTCCCCCCTTGTTCGGCCGTTGGCCGAGCTAGCGCACCCCCCTGCAGGGCCGGGGCGGGTCGCACAGACTAGGCCGGGCCACGCCCAGCCAGGTCGGGCCGTTCCATACCGGGCCGGACACGGAACAGGGTTGGGTCGCCCGGTTCGGGCCGACCCAGGGGGGATGGGTCGGGTCGGGCCGAGCCCAGACCCCCCCACTTCGGGCTATTTTCGGTCTTTTTCTCATAACATGAGCTACAGACCTCCGATTGACGCAAAGTCAGTCGTGTAGGAATCCTTGGATCGAGACGGTCGATTCAGTATATTACACTTGATGTTTCATCAAAGATTGTGTATATACGGGTTGGTTCGAACTCAAAACCAACCGGGCCCTTGGAGGGGAAATGCTTATTTCTCAAGTAACGGACATCTGATTGAAGTGTCGTCAATTGTGTTGGGATCCTTCATTTTGACAAGGTCCTTTTAGCTTACTCTGCTTGAGGTTTGGATGCAGCTGGAGTACATTCATGTTGGTTTTATCATAAAAACCAACCGGGCCCCTGAAACGGAAAAGCCAAAAACTCTCAGACTGGGTGTCTGATTGACTCACTGTCTATCGCGTTGGGTTTCTTTTGATGAGACGGAACATTGGGATACATAAAATCTGGAATTCGTGATAGTTGATTATCAACTCTCTCTCTCTCGCTCAAAGAGCAGACCCTCCCGGAATCGAGCATGCTGTGTGCGGGAACCTTAGAGCTGGTTGCGACTACGATGATGACGATTGTACATGGATTCTTAGTGGGTTCGGCAACAACGACGACCGTACTGGAATCCTCTATGGGTTTGAAGACGATGACTACTATTCTTGTATCCTACGTGGGTCCAATAGTATGGACCTCTATACTTGTATCATGTTTCGGACCGGCAGAGTAGCTGGTCTTGTATCCTTTGTGGGTCTGACAGCTTATATGGTCTTGTATCTTATGTGAGTCCGACAACTTAGCTGAATCAGTGGCTACAACTAATCGTCTCTATCGCCTTATGATGTTTATGCTTGTGTGAGCTGAGTCTTGATTCTCAATCATTATCATTGATGTGGTTGACTATCTTTCTTTTGTGGATGGGGTTGTGTTTTTCATTTGTGGACTGAGTTGTGCAGAAGACGACCTTCAGGTGTCGGTACGGCCACTATGTTTCCTTAGTTAAGCCCTTTGGTGTGAACAACACTCCAGCAGAGATCATGAGTCTCATGAACATGATATACCAGCCATACCTTGATTGGTTTGTGGTAGTCTTCATTGACGACATACTGATTTACTCGACCACTGAGGAGGAGCACGCCTACCACTTACAGGTTGTACTTGATACACTCAGAGAGCACCACCTTTATGGTAAGCTCTTGAAGTTTTTGTTCTGGCTTCGAGAGGTTCACTTCTTGGAGCACTTCATCCTATTCAGGGGACGTACTATGGTACCAGTTGCATTGCAGGATGACGTGCTGAGGTATTTCCACACTTCCCCTTTAGCGGTACATCCTGGAGTAGCGAAGATGTATCAGGACCTCAGACGACAGTACTGTTGGTCGGGTATAAAGAAGGTTTTGGTGGAGTTTTTTTCTCTATGCCTCACTTTCCAGCAATTGAAGGTAGATCCCTAGGTACCTACAGGCTGGGTACAACCCTTAGAGGTCCCAGAGTGGATGTGGGACGAGATAATAATGGATTTCATGACGGGGCTTCCACATACATCCAGAGGACACGATGCCATATGGGTGATCTTAGACTGACTTACCAAGTCGGCCCACTTCCTACAGATCATAGAGTAGGGCTCAGTAGAGAGTTTATGATGCCTCTACGTTCAAGAGATCGTACGGATTCATGGTGTACCACCGACTATTGTCTCCGATCGAGACGCTCGCTTTACTTCCTGGCTTTAGAAGGGGTTTCAGGAGGCGTTTGGGATGCAGCTATGCCTGAGCACCGCCTTTCACCCACATACGGATGGTCAGATGGAGAGGACTATTCAGACACTCAAAGACATGCTTCGTGCATGTGTCCTTGACTTTGGTAACAGTTGGGAAGATCACCTACCCTTGGGGGAGTTTGCATACAACAACAGCTACCACTCCACCATCATGATGGCACCATACGAGGCATTGTACGACCGACCTTTCAGATCACCTCTATGCTAGAATGTCCCTAGGGAGTCAGCACTCGTAGGACCAGAGATGGTTCAGGCTATGACAGAGAAGGTGCAGATCATCCAGGAGCGGATGAGGACTTTACAGAGCAGACAGAAGTCCTATGCTGATAGGAGGAGAAGACCACTGGAGTTCGAGGATGGCGACCACATTTTCTTATGGGTCTCACCTTGACGTGGATTACAGATATTTGGTCAGGGCGGAAATTTATCTCCATGCTTGATCGGGACATTACAGGTTTTCAGTAGGATAGGTGAGGTGGCTTATCGCATTACTCTTCCACCTCAATTGCACCGGGTGCACGACTTCTTCCCTATATCTCAACTGAGGAGATACGTGCATGACTCAACGCATATCTTTGACCATTGGGAACTAGACATAGATGATGGGGAGACTTTTGCGGAGGTCCCGGTGGTGTTCGAGGATCGACAGAAGTGGGTCCTATGTGGACGGTCGATTCCTCTAGTGCGCATCAGGTGGCATCACGGGATCCTCCAGGATAGCACATGGTAGCGGGAGGCTCAGATGCATGCTCAGTACCATAATTTGTTTCCCTAGTTTATGATGTATCTTTTCGGGGATGTAAAGCCCTGAGGTGGGAGTAATGTAAAGAACCTTACATATCAAGGATTTTTTTAAAATTATTTGGGATTTTACGAGTACATGGTTTCTGACGACGCTTGATTCCGAGGCCCGGTGTGCCCAAAATAAATTTTCGATGATTAGCTCGAGTACGTTCATGAACAAACGAGTAGTTTTTTCTAACCATTGTACCGGTGATTGGAATTAAAATCTGAGGGCACCGATGTATTCGCACCATCGGTATTCTCTTAGGCGAAGATTAACTTCAGCCAACAAGGGTCGGACGAAAAAGATATGTTTTTAGACTTTTTGAAAAAGAATTATATATAATAAAATAACTATAAGTTATTTTATTCTTTTTCTTTCTCCGTTGAGTGGAAGTTGGCAGCTTCGCAGTGTAATGATGATCAATAAATGCGGTCCATTTAATGACTCGTCCCTTTAGTTGTGTAATAGAAACGACCGTGTGTTTAATAGTTTCATTAATTAAGTTTCATTAATGAACCATAATAATGAACACAACGTGAGGATTAATTCTTTTATTAATCACCCCTTTGGAGAACGAATTGAGAAACCACATGATGATGCTCTGAGGAAACGCCGACGACTCCAGCCTCCGATGAAGAACGAAAAAGAACACTGGTTCCTTGGATATTGACGACGCGCCACCAAACCTCTTCCCCGCGGCTAGAGAGGAAACTCCGCTTCCTCCTCGGCGCTCCTCGACGACGCCTATGATCCTCTTCTCTGAGACGCCGTGTACCGCAATTGCGATGATCATCTTCCTGGTTGAGGTAGGGGTTTTGGTTTATATTTCTTTATGTGATTTATACCCTCGACATGACCTAAAACTTTTGGGAGTTGTTTGAACCACTAACGCGGTGGGTGCGGACTAACGAACAAGTCCGAACCCACCACTATTCTGTTCTTGATGCGCGGAATGTTGTGCGATGATGAAACGAGACCGCAACGGCGTTTGAAGGAAATCGTAGTGAGGGGGGTCCCGAGATGACTGCAGGCGCATATGGGAGCAAGAACAGACCACCTGAATGACTCTGGTAGCCTGCGGACATATCTGGCGGCCGGCACCGACCGGCCACCCAGAGCCTGCGGCATATTGGCGCGCCGCCGGCAAGAAACACCATGGTTGAAGCCGCGGTGGTATGTGACCAGATCATGTGGCCTCACGGGATCTAGAGGAGACATGACGCTGGTCATGTAACGCCCCGACCCTAGTTACCCGGTGTCGGTGCTTTATTACATAACATTGGCATGATCACAAGAAAGATCAAATCTCGAAAGACCGATTGGTTTAGTAGCCTTGGAAACCCTAGATATATTCATAAGTTTTACATTACAACATAAAATGAAAAAATACTACAACAACATAATGTCTCCATAATCCACACTCATATCCCCAAATAATATCCCTGAAAGTCATTCATAATTTACTTCTTCACTTCCTGGGAAAAAACATAGAAAAGGGGTGAGCTCAAATTCCCAGTAAGGATAACAATATAGCAGAAACATTCATAAATGAGAATAAACATTTAAGGCAATGTATAACTAAAAAAACAGCCTTTCAAACTTGAACTTTCAACATTGTATGGCATAAATAAAATGAAATAATTCCATTTACTCATTCACATGGATATTCTACTAATCAAATAATCACATGGAAAATCAATAACCACTTTCATAATGTTGGAATGCATAATGCCAGACTATCATAACAACATAGCCAAGGCCTCGTTCCAAGACTACAAATAAGATTTTGTCAAGGCCTTGTTCCAAGACACTAGTTTGTCTCATGAGACCTACCGATGCATCAGGGAGCTATAGCGGGCTCCACCCGTCACATATTAAGTCCAATGCATTCCCATATGAAAAGGTTTAAAAATAACATAAACATTCGTATTAATCCTAGCATACGAAATTTTATAAACTATGAATGGTATAAAAATAGCACATCCACAGTAAAACATATCACAAAACTTTCAATACAATATAGAAGTTTTGTATCATAATAAATCAACTTCAAATAAGCGTAAAATCCATCAAAGGATGTTGACATAGATGAAATCAAAACACTTTTTAGAGAAATATCTCTTTCTATTTTTGAAATCATTTAAGAGCCATATAAAATAAAACATTTTCTTGAAAATATTCTTATAAGCTTCTAAGGAAATCTTTGAATATTTTATAACGGCGGAAAATAACCGCACCCGCTGTATAAGTTAAAAAAACATTCTTACCTTAATTCTGTCGAAATGGTTAAAAAGGACCTTGTTTTGAAAATGACAGAAAGATTCCTCTTATAAAAAGTCAAACAAGGGTATAAATGACTTTAACCCATATTCTTGTAAATATTAAAAATGTTTTGAAATATATTTTTAAGAAAACATGGATGTAGATGATAAAGAGATCCCATTAGATTATTACATATAAACAACCTCGGATAATGAAGAGATTGTGAAATAACCCTTACCTTGTACTTTTCCTTGGTTGGGGTAGGTTAACCTCCTGTATAATGGTGAAATAATTGTTATTAAATTATACAAGAATCATATACATTAATATGATATCATATATGATCTTTTAATATTGATTTGATAATAATATCTTAGTATTATCATTGTTTCGTGTGTTAACTTACTTGTTTTCTTTTATATGTTTTGTTACGTAAGACTTCTTTGTAAAGGATAGGTTGTATATTATTCATATCCAGAATGATATCAAGTCCTTAAAAATCATTTTTTAAATCATCAAATGATAATTATACTTGAATGGATACGATGGAGAATGAATCTCATCGCGTTCGGGGAGAAGGTAGTCTGTACGTACGCACGAGCGACAATATCATTCTTTTGATATCAAAATAATATATAAATGGATGGTATATCATATATACAGAATCATTAACATGTTATATTTATTATTTACATCAGTAAAACATCATTATTATACCCATTCAAATAATATTATATTGAATAACAATTACACAACGACGTGGAGAGGGTAAGCCGTACGTACGCACGTATGGTGACATGTTATTCAAAGGGTGGATAGAATACTGAATACGGTTGTACCATATTTATAATACCATCACAGTATATATATGATACTGGAGTTATTATTTTATAATGGTAACAACAAAGGAAGATGAAGTTGAAGAAGAAATGAACTTGGAAAAGGGTGGTGAAATCATTACCTCTTCTTCGGGTTCTTCCTTTTGATTTGATCAAAAGGGATTTTTAGATTGGCTTTCTGATCCAACTAAGGCCCCTAGGTTTTATTGAGGGAAGTTGGGAGAGTATTTGGGCAGATTTTGGCCGAACCAAAATGCTTTGAAGGTATGAAGAAATGAGAAGGAGGAGTGCCCTTTTATAAGAGGGGTGAGGGGCACCTTTGGAAAATCTAGAAATATTAATTTATAATAAATTAATATTCGGTTTCTAATGGTTCCAAAGTTTATTATTTAAATTTTAAGGTGGTACTGGGTCGAAAAAAACTCATCCAATATAATTTAGACAGGTTTGGGTACTTATATTAACCTTATCTTTAAGTATTAACTCTAAGTTAATTAGTTTCACTTTTACAATGTCTCTTTGTATTTTTATATACTATGGTTAAGAAACATAAAACATACATCCAAGAGACCCCCAAGTGGTCCATTAATGATTAACCTATCATGATATAAGTCTCTTTGCCGAACCTTAGATTTTTAAAAATTTAATATCAATTAATAATATAATATTTGTTTTAAGAACTCTTTTATGTCAATTTTGACACTATTCAATAGTTGATTTTTGTGAAACTCATAAAAGATTGTTACTTAGAAAAAAGTCAATTAAATCAATCCTAATATATCATATTATCCTAGAAAATTAGTTTAATTCATTAAAAGTTTCATATTATATTTATTTGGGTATTTATAATATAAATTAGTATAATTTTTCACTATTATAGTAATTACTACATCATCATTGTGTCATAGATAAATTAAATCATTTAATGTCTAAAAATTATATGTAAAATATCATTATGTAGGAAATCTTTTTATCGTTCTAATGAATATTTATAATATAAAATTCAACATATATAACCCTATGTAATAATTGTTTTTTTAAAAGATATATGCTTGTGTCATTTTTGTATTCATTTTAACTTAATTAAAATAAAGTGTCCCTATCACCTACAAGTGGCACCATGGGTTCCCAAAATCGACCCAAAGATTCCTATGGTCGAACATGTATCAACAAATAAGGCTATGACACGTTTTAGGGTAATTTAGTATTATTATAATATTATTTTATAACCCATATTTACCAGATTTACCCTTAACCATGGTAAATAAAATATTTACCACAGTAATTATTCAAAATGTCTAAAAATAAAAGTTACCTATTTACAAAATTTGAACATCCTGATTCCAAATATGGAATCCATTTTTCTATAATCAAAACACAGAAGTGGCAGAAATTAATTTAAAATTAATTCCCACTGTCAAAATAAAAAGCGTGTTTTTAAGAGATAATCACTATCAAAAGATTGACACTTGTTTATGTTCGGTTTAATTGTAAAATTATGTCCAATGAACAACATTATATTAAATGGTAAAAATATATTCTAAATATACTTTAAACCCACTAAAATTCATAATTTATCACTATTAATTATTTTGATTAAAAAAGATGTTTTTAATAAAAATTTAGTAATTTTCACTATTCATCAAAATATTAAAGTTATCCGAAAAGTACCAAAATTTCATCTTAGGCTAAATTAGATATTCTGAATCCAAAAATTAAGTCCATTTTGAAATATAAGACATATATATAATTTCAAAAAGTATGTATTACTATTCATAATGGCTAGTTTTATTGGTTGTTAGAACTCGATGTTGCGTACAACACACGCTATCACATTATTCAAAGAGAAGCGTACCGTAGAAGATTGGGGTGTTACATTCTCCCCTCCTTCAAATAATTTTTTCCTCAAAATTTCTAGAATACTATCGCATGAAAAGACTTGGGTGGTTCTTATCATAAGTTCCTCGGGTTCCCACATTGCCTCATCCATCTTATGGTTTCTCCACAAAACCTTTACCAGATGCGTCGTTCGGTTTCTCAGTACTTGTTCTCTCGTATCAAGAATCCTGACGGGCTCTTCACAATAGGAATGATCAGGTTCTAGTTCTAATTCCTCATAGGTGAGTACATGTGTTGCATCTGGATTGTATTTCCTCAACAGATATACGTGGAAAACATCGTGAACTTTGTAGAGACTTGGCGGCATTGCCAATCGGTATGCTACAGCCCCAATTCATTCTAGAACTTCGAAAGGTCCGATGTACCTGGGACTCAATTTACCTTTCTTACCAAAACGTATGACTCCCTTCCATGGAGATACCTTCAGGAAAACATGATCACCGACTTGAAATTCCAAATCCTTCCTTCGATTATCGGCATAGATATTCTGCCTACTTTGAGCTGTTTTGATGTGATTTTGGATTACTTTCACCTTTTCCACCATTTCCTCCACCAGTTCTGGGCCTACAATATTTCTTTCACCAACGCCATCCCAACAGGTTGGTGTACGACATCTCTTTCCGTATAACGCTTTATATGGTGCCATCTGAATACTCGAATGGAAGCTATTGTTATAGGAAAATTCTACCAGTGGTAAATATTGATCCCACATACCCTGAAAATCAAGTGATCAAGATCTCAACATGTATTCTAAGGTCTGAATAGTATGTTCTGATTGTCCGTCTATCAGAGGGTGGTAAGCGGTGCTCAAATGAAGTTCAGTATCCAGTGATTTCTGAAGACTTTTCCAAAATCATGAATTAAAACGGGGATCACGATCAGAAACAATCGATAAGGGTACTCCATGAAGTCTCACAACTTCATTAATATATAGTATTGCTAGACGTTCCAGGGGTAGATATTCTCTTATAGCAAGAAAATGTTCTGAATTGGTAAGACGATCAACAATAACCCATATTGTATCATTCCTTCTAGGAGTCTTTGGTAGCTCCATGACAATATCCATCGTAATATTGTCCCATTTTTACTCCGGTATGGGAAGAGGTTGCATGACTCCTCTAGGCTGTTGCCTTCCAGCTTTCACTTGTTGACAAACCATACATCTTGAAACAAAATCAGCAATCTCCCTCTTCATGTTGTCCCACCAAAAATGTTCCTTCAAATCTCTATACATTTTGGTGCTCCCAGGGTGTACAGAGAAATTGGAACTATGAGCATCATCCAGCAATTCCCTTTTTAGATCAGGTAAGTCGGGAACACAAAGTCTCTTCCCGAATTTCAAAATTTCATCTTCATACACAAAGTCTCTCAATCTCCCATCATTAACAGCTTTAATCTTCTTTTGAAATTCTTCATCATTGGTCTGAGAACTCTTAATACTTTCTAGTAAAGATAGTTTGGCAACCATTTGAAAAAGCATTGATGTTTCACCTTCCCTTGTTATTCCCATGTCCATCTTCACTAGATCCATGAAAATTGGATCCCTTTCAATTCTCATCATGTTCAAAACTCCATGGTATTTTCCGCTCAAAGAATCTGCCACCTTGTTTGCTTTCCCCGGGTGGTAGTGTATCGTGCAATCATAATCCTTGAGTAATTCAATCCATCTCCTTTTCCTCAAGTTGATTTCTTTTTGTGAGAAAATATACTTCAAACTCTTGTGATCAGTATAAATCTCACATTTTTCACCATAGAGGTAGTGCCTCCATATCTTCAAATCAAAGATCAAGGCTGCTAACTCGAGATCATGAGTAGGATAGTTTTGTTCATGAATTTTCAACTGTCGTGATGCATAGGCAATAACTCTATCATTCTGCATAAGGACACAACCAAGTCCCTTCTTTGATGCATCACTATAAATAACGAACCCATCATTCCCCGATAGTAGAGTCAATATAGGAGCATTGACTAATCTTCTCTTCAGTTCTTCGAAACATTCTTCACACTCTTTTGTCCAAACAAATTTAACCCCTTTACGTGTGAGCTTTGTTAATGGGTTAGCCAATCGGGCAAAATTCTGGACGAAACGTCGATAATAACCTGCCAATCCAATAAAACTATGTAACTCAGTTATACTCGTAGGTGTTGGCCATTCTTGGATTGCCTTGGTCATAGAAGGATCAATAGAGATTCCATCTTTAGAGACAATATGGACAAGAAAATAAATCTCCTAAAGCCAGAATTCACACATGCTAAACTTCCCATATAATTCATGCCTCCTCAGAGTCTTCAAGATAATGCGCAAGTGATTTTCATGATCTTCGTAGGTTTTGGAGTATACCAAGATATCATCAATAAATACCACCACAAATTCATCGAGATACTCCTTGAAAACTCTATTCATCAGATCCATGAATACAGAGGGTGCATTAGCCAATCCAAACGGTATTACGGTAAACTCGTAATGCCCGTACCTGGTTCGAAATGCTGTCTTCGGAATGTCTTCCTTCTTCACACACAACTGATGGTATCCAGATCAAAGGTCAATCTTTGAAAAGTATTGAGCTCCATGTAGTTGGTCAAATAAATAATCAATACGAGGTAGGGGATACTTGTTCTTTATCGCTATAGCATTTATCTCCCTGTAGCCGATACATAACCTCATAGATCCATCTTTATTTTTAACAAAAATAACAGGGGCTCCCCATGGAGAAACACTAGGGAGAATAAATCCCTTATTACTCAATTCCTCTAGTTGTTTCTTTAGTTCAACTAATTCTACAGTGGCCATTCTAAAATGGGTCTTGATATAGGCCTTGATCTAGGAATCAAATCAGTGGAAAACAGAACTTCTCGTTCTGGAGGATGTCCAGGTAAATCTTCTGGAAATACATCTACAAATTCTTTCACAATAGGTACATCCTCTATTTGAACATTCCTTTCCTCACCGACAGTTATTTCATTCTCTTCCTCTCAAATAATTGAATTAAGTTGAGCTACTAGGGGTGGATCTAAATAAGAATTAGGTGGTGAGGATTCTTCTCTAAAGATAAGGTGTTCCTTATCATTATCATCAAGAATCGTCACCTCTTTCTTCTTACAATAAATCTTCGCATCATAGTCCGAAAGCCAATCCATACCGAGGATTATATCAAACTCAATCCTAGGTATGACGATAAGATCAGTAGATAACGAAAATTTATGTGCTCTAATGGGGACTGATTCACAAAACTTTGTTGCAATGATACTTCCCTTAGGAGTTTTAACTGACAACTCCCTTATTAAATCAAATTGGAAATATCTAATTTTCTTAGCAAACTATGAAGATATGAAACAATGCGATGATCCAGAATCAAATAATGAATTTTCTAAACTTGAGGAAACCATTAAATTACCTTCCACCATGTCTTTCGGAGCTTCTACCTCAGCAGTAGTGATAGCATAAGCCTGGCCTTGATCCCTTGGCCTTTTCTGATGTAAGTTCTCCTGACACATAGGACATGAATTTGCATAATGCCCAATCTCCCTGCAATTGTAGCACTGAACGTTGGTAGCTTCCTTATTCCCCTTACAATCACGAGCTTGGTGGCCTTTTTCACCACACTTGTAACAGACTCCCATTCCCTTCAAGCAAGTACCAGGATGTTTCTTCCCGCATTTACCACAAGATGGATATTCAACCTTTCCCTTATTCCCCTTATTTCCATTCCCAGATTGATCAACAGGTCTCTTCTTCTCTTGCTTTGCTTTAAAGTCAAAAGACTTAGAGAATTCCTTTTCTGTCTTGATAGCACATGAGACAATGTCTTCGTATGACGAAAAGGATTGTGAGTCTAATGCTCGACGGATAAATGGTTTTAACCCATCAAATAAATGATCAATCTTAATTCTTGGGATGCAAATATAATCTCCAGCATACCTTGCGAACCTTGTAAAGTTAGCCTCATACCTTGTGACATTCTCATCCTCCTTCTGTCTCAGACTTAGAAATTGTCTTTCCATATCTGCTAGATGGTCGCGAGGAAAGTATTTTTGTAAAAACAGATCTTTGAACTCCCTCCATTCCATATTTGATACTTCATCACCTTCCTTCATTTTTGAATCAATGACCACCATTGATCAGCATCTCCAGTGAGGCGGTAAACTGCCATGATAACTTTTTCCCTTTCACTGCTCCCCAAAGACTGAAATATTTTCTCTAGGGAATGTATCCATTGCTCAGCTACTAAGGGATTTGTACTCCCATTGAACGTTGGTGGTTGTTGCCTCATGAATCGATCTAACATTGATCCTCCACGCTATGAATTAGGGTGCTCCATACAGGTAAGGTTATGATTCATAACCTGAGTGAGTTGTCCCAGTATGGTGATTAGCTGATCGGCACCAGTTGCATCACCAGCTCCACTATAATTATCTTGAGCAGGAGGGAAATCCCTACATGGAGTGCGTGCATTGATACGGTTTCCATTTCATCCACTGGGCGCCATTTCTAAACAATGGAATAAACTAGATCAGTTAATGAATCAAAATACATAATCCCATTCTTATAAAACACTTAACATAAATTGAACTATTTATGGATATAATCCATAATCATAAAAATGTTTTCTTTAAAGAATTATATACTCATAAACCCTTCATAATGATTTGTAAAGAAAATGAGAGTTATCCTAAGCATATCCCCCGGGAGTGTCATAACCAAGAGTGCAGCAAGGCCCGTTGTCATGCACCAGTTCCCGTTCGAGTCTAGCTCAAAGTGGTGTTTTCGGGTTTTACCCCTAGGTACATCTGTGCCAGAGCCGCCTCTACCTGCTCATATCTAGACATGGATGTATTTCTTGAAAAACTCACAAAATCTCTACAATACCAAAATTCTAGGAAGTTCTTCTATACTAATCCTCAAAGTTCATCTTAGGTCTACGTGCTCTAATCAGAGTTTATCTAAATCTAGCTTCAAAGGTTTGAACTAAACATCCTCTGATACCAACTTTAACGCCCTGACCGTAGTTACCCAGAGTCGGTGCATTATTACATAACATTGGCATGATCACAAGAAAGATCAAATCTCGAAAGACCGATTGGTTTAGTAGCCTTGGAAACACTAGATATATTCATAAGTTTTATATTACATCATAAAATTAAAAACTACTACAACAACATAATGAATCCATAATCTACACTCATATCCCCACATAATATCCCTGCAGGTCATTCATAATTTACTTCTTCACTTCCTGGGAAAAATAAAACATAGAAAAGGGGTGAGCTCAAATTCCCAGTAAGGATAACAATATAGCGGAAACTTTCATAAATGAGAATAAACATTTCAGGCAAAGTATAACTAAAACAACAGCCTTTGAAACTTGAACATTCAACATTGTATGGCACAAATAAATTGAAATAACGCCATTTACTCATTCACATGGATATTCTACTAATAGAATAATCACATGCAAAATCACTAACCACTTTCATAATGTTGGAATGCATAATGCCAGACTATCATAACCACATATCCAAGGCCTCGTGCCAAGACTACAAATAAGATTTTGTCAAGGCCTTATGCCAAGACACTAGTTTGTCTCATTAGACCTACCGATTCATCGAGGAGCTATAGCGGGCTCCACCCATCAAATATTAAGTCCAATGCATTCCCATATGAAATGGTTTAAACATAACATAAACATTCGTATTAAAACTAGCATACGAAATGTTATAAAATATGAATGGTATACAAATAGAACACCCACAGTCAGACATATCACAAAACCTTCAATACAATATAGAAGTTTTGTATCATAATAAATCAACTTCAAATAAGCGTAAAATCCATCAAAGGAAGTTGACATAGATGAAATCAAAACACTTTTTAGAGAAATATCTCTTTCTATTTTTGAAATCATTTAAGAGCCATATAAAATAAAACATTTTATTGAAAATATTCTTATAATATTGTAAGGAAAGCTTTGAATATTTTATAACGGCGGAAAATAATCGCACCCGCTGTATAAGTTAAAAAAACATTCTTACCTTAATTCCGTCGAAAAGGTTAAATAGGACCTTGTTTTGAAAACGACGGAATGATTCCTCTTATAAAAAGTCAAACAAGGGTATAAATGACTTTAACCCATATTATTGTAAATAATAAAAATGTTTTGAAATACATTTTTAAGAAAACATGGATGTGGATTATAAAGAGATCCCAGTAGATTATTACATATAAACAACCTCGGATAATGAAGAGATTGTGAAATAACCCTTACCTTGTACTTTTCCTTGGTTGGGGTAGGTTAACCTCCTGTATAATGGTGAAATAATTGTTATTAAATTATACAAGAATCATATACATTAATATGATATCATATATGATCTTTTGATATTGATTTGATAATAATATCTTAGTATTATCATTGTTTCAAGTGTTAACTTACTTGTTTTCTTTTATATGTTTTGTTACATAAGACATGTTTCTAAAGGATAGGTTGTATATTATTCATATCCATAATGATATCAAGTCCTTAAACATCATTTTTTAAATCATCAAATGATAATTATACTTGAATGGATATGATGGAGAATGAATCTCATCGCGTTCGTGGAGACGGTAGTCCGTACGTACGCACGAGCGACAATATCATTTTTTGATATTAAAATAATATATAAATAGATGTTATATCATAAATACAGAATCATTAACATGTTATATTTATTATTTACATGATTTAAACATCATTATTATACCCATCCAAATAATATTATATTGAATAACAATTACACCACGACGTGGAGACGGTAAGCCGTACGTACGCACGTATGGTGACATGTTATTCAAAGGGTGGATAGAATACTGAATATGGTTGTACCATATTTATAATAACATCACAGTATATATATGATACTGGACTTATTATTTTAGAATGGTAACAACAAAGGAAGAATAAGTGGAAGAAGAAATGAAATTGGAAAAGGGTGGTGAAATCATTACCTCTTCTTCGGGTTCTTCCTTTTGATTTGATCAAAAGGGATCTTTAGGCTGGCTTTCTGATCAAACTAAGGCCCCTATGTTGTAGTGAGGGAAGTTGGGAGAGTATTTGGGAAGAGTTTGGCCGAACCAAAAGGCTTTGAAGGTGTGAAGAAATGAGAAGGAGGGGTGCCCTTTTATAAGAGGGGAGAGGGGACCCTTTGGAAAATCTAGAAATATTAATTTATAATAAATTCATATTCGGTTTCTAATGGTTCAAAGTTGATTATTTACATTTTAAGGTGGGAATGGGTCGAAAACAACTCAACCAATAGAATTTAGACAGGTTTGGGTACTTATAGTAACCTTATCATTAAGTATTAACTCTAAGTTAATTAGTTTCACTTTTACAATGTCTCTTTGTCTTTTTATATAATATGGTTAATAAACTTACTACATACATCCAAGAGACCCCCAAGTGGTCCATTAATGATGAACCTATCATGATATAAGTCTCTTGTCCAAACCATAGATTTTTAAAAATTTAATATCAATTAATAATATAATATTTGTTTTAAGAACTCTTTTATATCAATTTTGACACTATTCAATAGTTGAATTTTTTGAAACTCATAAAAGATTTATTACTTCTAGAAAAGTCAATTAAATCAATCCTAATATATCATATTATCCTTGAAAATTAGTTTAATTCATTAAAAGTTTCATATTATATTTATTTGGGTATTTATAATATCAATTAGTTTAATTTTTCACTATTATAGTAATTACTACATCATCATTGTGTCATAAATAAATTAAATCATTTAATGTCTAAAAATTATAAATAAAATATAATTATGTAGGAAATATTTTTATCTTTCTAATGAATATTTATAATCTGAAATACAACATATATATCCCTATGTAATAATTGGTTTTCTAAAAGATATATGCTTGTGTCATTTTTGTATTCATTTTAACTTAATTAAAATAAAGTGTCCCTATCACCTACAAGTGGCACCATGGGGTCCCAAAATCTACCCAAGGATGCCTATGGTATAACATGTGTGAAAAAATAAGGCTAGGACACGTTTTAGGGTAATTTAGTATTATTATAATATTATTTTTTAACCCTTATTTACCTGATTTACCCTTACCCATGGTAAATAAAATATTTACCACAGTAATTATTCAAAATGTCTAAAAATAAAAGTTACCTATTTACAAAATTTGGACATCCTGATTCCAAATATGGAATCCATTTTTCTAAATTCAAAACACAGAAGTGGAAGAAATTAATTTAAAATTAATTCCCGCTGTCAAAACAAAAAGCGTGTTTTTAAGAGATAATAACTATCAAAAGATTGACACTTGTTTATGTTCTGTTTAATTGTAAAATTATGTCCAATGACCAACATTATATTAAATGGTAAATATATATTCTAAATATACTTTAAAACCACTAAAATTCATAATTTATCACTATTAATTATTTTGATTAAAAAAGATGTTTTTAATTAAAATTTAGTAATTTTCACTATTCATCAAAATATTAAAGTTATCCGAAAAGTACCAAAATTTCATCTTAGGCTAAATTAGATATTCCGAATCCAAAAATTAAGTCCATTTTGAAATATAAGATATATATATAATTTCAAAAAGTAGGTATTACTATTCATAACGGCTAGTTTGATTGGTCGTTAGAACTCGGTGTTGGGTACAACACACGCTATCGCATTATTCAAAGAGAAGCGTACCGTAGAAGCTTGGGGTGTTATAGGGCACCGTGACTGCAGGAAGAAAAGTGAGGGGGGAACGTGTCCCCCATTGTTCGGCCACTGGCTATGCCAGTGCACCCCACAACCGGGCCGGGCGGGTTGTGCGGACCGGTCCGGGCCGCGCCAGCCGGGTCGGGCCGTGCCCAACCGGGCCGGACCCAGACCCGGGTCTGGTCGACCCGGATCGTGCCGACTGAGGGGGGTTGGGCTGGGTCGGTTCGGGCCTAGACCCCCCCACTTCGGGCCATTTTCAATCTTTTGCCAATAACATGAACTACAGACCTCTGATTGATGCACCATCAGTTGTGTATGAATCTTTGGATCGATACGGTCGTTTTTGTATACTATACATGGTGTTTAGGCAAAGTTTGGGAATATTTGGCTTCGTTCGAACTGAAAACCAACCGGGCCCTTGGAGCGGAAACGCTTATATCTCGTTGACCGGACATCCGATTGACATGCCGTGAATTTCATTGTGATAATTTTGTTGAGATTGTCCATTTAGATTACTCCCCTTATGGTTTGAACATAGCTGGAGTACCGTCAGGTTAGTTTTGGGTTAAAAACCAACTGGGCCCCTCGAACAGAAATGTCAATAACTCTCAAACCGGGCGTTCGATTGACGCACTGTCAGTCGCGTTGGGTTTCTATTGATGAGAAATAACTTTGGAATACATCAACTCTGGACTTCGTGATAGTTGATGAATCGAATCTTTCAATATTGCTGAAGATGCGGACCCTCCCGGAATCGAGCATGTTATGTGCGAGAACCCTAGAGCTGGTTGCGACTGTGACGATGACGACTATACTTGGATCCTCCGTGGGTTTGGCAGAAATGATGACCATACTGGAATCCTCCAGGGGTTCGACGACGATGACTACTATTCTTGTATCCTATGTGGTTCTGGCAGTATTGACCTCTGTACTTGTATCCTGTGTGGGTTTGGCATAGTAGCTGGTCTTGTATCTTTTGTGGGTCTGACAGCATAGCTTGTCTTGTATCCTATATGGGTTTTACAACTTAGATGAATCATTAGTTAATTGTAATCATCTACATCTTCTAACAAAGTGTATGCCTGTGTGATCTGAGTCTTGATTATCAATCGTTATCATTGATGTGGTTTGACTTGCTTTCCTTTGTGGACTGGGTTGTGTTTTTCCTTTGTGGACTGAGTTGTTCTTTCCTTGTGGATTGGGTTGTGCATTCCATTATGGACTGCATGGTGCATGGGAGTTGGATATGAACTGTAACTGATGACTTAGTTATATGTATGGGCATATACATAAGTTTTGTTTTTGATACTTCTTGATTGTATCTTTCATTTGTGTTTTATCCTTCGTGGATTCTGAGAGACCTTTGTGGGTCTTGGGGTCCCTACTAAGTATCGTATACTCACCCCTGCACTGCTATGCCCGCACTTCATTGTGATGGTTTCAGACGACGAACAACACTGATTGATGTGGAGGACTAAGGAGCTGGATGGTACCCGGAGGTGGACTACTTGACAGGACGTACACGAAGCGGGAGACCAGACCCGAGGAGATGAGGATACTATCTGTACCCACCCTTCAGGTGAGATTTCCGGAGGACGACTCAGTGTTTCTGTTTTTCTTACCATTGTTGTACTTTCCTTTCAGTTGTGCTGTACTTTCAGTTGGGTTTGTATTCTGGCCCATTTACTTGTTCAGCACTTACCTTGTACTCAGTTTGCATAGTGTTTTCATGACTTGCATAATTTGTTGTTTATGTTACTTCTTAAAGGCAATGCCTTCCATACTTTTGGGATTTCCGCCTTTGGTTCTAGCCGCCTGCCCCTGGCCTATGGAAAGTGGGATTGGGGTAGTCACGACACGAGCCCTGAGGATGGGACGTGACAAAATTATTTTTTTAGACAGATATTTTTTCAAAAGAAAACAAAAGATGTTTTATATAATATTTGAAATGGGAAACCGATATTTGAACAAAAAATTTGACTCCAATTATTTAAGATATTTTTTATTCAATAAATTAAATGTCTTCGCTGGTTTCTGATGCACGCAACACCATGTTTAAATAAAAAACAATGCTATATTAGAATATTATAATTTTAAAAGTGAATGATATAAAATAGTAATTAAGTTAGAGGGTACCAATTATATAAACCAAATTAAGGACAATATATGGTTTACACATTTAAATAAAAGTACAATTTTTTTTATTTTAAATAATATAAAAATCATTTGATGGAAAAATAAATGTTTTTATAAATACATTATTTATTTAGAAGGTGGTTTAGTCTTTCATTGCTCACATAAAATGAAAATAATTTTTAAAAATTATAAAATTTTTATTTAAGAAAAATATATTTTTAAATCCATATGTCCATATTATGCTTCTTTGAATTTTTTATAAATAATATAAATATTATTTATAATATGAATAGTTAAAAGTAGTCATTTTTAATGAAAACCACAACTTTTCATTAAATAAATTAAAAAGTGTAATTGAATTTTAAATTTATTTTAAATAAAATTTTGTTCACTTATATTAAAATTTAATTAATTTAGTTCACTATAATATATATATTATTATACGCCAATAATAAAACTCTATATACTAATTAGAATCTTATATTTAAATTCATTTTTTCATTACGTTTGTGTTTATAATTTTAAATTAAATTTTTATACATATGTGAATTTAATTTTTAAAATTGTATTCAATACTTTTATTTATAATAATTTATATTATATAATTTGGGAATATTATTTTCATACAATTGTTAGTTATAAAATCTTTAAAAATTAATTATGGAAGTTATGTTAAAAAATGATTTATAGGGGGTATAACAAAAAAGAAGTGTTAAATTAGAATAAAAACATGTAAGAAAACAATTTGTTGGACATATTTCAACCTTATAAAATATAATGATCTAGAATGTCCTATTTTTTCGGATCGTGGCATGATAAATTACTTCCTATAGTTTAATATTTACAAAAATTCCATACAAGTCATCTCCCCCACTTATATAAGGCCACTACATCTCCTCCCCTCTTCATAAATACATAACCTTTTTTCAAGAAATACCAACTCAAATACCATTCTGGATTCCCTACAAACTTCATAAATCCATTTTCATGTTCATAAATACATATTATGAATTATTTTGGTTAAAATTATAAGTGGTTGTCTGGAAAAGATCTAACATTCTAAAATAAGAACGCTTATTTTGTTTCATCCTAAAAATCCCTAAAATAATATTCAATAATTATATGATAATAAAAAAATTATTTAAAAAATTATTATAATTTATAATTTTATTTTAATAAACTTTATCTATTTCCACTTCCTTCAAATGGGAAAGAAAACAATCAATCGTGTAAATGATAGATTTCCCCCTTATGAAACGATTTAATTCATTTTCCATAAACACATATCAATATTGTATATAATTAAAGACATGATGATTATATATGTAATATTTATTACTTTTTTTATATAAATATATGATCCCACATAAATTCTTATTTTCAATTCAATTTAAATTACGATAATGCTTCCCGAGTGTCTGGTGAACTACCTCTATGTGTATCTATGTGATTCATTATTAACATATACATAAAATTCATTTACATAAGGTTTCATTTCATTAATAATGGTCATATATATAAAATTAATTTTATTCTCTAAAATTTATTTATCACTGACTTCTTAACCCTTTCACCCATTATGGAAATTATAAATTCTCTAATGCGTGTTTGTGATGAATAATCTCCATGAAGATATGTAATCAATTATCCATGTTCGTATTTAAATAATGACTGTAAAAATGAATCTATATAACAATAAATACATTTATTCTAATTATTATACATTTTTAGATGACATAATTATAAAATACCTACAAGAAAAAAAATTCCTTAAAAAACACGTTTGACGAAACTAGGAAATTTAAACACAATAAAATTGAAATAAGGAAATATAATTAATAAAATGGTTGTAAAATTTTATAATTGGACTTTATTTGATAATATAAATATTGACATGAATTTTTTATAAATTTATTACTTGGTTAAAATAATTATTAATTATTTTAAATAATGTTTGACTAAAAAGAAGTGGGAGGGATGATACTTCACCTTCATTTCACTTCATTGAGACATACTGAATTTTTTTGAATAGAATTTATTTTATATAGTGTATATATAATAAATTTGGAATGTAATATCCTGATTCATTTTCTCATGAACTAGTATAGGCATCCATGTGATCTGACACCTTACTTGAACTGTGATAGGGCATGAGATGCATTATTGATCCTCTGGAGATGATGACTACGGTCAGGAATCTTTGATATCATCATGGGAATGGTTTAATTCAATATGAAAAAATATATAATAAACAAAAGCATAATGAATGGAAATTAGGGGGATTAAATAAAAATTTCAACAAAAATACATAAAATTGGATCAAATACCACAGATACAAAACAAAGCAATGAATAAAATCAAATTTCTAAGCAATCTTGACAAACATGATATTAATGTGACCTCTTTTTCACCCCCAACCATAAGAAAAACCTCCTCCAAAGGTGAAAAAATAGTAAAAATTGGATCCTACAAAATAGGAGGCCTCTACCAATGATGAGTGGCATAAATTGAGTGTCATCAATTATATCTCAGTAGGTAAGCACCAAAGACGTCATGTGATTCTATTTTTATAAAGACTATAAATAATATTTCTCAACAAATTTATAAATTATGTTTTTATAATTTTATAAATTACCAGAACGTTTTCCATTGATTTTATTTTTTGAAACAATTCCCACAAAATTTTTCATTTTTTAATATCTCATTAAATTTGAGATCCCAGTTTACAAAACCAAAACCCATGTAAGAATATTTACTCATTTTAAAACATAGGATTGGATGGAATTAAATGAAACTGAGAAACAATGTAAAAAAGATAACATTGATATTATCTAAAATAATTCCAAAATAAATCAAACACATACAAATACAAAATAATTGTAATTTGATATGAATATATATAATTAATACATATACCCACATTGTTCAGACTCACCTTAATATATAAGATGAAGACATATAGTCAATAACTATTGGGGGTACTCAAAATGAGCATCACTATTGTCTAATCCCCTATGGTCTCTCATCAAATCTTAAGGTATTATTCCATCTAACTGGGACTAATAAGACAGTGTCCTGCGACTCCTCAGATAATGTCCATGGATCTCATCATATCAGTACATTAGTTTTTCACATGTGTGAAATTAAACAATAACATATAGATTCCACCATGAATACATATCCCAAACTTCAACAACACCTTTTATGATACCCTTTCATAGGAGTTAAAATATTGAGGTTCCCGTCACAAATCGAGCCGTAAAAAAGATACAACAATGCTTTAATAGCACCAGATAATTAAAAACCACTCTCCAAATAATCAAAATAATTGAATTGGGTTTTTACATTTTTGAAATTCATAACATTTTCCAAAACTAATATGAAAACATACATAATTCTCAAATAGTTTTATATGGTACTCTACATCATTTAGATAATAATACACATTTTATGGTTCAAAACAGTCCATGATTTTGACAAAAAATATAATATAGAGTTAATTAATAGACATATAACCATTTACAATTATTAATGTTTTAGAATATCTAATTTATAAGAGGAGTTCCAGAGAAGAGAAAAAATGAGATGGAATTATTTTTAAAACAATGTTAAAAATATATATTTTCTATATGAATCCATAATCATTCATGTATATTTCAATATGTGTACTCTTTGAACATATGTTTATGATGAAATATATTTTAATACTCATGAAAAACACTCAAAATATAATTTGAAGGATCACCACTAGAGTTTACCCAAATCAAAACAACACAAATATATGTGAGAACCCACAATGAGCCACTATATCCACATATAAATATCAAATGAAAATGAATACCAAGTTATGAAAACCTAAAAAACGAAAAACATAAATTCAATGTACAAAAATTCCTTTTAAAAACCCAATTCAAATTTTATCAAACACCTTCTAGTCATTTATTTATATATTTAAAACCAAGTAAATAATTTTAAAACACTAATTTCTATAAAATTAAAAACATAAAAACACAATAATAAATTATACCAGCATATCAGAGTCATGAATAAAACCAAAATAAATTAATTTGTAACTCCAAAGCATAAATTGTTATTCCCAGAAATGTAAATGGATGGAAAGACCAACATCAATGATGTGCATATGCAACAAAACCATCGAAGGAAGATGAACTAGGCATAAGAGGCAATATTCACACATAATCATCATATAATCCCAAGAAACACGTCAAAAAAATTCCCGAGGGTACATAAAAGATATTACACAAACAAAGATGGTCCATTAAAAAGAATATGGAGATGAGTGCCATAGTAAAACATCCAAATAAAAAAATAAACCCCCTATATATGTTTGGAGGACATTACCCATAGAAGAAGTAGGGGGATGATACATGGATCTCTCTCATGAACCTTGGTTGATAATGGGGGAGAAAAAACCCAAAATGATTTATAAATAGGGAGGTTAGAACATCGTAATTCAAATACTAATGAAATCAGGTAGGCTTCTTAGTTTGGACAGATGGTTTTCTATATAGTGTACCAACTTTGTACATCCTACAAGAAGGGTATGACTCCCACACAGGCTGGATATATGGATTTTAAAATAGTGCAACAAATATTAAATGTGGATATGTCAAATAAAATATTCTCCATACATGATTCTTCACATGTAAAGACCCGGAAATTCTGTGGATTTTTTTTAAATACAAGGGAATTATACGATTTTTTGGAAACTGACGGTGCATGATTCTGAGCCCCGGTGTACCTGAAATCAATTTATGAAGTTTATTTTGGGTATGTTTAGAAAACGTACGAGCAGGTTTTTATATCTTTTGAACTAGATATCAGAATTGGAATCTGAGAACACTGTTGAACTCACAGTGCCAGTATTTTCCTAAGAAGACTACCACCTTGAAGGCAGTAGGTCTATATTAAAAGATAGTTTTTGGGTTTTTAGATATTTTTTTAAATAAAAATATAGTGTGTGGATTATTTTTATTTGTTAGTTAAAACTGTTACATTGAAGTTGAATGTGGGACCACCACACCTTAACCTCCCATGATAGGTTATGGTTGTAGGTCCCACCAAAACATAACCTCCCAAGAGACGTTACTACATGAAGACCACATGGGGATAAACCCCCTATTAATGGGAGGAGAAGAAAACCTCTCAACTCTCTCTCATTTATGAGGGAGAGCCTCTTGACTCCTCTAACATTAATGTTTCCAACACTCCATCATATTTATGCCAAACTATGTAAATAATTCTTCCAATTTGAATATTGTTCCATCATTTAAATTGGGGAAATATTATCAGTTTTGGCTTGGAATTTTCAATTTAGTGGAAGCTTGGGAAGGGGAGAGATTGGGAGAATGCTTCCAACGACGAACAAAGAATGCCATCAATGATCTTCTTATAACTTCTTCCCCGGTCACATACTGACGTGAGACGTCTTTAACCGACCTAACCTCTGCATTATCGTCAACGAGTTGACACAGATTAGGATTGGAATTGTGTGGCAGACGCGATGAATGACAATCTCTTTCGTCTTCTTTATAGGAATTCTTCATCGATAAATGAACAAAGGTAGAGGTTGTTTTATATTATGTGTCATGTTCTTCTTTTCTTTCAAAATGAAGAACATGGTTATGCCTCTTTTTGTGGCTGTGTTTTTGTTCATCATTTTTACAAAATTGATGTGCCAAGTGTTACCACCCTAAATGCAGAGGGTTCAGGCCAATCCAACATGGATCGACCCCTCCGTCGTTCTTATTTTTGATGATCTTCGGTATGGAGATGAAGCAACGAGGCGATGAAGGAGGTGAAGACAAAGGTCACTCTACCTACAACCTTCATATTCTGCGCCCCCCCTTCAGCGTTCTAAACCGCCACCGGCCGATCCGACCATGACCAAGCCCCCACCAGCCCACCTCTTGCGGAGTCGTGCCACTGCCCCAAGCCAGCCTTCTCCTCGATGGCCTGCCGGCCCACCCACTGGCCCATCTGGCGCCCTTTCCTACTGCCTGATGGCTGGTTGTGCCCTTCTCGGCCACCCGCCGGCCCGCCTGGCACCCTTCCCAACTCCGTACTGGCTCGCCTCACACCCTTCCCGGCCATATCCATGCCTGGTTGTGCCCTGTATGGCCGACTGCCATCATGACCGCACCCTACCTAGCCACCCACCGTCTTGCCTGGCACCATTCCGGCCGCCCGCCGGCCTTCCTGGATCCCTTCCTAGCCTCTTTCCAGCCAGGCCGCTCCCTACCGAGCTGCCTCCCATTCACCCGGTCGAACCGCGCTGCCCCACGCTCCCTGTGCCGCCTGAGCCATGCCCCTCACGTCGCTGGTCGAACCGCTTTCGACCATCCGGGCCGAGATGTCGAGCTGTGCCCCATGCGCTACGGGCCAAACCGGCACCGAGCCCATGCCGAACTGACCACAGGGCCTGGAGGGCTGGACCAACAGCCCTCTCCGAACCTAATAGGATTGCCCATCCAATGGGTCGAGCCAAACCCAACAAGTCTGATCGGGTAGGCCTCGACTAGGAAGGACCTGGTGGGTCTAACCAGGTCGGACTAGTCCAGGGTCCACTACCAACCCTTTACATTCAATGGCAATATCATTTGAACCATATGTCAGTTTGATGAACCGTCAGAAGTGCTGGTAATATTGAAGAAAGATGGTCCCTTTGAGTATACCCCATTAGAGATTGTGGTATAGTTGAGATACGTCAGGTTCGATCGTACATGAATCCTACTAGGCCCCTGGGACTAAAAGGATAATAAATCACATACTAGGCATCAGACTGACTCTCTTTCTATTTCGTTGTGACCCCTATAACATGGTAGTCCTTTGAGATGAATCTTTGTTTAACTTCATGATAGTTGGATTATTGACCAGTAGCTCGTGGAGCGGATCCTTCCAATGACGAGCGAGCAGAGTGTAGTGACCTAGTAGCTGGCTGAGACCTAATGACTTCTGACCATTTTGACTCGAAGTGACTCTACTAGCCCAGCGGGGAGCACCATTATGTTATGGGAGACCCAATGTGGGGAAAAACATGGTGTCACAACTGACCCATGGTACTCGACAGGAGGAGTACCTTAGTAGGCAATGAGAGGGAGCACCTTGGTTACGAGACATACCAATAGTCGTGACCGCCTTGGTGATGTAGTAAACCCATGGTACTCAATAGGAGGAGTACCTCAGAAGTACAAGGTTAGTGGGATGCGCATTGGGGTTGTGGCAGGCCCTCTATAATAGATTGATCATGAGTTCACCAGAAGCTGAAGATTTGATATCAATAATACTGGTTGAGTTGAGTCAGTAACATTTGTATTTATCTCATGATTGAGATAGATTACTTGATAACATATGTATATATATGGGCATATACCTAAGTGGGGTTATCTATTGATTTCAAAATTTTTGGTTTATCCTTGTTGGTTTTTGTGAGACCTTGAGAGTCTCGGGGTCCCTAATTAGTATCGTTATACTCACACCCACACGGGATATACCCGCATCTCATTGTGTTGAATGCAGATGACAGACAGCACTGACCGAGGATGAGTATACCAGGACTGGACTGTACCCATAGGTGGACCATACGATGTGTCAGTACTAGAGGAGACCAAAAGACGTGGAGTGATGAGGAGGCTATCTGTACCTACCCTTCTGGTAGGATCCGTGGTAGATGATCCAAGAGATTCTTTTCACTTTTCTGTTGTTTTTTCCTTTTCAGTTGTACTTTTAATTTATAGTTGGTATTGTATTTACGACCCTTTTATATTTCATCACTCTCTTGTTATACTATTTTAAATAGTGTTTTTTATTCATCTGTGTGCTCTAATGTGTGCGTTTTCAAGTTATAAAGGCAAAGCATTCCCAGTTTTTCGATTTATGCCTTTGGTGGTAGTTCCCAGCCCATTGCCTATGGAAGGTGGGCTTGGGGTAGTTATGGAACGGGCCCTGCAGGACGGGTCGTAATAAATTAGTATCGAAGGAGTCAGTTATACCGAAGAACATAGAACACAGATTATTTTTGGTGAAGAAAGATTGTTAAGGGTACTAAGTGTGGTTTTATGTTTAGGGATTCCAATGTTGGTGCGGTGGCTGACATATCCATATATCGGGACCCTTAATACTTATTTCGGACATAGTGCACAAAAATAATGTTTGCGTGTGTGTTTTAAAAATGTTTCTTTATGTCAGCTCAATCAGGTCAGTTCACAAGGTATAATGTTTGACCGTGTCACATCTGTTTCTTTCATGATACCTTTCCACAGACGACAATCTTGAGCCCTGAGAGTTTTATAAGCAGATAGCCCACCGAGCGACGAGCCCTTGTTGTAGGGCCCTTTCCCAGTGGAAGTACCAGCGTACCAATCCCCGTTGGGCTACTGATTCAACCAACACCAGCAGTAGACGATGCATGCCTCTTGAGTGCGTTGCATGATTTCTAGCACTAAAGGCCACCCATGTTCAGGGGAGAGACAAAACCACATGTGGTTGAGGATTGGATGGAGGCTGTGGTGAGAGTCTTCCAACTGGTAGGGACACCATTAGTCCTCATCGTGATTCTTGATGCCATCCTTCTATAGAAAGCAGTGGGCATATAGTGGGGCTTGATGCTCCAAGTACACGAAAAGATGACGCTTCTATGGCAGACATCGAGAGCATGTTTCGGGCAGAGTTCATCCCATCGACTCTCCACGTAGTGCACATTTAGGATATACATCATTTGTAGCAGGGCATCATGATGTTAGCACACTAGTCAGCGAGGTTCACCAACCTCTCGCGCTAATCAAATGATATAGTGCAAGACCCATTATTCAGGTCTAGGAACATCGAGCAGGGACACAGGCGAGACATCATATCTTGAATGATCTCACTCAGTATCTCGAAGCTAGATCAGTTGTGCGTGGAACCCAGAGAAGAGACATACATGCCAGGAGTGAGCAGTGTTTCGATTGATGAGGGAAGGGTCACATGGCTCGTGACTGTCTGAACTTCCATTTAAATGATCAGAAAATGATCGAAATCCCACCCAGGTAGAGACATAAATTCGATCGAGGCAGTCCGTAGGGAGTAGGTAGATATGGCAGAGGAGCTGGTCGTGCAGTTGGTGGTGGGAGACGTAATGAGGTGTTACCGCCACCACCACCATGAGATCGTCCTCAACCGCAAGAAGTAGGTGGATTGGGGAGAGCTCAGCTCCAAGAAGCTGAGGCCTACGATCATGGTGCTCCAGAGATGATACGAGTTAGGATCTGTGTCTACTACTCCATTGGTGCAGTACTTATAGACACAGGTGCTAGTCACTCTAACAATTCCACTGCCCTCATTCGGAGCATGGAGATTCTGACAGAGCCATTTGCTCGATCCTTACGGATAGTGAATCCAATGGGATAAGACTCGAAGATAACGCACTAGTGTCTGCAGTATGTGATTACTCTTGGAGGTGGGAGTTTCAACTGAGATTTCTTAGTAGCGGCATCTAGTCCTTATGACGTCATCTTGGGTATGGACTGGTTATCTACATTCCATGCTCAGATTCACTATATTAGGTGCAAAGGGTAGTGTGTCCGCATGTATGTGACCATTTTTACCTTCACTGACGAGACGAGAGCCTTTGCAGCACAAGATGGACTTACTCGAAGGAGGGTGTAGCCAATCACTTATCAAATGGCCTTCTATACCCTCAGATCAGTTGATGTGAAGAGTCTGAGCTATCCTGTATCGGTGGACTAGTACATGGATGTTTCGCCTGATGATGATCCAAGACTACCTCCTCACATATAGGTAGACTTATAGATTGACATGTACCACGTGAATACACCGATATCTACACCAGCGTATCGGATAGCTTATGTGTAGCTTCGCAAGCTGCGGGTACAACTAAAAGACTTGCAGGGGAAGGGATTATTTGGCCTAGTGTTTCTCCTTGGGCAACCCCGATTCTATTCGTTAAGTAGGCGGATGGAATCTTGAGGATTTGTGTAAACTACCGTCGCGTAATACAGGTTATCGTGAGGAACAAGTACCCACTCTAAATGATTGAAGACCTCTTCAATTAGCTGAAGAGAGCACATTGGATCTCGAAGATAGACCTCAGATCAGGCTATCACCAGCTCAGAGTTCGAGATGAGGATGTGCAGAAGATGGAATTCAGATATCATTATGGCCACTACGAGTTCTTGTTTATGCCATTCGGCATAACCAATGCTCTAGCAGTGTTCATGAGACTCATGAACAAGATATTCTATCCAGACCTCGATCTATTTTTTATAGTCTTCATCAATGATAGTTTGATCTTCTCGACTACTGAGGAGAAGCATGCCTACCATTTTCTAGTAGTACTGGACACACTCCGAGAGAACCATCTTTATGGTAAGCTCTCAATGTTCCAGTTTTGGGTCCGAGAGGTTCACTTCTTGGGACACGTCATCTCATAGGCTGGAGTTTCAAGGGATCAAGTGATGATTGAGGAGGTACTATTTTGGGAGCCACCCAGGAGTTTTATAGAGGTAATGAGTTTCTTGGGTTTGTGTAGTTACTACCGGAGGTTTGTTCCAGACCTCTCTAGTGTTGTAGCACCACTATCATCCTTGAAGAAAAAAGGGAAACCCTTCATATGGTCAGATATATTCTAGAAGATCTTTTAAGAGATGAGGTAGAGGCTGAATAGTGCCCCCATCTTGAGGCTTCTAGAGGAAGGAGTAGGGTAGGTAGTCTAATGTGACGCATCAAGGACCAGACTCAGGTGTGTCCTGATGCAGGAGTTAGTAGTGATTTCATATGGTTCTCGAAAGCTGATACATCAAGAGTGGACCTACACTACCCATGAACTGGATTTACCATCAGTGGTCTTCACCTTGAATATGTGGTGACACTATCTGATGGGTGAACGTTTTACCGTGTACTCTAATCACAAGAGTCTCATGTATATCTTCTATCAGATGGACCTGAAACTGAGATAGTGGTGAGGACTTGTGTTCCTTGAGGACTATGACTTAGAGAGAGACTATAATCTTGTAAAGGGGAATATTGTAGAAGATGAAATCATTATATGATCTGGTATACAACTACTTGGTGAGGCGACGAAGCAACTGGCCACTTTGAAGATATCCTTTGTGGATAGAGATTGAGCGACTTTCCTTCAGTCCCTTACAGTCACTCCCCCACTTCTTTAGCGAGTCATGGAGGCACATTATGGGGACGATGAATAAGAGACACGACATGCTCAGATATCCACAGGGTAGGCACCTGATGGAATCATTGAAGGTGGGGGCACATAACCCTCTTCAGAGGACATACAATGTTACCCGTGTCATTTCAGGAGGAAGTGTTGAAGGAGTTCCACACATCCCATTTAGTGGTACATCCAACAGTGGAAAAGATGTACCAGGACATTTGATGACAACACATGTGGCTGGTTATGAAGAATGTTGTTGCAGAGTTTGTGTCTAGGTTCCTCACTTGTCAGCAAGTGAAGGAGGAGTATTAGGTACGAGCAGGATTTTTTCAGCCTTTAGAGGTCTTAGAATGGAAGTGGGATGGGATATCAATGGACTTCATGACAGGACTTCCACATATATCCCTGGGTCATTACTCGATTTGGGTGATCATTCATCAACTCACCAAGTCATCCCACTTTCTACCGATCAGAGACCAGGGTTCAGTAGATAGATTGGGATGCCTCTATGTGCAGGATATTGTGCAGATACATTGAGTACCTTCATCAATTTTCACCAATCGTGATACACGGTTTACATTTCGTCTATGGAAGGGGTTGCAACAGTATTTTGCGATGTAGTTTCTTTTGAGCGGACCATTCAGACCCTAGAAGACATGTTGTGAGCTAGTGTACTCAAATTCGGTTGCAGTTAGGAGGATCAGTTACCTTTGGTTGAGTTTGATTACAATAACAGCTGTCACTCCACTATAGGGATAACACATTTTGAGGTGTTATACGGGCGACCATGCAGATCACCCTTGTGCTGGACAGACACAGTGGAGTCAGCACTGGTGGGACCAGAGATGGTATAGGCAACCAATGTGGAGGTGCAGATCATCCAGGAGCGGATAAAGACTGCACAAAGCAGGTAGAAGTATTATGCTGATAGGAGTAAGAGACCTCTGATGTTTGAGGATGGAGACCATGTCTTTCTACGGGTCTCACCTCGACAAGGTCTACATATATTTGTCTGAGGCATCAAGTTATCTCGGAGGTTCATTGGACCTTTCCAGGTCCTCATCAGAGTTGGCGAGGTGGCTAAACTCTTATATCTTCCACCACAGTTGCATAGGGTGCACGACGTCTTCCACGTATATCATATGAGGAGATATGTGCATGACCATTCTCACATCATTGACCAATGAGAGATGGATGTCAATGATGGGGTGACTTTCACAGAGGTTCTAGTGGAGATTGTAGATTGACAGGATCAGGTTCTACGTGTATGGTCGATACCTCAAGTGCGCGTTCGCTGGCAGCATGAGAACCTCCACGAGAGAACATCAGAGCAGGAGGCTCATATGCATGCTCAGTACCCCCACTTATCCCCTTATATCAAGTTGTATCTTACCGATATGTAAATCCCTATGGTGGTGAGAATGTATATACCCAGAAATTCCATGGAATTTTTTTAAAATACATGGGAATTTTATGAGTTTGTGAAAACTGATGGGGCATGATACCGAGGCTCGGTGTGCCTATAATCAATTTCCAAAGTTTTGTTCGGGTACACTTAGGAAACGTACGAGCGTGTTTTTATGACTTTTGAACAGCTGTTCAGAATAGAAATTATAGGACACAGTTGAACTCGCAGCACAAGAATTCACATAAGAATAATACCACCGCTACAAAAGCGGGTCGAGATTAAAAGATAGTTTTTCGGTTTTTAGATAATGTTTTAAATAAAAATAAAGCGTGTGGATTATTTTTATTTGATGGTTAAAACTTTTTCATGGATTTTGGAGGAGGGACCACCACAATGTAACCTCCCATGAGAGGTTATGGTGGTGGGGCCCACCCGAACATTACCTCTTGGGAGAGGTTATGACGTGGGGACCACATGGGGCTAAACCCTATATTGATGGGATTAGAGGAAATCCTCTCAACTCTCCCTCATTAATGAAGGAGAGCCTCTTGAATCCTCTAATATTAATGTTGCCAACACTGCATCCTTATTACGCCAAACTATGTAATTAATTTTCCCAATTTAAATATTGTACCAACAATTAAATTGGGGAAATCATATCAATTTTGTTTTGGCATTTTCAATTTGGTGGATTATTTGGGAAGTTGAGATCTTGGGAGAAAGCTTCCAAAGAAGAATGAAGAACATAGTCAATGATATTCTTCGAACTTCTTCCACAGACACCTACCGACAAATGACGTCTTCAACCGACCTACCCTTTGTATCATAGTCAACGATCTGATGCAGATCTAGATTGGAAGTGTGCGGTGGACATGATGAATGATGATCTCATTCGTTATCTTTCCACGACTTCTTCATCGATCGATAAACAAAGGTAGGTGTTTTTTTTTATTTGTCATTTTCTTCTTTTCTTTCAAAACGATGAACGAGGATATGCCTATTTTTTCGGGTGAGTTGTTTTTTCATAGTTTTTCCTCCCTTGATGAACCAAGTGTTACCACCCTAAACACGGAGGGTGAATGCCAAATCAACATGGATCGACCCCTCCGACATTCTTCTATTTGATGATCTTCGGCATGACGGCGATGCAATGAGGTGACGAAGGAGGTGAGGATAAAGGTTGTGCCACCCGTGGAATCCTTAATCCGCACCACCCCTACGGCGTTCCGCACCACCACCAGTAGATTCGGCCCAGGTTGAGCCCCCACCGGTTGTGCTGCTCATAGAGCCGAGCCTCTGCCCCGAGCCGGGCCGCGCCCTGTCGGCCTGCCCGGCCGCCCGTAGGACCACAGGCGCCTTGCCTCGCCACCTGTCAGCCTAGCCGCGCCCTGTCCGCCTTCCAGCCGACCCCGCTGGAACACGCCCAACTACCTACCGTCGTGGCAGCACCATGCCCAGATGCCTGCCGGCATACCATGCTCCCTATCCGGCCGCCTGCGGGCCTGGCTGCACCTGTCCCGGTCGGGCCCTACCCGCCCACCCATGGGCCAACCTGACGCCCTGCCCGACCACCCATCGGCCTGGCCGCGCCCTTCCAGGATGCCTTCCGCCTTGCCATGCCTCACCGTCCTTCCCACTGGCTGGCACGTCTACCTCTTGTGTGCCCAATAGAACTGTTCTCGGTCATCCAAGTCGAGATGCTGAGTCACGGCCCACGCGCTCTGGGACGAACTAGCCCAAAGCTCGGGCCGAACCACCCATGCGGCCTGTTGGGTTGGGCCCAGTGGGCCATGACGAACCTAACTGGAAGACCTTCCCAATGGGCTGGGCCAAACCCAACAGGTTTTATCGGGTCGGCCCAGACTCGGATGGACAGGGTCGGTCCTACTAGGTATGATCAGAGCCAGGTCCACTACTGATCCTTTACTTTCATTGGCCATATCATTGGCACTAGATGTCCATTTTATGAACCATCAACGACACGAGAAATCATGAGCAGAGATACTCCCTTTGAGTATCCCACGCTAGATTTCAGGGTATAGTTGAGATTCGGTCAGGTTGGATCTTATACAAATCCAACCCAGCCCCCTAGAACTAAAAGGCTAATAACTCACTGAACTGGCGTCTGATTTACGTGTATTCTATTGATTTTAGACCATTTTGACGTGGCAGACATTTAAGATAAATTATCATGATACTTCATGATAGTTGGAGTATCGACCAGTAGCTCGTGGAGTGGATCCATTCAGTGATGAGCGAGGAGAGTGCGAAGACCTATTAGCAGGCTGTGACCTGATGGCTGCTGACAATTTTGACTCGGAGTGACTTTACTAGCACAGTGGGGAGCACTATGGTGTCGCGGAAGACCCACATTGGGGAGCACCTTGGTGTCGCGGATGACCCAAGGTACTCGGCATGAGGATTACCTCAGCAAGATATGTGGGGGAGCACCTTTGTGACGTGGAAGACCCATGGTGGGGAGCGCCTTGATGACACAACAGATGCACTATACTAGAGAGGAGGACTACCTCAACAGTACAAAGTTAGTGGGAAGATCCTTGGTGTTGTGAAAGGCCAACTGTACTCGATTGAACAGGAGTTCTCGAGATGCTGAGGTTTCGATAACAAAAATCCTGGTTGAGTTGAGTCAGTAACTTTTGTATTTACCTCATGATTGAGACAGATTATTTCATAAATTAGGTTTTTGTTTGTTCATATACCTAAGTGGGTTATGTATTGATTTCATAGTTTTTGGTTTATATTTGATGGTTTTTGTGATACCTTGAGGTTCTTGGTGTCCCTACTGAGTATCGTTATACAGAACCCTACACTGGCTATGCTAGCACCTCGTTGTTTTGGATGTAGATGATGGACAACACTGACCGAGGCTAAGTGTACCAGGAGAGGACGGTACCCGGAGGTGGACCATATGATCTATCGATACACAGAGCATACCGATAGACATGGAGTACTTATAAGGCTATCTATACCTACCCTTCAGCTAGAATCCGTGGAAGATGATCAATGAGCTTCTTTTTACTTTTCAGCTATTTTGTCCTTTTCAGTTGTACTGGTACTCTATAGTTGGGCTAGTATTTCTGGTCACATTAAATTTCATCAATATCTTGTTATGTAGTTTTACTTAGTGTTTTATATCCATATTTGTGCTCTGTTGTGTGTGTTTTCATGTTATAAAGCCAATGCCTTACCAGTTTTGGGAATTACGCCTTTGGTGATAGACGCCAGCCCCTGGCATATGGAAGGCGAGATTGGGGAATTCATGGCATGGGCCCTAGGGGACATGTCTTGACATCACAGTTCCCACTAACTGTATACAATTATTTCACTTATTCCTAGGAACCAACCACACACTTCATGGTTTTTTACTCGAGAACATATTTTCGAACAAACAATGCTAACATAATGCACTTGTTAAAAAACACAAAAAAATACAAAACATAAATACCTAAACCATAAAGTAAAATCAAACTAAAAACGAAAAAGAACCTAGTGAAGAATAATATAAAAGAGAATAAGTTTCCTGGGTGTGATAATTCTCCCGACCATAATAAATGTCTTCCACAAGAAAGTATTCTATCCAAAAAATGAACCATACTCTATTTTGGAGTTTAATGATGAAAAATGATATCATCGTCCTTAATGTGACCATATTACTCCACATGTAACACCTAAACATCTATAAATAATATTTAAACAAGGAGAAAAATTTGGGGAAAAAGGGTTTCGTCCATCCCATTAAAACCATTAAAATCAACCAACACTATACGAAACCACAGAAAAACAATGATGGATATCCCTACCACATAAGAGATGACTATATCAAACCAACATAAGACTCCCATAAGTGACCCAAAAAAACAATGAGTTCTCTCAAAAAAACAAAAAAACCCACCCAAGGGGAAAAATAGATCTCAAACCAAACTATGTACCCACTCATAATTCATCACTTCCACATGAATCATGTTTCTCCCAAATTTATCACAACCCAAAATCAGAACTATTTCATAGAAAGGTAGAACTGTTTAATTTTACACCTAAAAAGTACCACTATAACGATTCCCAAGAATAGACTAAATATTCATGGATTCATTCTCAAAAGGAACAACTAATAGAAATATGTGAAAAGGTGTCGATGCGATATAGAGAAAGTATGAATTGTAAAAACAAGATAACTACAAAATAAAAACATTATATGTATATACTAAAATATTTGTGTCAAAATATAGGTAATTTACTAACAAACCATACTATTCTTGACTACATGAAAAGATACAATTTGGGGCTAATGGATGAATCCCTAGTGCTCTAGGGAATCTGATTACCCATAGTAAGAGGATGAAAACCTCGGACTGATACTCCCTCTTTTGAAAATACCACGTTAAAAACATATCCATTTAACACAAATGTCCACATCATAGACAAACCTTCAGGGTAATATTGAATGACAACTTTGAATGCTTCAACCCACCATACTGGAAGCACAAGAGTGAACTATTCATTGAATGGGTTGATCGAACCATCAATGTAAACATATAAAAAAATCCCCTCTCATATACGGTTCTCGGTAGATGGGGAACCTTCACATGATCCAAGATAAAATGGATTACCACCTCTTAGATACTACTTTTTGGGAACTAGTTCGGCTAATCAAGCCTCTTCATCCATATATTCTAAATAACATCGAATGATGATTATTCTCTCTCTATAATCATTGCACATAGGTTGTAGATGAATATAGGACTTTTCATATGATCCTCAAATTATATCTCTATATTATTGTTAAATAACTATTCAAAATAATAAACTTAGGCCTTCATCAATCATTGAACACGCTAAATAGCAAAGAGCTCAACCATATTCCTCGCCATTATCACCTTTGGTATTAACCATCAGACTCGTGTGATCCTAATATCTTCATAAGACATCTCAAATTTCAGAAATGGTGAGAAATTAATGTTCTACTTAATAGAATTTTTATCTTAAAAAAATCATTATTTCATGCACTCCCACAGCTTTGGGACTTCGCAATGACATGAATACACCTACAACATCCTCAAGATACATTGAAACCTATAATGATAATTATCTCCATGGAAAATAAGAAACCATCAAAATGAACATGATCCCACCACTCAACTAAGAGAATGGGAAGGGATAATATTTGAACATGACTCCCAAGAAACCATTGTGACCTTTCTACGTATCATACACTATATAAAAAACACAAAACATAACAAAAAAACCATCCAAATTTAAAATAAAATACGAAACCAAAACAATGTGATCACCAACCAAAAAAAATGAAAATCTATAATCCTCATTAGAATGCCAATATGTTCATTCCATGTTCAATAAAACATGCCCCTATGGACACATTGCAAATATAATAACCCATTTTTCAAAAATAACTCACACAACATGTCTAATGAGATAAACGAAACAAACCCCCAAAAATAATTTTCTTTTCTAAAATTAATTTTCCAATAACCATTTCCCATTTCAAAATCCACTAACACTAGAAAAAACCATACCAATGGAAAACCGACACCAAACTCCAAGATTAGGGAAAAATGGTCCATGTGTAACATTAAAACGTGGTTTAGTAGAACATGCCATAAGAAATATCTAACCACTAGGAGTACATCGAACCATGACCATGATCTCTACATGGGTAAGTATCACATGTAATCCCATCACAAAATAGTAGTTCCACTCAATTTTCATTTTCCATCCACACACCCACAAAAAAATATAATTGAATGCAGCCTGAGAGAACTCCTAGAAACTCACAGATGATAATGAAAAATAGTTTTGGAAGATATTACCATACCTATATCTTGAGTCATGATAGTCCAGTATCTGACTACTAGATTCCCCTAATATAAAAATATCTCCTCCAATACAAATTTTTCATGAATCATGTCGGTCTACCCTCAGACATCACTGTTGAACTGACCCATAATATGTCTCGAGAGGTGTTCCAGATCCAAATTGGCATAAAAATATCACTAATCATAAAATATATCATCATGGGAATGATTTTAACCAGGATAATATATTATCAAATAAATCAAACTATGTATCTAGTGAAACCAGGAGGATTTAAAAAAACTAAAAAAAATAAACTCCTAAAACAAGATCCAATAAAAGTGTGATTGAATAAAACTAAAAACTATAAAAAAATATTTACCAACATGGAATGATATGATCCCCACTTGACCTCTTGGTTAACACCAAACCTATACCAACCATCTCTAAAAAAGAACCCAAATAATAAACTATAACCTACAAACATTATTATGTCTAAAAACGTTGAGTGGACCAGTTTTGGTGTGAGAATAAATATCTCATATTGAAATCTGCACACAGTTCATTAATTTACTTACATGAAAAATTACATAAAAAATAGTTTGATATACATTTAGAAAATCAATTTTTCATTTTTTATAAATACCCAAACATAATAATCTAGGAAATGACCTTTAGAAACAATAGACAAATCCTTTTTCCCTTTATAAAATATATTTCATTTCAGATCATTATATAAAAAACAAAAACCCAGATATGAGTCCGTAAAAGGAAAAAATGAATAATGAAAAAAAACTAAACTGAATAATAAATTAAAAACTATCATGTCTAAGAACCAATGTTATATACAATTAAATAGAGACAGATATATATAAAATCATTTCCATTTCCTAAAAAAATAAATATGAAGTCCCTTGATGTACATGGTTCAGAATAACCTTCAGTACAGGGAGTAGCTCCATAGTTTATAACCAACATGGATACTTAAATTCAACCTCAGTAGTGGAAAATCTACTCTATCCTCCAAAAAACGAATGGGGTACTAGTCTATATGACCAATAATAATAATAATCTTGGATGTAATCCTCTAGATGATGACAAGAAAACCCATGATAGTAGAAAATGAAGATTAGTTTTTCTTCCCATGAGTTTCATTAACGAGTTACCCATATATGATATTATTCATTCCTAAATGAATGTCCAACACAATCTATGCGGAGGACCTATCCTCTAAGGGAGAACCATAGTGGCGCCTATAAGACATAAATAAAAATTTTTAATCACCAAATAATTCCATACAATCCATTAATCTCTAAAATCCAAGACCATTTCAAAAAATAATATGAAAAAATTCATTAAACTCGAATGGTTCTAAAAACGACTCTTCATCATTTATTTATCAAACCAAATTCTATGGATCCAAAAAATAAAAGATTTTGATGAAAAATTTAAAAATTAATTTGAGTTAATTTATAACCAATGAACCATTTTAATGCATTGAGGTGTTAAAATTTCCATTTTAATGGAGGATGGATAAAGGAGAGAAGAAATAAGAGAGTATCATTTTTGAAACTATGATAAAATGGGAATTTTCTTTGGGAATCCATTATCATTTGTTTGACTGTCAATATGTAAGGTAAATTTACATATGTATATACCTACAGACAATGGAACATCCATTTTAAAACACAAGATAAATACTCAAAATCCAATTACGTAATTGACCACTATATTTTCCACTAATCACAAAAACACATGCATTAGTGCAAAAACACAAAGATTCCCTAAAACCACCAACAAACTCAACTGAAACTAAATAAAAATATTTCAAAACATAAACAATGTAAAAAAAATACCATTGGACACAAATTTCTTTTCACAATCCAATTTCAATTTTTTTAGTTACCTTACGTACATACATATAAGTATAATGAGTGAAATGATTTGAAAAACCCTTATCCAATTAATAAAAAATATAAACACAACAATAAATTAATCCAATACATAACATTCGTAGATAAATCTATTATAGACTAATTTAAAATGCTCAAGCATTAAATGATATGTTAATAATTTAAAATGTATGGAAACATATACCTCGTTGATGTGTGGATGAAATAACATATTTGAATAAGGAACAAAAAGGATCAAGATATAAACTGAACACTCTAATATCAATGAAACATAATCCACACTTCAACCCAGTTCCCTAGGTTTCACACAATATAGAACCCCACTATTGAAGAACCATGACGATGATGAGGGAGAACTTGATAAGAGGAAAAAATCCAACAAACCATGGGAAAATAATAGTAAAATATTACAATAGCGTCAAACATGGAAGAGGAAAAATGTGGGAGAATATTTGGATCCCTCAAATGTTCCTATTGTAACATCTAGACCCATGATTCATACAACGACACCCAGATCTGATTTTTCACATTACCAAATGTGTGCCTCAATGTGTGCCAGAGCCTACGGACTAGTATAGAGGGTATAATATAGATCATATAGATAATATACCATGGTTTTCATTTTTCATTTAAATTCAATTATTATAAATTACTTTTTTAATGATAGAGTAATTTCGATATCATGTGTGTAGAACATTATGTCGAGTACGCAGTGGGAATTTGGAACGTTAGTCCCCATCCCAAACCAAAGGTGTATTTGGAGAATAATTCCGTAGACCATACAATAATAATCACATATGGGTATTTGGAGCCTTACTCTCATTCCCTATCTTTATAACACATATTTGTATATAGAGCCTCTGTCCTTTTCCCACACATAAACACCACATATCAGAAAAATAAAAAATATCACACAAATCACTCTTTTCAATAGATTAATGTTATTCATCATTAACATTCTTGTGAAACAGTATAATTAAAGTATAACATTCCATTTTATCATCAAAATATGAATAATTTATCTTAATCACAAGGAATAATATGAAAAATTCATTATTAACCCATTCAAAATATTAAATCAATAAATTCATAGACCCTTCAAAGCTAATTCAATCATCTCATATTTCCAATTAATAAATAAGTTTCATATCTAAAAAAGTTATCTAATTACATTGACTCATT
Source organism: Viscum album (assembly GCA_963277665.1). Taxonomy (NCBI): domain Eukaryota; kingdom Viridiplantae; phylum Streptophyta; class Magnoliopsida; order Santalales; family Viscaceae; genus Viscum; species Viscum album. The sequence continues at coordinate 824,381,880 of OY728151.1, forward strand.
TAATTATCAATTACATAATTCAAATATCTAATAAATTACAAATTCTCATCATTACAATAAATAATGAACCAATTAATTAATCCATTTTACCTAATTAAAATTTCAACAAATTCAACCCATTTAATTATTGAATGTAAATATAATTAAATAAAGTATTCCTCAAATAAAATTTTCCGATCACAAAAATTAAAATTTCACACTCAAATGGATGTAATTAAATCAATTATAAAGGGTTTTCAAATTATACAACCTACCTCAAGATCATTGGTGAGCGTTCTCAAATGGAATTCCTTACTTGAACTGGAACAACCATGAATGAAAATAATAATGAGATATATAACAAAATACTAGAAACAATATCAAACAGAGTAAGATATATCAGAACCACGATATAATCCATTCCCATTGGAAAATAAAACATTCCTCTTTATCCATGAGTTGATGTGGTAGAGTGAGAAATCTAATTATAATGAAAATACATACATGGAGAGTTATAAATCTGTAAATCAGATCATCGAATTATCATGAATATATTTTTAAATGACATGGAACTATTTTGGGAGCCCATAAAATTTTTATGAATCGGTTAATCCATGAGTGGGGGTTATTATGGATTAATACCACCAGTTAATGAATATATTTTTATTTTTTATGGGTTTAATTTTTCTCATGAACGGTTTTCTGAATGAGGAACTATATTTTCCTTAAAAGTGCACCTAACCATGCACCTCCACCCAAGGTTTACCAAGTGATTTTAAAAAAATTCAATGACCATGTAAATATATTTTATTGTAGGTTTCACTATTTTATAGAAATGGAGGCCTCCTAGTCACAATGTGTGAAAATCATTCATTTCCCCTCTTTGGTCCAAAATTGACCAATTTCACCCAAACACTTGCCAATGTAAAACCCATACAAGTTATATTAGATCAATTATAAAAGATTAAAAATAAATGAAGTCTATATATCACAATAAATGGTCTGGATATTACAACATACACACATTATAGAAACTCCTACAAGGGTGCTACTACTTATAATCTCTATGAATATGAGGTAACATAATCAAGAAACAGATCCCACATATATGTGTTGCTTTATAAATTTTCTTCCTGAGAAAGACTATGTTTTAAAAATATAAAAACAATTATAAAAAAAATTCTGTACAAAAACATAGAGTTGTGATTCATAACACATATTAGATGCACCAAAAAGGACGATTTTCTCTCCTGCTAAACAACATCAGCATAAATCACATGTGAAGGGATGGTGTGATACCACTAAAATTGTGAGAGATGAAAAAATTTGTGCATAGAACTATACCATAGATGAAGATAAAATTAATATACTATAATCATGATTCTATCCACACCCAAAAAAGAACCAAAAAACATGGGTACTAACTTTACATGTCACTGAATACTATTGTGACCCAATCTTGGAGACACCCATGGGAACCTACGATCATCCATAACAAATTCAATTGTTCATCGATGCCTATATAAAAATGAATTCTACATGAATTGATCCAAATTCATTTATTTATGTGTAAAATTAAAATTATCTATCATCTCTAAAATGAGACTTAGTCCCCACATTTCTTACTCACCTTCCACTATCCAACATAGGGGTGATCTGCATGGCCTACCATAAATAGCCTTGTATGGTTCCATCTGAATAATTTCTTGATAAATGATGTAACATGAAAATTCTACAAGTGATTGGTGATTATCCAATAAACCAAAAAAAATTAAAATACAATAAAATCATTACCTCAAGAACTATTACAGTATTTTATGACTACCCATATATCTGTGGGAGGAATTACATACACAATTAGACATGTGTACCAAATTCCATCTATAAACCATTCTAGTAGTGAAAAGTAAAATGTGAGAAAATTTATGAATCTATACTCTATATCACCATATGTAGATGAATTATCTCTTGAACATACATGTCTACCAACTATAACACAGATAAATTCTCCCGTAAAGCAATGAAATGTGCTTCTTTCATTAGTCGCTCTACGATCACCCAAATAGTGTCACTATTCCAAGGCATTGTTATGCGATTTACCATGATGTCCATAGTGATATCATTTCACATCCATTATGAAGTGGGAAAAGAGTGTAGTAATTCACTAGCTAGAATAATATTGACTATCACATATTGATATATGTATCATCGTATCACGAACCCTACACTATCCTTTTTCATGTCTGACCACCATTATTGGTGATCACTATCATGGAACATTTTGGTCATGCCTTGATGAAACTCCCACATCGATTACAGAAATTCCTTCACCAATCCCTCTTGAAAATGAATAGTAACACCAAAAGTATTCTAAACATAGATGATATCATCATCATCTATGATCTAATTGGATGTTGATGCCCCTCTTTCAAAGCCTTCACTCAAGGAAAAACACTAAGATCCCCCCACATACAATCCATAATCCCACTCAAATGTGTTGAATTCAACAAAAATAATAAACATGATATCTTATTTTAGTTATACTAAACCACAAAATTAATTTTAACCAATAATTCATCATCATCAACTCAGAACTATACTCTTGAACTACAAAATTATGAATTTCCTACTTAAAGATTCAAAAACAATATTTCCCTTCCTAGTCATATATTCTGGATACAAATCAAATAATATCAAATACTCCACCAACCTCAAATTTCAAAGAGTCAAATATAACAAAGAAGATATATTCATTATATTATATGATCAATATATACAATGAACATTTTTTCTAATAGATAATGAAAAAACACAACAAATCATAAACCACACTAGATATCTAGAGGTCGTAAATAGGGTAATTACATTCATGTGACCTATATTTGGAGACCCGTATGCCATAACTCAAACTCCCTACATCATCAATGTTTCATGAATGATCCCATAACTCTATCAAAACACCATATACATGAAACTTGGCTTGAGTTGAACAAATATTGGAACAATTTTCATGAACTTATTCAACTCATGGGTGTAAATATCATATGATCGGGACCATTGATACAAGATCCCCTACTTTTTTAAGATTGAAATTGGTGCTTTTAAATTGGAGAATTCCAGCACGAATGTATAATAATATCATACTAAACCTAGAATTCTGATGATATTGAAATCATTCAATGTCAAATACAGAACAATCAATTCCTACTCATTCTCTAGATCCATAGAAACACCTTTTTTAAGATGATGTGACCAAATAACTAAATATAATATTCCCTAAATATAAACATTGATATCATGGATTATAGATAAATATATCTTAGTGTATTAAGCATGATGCTATGATTCTCGAAATGATCAACATGGGTCTTAGAGTACACTAAAATTTCATCGACAAACTCCACAGAAAAAAAATATAGGAATGGTTGGATGATTTAGAACATGAAGGACATACAAACGGTAGTATCATTCATTAACCCAAACCATATCAAGATGAGGTGTTGAATAACATAACTATTGTGATGTCCTAGACCCGTATTCCTCTTAATTGATGCCTCAATCCCGGTAGGCCACATGGTCTTAATCCCATCTCCAAAAATTCCATAGGATACTAACTATGAGTGAGTTCCTAGGGTGTGTTCATGGGGAGACTATTCCCTCATTACCATAGTGTAGAATAATACATAAATATATAAAATAGTAAATACTATAAGAAAGGTAAGTAAATAGAGTAAGCCTTCTAAATAAATAAATGAACAAGTATTACAATAACATAAGTAACTACAATGACACTCATAAAGGGATGGTGATATGTCATTTCATTAGAAAACATGAAAATAATGGAATCATGAATGTCAGAAAAACACAATACACCAATGTATAATTGAAATCAAATACTATCCCACGTATCCTGAGATTTGGGTTGGCCCTCTACTATCTTTCTCCTCCCTAAATAGTATGAAGTCAAGTTTTCAAAGTCACATGCTTCCATTTTCCAACATCTGCAATCATGTAAACAAATTTGAGTACCTATAGGTTCTTGGATAGGGTATGATATAAATCTCAAGGGGTAACCACCAATGGTTTCTAAAACATATAGCCCATGTAATGGAAATGTAACAATGTACAGTAATGCATATAAAATGTAAGCAGTACCATGTAACTAATTACCCATGTACCTGAATTATACCTTAGCTATATTATGATGATTAAACCTTTTATTATTTTATTTTTACTAGTTTAAAATTAATACACATGTTAATAATAGTAATGGATATAAATTGTAAAAAGAAAATCAACTTTGATAATTAAAATCAAGAGGTTCGATGGTATTCTCTTTGGAAATGAAGAATATATGGGTTTCTAACTTACCAGTAACTGGTTCTATCTTAGGGTAAGACTTAAATACAAGGAGAAATGACCAATAAATTCCACAATAATATGCATACCAAATCAGAGGTGATCAAACAAGGGAATATTGGGAAGAGAATTGATAGTTCCCTATGTGATCTTACCCTAGAACCTACTTTTCAGTGCTAGATCCAAGGATTTTATCCAAGGCATCATTAAATATTGTGTATGGGATTCTACTGGGTCACACTGGGTATCTATGAATATACAAAATATCAGTATCTGGGTTATTCTCAACCTATGGATTCTATATCCATAAATCATAATGGGTTTCTTGATTGTTCATGCAATTCATCAATATAAATGCAAGGTGATCTCTAGTAAGGAAACACTTACTAGATAATTAAGTCAAGTATAATTTATATTCACCTTATCCATTACTTTCATTATTTTGAATGGGATTTGTAGCATTAATGACTTTAATTAATCATTTAAAGCATGTTTAATAATCAAGGATCATTCTGATAACTTCCATTAATGAAGTAAGGAGGGTATGGACATGAAACCTATTATTCATTTACATTTAATATTGTCCAGTCATATACCTAGTTTAATTTCCAATTTATCTCTTACAATTAATAATTACATTTAGGCACTTACTTAGGTGAGTCGTGTGGAAGGTGCATGGTACATTCCATTCACCATAACAAAATTCAACAATAATTTAATTATGAGGATTCTTACCACTAGTGTGGTCAAGCTCGATTACACATAAATGATGGCTCAAATGTGTCCAAAAATTAGCAACTCAAATATTTCATAACACCCTACATGAGATGTCGAGAGTTGTAGGCCTAACATCAAAATAGTAATCATTTAATTTAAAAGTGTTTAGTGATATGGTTATAATGAATATTATAATGAATTATGATTTGAAATATATGGAGAATATATTTATTTTTTCCGAATACATAATACTTTAAACAAATATACTCCCAAATATTTTATTAGTTTTGTGTCTTTCTAAACTTGAATCATAGTCATCAAACACGGTGAATGATCATCAACATATACCATAATGAACTTCCCCTCTGGTTTTCCTACCTAAAACCTTTCATTATATCATAGGGAAAAGAAAGCATAAAATGGGATGATCTTAAATGCTCAGTAAGGGTAATCATGGAAGACATAAAACAAATCATAAACATTTGAATGTAAAAACATGAACATAATGTTTAAACCTCAAAATCTTGAGTTCTGAAATAAATCTTGGAAGTACGTAAGGAATAGATCATAAAAGAACATTATCCATGATAGAATATCTTTCCCCAAAAACATGTAATTATGTCATAATAATAATAACATAATATAATTTCTATAGTAGAAAAGGAATTTCTGTCAAAACCATCACAGGGGAAAAACTCCATTACTAGATCAGGGTTTCTTGCTGTTCTAGCCATGAATTAATAAACCAGATTTACTTTTTTTTTCTAGTCATTTCGATCTCATGAGATATAAATATTTACCTAATGAATTGGTGGGAAATATAGATCCTACACATCTCATAATGAATCCATTATTACATGTTCCTAAATAACAAAAATCATTCATCATAGCCTAACCCATGAAATAAAATAGGTTTATTAAAAATTACTCATTAATAATACCTATATAATAAATGGATTTCATAAAAATAATTCCAAGATAAACACAATAAAATCAAATTAATAATATTTATAGAAACACAACCCTATGTTATCTTAGATGAAAAATAATTTTTCTAAAACCCTTCAGCTTAATTCCTGAGGAAAATATATATTGTTTTTCAGAAATTATTTATTTTCTCGAAATGACTCCAAATATCTATAGAAATTAATTTAGATGAAAATAATTATTATATATGGTAGAGGAATATTCATTAAAATATGGTGGCAAGAAATCGTAAAATTCAATTCATGGAATATAAGTTAAAAAACATTCTTCTCATACTTTTTCTAGAAAATTAAAAAAGTACTTCATATGGTAAGCAACAAAAAATATTACTTCCATACTATTACTTTAAACTATTCATTAGTTGAGGGTGTTTTCACCTCTGTTATAATGGTTAAATCATATTATTTAATTATACAAGGATTATATCAATATCTATTATATCATATACGATCCTGCTATATCATTTTGATAATAGTATTTCAATATTACCATTATTTTGGGTGTTAACTGTTTCATTTTCTCATTCCTATTTTGTTGTGTAAGTATTTTTTTTATAAATATGATTTATTTTAGTCATGAAATTATGTTAAAAGTTAGTATTTTAACTAATCATATAAATTTTATTATCATTTTGGATTGTTATTGTAGAGAATGAATCTCACCGCGTCGTGGAAATGGTATGTCATACCTACGCACGAGCCACGATATCATTCTCTTGATGGTTAAATGGTATGTAATTATATATATATTAATTATGAAGAATCATTATAATTTTACATTCCTTATTTAAATCCATTTTAGTAATGATTATAATAATCAAAATAAAGGGTTTTTGAATAATAAGTTACACCATTGTGTGGAGACAGTAAGTTGTATTTACCTACGTAGGGTGATATTGTTATTCATAGGACAGATAAAAGGATGTATAAAGTTTTCTCATATATAAAATAATATCTCATAATATAGAATATATTAGACTTATTTAATTTTATGGAATAAACATGGAAATATAATATAGAATAAGAAAATAAATTGAATTAAATTGGTAATGAAATTACCTATTCTACGTTGGACTTCCATTGGATATCACCATAGGGAAACTAGGGATACACTTTATTAAAATAAATGACCTCAAGAAGTAAAATAATAATGTTTAAAATATAATTGGTTTTGGTTTTTTTGATCTAGAATGCTGATGGATGTTTGAGGAAATGCGGGAGGAGATTTGTTTTAAAAGAGAGGAGAGATGAACTTTACAAAACTCTCTTAATATTTATTTATTATAAATTCAATTTCAATAAAAAATGTTCCAAAAGTAAATTAATTAAAATATAATACGATTTATGTTCTAATACCGATCATCCAATAATTTTTAGATTGGTTATATATATATTTTTATCCTTATCATTCTTGTTTAACCCTTATTTTTCCCATTTTAATCAGATAATGATATCATGTTATTTACACATTGTGGGTTAATGTTATTACCATATCACGTCAAAAAACCCAGAAAAAATTAATTTATAACATATTTGGACATTTTTTAGCAATTTGGCCGAATAATATATTTTTAATAATTTAATATCATTTAATAAAATATTTTATGTTTTATGTAATAAATTATGTCCATTGTGGAAACTATTCCAACATTAAATTTTTAAAAATCGATAACTACCTCATTCCTTCAATCCAAGGGCATTAAATAAAATATAATATGTCAATATAATCCATAAAATTCATGTATGGAGTAAATAAAAAAATAAAATTTATTTTAATATTTATAAAATATTAATTTTAATCCATTAATAATGAATAAATAATTGCATCATCATTATGTCATAATTAAATTTTTTTATTCACTGTCCAGAAATTATCAATAAAGAACCATGATGTAGGAAATCAGTTTATATTATCTAATTAATATTTATAGTTTATGTTATCACTTATATAAACCAATATAAAAATAGTTTTAATAAAGGATACATGTTTATGTTATATTTCTCTTCACATTACATTAATTCTCATAAAATGTCACTTTCACATCCATGTGGATCCATGCGGTCCCAAAATCGACTCATGTTTGACCAGGGTCAAAAATGTATTATCCAATTGGATTATCACACGTTTTTGGGGTGTTTTATTTTATTGAATTAATAATTTTTTACCCTGATTTACCATATTTACAATTTATCCATGTTAAATAAATATAATTAATGATGTTACCATTTATAATATTTTAAATTAAAAGATACATATTGACATATTTTGTATATTATGATTCCAAATATGGAATACATTTTTCCAAATTCAACACTTTAATGTTTCAGTTATTAATTTAAAATTAATTCTCATTGTCCAAAACAAATAGCGGTTTTTTAAGAAGTAAAATCTTATCAAAATATTGTCATCTAATTACGTCCAATTAAATTTGATATTACGTCCAATGATAAAAATTGGATTATATTTTAGATAAATAATATGATTAGGCTTTAAAACCACAAAAAATATTACCTAACTATAAAAATAAATTAGATGTAAAGGAATTTTTGAATTAAAATGTTGTATTTTTTAGTATTCATCCAAATACGAATTTCACCAGAAACATACCAAAATTACAACCATGTTAAATTTTGATGTCCTGCATCCAAATAAGTCAATTATTTTTTCAAATAGAATATATAAATTTTCTAAAAACTATATTTAAATTGGTGTCCTATCAAAAGGAATCAAAACTGCATTTTTTTAAAAAATATTTATTTCATCTAAAAAATTGATTTTTTCTTATATCATGTTCTAGAAAATAAGATAAGATGAATTTTAATGTTATATAAAATTCAAAACATTGTTACTAATATTCATATTGGCCTGTTTATATCCCATTAAATTATAATATTTTAGTAATATAATTTTCCTGTGAAACATGATACGTTGTACAATGCAATCTATTGAGGAAGGTCTCACATGAATGTAACACATGCCAACCATAGTGTTTCATATTCCACAACCTAATAAGGTGTTTCATATATCACAAGATAAAATTGGTGTAGAGTACTACACAAGACATCATAGAAAATAAAAGTAATCAATCCCATGAAATGTCATGATGTTACATTATACCCCCCTTTAAATGTATACCACCCTCAAAAATCGCCGGGGTTATAAATGGTTTACTAGTCAGAGGATTAATTCAACGAAAATCAAAACATAAAAATGGATACTAAAACAATACTTTAAAATGGAAATTTATAAACATAATTGTTACCCAATATAACTCAACATTGGGTTTCCACTTTGGAGAACACATGTGGGAAGTGAAAACAAGGACATATAAGGGAAATTTAACTATAAGGTTCTGATGGATAGTGGTAGAGAGTAAGGTTTTTAGAATTTTAACTACCATAAAACTATAAATCTTCGATGATTTATTAGACCATAAAATTCATCGAATAAGAATATACTTGGAAAACATTTTTGGATTCAAGATCCTTTTACTAATGATGAAAAAACATTTCATGAGAAGAAATACTTACTTGATTTATGTACAATCTCACTATTGGTGATTTCTAGAAAAATTTACACATCATCTATTATTTAATAAAATGATGTTGAATTATTTATTCTTTAATTGTTAGAAGATCATGAGATATAATGATTGGTCATTCCATCCATCTCATCAAAAAGGTTAAAACTTGTCTAATAAGTCCACATAATATTATATATTACATTAATATTACAAGTTTCAACTTCTATAAATGGATATTAATACAATCCATTCAAAGATATGTAGATTTATAAATAGGCGAACTAAATAAACAAAACATTTATCTCTCATTTTTAATAAGGCAGTTCTTTGTGGTCACATTCCAAACATGTGAATACCTTAATCTTGTATTCTATTAAAACATGAAAATAACATGAATTACAACATATCCTTATTGAAAACATTCATTCTGTCAAAATTATCTCTTTACATACACCAATGAAACAAATTATTTTATATTGTCAAACCATGATATCACATTTTTTTATATTAGTCATAAACTCATTAATACTATCAAACATCTCCTTATCTCCTTATCCATTCATTATATTCTATTCATGTTATTTTCAAAAATATTTCAATCACTTTTCTAGGATATTGGTACCATATAATTATGGAAAACCAAAATGGACAAATAAATAGCCATTAAAAAATATCATAATACTATAAATGATATTCCATAATATTATTTTGGAATCCCATTTCATGAACAGGTAATAATTACACCACTTTTTTTTCATAATCAACATCACCAATAGTAATGGAATGCGACTTCCCTTGGTATTATTCCTTAAGAGGATGATGAAATCGATCACTATTAACCCTTTGATTAGGGCATCGATTTTCATACAAAGCAACTTCCTTTCACATGTAGCATTGAGGTATTGGTGGTGCAGTCTCTATAGTATTTTCTATATTCACATCGTTAGAAACCCTATTGCCATTAATTCAAAACTCAACTGCTTGATGACCTTCTTTTCCACACATGAAATTTTTTTAGTCCCATTAGTAAAATATCCACCATTATTCTCTCCGCACATTGAGCATAAGGAATCATTCATCATAATTTTCACCATTATACTGATATTTTACCTTAAACACCATTTTTCATTTCTTGTAAAAACCATGAGATGGATAACTAACACCAACCTATAGTTCTAACTTGTCATATCAATGAAAAATATATTCATATCTAATAATGTATCTTATATTTAATTCCCTTTGAAAACCCATTTTTTAGCCACTGAAGAATTAATAAACCTTACTTTTAGGTAGGATGATAACGCTACAAGCATACCTTAGAAGTCATGTAAATTTCACCTCGTATGGGCCAACTGATTCATCATCATTTTTATTAAGATCAAGTAATACCATTTCCATATTTTTAAGAATATGAGGGAAGCACTTATGTAAAATGACGTTCTTTAACTCTTTCCATTCTACAGATTCAATTTCATCTTGCTGCCTTGTATTCTTAATTAGACTCCTCACCGGTCTACTTCACTTTCTAAAAGATAAATTAGAAAAATTAATTTTTATTATTCCGAAAAATAAAGGATGGAAAATATATTTTAAAGGTTTTGATTCTGTTGTTTAGTAACAATTTGATCAGAAGACCCACTGAATGAAGGCAGATGTTGCCTCATGAAGAATGTTGTTCCCTTCTCTGATCATTTTGATGTCTAAAATTATTCATAGCTTGTGTAAGTATTGTAATAATATTTTTCATTTTATCTCGCATAAAATTTGGTTGTTCTGTTTTAATATAATTTCATTTCCCAGTGCATTGATCATTAAAATGGTTCCATCGGGATCAATGCATTATCTAAAACCGAAGAAGAATAATCTGAGTAGAAAAAAATCGTGCAAGGAAAACAACCTAATCAAGGGGGAGAACTTTCAATATCTAACATATATGGTTTAGTATAAAGTTATTCTTGATCATTATTAGTATTCTAGAACTGTACACTATAGTTATACTTACCTTTAGGTACATCCCTAGACATATCATAGAAATATCTCCAGGGATCTCGCCCATATTTTCACATCATAGTTTCCAAATGTTGACTAAACCATCACTCTGATACTAACACTAATAAGACAAGATTGATGTACATAAACATTACATTATTTATGAATAATTATAACATTAAAATAATATATTCCAAAAGACCGTTTTAGTTTAGTGTCTTTGGAAAAAAGAAACATATTCTTCAAAAATTGTGAAAAATCATCAACATCTCCCTTAAATAAATTCCCATTTTGTTTTCCTACATAAAAAAATTCATTATATCCTGGGGATAAGAAAACAAAAAAAATGGTGAGCTCAAATTTCTAGAAAAAGAAAACATGGAGAATATAAAACAAACAATATAAATTTTAATGTAAAAACATGAACATAAAGTTTAAACATTAAAATCATTTGTCATGAAATAAATCTTGGCAGTACGTAAGGCATATATCACAAAGGTACATTAACCATTATATAATTGATTTGGAATAAAACAAAATTAATTTTTGAAAATTAATTATAACATAATATGATTTCCATAGTAGCAAAGTCATTGCTGCCAAGACCATCCTTGTGGAAAAAGTCCATTACTGAACTGGATTTACATGTCATTCCAGCAATGTATTTTTAAACCAAATTTACATTTTATTCTAGTTATGAAAATCTCATGAGATATAATGCATTACCCAATGTATTTGATGGATATATAAGTCCCACCCAGATCATAATGAAATCATTCTTACATTTACCAAAAAAAACATCAATCTTTCATTATAGAATAACAAATGAAATAAAATGGATTTATTAAACATCATTCCATTAAAATCCATTAAAAAAATTTATTTAATAAAAATAATTACCTTATAAACACAATAAAGTCAATGTAATAATAGGTATATAAACATCACCCTATATCATCTAATATGGAAAATAATTTTGATAATACAGTTGAACTTAATTCCTGGGGAAAATATACTATTTTTTTCAGAAATGTTTAATTTCTCAAAATGTAACCCAATTATAAAATTAAATAATTTAGTTTAAAATAATCCAAGCATCATGTATATAATGATATCTTTAAATATGGTTTCATTAAAACATAAAATTCCATTCATTTTGTATAAGTTAAAAAACTATATCATCGTACTTTTGCCGGAAAAGTAAATAAGTACCTTGTTTGGTAATAAAAAGAATGATTCCTTGCATACCACATAGTAAAAATAGAAAAATTGGTAAATATGACTTTAAAAGTACATGTATTAATAATATAAATAATATGATACATTTTTTAGATAAAATGTAATGGTTGATAAATATATCCCTAGTAAATACTTACACATAAACAATCTCAAATAATAATGAGGTTGAGGAATTAACCCTTACCTTGAACATTTCCTTAGATGAGGGTTTTTCACCTTTTTTATATTGGTAAAATCATGTTATTAAATTATTCTGGGACTATATCCATAATTATGATATCATATATGATCTTATTATATAATTTTGTTAATAGTATTTCAATATTACCATTATTTAATGGGTCAACTCCCCTGTTTTCCCATTTCGTTTTTACCATGTAAATAATGTTGTTATGAATATCATGTATTTTACTCAGGATATTAAGTTCATAATTATTATTTTCACTATTAATATAAATTTTATAATGATAATTTAATGGATAACATGGAGAACGAATCTCACCACGTCGTAGAGACGGTAGGTCATACGTAGAAACGAGCGATGATATTATTATATTAATGGTAAAATGATATGTAATTGGACATTATATTAATTATAAAAAATAATTATCATTTTATATTGTTTATTTAAATCAATTATACTATTCATTATACCAATCCTAATAATTTATTTTTGATTAACAAGTTACACCACAACGTGGAGATGGTAAGTTGTGCGTACAGATGCATGGTGATATTGTTATTTGTAGGATGGATAAAAGGAGGTATATGCTTGTCCCATAATTATAATAAAATATCATTACTTATAATATAATGTATTTATTACTTTATTATTGAATAAAAATAGAAATAAGATGTATAATAAGAAAATAAATTGAATTGAATTTGTAACGAAATTACCACTTCCTCTTTGGACTTCCTTTCGATCTCTTCATAGGGACACATGGGATGGAAATTTCAAAAAACCAAGACTTCAAAATGATAATTGAGAATATTTATATGATAATTGGATAGGGTAATATTGATCTTGTAGGTTAATGGAGGTGTGAGAAAATGTGGGAGGATATTTCTTATTTTAAGTGGGGAGATGGGAAATTTTTGGAAACTCTAAAAATATTCATTTATTATAAATTCAGTTTTGATTAGAAATGGTCCAAACCGCATTTAATTAAAATATAATAATATTTCAGTTCTAATAACCATAATAATATAAATTTTATAAATTTTTTGAATAATAATTTTCCTTATATTTTTTGTATAACCATTATTCTAACATTTTTCTTCATATAGTTATATTATGTTTTTCACACATTGTGGGTTAATGTAATTTCCATATCCTATCAAACGACCCAAAAAAGTCAATTATAAAATATTTGGACATGTCTTAACCATTTGGATGAATCATAGATTTATATTAATTTAATATCATTTAATAAAGTATTTTATGTTTTAAGTTATTAATGATGTCAATTTTGGACAACATTCATACATGAATTTTTTATAAATTCATAAAAATAGGATTCCTTCTAACCAAAGGCATTAAATCAAAGATAATATGTTAATATAAACCACAAAATTCATGTCTGGAATACAAAAATTACTGTTATTTTAATATTTATAATATCATATATTTGAATCCATTATTAATGAATCAATAACTCAATCATGATTGTGTTATAATTAAATTTATTTATTCAATGTCTTAAAATTATTAATAAAATTCCATGATGTAGGATATTATTTTATCATTATAATTATTTTTTTTAGTCAAAGTGATCACTTATATAACTCTATATAAAAAATGTTTTATTAAAGATGAATTTTTATGGTATATTTCCCTTTACGTTAAATTAATTATTAAAAAATGCCATTTTCACTTCCATTTCGATCCATGGGGGTCATAAAATCGAACCAAGGATTCACGTGGTCGGAATTATCTAATCCAGTAGGATTAGAAATCATTTTAGTATAGTTTAATTTTATTAAAGTACTTTTTTACCCTTATTTACCATATTTACCATTTAACCTTTTAAATAAAAATAATTATTGAAGTTAATATTCATATTGTTCGAAATTAAAAGGTACCAGTTCACATAATTTTGATCATATGATTCCAAATATGGAATAAATTATTATATATTATATACACAGGATATTTATAAATTAATTTAAAATTTATTCCCATTATCGAAACCAAAAAGTTTGTTTTTACGAAGTAAAAAATGTATAACATGATTGCCATGTGTTTATATCCAATTTAAATGTAAAATTATTCCAATTGACCAAAATTGGATTAAATTATAATAAAAAAATCCAATTACACTATAAAACCAATTTTAAAAAATAATATATCTATATACGTTGGGTATAATCTAACTATACACATGGCATCATCAGTATTTAAGACGTAATGAAAATCAATATATTAGTTACCCCTTGAAAGATACTTGTTTTCCACATTACATAATATTAATGTTGGTATCATAGGTTTTGTATAATTTATATATTAGGGTTGATTCATGTTATATCATTGATGATTAAACTATTTGGGTTACATATCATCATATGAGTAACACAAGTTCCTAAGGGGAACACATGGATGGGCTCAGTGGAATGATTATTACACCATGCAATGAGTGATTCATAGAAAATATTGTATGAATTTGAATGTGATTTTTCCTATAAAAATGTTTTTTTCCATTTTATTATTTTGGATGTAGGATTAATGTACATGTGAAATTGTAATGGATTATTTTAGGTCACTAGTAATGGGGATTCATATTCAACTGGGTTTTTTCAGTAAATCTAGATTTAGCGTTGGTTTAAAACACCTATATGTAAATGGATAATAATTATAAGTGATTAAAACATTTTATAAAAAATTTTCATGATTTTTTATCTTTTTTCGGTGATTATCTCAGTTTTAGGGGCAGTTTTCCTAGAGAAAATAAAATTATTGTTTAGCGAAAATTTTAACCGCCGCAAAAAATCATTTTATGTCCAGAAAACCACAATGAAAACCACAAAAAAAACTGACAAGAAATGAGTTCACTATGATGGTTACTATAAAATACCACTCAGTTAATGAAACCAATGTGTATTGTATACCGACACACAATTTAGGGGCTACATTTTTAAACTACTCCAGCATCATATTTCGGCGGTATAAACCGCCACTATATCCAAAAAATTCGGTGCAATTTGTTGATTTTCCAATACTATATGTTAATTATTATTTATCAAGTAATTGTAGTCATGTTATTAGTTAAATAGAATTTGTTTAATGATATTTATATTTCTATATTTATTATGAAAAACTTATTATTATTCATTTACTCTGGATCACTTCCTCTGTATATAACTCCTACTATACCTTTTTCATCACCCTTACATTCATCCATTCCCATAATTCATGGATGTTTACTATGAATGATATGTAAAGATATATTAGAGGGGATAATGAAATTGTTTAGAAATAAATAATTTTATTATATGTATATTTAAATATAACATTAGAATCTAGTGCGAATCTAGATTACCAATACTAATAAATTGTTCGGTCCATCAAGATGTGATTCCATGTATCTTATGCCATTCTAATTAACCAAACACTAACCCTAGGCTACTAGGTTCATGGACAGTTTTGATTTTATATGGTAATTTATTTTATGTTAATATGTTTAATTGTTAAAAAATATGTTTTTTATTCATTTTATATTTTTTATAGACATGGGATAAATAAAATTCTAGTTTTATTCCTAAATATTTAATTATTCTAAAATTGGTTTCATAAAATTAATCTCACATTATATAAAATAGAATATCTTAACTATTAAAATTTTTTGAATTTTGTTGAAATCATCATGAAAAAAATTATTTGATAGTGATTTTTATTATGTTTTTTTATGATAATGTTTTAAATGATAAATTTTTTAATGATAGTTAAAAAACTAATTTTTTTAAAAAATTATCATTTTTTCAAAAATTTACATAGTTATATTTTTTTTTATAAAGATAAATTATCGATTTTTATTATAATTAAACAAATTTTTTAGTTCAAATCAATTTTTTTGTAACAGCTTTATATAAAATTTATTTATACTAATGCAACCATTTTCAGTGGAAAACAGCTTTTTTTGTCTCACCTACGGGATAAATTTTAATTTAAATAATGACACTTCTATGGATTTAATTTTTCCAAAATGATTAAATATATGGAATTAGAAAAATTAATATGATATAATAGTAAGAATTACATTTTCACTCAAAATAAGTAATATGACTAGTAAAAATAAATTTAAATGATTAATGTAAAAACAGTTTTATCGAGGGTTAATCTAAAATGACATAGGGTAAAATGACATGAAAAAGTTTAATTCATTTTTAATATCCATATTTAGTCCAAATTTATTATATTTCATGATAATGAGACATTTTTTAGTTTTATAACCATAAATGTGACATAGAATAATTGTAAATCATTGAATAATTTCAAATGTTCCAATTTCCTCATTTATAAAAGGTACCCCCTCCTATACAATTCACACATAAAAATTCATTTAGTGTTACTAAATACCACCTATAATACCTCAAATACATAATTAAAAATGACATACACTCCAATATTTTTTCATAAAACCACACCAGGAAAGAAATAGGTATAATAATATAATTCTACTTCAAATAAGTGTTATAGTACCTATCAATGTGTTTTAATTTTATTTTTTCTTCCACCTCCATAAAATATTTTCAAAAAATGATTAAAATAATATATTATATTAAATATAATTATATGTTTTTATGTTAAAATAATAATATATATACTTCTTTTCAACAATAAAATGGAAAAAACATATACCATTTGAATAGTTGTTTATGAACTCACGAACCATTGTAATTCATTTACCATAAAAGCCTATTAAAATTGGATTTAATAATGAATATAAATTATACATATGATATTAATGACATAATTATACTTCTTTATTTTGATATCACATTTACCTACAAACATTCAAATTCATTGGAAATCGATAATGTCGCTCATACATATGTGTCGACCAACTCCTTCATTAAGCAAAGCCACAACTTTTTCATTTTATTTAAACATTGAGGGTAATAATGTGATAATTACGGGAATTATTATATATACATATATATATATATGATATATACATTATTACATAAATATGAGTGGATGTTTTCATTTTTTTAATTCTTTCAATCTATAAAATGGAAACATGGTTTATGCATAAGTACAACCTACTGTTTAAAAAAATGTTGTAATTCATTTTACTATCTATATCATTTATGGATGACTATATTTAATGACTCTAATTTCCCATTTCTTGTTTTTGGGTATTATATAGATTCTTTTCTAGACCAGGTGTTGAGAAACATGTGGTCATGAGGTCCAATGTTCATAAAATAAATTATTAGGAAATAATATATATAAATTATATAAATAGGGCATAGTTTTCCTAAAAATCATGATTAAAATAAAAATAATGTGTCATATTAGAAATATGAGGGAACAACTATGTTCAGAACATGGGTTTAGTCCTAGGTAGTACTTATATTTGTAATGTGTGGTTTTTTCTTGAACACTCATCAAGGGTGCAGAAATGAATAAAATAATAAAATATATTATTTTAATTTTATTATTGATGTATAAATTGAATATTATATTAATATATTGTTATGCTAGATTTCCATATTTATCCACATAAACTTGGAAGTGTTTTAGAGCTATTGGATAATTTTTTAGAGGATTTATCTAAGGTGAACGATGATCAAATCATGAATTGATGATCGATTTACAACTGATTTAAGGGATCTCACCAATGATCAAATTGCAACACTATTCTTCTTTAGCAATCAACCTAAATCAATGTTGGGAGTGTGTTTATTTGGATTATTTATCCATTCATTATTTCTACTATGAATGTGAATCAATCGATGAATATATTGATTCACATATCAGTCATCTCAATAGATGGGTTAGATTAATTGGGTTTTGGGAGATTTTAATTTTTCATTCAATTATAGATTTTTTATTTTTCATTCTAAGGAAATGGATTAAGATCGACACAAACATCAAAAAAGGATAGTTTCTATTGATTATTTTATGTTCTTTTCTCCCCCGATTTCTACATTCATCGTGAGTGTTTCTTTTTTGTCATGTGGTTCAACATATTCCAATAGATCGTCTTTTAGACACTTGTTTTTGGGTGAAATAAGACAAAATTATAAATCTAGGGGTTTCACGATGCTATATATTTGAAATTGTGGTAGTGTTAGTGGATAAGATTACATAGATATAGGATATTTCTTATCAGTGTGGAACAAAGGATTATGTATAATTTTTTTTTTCAAGAAGATCAAAGTGTCAAATGTAGTTGTCAAGTGATAGAAATGAATATTAGGCCTTGATTCGTACCTTTTAACCAATCTGGTCACCTGATAAAAACTCTGAAGAATGAAAAAATGTTTGGATTCTAGATCTAGGATTCTAGAATATCCTATATTACAAAATATGTAATCGAGACCTACATTCCATTTTCCCACCCTATGCCGCAGATAGGGTATTATAAAAATATTACTATAACATGGTGTGTGACACCTATAACAGGGTGTGTGGTCTCTTTCCAGTGAATTTGAACGTTACCCAAGGGGTACACAAGCATGACCTGGATGAGGACACAAGTTGATATTTGTACTGGAACACATGTGGAATATAGTGGACGTCGATAAATAATGTACTTCTCAAGGAAATAGACTTGACTTGTAAGATGGTCAATTTAAATGGGAAGTACCCAAGAATATGTGAAAAAATTTGTGACCCCTACTACTATCATTACTCTCTTTTATTAACGGCTCAAATCCCTTTTCCTTTTTATCATTTAAAAATCTCATCATAGTGTGTTCCCCATATCCATTCCCTTAGGGTTAGTATGGAATCATATACTATAAGTTTGACCTCAATCACATTCACGAGACGTCCTATATATTATTTTTAGAATCCTTCAATGAGTCCAATAGTTAGATCAACTATTCATCTTCATTCCCTAGGTATTGATCGTGTTATCATCATGAAAAACATTGAATGGGTATCAGTGCACAATATATAATCTTAGTCTATATTGAGTTATTTGTATTTCCCCATGGCCTTTATAGTGATCTAGATTTCTGTATTATATCACTTCATTAATTATAGAATGTACTTCTTATGATAATACTTGAAAAGAATTACCTCTCGAATAGACATCATCAGTGATATCAGACTCATGAGTGTGTTCTCCTGGATGAGTTCCATATGGAATATTCCAGCTAAAAATCATGTTCTGGAATATTACTGTTGTGAATTTTCACTAGAATGTGCATATTTTTTTATTATACCATTATATAATTTCTAAACATCTTATATATATATGTGTGTGTTGATATGATTGTATTTCTTATTGTTATATGCTTGTTGGATGAAGGGTGTCCTATAGTGTATTGTTTTACTCACCCAAAATGGGATTTTCCCAAAAAAATCATGTTTTATGCAAATGATAGACCACTAGAAATATTCATTGATGGGCAAATACTAGATGATTCTTATTTATACATAACAGACAAAGTTGTGTTTTGGTGGTATCATGACAATAGTTCGAGTTGTAACTTTATGTTGGTCTTATTTTTCAGACACATTTTGTGGGGTTTGTATATGGCAATGTTTATATTTCCTTACATCCTCTTGAAATCTGGTTGTTGTATTTATATATATGAACAAATGGATTTTCATTTTCTTAACATTTTACCATTATATTGGATTGGATACGTGTACATTTGTATAAGTAATTTGGAAAAGTCCTCCCATGTCAATGATATGAATACTATGTGCTCACCTCTTTCCTTTATCCTATTGAAGGAAATCTAGTGGGTCATAGAACATGCCCCACATAGATGAGTCGAGAAATATTGCTATCATAGATAGGTTATATCATAGGACTGAGGCTCTATGAGATTATTTTTAGGAATCTATGTTATATTATTTCAGTTTATCTTTTAAGCCATGGACTGTAGTATTTTTAGGCGGACATTGTATCCAAACATTGAGGATATAATCCCATTCTTTTCAAATTAGTACATGAAAACAATGGAATCATTGAAAAAACTTTTATATGAATCATATCTAAATGGTTTATTATTTAAATTTACATCATTATTCATCTCTCTAGATATACTCTTTTACCATGGTACATCTTATTTATTTCATGATTTCATTATGCATTATGAATTATAGGTTTATGAAGTAGGATAACAGAGATGATCCCCTCAATGAAGAGGAATTAATAAAAGGACCATTTATAGAGTTTCTACCTCAAGGGGGTGGACCAGCTATGCCACCAACAAAAGGGAACCACATGCTACCTACGGAACCAATAGATGAGGTTCACATGCGGAGAAATCATCAAGATTTTTAGTGATAGAAAACCCTCATGTCCAAAGGAGAGCCCGACCCAAGGGGATAAAAAATGGATTGAGGTGGTGATGTATGTTTTCTGCCTAGTCAGGGAACCACTAGAGCATATGGGGGTCCTAGGGGAGAGACTTCATCCCAACTCAACGGGGTGATAGTGGGGATTATTGACTACAATAGATGATGCAGAAACTCAAAAATGGTCATTGATTGACTGAAAATCATGAAAAGAGTTCTCCCTATCTACACTAAGAAATGTATATATCCAATTGCATTGATTTTTCCAAAATGGAAATGCGATAGTGGATGAGTATTCATCAATGTTTACCATCATCTATATGTACTCAATGGAAAATTCTCAAGAATAATTATTTAGCGATCATAAAAACATGGGATGGATTCTAATGGACTTTTAATATAGTGTTATCCATATGTTCCTTCCTACTTATTATTTGGTTAGAGAGAATGCTTTGGTAGTTTAGTGGTTCAAGACTCATAAGATACATTATATGGTTTTTGGTAGTTGGAACACACATGTAGAGGCCATAATAGAAGAGAGATAATGTCCTTCTTAGGGAATGAATGTTGTAATATATTTTATTATGAGTTCCCTAGATATAGTTTTTATTGTTTGGGTCACAATTTTTCAGTCTAGTCATCCAAGGGAATGGTGGTGGTACTCATAGAATGGTTGGGGACTTGTTTCCCATGATTTTCGGACCCATTGTACATCTAGAAGAGATCATTTGGATCATCTACTGAGGAAGAGACAATAGTGGGTAAAGGAAGTTCAATAGTGTGGCTGACATGGAATATTAAATGATAGAGAGGAATGAGGTGGTAGTATATTTGACTTTTTACCATCACCTCCATCTTGTGGCCCACCATAGGCTCAATGAGGTAGATGAATAGGGTGGAGACATCTGTAAGCGGTCAAACCATATGAACCAGAGTCTATAAGAATGATATGATCTATGATTTGTTCCTTTTATTCATAATATTCAGTTTTGATAAACATAAGTTCTATTAATTCCTTTCATTTCACATACCTTGTATAAGATTTATAGTTTCCAATATGTCATTTTGCGTGACCCATAAACATGGATAGTCCTTCTAGATATTACCCTACATTCATGCGCTTTGTGATGATCGTGTGACAGAACTCTTTGAGGCAATAGATTTTTTTGGATCTCTTTATTTAAATAACGAGTCCCCACAATGTCATATTATGTATGGAATAGTTATCCATAGTTAATTCCCAAATTGACTATTTCAGGAGGATGATACAGTGTCGCATAGTGGTAGAACTTGGTTATACTTTATCATTAAAAATGAAACCCATGTGGCACATGATGGAATAATAAAAGGGATGGTAAAGATAATTACTCATCAGTTAGCCATCATGACCCTTTATGCAGTGGATTTTGTGAGTTTCCAGTTTCCTGCATTGGTGATGTTGTATGAAGAAATTTTCCCTAAGGATGTTATGGGATTACCTCCCCAATAAGTGATAGACTTCTTCATTAATCTACAAGTTATGATAACACTGAAATATACACCATCATATTGGATATCTCTTACATTCCTTCATAAGAAGATGATTCATTTGGACTAATTACCAAATAAGGTCATTGATAAAACCAATGTTTCAACTTGAACATCGACAGTTTTGTTCTCTAAATAGGATTACTAGACTTTCAGGATCTATTTATACTACAAGAACATGGACCATGTGGCCCTGAAAAACATGTATTGACTAGTTTGGATCGATGGCGACATTGATCTATTTTGAGTGGCATGATGATTATTTATGTTTGATCTTAGATCAGGATACCACAATGTTTGATTATATGATACATTTATACCAATGATTCCATTTAGATGTTTCTACTATCATAATTTTTTCATGGTGGTTCCCTTCAGTGTGATTAATTCTATATAATTTCTCATTTGACTAATAAGATGGATAATTATTCCATTCTAACTCTAGTTAGTGGTTGTCTTCATTGATGATATCCATGTGTAAAAAATAGAAAAGTCAGAGCATTAAAGATAGATATGTATAGTTCAATATTTACTTTGTGGGAACCAAAATTATAAAAGTCTATTTATGTGACTTTTTTGGGATTCATGTTGTCCACACTCTTGGACAATTTTCCTCAGCAGATGATATGGTTTTGGAACATTCCAATTTCGATGTAGGGTTATCTTAGGAGCCACCTAATAGCATAAACGAGGCATAGAGAATCATTGTTTTATTATGATATTAACATATATTCATAAATTATTTCTCCATGATATCATTACCAATTATATATTTTACCTGAAAGGGGAATCATTTTTTTTGGAAAATGGGGTGTTTGTAGGCCTTTTAGAAGTTGAGGCAGAGTTTGATGAGTGCTACCGTCTTGAGACTACCAAAGGATGGTATTGAGTACATTGTTTTCAAAAAAAGAATATGGAAGGACTAGTTTTCCTTTATCAATAGGTAGGATGTGAATGGAAATGTTCCATGTCAGTTGAGATGACATGAGTATAAATATGTGACCTTGGTCTTCAGTTAGCATTAGTAGTTTTCACACAAAATATGTTTCGACACAACCAGATGGCATAGAATATTTCTTCTTTTTAGATACCAAATATCAGTATTTCATCAATAAATAGGATGTTAACATAAGATATAGGTGATGTATATAGTTACTCCAAGATAGTGACTTCGTGAATTTCTATACACTAGGGATGTGGAATGGTGTAGCATATGAACTCATCAAGAGATTGTGTTCGCAGTTATAGACGGAGGCATCCGAGTAGTTGGACTGGTTGCAGTTATCCTTTGTGGATTAAGATGGATCATCTTTCCTCTAGTTTCTTTTTTTCACCACTACGCTTTTGAAGAAAATCAGAATGGAACATCTTGCGGATGTTGAATATGATACCCAACATACTATGATATCAACTAGGAGTTCACATGATGGATTTTCTAATGGTGGGAAGTTCATCACTCATTTTAAAATAATCCCCACAAAACGAGTGACATTGTGGGATGTGGATATGAGATTTTAAAACATCTTTATTTTTCATACATCCAGGATCAGAAAATATATTAAAAAAAACCAAAATATAGCATCAGTGGGTAGATATTAGTAAATTAGGTATATAATTTGTCTCTTGATTCCTTAATTTTCTGCAAGTGAAGGTTGAGATACAATTTCCAGCAGGTTCAGCTCAACCCCTTTAGGGTCTTGAGTGGAATTTGGATGGGATATAAATGATATTAATGGCGGTTTTACAACATATTACTAGGGGAACCGATTCCATATAGGTTACTTTAGACTGACTCAAAATGTTGGTCAACATCATAGTAATATAGTGAGAGTGTTATTTAGAGATATCGGGACAACATTATATTTGTGTGATACTTTAACTCCATAGAGTTCCACGAGAGATATTTTTCAAATGTGATAGTGGCTTAATGTCCCAGTTATGGTAGGGATTATAAGATACATTGGGACTCAGTGACAATTGGGCACATTATTTCACCCTAAACTGAGGGCAAGACTAAGCAGATCATTCGGTTCAGCAGTACATACTATGATCTTTCATGTAATATGTTGGTCATAGTTGGGAAAATCACCTACCATAGTTGGAGTTTGTGTATAAAACTAACATTCACCAATCTGTTTGATGTTATTCATGATTTTTATGGGAGACAATGTCTTTCACCCATTATCTACACTGAACCATGAGAATTGGTATTCATGTGACAATAGATGAAATGAGAAACATCTGATAATATTTTGATCATCCAATATCAGATGAAGGATATACATATCTATCAGATGATTTATGCAGACAGATGATGATGGAAAGTGGTATTTTTGAATAGAGACAATGTGTTCTTTTGGGTCTAACCTCAATATAGATTTTAGATATTTGGATGGGGTGGTATGTTTTATCAAATATTCATAATCCCTTTCCAAATATTGTCTATATTTAGAGATATGGATTACTACATTGATCTACATTCACAGTTTTATCTGGTGTATGATGTATTCTACATGTCAAACCTGAGCATGTATTTACATGTCCCATCACACATTATCCACTGGTGTATGCTATACCATTATTATGGTGTAACCTTTTATAAGGACCACATACAGATCGAGTATTAGTAGAAAAGGATCTTTTATGGATGAACAATTCCACTAGTGAATGTCAAGTGGAAGTACGAGTATCTCAAGGAGATCACATGAGAGTAAAATGATCATATTATGATTAATAACCAAATAAATTTTTTTAGACCCTGTTTTGTATATTTGGGATGAAAATATCCATGGTATGAGGTTGTCATGAGTCATTTTTATATATATATATTTTGATATTTTATGGATTGTTTTTCTGAGATTAGGAACAGAGCCGATATGTGGTTTGGAGGACTGTTTTTCCCAGAAATAAATATATAAAAAATATTAATTATATATAATCTTATGTGCATGAATTTTTCCATAATCAAGTCAAATAAATTCTAAAAGGATTATCAGATCTGAAATTATTGGGGAAAACTGTGTTCAAAATGGGGGATTAACCTTAGGTGTGACTAAACCATGGTATTTATCGGTATTTCTTGGAAAATTCCTCATGGTCAGTGAAATTAATAAAAAAATTTAATAAAAAAATTTAATTATTTAATTATTACAGTGATTAGAGATTCATTAATTAGTCTGTTATGATAGAATTCCTTGGTTATCTGTATAACCATAGAACCATTGGAGAGTATTTGGATAGAAGTTTGGTGGATTTATCTCAGGAACATGGAGACCAAATCATGGATCTTCAGTCGACGTGCAATGTATTTAAAGGATCTCCCCAATTATCTTGTTATTGCAATTTTCTTCATTATTGATCGATCTAAATCACGGTAGGTCAAAAGATTATTTCAATTATTTCCCCATTCATGATTTCTATAATGGACATGAATCAATCAATGAATGTATTGATTAACGGATTGGCCATCTTTGGGATGGGATAGATTAATCTATTATTGGGAGACATTTCAACAAGATTTAATTACTGATTATTCGTTTTTCAATATAAGAGTCATGGTTCATGATCAACATAGAAATAGATTGATGTTTATTCTTATTGATTGTATCTTCTCTGTTTCTCCACTGTTTTCGTTGCCCATTATAGATTTTCTTTGTTGGGCCCATCATGTTACACATCCTGATAGATTTATTTTTTCATACAAACTTTGTGGGGAAAAGATATTAAATTGAATAACATTGGTCATCATGGTCAAACAGTGGTGTTTTGGCAGTAGTATCAATGGATCAGATTATGTAGATACCGAATTTTTCATTATTCAGTGCAAAATGGTGAATGATATATGAAAAAAATTATGAGAGTATTAGATTGTTAAATGCTATTATTCTAGGATGGAAATATTCCTCAATACTCGACACATTATTTTCAATAATGTTGGTCACCAAATTAAACAACATATGAAGAAAAAGACTGAAAAATCATAGATATGGGACTCTAAAAAATATTGTCTTACAATTCATGTAAATCATACACACACACAATATAGGACCCCTATGTAGAGGCTAGGGTTTTGGAGGAACTTATGGATCACACAGTGTGTGATACCTATCACACGATGTATGGTGTCTCATTTTTTTCTCATTCTGTATCTGATAGCATCAATAGAAAAGAACTGGACAAGTATACAAGTTGAGCTCTGTACTATCATCTGGGAAGAATACATGGGAAAACAACACTCCATGTACTTCTACTTGTAAACTGACATGGTTTGAGGCATGGAATGTTTACATGGGAAATACATGGGGTCATGAGATACATCCGGTGACCCATAATAGACACCGTGTAATATTTTATTTAAGGATTGAATCCATTTTCCATGGTATAATGGACATGTTTCATTAGGGTGTGTCCCCATATCCATTTTATGAATGTTAGTATGGAATCAAATCGTATAATCGGGACAATGAACCCTCCAAAGGGACTTCTTAGATTGAGTTGTGTAAATCCTTATATAAAAATGTTGTGACATGCAACATTAATATTTGTCCCATTGGTTGATTTATTGGTATCCTAACGAACCAACATAATGTGAAAGTTGATCTTTTCTATAGTTTGTTAATTTATATTGAGTAGTTAGTATTTTCCCATAGCCTTGGGAATGATATTTCTCTGTGTATCATATCTATTCAGAACTTCTTGAATGTAATTTTTATGACATGACATAAGGGGAATTACCTCCCACATGGAGATCATCAGTGACATCATACTTATGAGTATATTATATAGGACAAGTGAAATACATAATCATCGATCCAGAAATCATAGGATAACATAGTACGGTTGTGATTTACGGCAAGACTGTTTGTCTTTGTTAATTATATCAAGATATTATTTATATATTTGTTTCATAAATATACCTATATAAATATGACCTTATTTTCTTTTTTATGTATGCTATGTGGATTCGGGGTGTCCTATTTGTTACTATTTTACCAACCTTTTCACATGTTTTTTTCTATATGTTTGGTGTCTTTTTGTAGATGATAAACTGTTTAAAATATTCCTTAATGTACCATGACAATATTGTTATTGCGAATTTGAGATAAACCGAGACTTTTTCTAGTGTTATCGTGATAGAAATCATAGTTTTACATTCGCTTTGGACATGTTTTCTCGAAAACATTTAGGTCATGTATTTGGATTTAATTACTTTGATTTACATCATGTCATACTCAGGTTGTGGAATTCAGATATGCGCATTAATGGGTTATTTTATTAGTTTCATAAATTTCATCGTAGTATCAGATTGGATATGTATTTGTGTGTGCGTGTGTATAACTATAAATTCTATGGCCTCCCATGTCAGTTATATACCTACTCAGTGAGAGTCACCATCCCCTAGATCATGGGAAGCTGGCTTTGGGATTCGCATCATTATCTGCATTGGGAAGGTTCTTGATACTCTAAATATGTTTATAATAAATATATAAGATATTTATATCATTATTAAAAATACTAATATGGTGATACCATAATAAAAGTAATATGACCTCGACTAATAAAGATAATCATTCTAGAAGTGTGAATCATTTAAAACATGTAACCTTAATTCTAATAAATAATTGTTAATAAATACGAGATAAATGGATAAAATTAAATCATATATGTTATGATATATTTGATTATGGTTCTAAAATAAATTTACAAAAAATTTATATTTACTATTTATTAGTTTTTAATGTGTTCAAATAAAGTAACAAATATAAGTATGAGACTTTAGTCTCCCATTTACTTCTTTGGGAAACATTCCAAATTCACCACATGATACTTTCATGTTTTTTATATTATAACAATGAATTTTATCTATGGTTATTATTATGTATATTATGGGATATACATATCAATATATGTTTCTACCCATCAGGGGTTTTATAAATCTAATTTCACCAATGAGCTAAGGGTTTTTTTGACACAATCTCATTGTTTATCTATAATTCGTATCTTTGTGATTTTGATAATTAAATTGTATGATCTATATATCAAGAAAAACATAAATTTTATACTCCATGATTTATTTGTGTAAAATACTTGTTTCTTTTTCATCTACATCTCCTTATATACAGATTAGTTCCATAGAATTGTTGTAAGAAAAATCGACTTTGTTTATCTATTCGGTTAAAAATCCATTATCATATATGATTCTTTTTCCTAAATATGATTTCAAGAATGTCTATAAATATGATCAAGTGGTTTTTTAAATTCATTTGTTTCTATATAAAAAAAATATAAAAGATATTATATTAATCTTCATTCCATTTTCAAAAATTTTTATGATTGAATTATTTTTGAAAATGTAAAATGTATCGTTATTTTATCATATATATAATGAACAATAATTTACTCCTTCATTCCCAATAAAATATTTTTTGATTACATTACAAGATTATATGGTAATTTTCAAGTAATTATTTCATTATTATTTAGAAAATTTATTGTTTTTATGTATGTTATTTCAATTTCAATATAATATTTTCCTCAAAACAAATTTATTGATATTTTTATGGTAATTGTATTCATCTAAGAGATCATTATTTACAGTGAAAATACCATTCTATTATATGTTCAAATGATATTACCTTATTATTTTTTTAGATAATTTATTTTCATGTTGAAAATTCTTTAATAACCCTATTTCATTCCCAAGGATTATTCTATGGTGAAATGTATCTATGGCCTAGTTTATTTTCAGAAGATATACTATGATACATAATTTTTTGGAACAAAAATGTCTCATTTTAATTATTTAATGGGTTGGCCTCTAATTATATTGTCCTCCAATGTATTTGTTAATTATTAATGTTCTTTGATCTCAAAATATATTACACATTATGTTATCCCAACACCAAAAGATAGTACATGGGATATTATTCAAATCTAGAAGTTGGAATATGGGTTGTTTTTCCCTCCCTAAAATTTTATGAATTTATTAGTGTGTGTAACTAATGTTTTAATTTTTATTAATAAATTTATACCACAAATATATATATTATGAAAGTGTTATTCTCTCATGGATTATGTTATTTTTTAATTTATGACTCATGTTTTATGAACTACCAGGATTTATACCATAACTGATTTTTATGATATATGATTAAACAGTATGGTTTTAAAATGTTATTATCATGTAATCATATCCTTGTTCTTATATTATGATTATATACCCCTTGATTACTCTTACTATGAATCTGATCTCAACCTTTTCTTAGGTTTCATTTCCTTTGGCTTTAAATAAATTTATTACAAATGATACATATAAGAATGATTATATTTATGATGAACATAGTAGGAGATGATGTAGTTGACCTATGAACTAGTTATTCATGTATACATGTATCTTATGGAACTAGAACTGTATGATTTTATCATGGATACTAATATTATGTGATAGATATTCATTAATTAATATGTGATATCTATATAAAAAATTTATTTTCCTTTTTAGATATGATTCTTTTTTGGAATGTTTTCCCATTATTAATATGAATCATAAAGATGGGTTTTCAATAGAAAAAATATGTAATACTACACATATCAATGAATATATATGGAATTTCCCTGATAGAGTTTCAATAATTGAATAATAAACTCATGGAGACCCTTAATAAGGAATTAATTTTTCTATATATATTACTAGGGTGTGCACAAATTATTTTTATCAATAATAAATATTTTACATTGTGTAATTTTAATAATTATATTGAACAAAACAATATCATTATCAATAATAATTCTCATAATCATAGTATAACAAATATTTTTTATTTTTTAAAAAGACAACAATATATTCAGTAGATTTATATTTGATATTAATTCTATTATAAAATAACGCAAAGTGAAAAAAAATTGAATAAAAAATAACATTCATAGAATTGAAATAATTAATTATTATGAACTTCATATGAAATCAAACATTCCCATGATAAATTCATGTATTTAATTTATATAGTCCTAAAAAAAATTTTATTTTTGGGGAGTTTGATTTGATGAAATTATAATATATTATTACATTGTGGAAGAATATAAAGATCAAAACTGAAATATAACCAATTCCCTAAGGAAGGATAATATATATGAAATGATAAAAAGTATGAATTTTGGAAACAATACTTTCATATTGTACATATAAAAATCCCATAATAAGGTATATTGGTGGATTTATCTGTAATGAATGTTACTGTAAATTTTCCAAGACTAAAAACTATAAATAAGAATGATATATTTATTGGATTGACTATTTATTATTGACACATAATTAAATATTTATCAATGAATTTTAATCCACTAATCAATTCTACTCGAAGAAACATTATGTACCATTTTATGGATAAAAGCTTTGAAAATTTCCTGCAAAATAAGTTTTGTTTCATCGGTGAAATTATGCTCACACAAACATGTATTAGTAAAGTGTTTGTGATTTATAGTGATGACTTAAAGAAGGATCATGATTTATCATCATGAGTTTTTAAAAGAATAAAGTTGTATTTAATATTATATATTAAATTCATCAATAAATTTAAATTGTGATATATGCAAAAACAATTTTATTTGATATATATTTCTATATGCGATATCAAAAGTTACATAATAACCATGTACTATTAGTATTATTATTTAATACGATTTTTATAACCTAGCCATTGGAATGGATCTTATTAATTATATTAAATAATTTATTAATATAGATATATTTCAAATGTTTATTTGTTAAGTTGTTCTTATAAATAAAATAATATTATTTAAATATAAATAAATGTTTTTTTTTCAAATCTGTATTATTCTAAAACCAAATTTAATGGTGCATTTATAATATAATATAAAATTTATTTTAACAACAATTAAGAAGTTTATTTTACCAAATATAATTTCTATTTTAAATTTGGATTCCAAATTTATCGGAGGGAGAATTTTTGGGCTTTTTGTAAAATGATTCATTTATTTATGAATAGTTGAAAATATTGAATTTTAATTCAAAATAATCATTTGGTTTAAAATATTTGAAGTTTTAAATAATATTTCAATTTGATTTAAATTAAATTTATTTCACTTATCTTAATATTTATTCAATTTATGGTATTTAATTAATTTTAATATGGAATTTGGATATAAGAAACATTGTAATTTATTGGATACATTCCCTCATTACAAACACACTTTGTCGTCCAAAATACAGGATTAATTTTAAATTAAGTTATTTCACTTCCGTGAACTGATATAAGTCATGGAAATTTTAATGTATAGTCATTGTTCTTGATAGAACATATAAAATGCCACAACATTCTTGCAAGGGAATATAATAACTTGAAACATTGAAGTATATTTACTATTTCTAATATATTCAATCTATTCTATATATAAAAATGAATGAAACATTGATTTTATCATTCTTTCTCACAACTAGTTTATTCAATGGAATCTAATACAAGAAATATTGAATCTTTTTGAATACTATTAATATTATTATTTATAATGAATTTTATCAACCACTTCTTAAACATACGTTTATTAATATGATTCATAAAATTATGATAATATATATATAAATTCATTGGTTTTATATTTTTTAGAAATGAATATTGAATCCTAATAAATATAATGTGAATGTATATATAAAGAACAATTTTTATGATCTAAAAGAGTTTAATATAAATAAATAAATTTAATTAATTTAATTTGATGATATTAATTAAATATCGAAATTATATATTCAATAGAAATATATTAATTTTTTTATTATATATGACTGTCATATGATAAGAAAAAAATCTCATTTTACATATAAAAAGTTAAATTTTATTGGAGGTCGTTTCGAAACTATTTAATATCGAACCTATTTTAAATAAAAAATTTATCATTCTTATAAATTTTAATTGTAAAAATATAAATAATTTGATAATTAATAGCTTTCAAAATATCATTTGGTTAATATTTTGGTATTTTTATGAAAAAATATATTTTATGACGATTAGTTAAAAATACAAAATTTTAATTTTTAGCAATTTTTTCTAATTTATTTATTAGAATAAACTATTTTTTACGCATATAATGATTAATTATTGAAATTTTATATATCTTAATAATTTTTTGGTCATTGGAATCAATTTCAAACTGATAGTGGATATGATAACATTTCATTCTTTTGAACATTATGACATTAAAAACAATCTTTCTCACCCCGTCAGCAAGATTAATTTCAAATTAATGACTTCCACAAGGGTGATTTTAAATTTTAAAAATAGAGTTTCAATTGTAATATTTTTAATTAATAAATTTTAGTATGTTTAACGTATTTATTATACAAAAATATTCATGAAAATAAATAAAATTATTTATAATGATTAAGAAAAAAATTAAATTAAGAAAGAACTAATCCTTAACCATAACCACCAAAATGACATAGTTACATGTCCAAACCATATTTGATAGACAGATTACATTAATATCCCCTCATATATCTAATATTTATAATTATTTTGTGAACAGTTTATATATTATAGTTTTCAATTGTGTATTCCTTTTTTATTTACATGAATACCACTCCTCCTCCCCTATAATAGAGAGTTAACCCCCCCCCCCCCCCCACAACACATATTCACACATCTCATGCCATTTTTATTGTAAAAAACCATCAGTATTATTTGCCAAAAATTCATCCCCTCACATAGAATAGTCACCTTGTGAATAAATCCATCCTAAAATGATTTTTGGTATTACCAAAAAGAGTTACAGGAAAATGATTTCACATTATTTAACAAGCACTTTTGTTTAATTTCACTATCAAAATGATAATTTATTTTAATATTGTTATTATATAATAAAATTTATATATTAAATATTTTCATAATTTTTAATTATAACATTTTGATCTACAATTTCACACACATCCATCATATGAGATATCCAATCGTCGTTCATTTGTACCGTAGACTATAGGTTTCTGAACCGATGTTGATTGTTCGTACATTTCCACCATTAAGGTGTGGTAATAATGATGGATATATAGAATATATATGATATTTGCGATATTTATTCTGATTTTATTCTTATTTAATTTTTATATTATAAAAACCTTCATGCCTCCCATTTTATGGGAAGACAATAACAATGTTTCTGGACATGTGGTGTACTACCTCCAAAAAGTGATGTGATTCCTTCATGTTATACATGGAACTTATTAATGATTTTTTTATTTAAAAGAGGGTATTGATTTGAAATAATTATTTAACAGATATTATATTATATATATATCCTCTAATTTTATATTTCATAATTTTACATGAAAATGTAAGAATTATTCATGAAAACAAAAGGCATATTGTCTCAATGAATGATGTATTTCATTTACAATATACTAAATTTCTGGATAATTATAAATACCTATATACTGAATATATATAATATTTATATAATTATTTTCATTCTAGATATTAATAAAACATGATATATTTAATTGGAACAAAAATTAACAACTCACACCATACTAAAAAAATCATCCAATTAACACCAAATATAATGAAAGTAATGAAAGATTATTAATAAATGCGTAATAAGATATAAAAATAAAAGGTAATATATGCTTTTATAAATATTATTTTGGTTAAATTATAAATTAATTACATTCATAAGACCATTAAATTGTAGGTTAAATTAATTTTATACAAGAGGAAGCATATGGTACGGGGATTTCTAGTGTCACTTTTATTTCTACTAGACTTATTCCATATTTTCCACCCAAACATTTATATGTTTAATATACTCACTGTTAAAGTGTATTTTTATTACTATAAATAAATTTATGGGGATTTACATATTAGTATTATGTTCTCTCTTTCAAGGGATTTACAATTTTAGTTTTACTAACTTGGGTAAAAAAATTTCATTATTTTCATTCGTCAAGATGTTTGTTAAGTTATATGCATATCAAATTTAATAATGCATATATAATTCTCCATTTTCATGATTTATCAGGAATATAATAATATTCATGATATTGCATTTTTTATTTAATTTTATTTTCTTATGTAGTTTATAACTCAATCTTTTTAATGTTGTATGGGACACTTACGAATTGTTACAGATTATTTTCGTCATAAATGTTTTTAATATAATTTTGTTTAATTTCCAATCATCAATGAAAACAAATATTATTGAATTATCATTAACATCAGATATTTTTTAATTCTACCAACCAGAGTCTTCTTATCAATGGATTATGATTATTATGACCAAGGATAATATTTAAATACACTTCCTTTAATAATTTTTTTAGTAATTAAATTATCCTTTAGTTATTGACTTTAGAGTGACCATTGAACATTAAATTTACCCTAAATATCCAAAATACTTATCATGTATTTCATTATTTCATAAATGACTTATTATATTTACATATTTTTTTCATTGAATTTTCTTTTTATTGATTATGATGATATTCATAAATCTGTATCCTTTACACAATACAAATATTGATATTTTTATTAATTAATTAAATTATTTGATATATGAGGAATTATTTGGACGTATACGAAATGGGGTTGACACTAGTTATTAAAATCCCTGTGAATAGTTAGAGGGATTCATTATAATAAATAGATATGGTACTAGTCTTGGCCTTAAAAATTTATTAGATTATGGGCATGAATCCTTGACAATGTTAGGTTCATAGCAGAAATCCTTGATTGCATTAGCTTTTAGTCTTGAAGACTTGGCATCATAAATTCTTTGAATGAAGCATCAGTGTTATATTTTAGATATATATTTTTATCAATTATGTCATTATTAATGATGTTTTTTATGATCCATATGATTATTCAATTATATACAGTACCCATGTTTATGTTTCATTATCGTATTACTGATTATATAGAAGGTGTTTCATGTATTTACTTTTCAATTTTGATTATAACTTTTGATTCAATATTTCCTCATCATAAATAACCCTTCCTCATCATTTTATCTCACCCATATTTTTTTCCTTTCCCCAAGATATGAATATTAATTTCTGTAATTTTTTTTGAAGGATGCTATTTTTTGTAATTTTTAATTTTTTGTATATCATTTTTTATCCCCACTATAAAATGGGTATCTTATATGTATTTTGGTTTTCCAAAAATAATAAATTTAATTGTATTTTGTGATATAATTCCTTCTATTCATTCCAATTTATGGTTAGTATTTACCTAATCTGGGAATATGTGGTCGAGTTTCTAGAGTTTGTATCAGATGATGTTTAGTAAAAAAATGGAAAATATATTTAGGAAAAAATATATTAGGTAACATAAGCCTATGTTTCAAATTGAGGATATTTATATAATAACATCACGGACATACATTATTATTTTTAAAATTTTATACGTGGATACATTTTTAATTAGTGTTATGTATCTCACACGTTTTTGGATTATAGATTAATTTTCATTGTATTAAGATATAATACAGTATATTAAATTACTTAGAGATGAAACCTAGTAGGAATAAATGTTTTAATACTCATGGAAAATATAGAGGATTAGTTTATGAGGGATCTGATATATAATGTATTATATGTAATCATGTTATGGATATATTAGAATAGCTTAGTCAGCTTATAAAAATTAACTTTCCTGGATATAGAAACCTATTCCACAATAATACACTTGTATGATGGATCACTTTATGCGATAGAGGCCTCCATCTGTTGTTGAGACTACTAATCCAATTGTACATGAGAAATTGGATTAGTCTTATGAGAATACATTTTCATCATTTTTATGTGAATAAGTGGAAAAGGATATAGTTGTAATGTATTTTATAAAATATAATTCCAATAAAGGGTGTTTGTTTATCCAAAAAAATTTGTAATGATATGATATAAAAGTCGTTGAATAGAAATTTTTAATGATACAATCATTGATAAATACATACCTCTTTAGAAAATAATAGTTGTGAAGGGAAGTTTATTTATATTTAATATGAATAATAATTAATATATAATGGATAATGAATCAATAATTATAGTGATATAACGTTATGTTTTTTATTTCACATGAAACACCAAATGAAATATTGAAAATTTCATTAATGGGATTATCCATGTCTCTCAATTTCTTTGGTGTCTTAAATTTCTTATTGATTTAATGAAACTGTTTAATGGGCTATCAAGACTGAGAATTTATTCTCCAATTAATAAGGAATCAATGTAATGTAATACAAGAAGAGGAAAGAAGGGAAAAATATGGATGAAGGAATAATGGGAATAAAGTATTTTCAAACATGTAATACTTGTATAAGGAAACCACGTGGTACACGATTCAAAAGGAAATGAGTTTACATATTTTTTTGGGAAAAAGTACACAATTATCATTATTATAAGGGAATTAATGTTTTTTTTTCAATTATCCCATTATTCAAAAGTAAGGATATTAGGAACTATGAAAATGAATTATAGGATATACATGAAAATAAACCCCAGAATAAGCTATGTGATAAATTTCAAGATGATGTTATTAATAATTATGAAGGTTAATTATTAATTTCCATGAATTTGGATTAAATATCTATTCCCTAAGAATATTTTGATAAATAATATATTTGTTGTAAAAATTATTTAATGTGTAAGGTATTTCAGTAGTGATTTTTCAATATGGAACTTAATGTTTAAGTTGAATGATAATGACATCCAAGAAAAAAAATTCACTGGCATTATAATGTTATATATCATCATATTTTATAGGGTATTGAATGTTAAACATTTATAACATGGTTCTATTTGTTGTATAAAAATGGTTTTATATGCAAATGTCACACTTCATTATATAATGCAACCTCTACTAATAGATAAAATATTTTTTTAAGAACAAACATAGGATAAAATTGTGATTATGAACTCAAAACATATCAAGTAATTGTATTTCATTGAATACATATATAGTGAAAGAATTACTCAACTCTAAAAATGGTCTTGAGATAATAATTTTTTCCTATTATCAACATTTTTCATG
This sequence comes from Viscum album, assembly GCA_963277665.1. Lineage (NCBI taxonomy): Eukaryota > Viridiplantae > Streptophyta > Magnoliopsida > Santalales > Viscaceae > Viscum > Viscum album. The sequence goes on from OY728151.1 coordinate 824,419,720, forward strand.
ATATCAATGACTTTTTTTCACAACATTAGTTTTAGTATTTTTGGTAAAACAAGTTCATGAAAATTATCCCCATAACTCACCATAAAAATATGATAGTTATATTTCTATATAGTTACCATGTATACACTAATATTCAATAATTATAAATCATAGTTTTCTGGTTACCTTCACATTTTATATTCCATCTCTTTAATATGATTTTCTATTAACCATGTTTATTATTTGGGTATTTCAATATTAGATCATTTCCAAATATCAGACCATCAACCACTCAGATCATGTTTATATTGAGAGGAAAAAAATTTAATGTGCGGAGAATGTAACACCTCAAAATTATAATACTAAAACATTTTATAGATTTCTTGTATGATAGGAAACAAATATCTCAATGGGAAATATAATATTCCAAAACATTATAGTATATTTAAGATTATAAATTGATATAATATATTATATATATTTTAATTCACAAAACATGTAATATCTCTTGTGTTGCATGTAATGACTTTCTTTGATGACCTATGTTACACTCATCACCAAATCCTTCAAAATAAAATTAATATTGTTATTTAAAATGAATAGTTTCAGATAGCCATTAAAAATTAATTTATCAATAGTATTTAACAACATATGAAAATTTATAGATTAATTAATTTGTTAGAAATTAATTTTAAATTAATTTACAAACCAAATGAATTTAATGGAACTCTTTTAATAAAAATATATTTTAATTATCTAAAGATGTTTTATCTAAATAAAATAATTAAATTAATACTTATGGATGTAGTATTTTATTATATATATTATATATTAAATTAAATGGATTATACATTTTTTTCAATATATTTCATATGCATATGATGTGAACATGTCCAATTTCACTTATAAATATATGTATTTTTAAAGGTATTTTTTCATTCCATGACTAAATTAACTATTTTAAATAAAATTTTGGAAATTATTCCATCCTAATGTAGAAAAAATAATTTTTTTCTACCATGATAACTTCAAATTAATATTAGTTTGAATTATTTGTATTTCTCAAAAATATTTCATATATTTTGAATTATGATAAATACCGACATATTAATGAAAAATTATTTTTCATCTAATATATTTCTTATGAAAAAATATATTTTTATTGAATTTTACGTATTAAATGATAAATAAGAAATAAATTATTCAAATTTTAAAAAAATTATACAGTTCATAATTGTTTATTCAAATAATATCATTTCATACTTTGGAACAATTTTACTTTTAATCCTTGTATTGTCATCCCATCTGTGGGATTAATTTTAAATTATTATCTTCTAATTTATTGATTCGAATTTGAAAAAATGTTTTCGATATTTTTAATTTGAATGAATTATAATTTCTATTAGAGAACATTTTTATTTTAAAAAATAATATTAGAGTAATTAATTACAATTATTTACGTAGATTGAAGAAAACTCTAGCTCAATAAGGGATTTATCCTTGATATAAGGTGTCAAATTTACCTATAAACAATTCCAAACCCTAATTTATTGATATATTTATCTCATTTAAAAAAATTTCTATAGTCAACGTCTTTATTGATGTACATTCTGTATCGTAAATACCCTAATATAGTTTACCTATGAATATTTTCTAGAATGCCACTCCTCCACTATGAAAGGGTAGTCACCCCCACCCCACTTCATCACAACACTCATGATGTATTTATTTTAAAACCCTACAAAAAGATCCCTCCAACTTCTGTTTTCTCATTTTATAAGCCTCGAATTTTTCATAAATTTAATAATGGATATTTTTTGGTATAATCTAAAATGAGTTATCTGAAAAAGAGGTAATGTTCTTCAATGAGATCATCTGTATTATTTCATTATATAATCCTTAATATTATATTTTATCAGTATTAAATTAAATTTTAATTATATTAATTATATGTATATTTTAATTAAAGGTTTTTGACATTCATTTTCAATCACATCCATCAAATGGGATACATATTCATCATTCTTGTGTAAGATGGACTACTACCTCAAGAACCCATGTCATTCGCTCTTCTTTTTCCACATTAAAATAACATGAATAATTGAAGATTTTATATTCAATATATTCTATATATGTTATAAACAATATTAGTTATAGCTATTTTTTTATATCACAGATACCATCATTCATTAAAATTTTCAGAATATGATATCTTCGTTTGTGTATGTGTGGACTACCCCCTCCAAAAAGAGCTATGGTTTATTAAATTTATACACCAAATTTATTAATGATGGTTTTAATAATAATATTTTAAATATATGAAATAAATATGATAATATAATTATATATATATATATATAATTTAATTTTAATTCATATAATATATCATAAAAATTAAAACAGCCTTAATGTGTACATATAACCTACTATCCCCATTAATGGTGTACTTCATTTCTTATCTCCAGACATAATATATTCCTATTAAAGAATATATAATGAACATATATAATATTTATAGAATGTTTTACATTATTGAGATGATAAAATTATGATATATGTAATAAGAATAAAAATAAAAAGCCAAATATATGAGGAAAACTAGGCAATTAACACACCAAATAATTAAAATAGTAAAAAATTATTAACAAAATAGTAATAAGAAGTTTAAAAAATAAAATATATGGTGTTTTTAAAATTATTTGCTTTCTTTAGTAATTTAATACCAAATATAAAATCATTTTAATGGTTTTTAATGAGTGATAAACCAAAATTTAGTGTAAGGTTATGGGATTTCTAGGGTCACATTAATTTCTAAGAGACTTATTCTATATTCCAAATTTGTTTCATGAAATGGTGTTTATTCTACCCATTAAGTTGTTTTATCTTTATAATTATTATATTCATGGGTATTTACATATCTATTCAATTATCTCTCTTTTACGGTGTTCACGGTTTTAATTATTCTAAAGCGGAAATGGATTTTTGGTAAACTTTTTCTTCTCTAAGATATAATTTATGTTGTGAACAATTCATATTTTTTGTGTTTTATATACTTCCCAAATAACATTATATATCATTAATATCCTTATTATCATGATATTATATGTTTCATTAAATATTTTTCCATCACGAGTTTTATAATTCTAATGATTCAAGGAGGTATGGGACACTTTGGAATGATTAAATATTATATTCATTATGATTGTTTTAATGGTATTTTAATGGTATTTAAATTTAACAAGGTAATAAATCCTTATTGTTAAATATCCTCATCTACTAATTTATTTATTAATACAATACTTATTCTTCAACTAGATTCATTATGATTTATTTGAACAAGGATAGTATTGACATTCTCATTTTTAAATCATTTTTTATCATTAACTTATACTTGAGTTAGTCACTCTCTAGTGACCATATAACATTAAATTTATCGTATATATCCACATTATTTTCTATGGATATGATAACTTCCATAACTTTTTACAATGTTATTTAATATGATCACATTAAATTTAATTGATTCTTTTCAAAAATATTGTAAAATAATTATCCTTTACTCAATGAAAATATTTTATTGTTTATGAATTATATTTATTATTTAATATTTTAGTAATTATATTGAGTAGTATGGAATGGATTGGGGACATGTTATTGCAATCACCTTGATGAATTCATATGTTTCATGTGAGAAAATAGATATCAATTCGGCTAAGACCATACCAATTTATTTATTTAATGGAATGAATCCTTGATAGTATTATATTTTTTTATGGAATCCTATATATCATTAAATTCTTATCTTGAAACCTTGTTATTAGGAATAGTCAATTAAATTTTTTATATATCCATTGTTCAACATTCCATTATTATGGATTTAGATATTTATGTTCAATTTGATTATGAGATTAATTATAATATCCATTGTTATGTTTCATTGATAAATATTCTATTATAGGGAATGTGATTCAGTTATTTGCCTTTTCATGTTGATTATATTTAATGATTCATTATGGATTCTGTTATACATAACCCTTCTTAATAATTTGTTCTCACAATTATTTTATTTTATTTCCCATGGTTAAGATGATTAATTTTATGAATGAGTTCCTTAGATGAATTGTATTATCTGTTTATGTATTATATTTAATTTTTTATCCGAAATGTTACTGAGTTATCAGATAGGTAATATTGATTTCTAAAAAATCTGAGATGAATGGTTCTTCCAGATTTTATTCCATGTACTCTTTTGAATGTAATAGTTAAAAGTACTAGCTTCAAGCTTCTAGGTTCTGGTAAATAAAATTTAATTTGAAAATTGGATTCAATATATTGAATATTTCTAATTTCTAATTTAGAATATGGGATTTTTTACCATAATGAACTGTTAAAATTGATTAAATTATTTTACAATTGTTAAAGTAAAAATGTGTTTACATAAGAGAATTAAACTAAGAATATAAGGGATAGAATTCCATAATAAGTTTACAGAAACTAGTAGAAGGCCATATATCTACAATTATGACATTATGGTCTATATATAATATTTTTGGGACAATTGTTCAAAAAAATCTCCAATATAATATGATAATCAAATAATAAGACCAAAATGTACCTTTCCAACTTTCAAAATATATATATCATTATAGTAAGAAAAAACAAATGTGGATTGGTTATAAATATTACATCAAATGATACTTGAAGTTTTTTAATTATGTTAATTTATTTTTATTTTATTTAGTAGAAAAATATAATTACAATACTTATAAAAATACAACATATGATTTTTTTAAATTAAGTAAATTGAATGAAAATAAAAAAAAATATAATTTGATTAATATTTAATGAATTGTTTTGTAATATTATTATTTAAAATTAATATATCATTTTAAATTGGAATTAAAAATTTATACAAATTCCATCATTTCCATTATATTTCATATATTTGTTATATAGGTAATAATGTAAAAATTGACATTAATGTTATTTTATTATAATGTTATTTAATTTAGTGATTGGAAATTACTAAAAATATTATATTTTACCACAAATTTTTTAAATATCAATAAATTGAATATATGGTCTATTAATGGGCTATTGTTTATATTATAAAGAAAATATTGACCATAAAATTTTAATAACACTATTAGAATGTTTAAAGATAATGTGATGTTTTTGCATGTTTTATGTGATTGTATTAAAATTCATTTAAAATAGACATGTGATTTTTATATAACAAATTAGATATAATATTTAAGACCAATACTTCCAAAATATCTAATAAGGATCAATTTATTTTTTTCTCAAATAATTAATCTCATTTTATAAAATAAGAAGTTGTAAAATGGAAAAAATGGGGAAAATAAGGAAACTTTGAAGTTAAGGAACAAAATGTTAGAGAATTGTTTTTTATATATTATGGTTGTGAGAATAAACTATACAATACCTAAAACACATTAATAATAAATAATGGAGCCACTTGTGTTATGATTGACCACCCAATAATGAATACTTTTGGTTGCATTAAAAAATGACTCTCCCCGTCAACTATAAAAGTGGACATAGTCCCTTCACTTCGTCACACCTATAATTCAATTTGGAACACATATAACCAACCAAAATAACATATAAACATATATATTTTCATTATATAAGCCTTATTTTTTGATAAAAATAAACCTATGTAGGCGTTAGAGAATACTTGATAAGGATACTCGCAGAAGAAATAACATTATTCATTAAGTGTCCTTATTTTATTTTTTCACCACCTCCAACAATTTTTCGTGAACAATGATTATATAATAAATGAGGTATCTTCCACATATTTATCTATTATTTTGATAAAGTAATAACCTAAATCATTTTCATCTTCCATAGAATGGGTTATCATATCATTATCCGTGAGTACAGATGTCTACCGCCTTACATTTTGGTGGCATTCATTTTTCCATTACCACCTCAAACTATTGGATACGATGATTGATATAAATTGTATATATATGATATTGGAAAAATAACTACACCTATAGAATCATTATATAATATTATCTTTTTTTTCATTCCTTTATGTATTGGATATGACAACAACATCCATTTATACTGAGGACTACCACCTCACAATGTAATATGATTATTTATCACTAACACATTACAAAAATGGTTATAAGGGTAAATATACTGATTAACTGTGCTTTATAGGAAACAATTATGATATTAATGAATTTTTTAACATCATTTATATAAAATATATTATTTTCTTTAATTCAGTGATATATTTTATCATATCTCATGGATGTATGGAATACCACCTCCATGAAGCGATGTTATTCATTTTTCCCACCACATCACAGGAATGATAAATATAAGTATATATAATTAAATATTATGTCATTTTTGATATAATTATAATTATTTAATGGTAAAATATTACCTAATATAATTACATAATGATCATTTAAAAACGATAAGGTTATATATGTGTACATTTGGCCTAAAATCTCCATCATTGTACCGTTAGTTAATTTTTCATAATCATATTTAATGATTGGTTTTAAAAGATTAAATAATGTGTAAATATTATAATTAATTTGTTATTTTAATTCTAGAAATGTTTATATATTTACCTCTTCGACCATTATAAACATAGCATTGTCATTATGGAAACATAATTCGAATATAATTAATATATCAAATGTAATTTTATGTGATTATGTAATTCTGTGTATCATGTTAACAAGTAAAATAAAAGTAATAACAAAAATGGAAATGATTCATAAGAAATTTGTTACTTAACATAAGACTATTATTTTGGAGAAACCAAGTCACACATGACATGTCAATGTAAATGTACATGGTTTCCAATCTCAATTATATTTTTGTGAGATATATGACAAATTCTCTTATTATTTTTGTTTTGTGGTATTTGTAATTCCCATGAATGTGTTTATGTTACACATATTTAATGTAATTATGATTATCATATTATTTTTAGGTTCTTCATTTAATGGGTTTTATGATTTAGATATTGATAAATCAATAATGATGGTTTTTCTCAATTTTACTTCTTTTATGTGAATGTTATGCTATAAAAATATATTCCTTTATGAGGTGTATATAATAACAATTTGACATATTATATCATAATTCTCAATATTTTCATGATATAAGAAATTTTTCAAATATTACACATTCACATGGATTATGGTTCAAGGTTAAAAAAGTGGCATGAGTCTTTAGTTACAATCTCATCATTTCTCATGATTTTTTAACTCTCAATAAAGTCAGGAATTTTCTCCTCTATTAGTTATTCATGTTATTTACTAGTAATATTGCCATTTTGAGTATTCTTTTACATTAAATTGGTGATTTTTTTATAATATGAATTTATATCTCCATACTATGATTAATTTTTTTCATCCAAAACAATGTTTTCAAAATAAAATAATAATTGTTTTTAACACATTATAAATGATATATTAATGATATTTTTTTCCAAATTGCTACAATATTTATGAAATTAATCATAATAAGATTTTCTAATCAAGTAACCTTTTAGAATTTTTTACGGTGTCAAATTAATAATCATTTTAACTTGTACAACCAATAATAAATTACATAATTTCATTATCATAATTTACTTGAAGCACTCTTTTCATGTTTAAAATAATATTTATAGTTACCGATTTCTCCTAATATTTAAAAAATTAATATTAGTTAATATTATTTTATCATAAATTAATTTTCAAATAGATTTATCTTTTTAGAAGTTATTTTAAATTAAAAAATTGAATTATCTTAAAACAATATTCTAATGATTATCTAATAGTATTTACATTGACCAATATAAAAAAATCTTGTTGTTATTTATTCTACATTGTGTTTAATTTATAAGGATTCCATACTCAGTTATTCTATTGATGAGTTAATATTCCTTATTTTTTTAGATACACTTACATTTACATAGGCTAATCATGTTTTAATGATATGTATTCATACTAGTTTCTTTTGAAGATGTTAATCAAGTTGTAAATGTAATAATTATTGTTATATATGTTTTTTGCAAATATGGAATCATAATTAACATTATTTATGGATAATATAAATTATATATTGTGGGATAGCCCAAATAGGGTTGGTTAACTATGTTAAAACTTATACAAGGGGGTATCATTGATAGTTTCGGGTGATCCTAATATAGATTATAGGATTAGTGCACCCAGATAGCACCCAAATGCATTAGGAAACGATTATGTTATCTAGATAAATATATTAGAAGTTGGTTGTTAGTTTATTCCAATTTTATGGGGTTTTAAGGGATCTATATGAGTTCAGTTAAGATATTGTCCCATGACACCAATATGTTTTTTATTCATCCTATGGGTTTGTAATGATTAATTTGATTAAGATTTATATCACATGGATCTTGATTATTTATTCATAGGGTTATTCCCTTTTTAAAATCATTCTTCTATTATTTAATACTTTATTATTATATTATTTATGGTTATTAATTTAATTAATTGATACTTATAAACATTAAAAAAATAATCATACCATAATTTTATATTAATTCTTAGTGATTATATTCCATTTTTATTACTATAATTTCCCCAATAGGGAATTTGATCTCACCCCTATTATATTCCATTTTCCAAAGATACAAAGATTGAGATTGAATTAAATATTCATTTAAGGGAATTATCTTCATGATGTTTATTACATAATATGAAATTATAAAGCCGAGTTAAGTGATAAAAAACACATTTACTATCATGAATACAAATTATAATGATGTTTTTCTTTATTATCAAAAAAACTAAACATAAAATTCCCTTAAGTTTTTAAGTGAACCATTTTTTTTATGTTAAATAGTTTTAAAGGAAATAATTGTTTCATAATTCTTTTCATTTTACCTGAATAAGTAATCATTATTATTTCCTTATTAGATCTAGGAGGGTTGGTTATAGACTATTATAGATGTTATCAATTGGAACATTTACATAACATGGGATATTAATATGTTTTCATTATTATTATATTAATATTAATGGATACCATCATTGGTATATAATATTATTCATCAGTATGAGTTCAAGTTCTTATACCCACCATTTTATGTTTAGATTTAGTAATGAAATTTTGAGGTTATTAGTGACATTTGGGGAGATTTATTATCAGGTTGAGCTATATTCACCCCCAATAATAATCATGCTTTTTTATTTTGGGAAAAATTATTCTTTTCAATTTTAATGTAAATAATGTACAACCTACAGGTTGGAAGACAACCTATCAAATTTAGAATGATCATGGAGATTAAAACCACAATAAAAGGGAAAAAATATTGTAGATTCCACGGTTGTCCTATAAATTGTCTTGGTTAGTGTGAAATATTTGTAAGTAATGATTCCATTTCGTTTGTAAATATATTATATTTTAATTAATGAATAAGTGTTGATTTATCATGAAATAATATATGATCAATTCATTATATTAATAGGTTTTTAACATAATAATATAATGTCAGATATATTTAAATGATTGTTATTTATTGAATAATGTTTTTGACATTGGTTATTAATATTTAAAATTAATAATTATTGTATTGCAACACTATGATGTCTTAAAAAATGAATATCAAAAATAATATCATGTACGATACATAAAAACAAGCATATAATGAAATAAAACATCTTGAAACATAATGTTATTTTTATTATTTTATATAAATTCAGTAAATGATATGTATTCTATCACATGAGACACAGAGTTCATCTATAATTACATATAACAATGTGTTTTTATTAGATTTCATTAAATGATTTACTGAGTTTTACTAAAGAATATTAATGTTAATATTAAAAATGAAAATTATCTCCTAGAAATTAAATTGATGGTCACAAATTTGGTTAAAGTAATTTTTAATATATACTGTTGATTTGTGGTTTAAAAAAATGATCAGAAATGAAAATTTAAACCAATCAAATATAAATGAAATGTATTTATAAAAAATATTTCTATACATATAAAAAACATTACCCTAAAAAATTAAATTAAATACTAATTTTGAGTTTTTTAATGAAATTTATATAGTGTATATATTTAATAAAATGTTTTTAATTTCATAAATATATTTCATAAAAATAATATTTTAATAATTAATATTTTAAGAATGAATATCATTATTTTAATAATGATAGTTTTTCCAAAATTTAATGATGTAAATGAGTTAAAAATTAAATTTCAAATCTTTTTAAATTTTATTTGAAATAAATTAATTTTTGGAAGAGTAATATTTATATTATAATATGGTTAATTTTTTGTTTTGATCTGAAAAGTTTAATGTTTGAATAAAAGTGAGAAATTCTAAATTCTTACCTAAAACTACTTTTTATCTAAAAATATAATTAAAATTTATATTCTTATTCTGTATTACTAAAATATAAAATAATCTATAAATTTTTCAATCTATTTTCTATCATTATAATAAATTACATATTGACATTGGAAAAAAATGATAGTAATATTTTGAAAATATTCACTTTAAAACCACGCATTCTCATCCTTTGTGTGTGATTAATTTTTGAAACATATTTGAATATAATATTGAAAAAATGATTTAATGTTTTGAATAAGAAAATTTTATAATCAATAATTGTTTAGACATAATTTTTATAAGTTTTATTTTTGAGGGTATTTAAAATTATTTAAAGAGATTAAGGGAAAATGAGTTAACAAGGTGAATAAACATTGAACATAATGTAAAAATGACATAGAACCGTGTCCAAAACCCTTTTTTATCCATACATAAAAATTATATTAGATATTTTATAAATAATTTCATTATTTATTCCTCATTACATGAATAAAATATAGGAATAATTTCTATTTTAGAAAATTAAATGTGTAATTATAACCCAACTAATAGAAGGAATCCCACTCTATTCTCTACTTCACATATTAAAACTAATTTGGTTCATTAAATACCTTCACAAAAAACCCTATAATATCACTCCCCTAATCATGGTAAAATTATTTTTTTATTTAAAATTACATTAGAATGTTTTTGGGAAAACCAATTGAGGATACCCAAAGAAAAGTTAATGTTCTTCTAAAAGTGTTTTTAATTTACTTCTATATCCCCGTACAGAAATTATTTTTATTATATGATTATATAAAATCCTATGTATGTTAAATATACATATATTATTTAATTTTAATGTTATTACATTAAGCTTCTCAATTTTCCATAATATGTTTTACGTAATCATCATTCATATGTACGACAGACTATTGCATTTGGAAATAGATGTCATTAAATTTTTTATTACCTCCTCTAAAGGTTGAAAATAGTGATAGAGATATATTTTATAAATTGTTTATATGATATATTTATGTTTTTATTATTATTATGTAACTATTATATCAAACATACATTCATCCTAGTATTTTTGGAGAATAATATATCGTCGCTCATTTGTATGCCAGACTACAACCTCGAAAAGCAATGTTATTTAGTGAAGCTTTACATGGAATGTATTAATGATAAGTTTAATAAAAACTTGTGATATATATGAAATAAAAATTACTCAGAAATTATAATATATATAAATATATAATTCCCTTCAACACAACAACATAATATAAACATTGATCATGCGTATGTATGGCCCACAGTCTCCATGAATGATGCATTTCATTTACTATCCCAAAATTATAAGTCTTAATATAAATAGATATTTAAGGAATACGTATTGTAGTTATATCATGGTCCACATTTTTATATCAATAATTCAGGATCGAATAAATATGAATAAAAAATAACCCGTAAAAATGTAATCGAACAAAACAGTTACTTACCAAAACAATAAAAATAATGATAAATTGTTAATGAATTGTTGATAATATGTCATTAAATAATAATATTTGATATGATGAGTTTCAATATAAATTTAGTATAATATAATTACATTTGTTAAACCATTAAACCGGGGGTGAAATCACGTTACACCAAAGGAAGGACAAGATAAGGGAGGTCATATAAATTTCATTCCATTGATAAATATTGTAATTTTATGAACCAAATTACATTAATTTGGAGTGTATAAATTTTATTTATATGTAATATCATGAAAAATTAATTATTAATTGTATTTAATATTCTATTTTTATTTATTTCAGCATAGAGGAATTGAACATATATTTACCATGTCGTAAAGAATTTTATAACCCATTTTCCATTTATTATGTTATATTACAACGTCATTGCTATTATATGTTTATGTGTATAGTGAATTTTTCTTATCTAATTTATTATTTCATGTTTTTTATCTTTATTCTCATTTTATTGATGTAATCAATTAACCGATTAGTTAATAATTGAACATTATGATCATTTTATGAATTTTATTCATAATTTCACTCTAATGGATATGTTTTATTATATTATGTTCATTAAAGAAAATTATATGAATATTTCTTAATAAGACCTTGAATTTTATTCTCCACTATATATTATAGATTTTTTATGTTACAGTAATATTTTTCAACTCATGGTTATATAATATTAATTTGAAAATGATTTCAATAAATCTGGCATTATTGGTCACTTTATTAAAAAATAAATTATCTTATAAATCATATTTTGTAAAGAAAAACTAATAAATTTTTATCATTAAACTTTTAAAAATAATTTTTAAATACATCCTCATAGATTTTTTATTTTTGAAAAAATGTTCTCGATTGAATATTTTTATCACATTCCAAATAATGGTTTTTTCTAACTATTTTACCTTTTAAAAGAAATGTCCCTTATGAGATGTACATAGTTATTTAGTGTCATGAATTTCATGTATTTGTTGTTCCCATTGAATGTTCATGATAATATTTTTAAATAATTTGTTTGAATAAAGGATTTTCAAAAAACAATTTTCAATTTTTTTTTGAAAAATGAAAACAATATATTCCTCATGTTTTTTAATAATATTTTATTGTATTTATATTTATAAAAAACAACACATTATTTTACAGTTGGGATATATTTTATTTATATGAATCTCTTGCATGTATTGTTTAATTTCCTTGGGCTATGTTAATATTTTAATTTATTGTCAAAAACAAGACTATCTAATTGGGCATAGATAAGTGGATGTGTGAGGTTGATCCCACGAGGACTAATAAACAATTAATAGTCAATCAATTAAACCCCTTAGAAAGAATTCTCACATTCAGTAATTCATTTTGGGTTTAAAAAAATAAAATCTAGTTTTTATTTTTAATTGAGATTAATAAATTTGGGATCCAAGTCAATTTATGGGATTTTGGAAAAATAAAATCATAGATATAATATGGAATGATAAAATGGATTAGGTTATGAAGAACTAAAAAAGTCTCCAATTTGTTTTGGTCAAACTAATCAGCGTTACCTATTACCCAACAATGAAATGTCTAGGTTATATATAACATCCTATATTAATTACACATTCCTGATATATAGATATCAGTATAGGATAATTATCATAGATCTTATCATCTCTAATTTGGTCATTTCCATTCAAACACAATTCCAATGGTCAAGTATGTGCCTAAAAAGAAGATAAAATTTTATTATTATTGTTATTATTATCCATTTGGATACCAAGATTCAATGTAAGGATTTATTTGGTTCAAAAACACCCATACTATATACCACTAACCACAAGTGCATTAGTTATGCGTGGAGGTTATGATTAAAAGAAAGGATTTATTATGAATGCTATTAATATTCATAAAAATGATTAAAAGGATAAAATACCATATCAAACAGGGAAGTAAGAATCTTAAACAACTTGAAAAAATGAAAATTTTTAAAGGAACTAACATTTTTTGATAAAAACAATGAAAAAATATCACTCTAAAAACAACCACCAAATTTATGTAAATGAATAAAATATAAATAATGATTTTCCTATTGATAAAGTATGGATTTTGGTTTTGGAAATAATAGATGAAAATTAAATAAGGATTAACATGTTTAAAAATGTATTTTATATGATTAAAAACTCACAAATCATAAACAAATATGTAATGGAAAAAAAGGAATTCTTTTTCAGAACATAAATCGATAAAAACTATAAGTAATGGAAGAAGAAAATTAGTGGTTAAAAAAAATTGTGGCGCTCCCATTTTCTTGATGAGAACATAAAATATAAATATTCCTGAAAATTATATATTGTGCATGTAATGCATGTCGTCTATATGTTTAAATGGATTGGGTCCCCAAATCAGCACTTCAAGTAAGATGTTTTCACATCATTTAATTAAAATCCATTTTTCCTACCAAATAATTTATTTGAATGAATGAACATTAGTGGCCTAGAATCATGAACATAGTGAAATATATACACATCATGAATTAAATTATATTATTGTTGGATGTGATTTTTAAATTCTATACATCATGTAATATATTTACATGCGGTATACTAACATTATCTCATGAGGAGTATTTATAGGATGGAATACAGCTCTGAAAAGATGTTTTTAATGGATTAAACATGTCTTGAATGTGATAAATGACCTTAAAAAATGAAATTGTTACATTTTATGAATTTATCCTTTTATTTATTGAATTGAAATTTCCTAGGATAAGTACCCATAACTATGTGAATTTTTTAATAATTAGTTAATGAATATTAAAAAAATATCCAAAATGTATATATTATTTTGTCCCATCAAAATTTTACAACACATGAACAATTACATGTCCATACGAAAATAATATATCAATTTGGATTCCAAATGAAATAATTTTTCAAATAGGAAATATGAATTATAACCAAGAAAATATAACTATGTGTAATTTAAAATTGTCAGTCATCTAGAATAAAGCATGAATAAAAAATTAATCATTTCTTAAAGTTAATTTATTTATAAATATTGATACTCATTTAATTAAAATATCATTATTCTTCTTTAAATTATATAAAAAAACATTAATTTACCACATCAAAAATAATTATAATCACTATAGGTAAAATTTAATTGGAGTTTTTAAAATTCCCTTAGTATATGTTCCTAAAAATAGTAATCCATTGGTTCTATCATGTACAATTTGTAAACAGAAATAAATAATTAATAAGGAGGGATTCATCCAAAAGGGTACAAATGAATTTGATGATAATGGTTGGTGGGTAGAAATTGAATGCTCAGCTCAAAAGTATAGTAATCGCAAAATTATAATTCATAAAAAATGTAAATAGTGTAATAATTTGGATCCTATATGATTAAATATTTTTGTGCTCTAATAATATCATGTATTTATATGAGTATATCAAATTTGTAACATAATTTTTTATTTTACATTACTTTTATTTTTAATATATTTATTTATTTTTTCAAAGTTTTGGTCTATTCTTGATATCACATCCTTCCCTATCCACATATGATCCATTAGTGGATTAAACATTCTTGAAATGGGGATTTTGTCCTCTGTAATTCAAAACCCAGAATTTATTTCCTTCATTCATTTTCATATATATTTTAATGAAACTTGGTAGATTTAAAATGTTAAAACTATTTAAAGATCACATCATATCAATATGGTATAAATTATGAATTAATTATCCTTAATAATAACATAATGTGTTCATCAAGTGAATATTTTCCCCTCTTTTTCGAAGGATAATCATGAATAATAAAAAGTGTTGGGTATGATGGGATAATTGGCATGAAAATCCTCCATAATAAAATGTTCATTCATGGATACTATGGGAAAATGATGTAATTATGTAAGGTGGGTCCTAGGGAAACATATATATACAAATACATCCTCAATAATATTAAAATTTTATATTTTCATTCATCACTCTAATAAAATATTGATGCATGTTATGATATAGTTTATGTTCACATAGTCTCTATCATGAAATATTCTAAGAAAATAATATGAAATTTTCAATTGAGAATCCTCTTAGTAATTGCAGTATACAAAAATATAAGTTAATAATTCATGGTATATAATCAAGTAAATAGTTTATAAATATTACGTATAGAAATTTTGAATATTAATTTAATTTACACACTCAAAAAATATTAAAAATTTATACAAATGGATAAAACATGGAATTCCATTATTTTTTATAAAATGTTATTTTTCATTTAAACTAGTGAAATAATGTTTTGGTTTAAATGTATGCATTCAATGATAAATTTATCCTAGAAAAATTAAAACAATCCATAATCCATGTGTATCGAGAATAAACTGTGGGAAATACTCACCCACATATAAAATGAGATAATTTTTTCATTTTCTTGGGTAGCATCGTGGGAGATATATCCCTGATATAAAATATAACAAATGAAATAGAATTATTAAAATTTATTTGAAGAAATAGTGATCTCCATGTAATGACATGCCATGGGGAAACAAGGTGGGAGATTATTTAAAATTGGGAAACATGCATAATGTGTTATAATGATAAATAATAAACTAGATAAAAAATTAAACGATTGTACATAAAATATATTAATGCAGTAAAGTTGTTAGGTTCACATTTTGAATAATAATGACAAGAATCTATGATATATAACGATATATTTTTTAATTAAGTTAAATCTAAAATATGAAAAAAATAAAAATCATATGAACATTAATGAAAATAATTAATAAAATAAAATATTGGTTCCATCACCTAATGAACTAATAATAACATCACAATCCAGAAATATGGACAACATGATCGGCTAGTGTAGTCCATCTAATCGGAGGACATGTTTCAAATATAAAAACTATTGGATGTATCATCAAGATCACATTGAGTATTGGTGAAGAAAACTACCTCATGAGAATACAATGAATGAATCATGTAAGTTAAAAAGAAAATTTATGCCCCACATGGTGGGGATGTCTGCTATACACAAATCTACTATAAAATCTCTAAAAAGATATCACATGACATTAGCTAGATAATAATTCATCCTAAGTACACTTAATGATGGTTGTAGGAAAGTCACATTGAGGACTATGGATAAGTAAGAAGAACAGTATAAGGATAACATAATAAAGTAATAATAAAATAATAATTTAAAAAATAGGTAAAATCTGTATCCCATGTATATATATATAGAAATGATACAATAGTGAGTAATGGAATTCAAGTAATAAATAAATTAGTCATGCAAATATAGTACACAAAAATGGGCATAGTATAATGTGATCCATGCAGAAAAATCAAAATCATTAAGATCCTCATCTTGATTTATCTCTACAAAATAGGGTGAATAAAACCTTCCATTTGTCTTGATATTAGTGACAATGGAAGGGGACGAAGGATCAACTTCATTGGTGCGTTTCAGGATGCTAGAAGTGCCTCTTTGGATAGTGTAGAAAAAGGAATGATCCTAAGGATGTCCATAGATTTTCATACAATGATGATGAATGTTGCCGTAGTTTTTGGTGGATGGGATGGTCCCATTATTCTTCATGCTTGATCTTGCAAAAAGTCTTCGCTGGTCATTGGGTTTGTCATCTCAGAGGGTATATCAGTCCGGGTATGGGCTAGTATGGAATGGAGGAGGATGAAGTGGCTTTTGGTGGTCCGGTTGAGGGTATGCAGTGTATGGTGGTGAGGTTAGATCAGTAATTAACAGTGGTGAAATTAAGGGGATGCCTAAGGGTGAATGATCTAGAAGTGGTTCCCCAGAATATTCTCTTGGGAGGGCTAGAGGTTGACATGGAGGACGATGAAGTGCATTTCAATATCATTTATTTTTTATAAAACATACACATATAAAAATTAAAATAATTTATTAGAAAAAATATTGTAAAACTATAGAGGATTATTCATAAAAAAAGTATAATGATGTCATGTAAATATACTCATTTCATATATGTTAAATAAAATTTCTTCTGACTTTTGTAAAAAATAGTTGAAAGAGTAACATTAAATGGGGATTTTCAAAATTAATCCTATTACATAAAATAGTAAAATGATTAATTTGTGATGAAAAATTTTCACAGATTAAATGAAATTTTTTAAAAATATTCAATAACATTTAAATATAAACATAAATATTATTTTTTGAAGGGGGACATAGAAGGGAATTATTCAGAAAATAAATCATTAAAATTTTAAAAATGAGGATTTTAAGTTAAATAGTCAACAACCTTGAATCTAACTAATCACATATGTTATTTATATTCATGAATAATAAACTTACTGTAATTTATAATTTATTTTACACATTTTTAATATTTATTTTTCATTTTATATCAGTCATTTCTATTGTCATATAAAATTACTTAATAATTTATGTTTACGTATAACATTTTGATCATATTTGTTACCTAAGTCCAAAATAACGTCAATAAGTAAACTATAGTAAAATAGTTCATCATTACATAATATCGAGAATAATACTTATGATATAAGTATCATTTATATACATCAATTCTGCTGTTAAACGAAATTAATATTTATATATATTAAAAACAATTTAAATAATAATAAATGAGATAGAAATATGAATGTACGCATGAGTGAGATGTCCAATTTTTAATTACTATTATAAAAAGAATATAAGATAGATTTTATCTATAAATAATTAAAATAATTTATAAAATGTTATATTTTTCATTAAATATACTTACAAATATCACTAATGTAATGTGGTGATGAAAAGGATTCACATCTCCTCATGGAGGGGGTAGTCAACTCGTATGCATGTATGATGTTATCATTTTTATGTGCATGGAAAGGTAACTATATAAATGATATATTATATTTTATTAATTATAAATATATTTTTTATATCATATATATTAATTAATCCTCTTATTGTCACCTATATTTTAATATAATGATATTAAAAAATTACAGTGGTTCGTGAAATGGTAGTTTGTCGTTCACACAAATAATTACATTATTTCCCATTTGATGAATGATGAGAACAGTATAGGATAGTATAGACCCATTATAAAATCTTATTATATTTGGGATATTGGTTTTTTTAATTTTTTTCATTTTTTAAGAAGATTTGAATGACTCGGCAGATGAAAAAAACTAAAAAAGCAGATAAAACTATAAATTTACATGGGGAAACCTCATTTGATTTACACACTAATACCACAAAGTATTATGTTATGATAAAAATAGGGACTCTATAATGATTTTGGGTATTCTGGTAAGTTATTTGGTTAGATATCGGATGACTAATGTGATGTTTTAAGTGTTAATAAAGGAGAAGAAGATGTTGCATTTATATGAGAGGTAAGTGACGATCATTGAATTTAACGAAATATTAAATTAATATATATTACATGTTATTTATAAAATGATAAAAAATGATTTATTTTAATAATAATAGTAATATGGGAATAAATAGTCTCATTAAATAACATATATGTTTATTTTTATGTGAATATCATACAATTTTAATATAGTTTTAACCCTTATTTAACCACTTTACCTATTATATTGATAATATTGATTTTGTACTTATTTATGGTCATTATTATTACAATAAAATGTAAAAAAACCCATAATTTGATCATTTTAGATATTTTAAACCATTTAATAATATATTTGATTAATTTCATAAATTTAGTAATTTTATATCATTGTATAAAATATAATTTGTTTTTAAATTTCATGATTGTTAACATTGACTTTAACCATTACATTGAATTTTAAAAATATATATAGAAATATAAAACATAAAAAATAATTTTATTCATCTATATCATGAATATATCATCTATAAAATTCTTTTACTATAATAGTTATCACTTAATAAATTTATTTTAATACTATATATATAATTTGTTGGATTATTCCATATATTATATATTTTCTATGTGAGTGTTGCACAAGAATTTTAGGTAATTATTTATTCCCAAAATATTAAAAATAAATTACCATGTTGAAGATATTTCTATTATATTTCAAATTGGTATTTATAGTCCGACATGTACTTTCAATTTCACCATATTAAAAATGTTATAATAATTAAAATCAATAGTGGGACATGTTTTACTTTTAATTAAATACAATATTATAATTGTCATAATTTTTTCTATTTGGCCATAAATTTTCAAATAACTAAAACATTGATGATTAGGGACGTATATTAAGTATAGAATAAAAATAAAAAATACAGGGTAATAGTTTATTCGTTATCATTTTAATATTACCCCTAATTACATGATTTATCCATTAATATGGAAACCAAAATTACGAGGTTTACCAATCATGTTATCAAAAAATAAAGGCGAATTATATAAAAAATTTGGACCTTAGAATTCCAAATATGGAATATATTTTCTAAAATTAAAAATATTTAACATTTAAGATTAAATTTAAAATAAATTTAGTAAAGAGAGTAGAACATATATTTTTAAATATCTATAAAAACACAACATATTTTTATGGTTAACTCTTGTATAAAATCTATTTAAAAATTAATTAGATTATTTAACAAAATGAATAATAAAAATTTGAAAAAAAATCCAACATACTATTTGATATTTCAAATACATTAAAAGAAAATGTGATATTTAATAAGAACATATATTCTTAATTTTCATTAACAAATTGAAATTTATATAAAAATTTCAAAATATTAAAATAGGATAATAATTACATTGTTATTTTATAAATAATATTTATTTCATTAAATAAAATTTCTAATTCTTACAGAAATTAAATATATTACCCTCTCATGAATGTAATAAAAAACATTAGATGAGAATATATATTTTATGTATAAAATTTATTTATTAAATTTAAGTACATATTTTCTAAAGATTAATTAATAAATTTTTAATGAGTGGTGATGTTTTCTATATCAAAATAAAGATAACACTATTTATTCCAACATATTTAATGACTATGTTATAATGGTAATAGAATAATAATATTTAGTTATTTTTTTAATCACGGGTTTTCAATCTTGTATGATATCCAACACAATTTTCCCTTTTAATATAGCAGGATGTTATATTTTCCCACATTTGAAAATTATAACTTCATAATTTGAAATTATGAAACAAAACCGAGGTTTTATTTATCAAAATACATTTCTTGTAATCATATTTGGAAATATGATTAATAAAACATCCACATAAAATGAATGAAATGGATGTACATCGATCATTTGGAAGAACACATAATTGGGTTTCCATATACTAAAACAATGGGAGGAAGTGAAACAAGGATATAGAGCTGAAAAATTACTCTCAAGGACTAATTGATATTAATATAGAAATGTTTTGGGTGAAATTCAGTGAAAATGACATTATAAATCACTGATTGGGGAGGAGAACATAGATTGATCGAATATAAAAGAAATATGATAAATTTTCTGTTTGAAAATAATTTTCATAAAATTAATGAATTATATTACGTCCCAAAATAAAAACATAATAAAAAATTAGTACATGATATGAATAATTTTATCCATTAATCAATTTTCACTCCAATGTCATCTATTTTACAAATTATGAGTATTTGAAATGTATTATTCTGGCCTAAATCACTATAAAAAACATATAAGGATCAATAAATCCCAAAATGAAAAATAATATTTCATATATTTAATGAA
This sequence comes from Viscum album, assembly GCA_963277665.1. Lineage (NCBI taxonomy): Eukaryota > Viridiplantae > Streptophyta > Magnoliopsida > Santalales > Viscaceae > Viscum > Viscum album. The sequence goes on from OY728151.1 coordinate 824,441,275, forward strand.
ATTAACTAAAACAAATTAAAAAAATATAATATAATTCAAAAAATGAGTAAAATTTCAATTGATTAAAAATTACCTTTACTCTATAAAATTCAATACTGAAATCAAAATTTAATCTTAGATCATTCTACCAATAACTACCCTTAAAATCATCAAAATAGTATACAATAAGTTAGACACACACAAAACATAATTATTAGATCACATAATATTTCAAGATAAATATATAAATAATCACCTAAAATAAATACAAATCACTCTTAATATCATATTCAAATATGTTATTTCTTAATCATATATTCTCTATTTACATAAATAAACTGAATCATGATAATTTTACTATATAATTATATATAGTCCCAGAATATATTTCAACCTATTATTCTGAAAAACTACAATATCACCATATTTTCATTTATCATATTTGTTTTACTAATGAGTGATTGTATTCAAAAATTACATTCCTCATTTAATAACTACATCTATTCCCACTCCCATGTTTATCTATATGATAATATATATGTTCCCTGAATGAACATTTTATTCAGCCATAATATCATTTAAAAATAAAAAAAATCATAAAAACCATATTTTTACATATGACGGTGGTAGGCATTTCACCCTTGTCACCTGTCGGTTATTAGTTAACACCTGACAGCCTTGTCAGATGTGACCATTTGTCACCCAGCCATCAGGACGTCCATTTTATAAAACAATAATTCAATCAAAATTCCTAAAATATTAGAAACATCCTCAAGATAAAAATATTATATTTAAAAATAAATAAATTTTTTAAGAAGAAATTTTATCAAATAATGTTCACTATTTATCACAAAATTTAATAACCCATTATTACCACAAAAATAAATCTATAAAAATATATCATTAATCACTATAAAATTTTATAAAATAAATAATTAAATGTGGTTTCTATAACATTGAAGAAAAAATAATCATTAATATTATTAACATTTTTTGGTATCTCTAACTGTTATGATATTATCCAATTTTCAAATGTTTTTTAAACCCTTCATTACTAACAAAAAAAAGGAAAAAAACCTAAAAAATACATATTATAGTTATTTTGAATAGAAATATCACATTATTTTCAAAAAAATCGATTGGATAATAGTTTTAGAGATATATGAAAAACTATTTCATAGTAACCCCATACATTACAAGCATACACTTAAACATAGTATCAATAATTTTCTACCAATGGTAACCCTTTGATGTAAAATTCTTTTCATGATATATCTACCTTATTTTGGTCATTTCCTGCTACATTCACATTCCCATAATAAAAACCTGTGAATTTTTTTTTCTTAACATGGTATTTTCAAAAAGAGCCCAATAATGGTCATAAATAGAATTAAATAAATCATTAACTGATAAATTCTAAAAAAAATATTTGCAATTTTTTTATTGGCCTAAAATTTTTTATTTTCATAAAAAATAAATCACTATCCATAGCAAAATTATTCCATAAAACATTTCATAATAAATCATAAATTCATAGAAAATACTCATAATTGTTTCTAGAAAAAATTTCACAATGTTATACATTCATCGATAAATCATCATCACTTTATATAACCTAATGAAACAATATTTTTACTATGAAATTTATAGAAAGAATAAACAATGAAGATAAAATGTGGAATCATTTTCAGATAACATTTACATATCTTTTTTATCTCTCATGAATACATTGGGACTAACCACCACAACCACATTTTGAATAACCATTGTAGTATATTTCAATAATATAATTAGTGAAACATAATTGGTAAACACCATCCTTTAACCAATTTCGTTGGAGATCAATAATATGATCATCCTCCCAGGTTTTATAAACAAACAACTCATCCTTATTAAAAATTCCCATAAACCATAACATAGTCAAACCAAATAAAAAATAAATAATAAATTTTATGAGGAAATTAACTGTTCTATTATGAAAAAAAATTCGTTTATAAGTATTTATGCACATAAAACTGAAAAAACAATTATTTGATAATAAACATTTAAACATGTAAATGAAGCTTGAAAATAGTTTGTTTTAATGATATCATGGAAATTATTTTATCATACTTATGATAAAAAATATTCATTTTTAATTTTTTATAAATAAATGAATGAGAAACTATCTGTGACGTTTTATAAAAGAATATATCTTTGATAAAACATTAAACTTATTATAATTTTAATACATTTGAGGGAAATTTAAAAAAATTACATTTAAAAAAATTAATATCCATATAAATATATCCATATAAATAATTTTAAAAACATGGTAATTAAAGAAATTTATTTATAAAATAAATTAGTAAATTATTTAAAAGTAGGTTTTTAGTAAAATAGTCTCTTACTAAAATCACCTGAAATTTTGAAAAAAAAAATTTCCTGAAAATTAATTTTATACTATGTCTTATTCAATAAAATTATATATATATATATATATGTAATGTGATCATCATGTCTTTACTATTAGTTAACATGACCATTGGAAACGACATTAATATTTTATGTTATTATTATTTTTTATAGATAGAAATGATAATGGATAATTAATGCAGAATGTAGAGTCAATGGCCTCATCCAGTAGAATCAGGAAGTACGATGACCATTTATCATATGATGGGAAAGAGATAAATTCATTGGGCTTTACTTTGTACCAATCTCAAGACGAGCTTCAACATTTTATGCTTGAGTGAAAATTACCTATGTGACATGTTCATGTTAGCGGAGATTACCACTTGGAAATGTTATCAGAGACGCCCCATGAGTGTATCAAAATTTCACACCATACTCTTAGGTACAATACTAATGTTATAGGGGTTATGTATCCGTGTGGTACTTAGCTTTTCTAATCCCCTTGTATAAATAAAAATTTTTATTCATCTATTTCATTTTAATAAAAGGATTGCTTAAAAAAATATATGTGGAATTGAAACGAATTTAATAAAATTAATTTACAAGTAAAAATTTTATTTTTATGATATATTTCTCATATATAGAGAATTATTGAGGTTAAATATACATCATTTTTATGAGGCCCCAGCCTTAAACATTACTTAATCTTGAGATATTTCATGAACACACCTTGAGGATCTTTTCAGGTTTAGAGTTTTAGAGAATTAGATCATAAAACATGCATTACATCCCACATTTAAACAAAGTGGGTACAATAAAAGATAGTTTTCATTTTTCCCATCTACGGAAACATATTTAAAATAAAACATGGATCCTTCCGTGACACTTCCTTGACACTATCATCATATCAAGTACCTTTCCCTTGACCTGTGAAAAACATTTCAAAAACTTGGTATGAGCATAAAAAGCTCAGTAAAAGATATAAAAGTACGAAATGAAAACATTAGTCCATGCATGAAGTCATAATTTACTCATAAAACATAATCACTTTAACATACCTCATCAAATCATGAATAAATCATAGAAATCATAATACATAAAGGTAACTTGAAGCATTCATAACATTCTTACGTAGGGAGTAACCCTCTTGGTTACGTTTGGAATACCCATCACAGTATATTCCCTAAATCTCTTCGGAGAAACCTTAACATTTAACTCCTTCGCGTTACCCACTGCATTGGAGAGCTATATCCGGCTCACCCACCCTTATTTTATCACGGAACCACCCGTCTCCATAATAATGCACAATAACCTCAACATAATCGTATCACATAAAACAAGCATAAAGGATACATAACATTTCCACATTTCAATCACAATATATCAATACAAAACATTGATATAAAAACATTATGAAAACCATTTTCAGTACCAAAATAAAAGAAAAGTCATACATGGGATTTATTTTTCATTCAAAAAAAGTTATGGCTTGTAGAGGAAGCCTAAAATCAAATAATGGTCACGACGGCAGAGAAGTCGTTGTCGCCGCATACGTACGACAAAAAAAACATTCCTTTTTTAATTTAGTTAAAACTTCGTATAAAAAATGATTCCTTTTGAATAAAAATATAAGTGAAATGGGTTTATACACCGTATAAAAGAAAGTTGTGTATAAAACAATATTTTCCTCAATGAATGGAGATTGAGACGAAGTCCCATACCTCGGGTCTGACTTGACTCGATCATTCGTTAATCCCCTGAATAATAAACTTGAGTTAATTTCTACATGTTAAAGAACATTTATCAAGTCCATTATTTCTTTTATATCACTTATTTCCATGTCATGAACACTATGTAATTATTTAAGTTAATAAAAGTCGTTTTAACGATCATTGGTATTTGAGTAAAAAATAATCCCTTTATAATTACAAGTTGTTCATGTATCCATTATATCCATAATTGTATTCATGATGTATATATCATATATATCATATATATCCAGTACATTCATGCATTTATAATATTATATTACATTTAGAGGTAAGAAATTAAATGCACCATTCATGGAGACGGTAAGCCGTATGTACGCATGAACTCTGCTTCCATTTCAATTTTGTATTTTATGAAATTGAATCATAATGATATAAAGTTATATTATAATTACAATGTAATATCATATATAATATCATATCTCCATCCTTTATACGTCCCACATATGGTATTAACGAATCAAATCACTTTGAGGGGGCGGTAGTCCGCACTTCCTTAAATGAAGATATCACGTTTACCCATAATGGAAATCATAAAGGTACGCCCAAAATGAAAAATACAGAAGCTTAAGGAAAACATAAATATATTATATATCATATATAAATATATTGTCATATTAATGGCCACCTTTGAATGTGGTAAATGATTGTTGAACAATCATCGTTTCGAGAGGCAGCAATTCTCCATCAACGGAAACAGTATGTTCATTAACCATTAGATGTAGGTGTGTGTAAGTGTAGCAAGAATATTTATTATAACAACATACTATTATATAGGAGATACTGGATTTGTTACAAAAGAAATGGATTAAAATAGTTTAGGGGGTTGGAGAAGCAAAATAAAACAAAAGGACTCAAGTGAAGACATTACCTTAAAATCGGGTAACTCCATTTGGTTTGAGCTCAAAGGCTTCCTTGGGAAGACTTCTGCCCAAAGTGAGGCTTCAAGGAGTAAGAGAGGGAAGTGGAGAGACAAAATGGGTAGGGTTTGGCCGAGCCAAAGGCTTTGGAAGTGTGGGTATGGAGGTAGAGGTGGGGGACTTTTATAAGAAGAGAGGATGGGCACTCTTGGAAAGTAAAAAATGTTACTTTATTTTAAAATGGGTTTCGGATTAAAAATATCCCACATTGAAATAAATCGAGTATAAGGTGATAAGGGTTAGAAATCCACCCATCCAATACGTTTTGGACTGTGTAGGTCATAGATTTTACATTATCTTTTTATTTTATTTAAATCCTTTAATAATGAGGTAATCGCTGCATCATCATGATGTCAAAAATAATTTAATTTATTTAATTTCTAAAAATTATTAAAAAAGTACCATGATGTAGGAAAGCTTTATAGATTTTTAATGAATATTTATAGTCCAAAATCTGACTTTTATTACCCCATTTAAAAATTGTTTTAGTAAAACAACTCATTTTTGTGTCATTTTAATTTTAACATTAAATAAAAAGATATTAATGACATTTTCCTACCAAAGTGGCTCCATGGGGTCCCCAATATGACCCATGGCTTGTCTCAGTAGGCCATGAGACATCCAATAAGGGTAGGACATGTGTCTAGGTATATTAATTTTATTATAATATCATTTTTTCCTTAAATTGCACTAACTACCTCTAATCGCGATTAAGAACTTAAAAGTTACTATTCACCAAAAACTTATTTTAATCTCATTGAACCTCATTTTACTTCTTAATGAAAACCATGTCTGTCGGATTTTTGAAAATCAAATTACAGAAGTGGAAGAGTTTCATTTAAATGAAAAATCTGTTTCCTTAACTACCACATAGTGGTTTCACTATTCATCAAAAATTGATGTTTTTCAAAAAAATACCAAAACATCACCCCAAGATATATTTGATATTATGAATTCAAAAATGATGTCTATTTTACAAAATTCAAATCATATAAGTTACATTAATTAATTTAATAATTAATTCCCACTGTCAAGAAAAAAAGCGGGTTTTTATGAAACAATAAGCATCAAAAGATTGATAACAGTTTAAGTCCAATTTCAAAGTGAAATTGATTCCAATGACCACCATTGGATTAAATGGTAAAAATATATTCTAATTACATTTAAAAACCAATTCAAAATATAATCTAATCATATAAATATATTATATTATAAAGGGTTTTTGAATAAAAATACAACATTTTTCACTATTCATAAAAAATGAACTTTATCGGAAAAATACCAAAAATTCACACAAAGTAAATTTTAATGTCCCATTAATAAAGAAAAAGTTTATTTTGACAAAAAATTCTTATAAAATTGTCAAAATATAGATTTAAAAATGGTTTTCCATCAAAAGGTAGTAAAACAATTAGTGTATTCCATGATTAAGATTGAATTTATTCTCACTTTAAGCCTCTAAAACACTATCTAATTCACTAATAGACATAGATAAAAATATTTATTATTCATTATTTACTTGGGATGTTATATCCTTCCCCCCTTTAGAAAATTGTGTCCCCGTAATTTATTTACTTATCGAATAAGTGGGGGTATTTATCCCTCATTGCATTTTCAGATTCCCATGTTGCCTCTTCAACCATGTGGTTTTTCCACAATACCTTTACCTGATGAATCACCTTATTCCATAACACCTTCTCCTTGTGGTCAAGAATCTGGACCGGTTGTTCCTAATAGGATAGGTTCTCTTCCAGCTGAACTACCTATGGACTCGAAACATGAGATGGATCTGGCATGTACTTTCTCAACATCAAAACATGAAAATTATTGTGTACCTGAGATAAACTCGGAGGTAAAGCCACCCGGTAAGCAACTGATCCAACTCTCTCTTGAATTTCATACGGTCCAATGAACCTTGTACTTAGCTTTCCTTTCCTACCAAATCGCATCACACTTTTTTATGGTGAGACTTTGAGAACAACATGATCACCTACCACAAAAGATAGATCCTTCCTCCTGTTGTCCGCATAACTCTTCTGCCTGCTCTGAGCTGCTCTCATGTGTTTCTGTATCAGCTAAACTTTTTCTGCCAACTCTTCTACCAATTCTGGTCCCATCAGCTTTCTTTCAACCACATCATCCCAAAAAGTTGGAGTTTGACATCGCTTCCCATATAACGCCTCAAATGGTGCCATCTGTATATTGGAATAAAAACTGTTATTATATGAAAATTCAACCAAATAAAGATGTTGGTCCCAAATTTCCTGATAATCCATAGAGCAAGAACATAGAATATCCACCAATTTCTGAATTGTTTGTTCTAACTACCCATCTGATTGAGGATGAAAAGTTGTACTAAAATTTAATTCAGTACCCAATGACTTCAGAAGGCCTTTCCAAAAGTTAGAAGTGAACCTGGGATCACGGTCAGATACAATGGAGAGGGGAACTCCATGTAACCTGACTATCTATTTAAGATACAAATGGGAAAGTTGATCTAGGGAAAAAGTATCTCGTATAGCAAGGAAATGAGCACATTTAGTCAAGCGATCAACAATAACACAGATTGCATTATTACCTCAAGGGGTATTCGGAAATCCCAAAACAAAGTCCATGGATATATTCTCCCATTTCCACTCTGTCACTGGTAAAAGTTGAAGCATCCCTTTCAGTAACTTCCGCTCTACTTTAACATGTTGACATGTAAAACACTTCACAGTAAAATCAGCAATAACTCTTTTCATTCCATCCCACCAGTAATACTCGCGCAGATCTCTGTACATCTTAGTACTTCCAGGATGAACTGAAAATAGAGAATTATGAGCTTCATAGAACAAATCTATCTTCAACTTTGAATCACAAGGCACACACAATCTCTTCCCAAATCTCAAAACACAATCATTATAAATGTTGAATTCAGGAAAATTACCTTTCTGAACCATCTCTACCTTTTTCTGCAACTCGTTGTCTTGCTTCTGTGCTTTCTTGATTCTGTCTGATAGAGATGATTTCACTGATACCTGAAACAAAACAGAATAACATCATGCACCAACAACTTTTATACCAAAGTTCATCAAATCCTTAACCAAAGGATCACATTCCAAACGCAACATTGCTAATGAAGAATTCCTTTTTCAACTCAAAGCATCATCCCCTTTATTTTAATTTCCCGAATGGTAATGAATTGTACAATCATAATCCTTGATTAATTCTAGCCATCAACTCTGTCTCATGTTCAATTCATTCTGAGTGAATATATACTTTAAACTTTTGTGATCGGTATATATTTCACACATTACTCCATACAAATGATGCCTCCAAATTTTTAAAGTGAAAACAACTGTAGCTAATTCCAAATCATGTATAGGGTAATTTACCTCATGAGTTTTCATCTGTCGTGAAGCATAAGCAATTACATGATCATTCTGCATTAGGACACAACCAAGTCCTTTTAATGAATCATCACTGTAGATAACAAACTCCCCATTCCTAGAAGTTAGTGCCAAAACTGGAGAATTTACCAATCTTCTTTTCAATTCCTGAAAAAAATAATCACATTATTTTTTCCAGATAAACATAACACCCTTCCATGTTAGCTTAGTCATTAGACTAGATAACCGTGAAAAATTTCTAACAAACCTTCATTAATAGCCTGCAAAACCAAGGAAGCTACGAATATCAGTTACATTTGTGGGTCTTAGTTGTTCTTCAACAACCTTTGTTTTTGCAGGATCAACAGTTATCCCATCTTACCACATCTGTAGCACTTTTCAGAATTTAGAAGACATTCCCCAATATGCCTTTTACCACATTTATCACAAACTGGAAAATTAGTTTTCTTACCATCTGACTTTTTTGAAGAATTCTTCCCTTTCTCCTGCCACCTCAGTCTCTTCTTCAGCTGGTTGTTATAGAACACTTGATCATCAACAAACTCCATTTCCACCTTCTCAGCACATCAAACAATATTTTCATTACTTTTAAAATCATGAGAAGATAATGCCCTTCGATATTTTGGTTTTAATGCTATGTAAAAAACGATTGATTTTACTATCAAGGTCTTGGATAAAATTTGGATTATACCTTGCCAATCGAGTGAACCTTTATTTATAGGCAGCCACTGAGTCTTCCTTTTGCCTCAATTCCAAGAATTGTTTTTCCATCCTAAGTCGAACAGCCTTAGGAAAATACTACTCAAGAAACATACCTTTAAATTCATCCTAGTCAAGAGCATCAATCTCATCAGCGTCCCTGATATTTTTAACCATCGACCACCACTGATCTGCTTCACCCTCCAAACGGTAAATAGCAAGACTAACCTTTTGATTGTCTGAACACTCCATGACATCGAAACTCTTCTCCAGTGCTTTAATCCACCCTTCATCTAACACAAGGTCAGATGATCCTCTGAATGATGGGGGATGTTGCCTCATGAAATGTTCCACCACTGACATGTTCCAATGTGGTTGATCTGACTGATCTCTTGCATGGATACCACCACCATTTATTACGTTATTCAACTGCTCCATTACTGCAAAAAATTGTTCAGTTCCAATTCCGACCATCTTAGGATGCTGATTCGAAATGTTATTTACTTATGTATGCCTTCCTAGCACTGCTTCCCTGTTTCCTCTATGGAAAACCATTCTGAACAAACATGGCTTAGATGAAGCAACATGGTAATCTTCAAATGCTATATCATTTCAAAAAAAAAATATTTGGATATTCATTTAATAGAATTATAACTCCTAAAGTTATCTAAATCGGCCTCTGATACCAACTATAAGGCCCCAACCTTAAACATTACTTAATCATGAGATATTTCAAGAATACACCTTGAGGATCTTTTTAGGTTTAGTGTTTTAGAGAATTAGATCATAAAACATGCATTACATCCCACATTTAAACAAAGTGGTTACAATAAAAGATAGTATTCATTTTTCCCATCGATGGAAACATATTTAAAATAAAACATGGATCCTTTTTGACACTTCCTTGACATTATCATCATATCATGTACCTTTCCCTTGACCTGTGAAAAAAATTTCAAAAACATTGGATGATCATAAAAAGCTCATTAAGGGATATAAACGTACGAAATGAAAACATTAGTCCATTTATGAAATCATACTTTACTCATAAAACATAATCACATTAACATACCCCATCAAATCATGAATAAATCATTGAAACCATAAGACATAAAGGTAACTTGAGGTATTCATAACATTTTTACGTAGGGAGTAACCCTCTTGGTTACGTTTGGAATACCCATCACAGTATATTCCCTAAATCTCTTCGGGGAAACCTTAACGTTTAAATCCATAACGTTACCCAATGCATTGGAGAGCTATATCGGGCTCACCCACCCTTAGTTTATCACGGAACCACCCGTCTTCATAATAATGCCCAAGAACCTCAACATAATCGTATGACACACAACATGCATAAAGGAAACATAACATTTCCACCTTTCAATCACAAGATATCAATACAACACATTGATATAAAAACATTATGAAAACCATTTTCAATATCAAAATAAAAGAAAAGTAAAACATGGGATTTATTTTTCATTCAAAAAAAAGTTATGTCTTGTAGAAGAAGCAGAAACTCAAATAATTGTCACGGCGGCGGAGAAGTCGTTCTCGCCGCATACGTACGACAAAAAAACATTCCTTTTGTCATTTAGTAAATGCTTCGTTTAAAAAATGATTCTTTTTGAATAAGAATAAATGTCAAATGGGTTTGTACACCGTATAAAAGACAGTTGTGTATAAAACAAAATTTGCCTCAATGAATAGAGATTGAGAGGAAGTCTCGTACCTTGGGTTCGACTTGACTCGGTCGTTCTTTAATCTCTTGAATAATAAACTTGAGTTAATTTCTACTTTTTTAAGAACCTTTTTTAAGTTCATTATTCCTTTTATATCACTTATTTCCATTTCATGAACACTATGTAATTATTTAAGTTAATAACGGTCGTTTTAACGATCATTGGTACTTGAGTCAAAAATAAACCCTTTATAATTACAAGTTGTTCATGTATCTATTATATCCAGAATTGTATTCATGATTTAGATATCATATATATCATATATATCCAGTACATGCATGCATTTATAATATTATATTACATTTAGAGTTAGGAAATGAAATCCACCGTTCATGGAGACGGTAAGCCGTACGTACACATGAACGCTGCATCCATTTCTATTTTGTATTTTATGAAATGGAATCATAATGATATAAAGGTATATTATAATTCCAGTGTAATATAATATATAATATCATAACTCCATCCTTTATACGTCCCACATATGGTATCAATGAATCAAATCACTTTGAGGGGGCGGTAGTCCACACTTCCTTAAATGAAGATATCAAGTTTACCCATAATGGAAACCATAAAGGTATGCACAAAATGAAAAATACAGAAGCTTAAGGAAACCATAAACATATTATATATCATATATAAATATAGTTTCATCTTAATGGCCACTTTTGATGGTGTTAAAATAATGTTGAATAATCATCATTTCGGGAGGCAGAAATTCGTCATCAAAGGAAACAGAATGTTCTTTATCCATTAGATGTAGGTGTGTTTAAGTTTAGCTAGAATATTTATTATAAAAACATCCTAATATATTGAATATACTGGTGTTGTTACAAAATAAATGGATAAAAAGAGTTTAGGGGGATGGAGAAGAAAAATAAAACAAAAGGACTCAAGTGAAGGCATTACCTTAAAATCGGGTAACTCCATTTCGTTTGATCTCAAAGGCATCCATTGGAAGACTTATGCCCAAAGTGAGGATTCAAGGAATAAGATAGGGAAGTGGAGAGACAAAATGGGCAGGGTTTGGCCGAGCCAAAGGCTTTGGAAGTGTGGATAAGGAGGTATAGGTGGGGGCCTTTTATAAGAGGAGAGGGGTGGCACTCTTGGAATGTAAAGAAATGTTACATTATTTTAAAATAAGTTTCGGATTAAAAAGGTCCCAAATTGAAATAATTAGAGTATAAGGTGATAAGGGTTCTAAATCCACCCATACAATAGGTTTTGGACATGTGTAGGTCATATATTTTACATTATCTTTTCATTTTATTTAAATCCTTTATTAATGAGGTAATCGCTACATCATCATGATGTCAACAATAATTTAATTTTTTAATTTCTAAAAATTAAAAAAATAGCATGATTTAGTAAATCTTTTTATCTTTCTAATGAATATTTATTGTCAAAAATCTGACTTGTATAACCCCATTTAAAAATTGTTTTAGTAAAACAACTCATGTTTGTGTCATTTTTAATTTTAACATTAAATAAAAAGAAATTAATGTCATTTTCCTACCAATGTGGCTCCATGGGGTCCCCAAGTTGACCCATGGCATGCCTTGGTCGGCCATGACACATCCAATAAGTGTGGGACATGTGTCTAGGTATTTTCAATTTATTATAATATCATTTTTGCCTTAAATTGCACTAATTACCTCTAATCGCGATTAAGAACTAAAAAGTTACTATTCACCAAAAAATTATTTTAATCTCATTGAACAAAATTTTACATCTTAATGACAACCATTTATATCAAATTTTTGAAAATCAAATCACAGAAGTAGAAAAGTTTCATTTAAACGAAAAATCAGTTTCATTAACTACCACTTAGTGGTTTCACTATTCATCAAAAATTGATGTTTTTCAGAAAAATACCAAAATTTCACCCTAAGATATATTTGATATTCTGAATTCAAAAATGATTTCCATTTTACAAATTACAAATCAAATAAGTTACATTAATTAATTTAATAATTAATTCCCATTGTCATGACAAATAGCATGTTTTTAAGAAACAATAAGTATCAAAAGATTGATACCGGTTTAAATCCAATTTCAAAGTGAAATTGATTCCAATGACCACCATTGTATTAAATGGTAAAAATATATTCTAATTTCACTTCAAAACCAATTCAAAAGATAATCTAATCATATAAATAAATTATATTAAAAAGTGGTTTTGAATTAAAATACAACATTTTTAACTATTCATAAAAAAATGAACTTTATCAGAAAAATACCGAAAATTCACACAAAGTAAATATTGATGTCCCAATCATAAAGAATAAGTTTATTTTGACAAACATATCTTATAAAATTGTGAAAATATAGATTTAAAAATGTTTTTCCATCAAAAGGAAGTAAAACAATTACTGTATTCCATGCTTAAGATTGGATTTATTCTCATTTTAAGCCTCTAAAACACTATCGAATTCACTAATAGACATAGATAAAAATAACTATTATTCATTAAATACATGGGATGTTACAATTTTTAAATTCCATATTTCAAAACTACTCTAGGTTGAATTTCTAGTAGTTGTCTATGATTTTTTTACTCTTTGATGAATAGTATTTGTTTGATATATAATATTGGATGAATAATGTTTAATTGATGAATACTATTTAATGAATATTTTTTTGATGAATATCAAAAAAAATATTTTTAAATTATTATAATATAATTAATTATTTGAAATGATTTTTAAAAAAACAGACATACAAGGCTGCATTCAGGAAGATAATTAGAGTCTGATAAGACAACTTGTTTTTTTTTGAATAGTAACTTTGGAATAGTAATTTTACCCATACGAATAGTGAGATGAGAAATGGAGTAGTATGTTTATCTTAGAATTTATAAATATATTTTAGTTATCTTAAATGGTTATATGATATAATTATATCATATTATAAGTAAATTAATGATTTAGAAATTACTAGTTATGTATTCATATTATATTTATTTAATTTAATTTAAAATTAAATACAATTTTATAAAATGGACATAATTTTTGAATTCTACATGTTGAAAAATGGATAGGGTGATTTTTTGGGTTTTTTCTTAAATATTTGAAGTTTTGATGAATATTAAAATTATAGTTTTGAGTATTCAGTATGTTTAATGACATCATAACTATGTCATAAATATTTAATGAGAATAATATAATTTTAGTTGACTCTTATTGATAATTATATTATATAAGTCATCCTATGTGGCCAATACCTTGTGAAATACCAAGGGAAAGTTGATTATTTTGGAAATACCACTAATGAGGTGTCCTATAAAATTAATTCAAAACTCTCTTTCTTTTATTATAAATACCCAACTATTACCTCATTTATATCCATTATAAATTATTTCGTAAGAGTATTATTCTACTTCTACCTGACAATGATTCCTCTCATTACATCTTCAAGCCTTCATGGTCCCGATCATAGAGTTTTATAAGTTACTCATCATGGTTAGTGAATTCTCAACTTCTCTTTTCCTTTCATGATTTTTATGTGGTATGTCTTTAGAATTTCCATATAATATTTTTATTTATATATTATAATGTATTTATAATGTATTATGAGTCTTTTATGAATGGGATAACTTTGTTAACTCTCTTTTTAAATTTTTATTAAACTATGTATCATACCTGTTATGATGTAGAATTTTCAACCTAAAATATATATGTTTTTATCTCGAAAATATTTTATTTTATTTATATGAATACCCAAACCTCTTTCATATTCAGGGGTATTCATCAATACATAAAAATGATATATTTTATTCTGTATTTTACATACAGTAACACATCCTTCCATTACCGTGACTCAGAAATGACCTAATAACCATGTTTTTAAGCAATTGTTAAAACACGGTTTTTATGTGAATCCCATTTCATCTATTCTATTTTTGTTATTTATGAAATTTTTTATTATGATATATGTGTCCTATATGAAATTAAATACATAAAAATGGTGTTACCCAAAAATTATACAATAAAATGGCTAAAGAAATTAATCTGTTGATATTACATGTTTTACGAGACCTATATAAATAACCCTGGTAATAGTTTTGACACCTTGCAGATGGAACTTGGTGATATTATTATGAATGTCTATACTAAATGTTTTATCCTCATTTTAATGTTATTATTAATGTTTTTTTTATTATTATACGCCTCATTATCATTCCTTTAAAATACTCCTCTTGATATAATTGATATTCCCCATGTTCCCAAGTAAACTGTTTCACATGTTTTCTCTTAGAGGACCTTCTGCTCACCCTTTCAATTTATTTATTCCTCCCTGGTATGTGATGCAATAATTGTACATAATATTAACCTTGAATAATCCTTTCAGGTTGAATAGATGAATTTTTAATGTTTTCATGTATTGCATACCTTATTTTTAAGACACTACAAATTAATAGATTGTATGTTTGTAAAATGTTATGTAATTTTATGTAATAAAAAGGATGGAGACCATATTAGGTATCAAAGTATAGTTTAGTTATTTGTGGAAATTTTGATTTTAAAACATTAGGAAGAACCATATATAAAATTTTGAATTTAGTAAAACATCCTTATATTTTGGAGAAATATTAAGTAAATGGTTTTCGAAAAAATGAGTCCATATTTGGAAATGAACAAGTGGATGTGGCTCCAACATAGAGGCACAAATATGTAATCTATGAAAACAACACAATGAATTAATCTTGAATGAGATTTGGTTAATGTAAAAATTCTTTGATGAACTCTCGGTTTGACTATTCTCGGGGAATATGATTTGTTAATAACATTATTTTTTTGAACCATAATGATGGATTTTTAGAAAATGTAATTGTTTATTATGAATAACAAGTTTAATCATGATTTTTTATGAAATAATTAATATAATGTAGTATTATAAGATTCTTCAAATAAATATGTTTCTCAATGTGGATTTATTATTTTTCAAAATGTAGGTAAATAAGAGGATCCCTAAAAATTGTGACGGCAATGGACCATGTGTTGACAGCCATCCTATAGAAGTTGGAATGGAGTATATCATTATAATGATGAATGAAATTACTTATGTTACGACAAATAACATTAATCAATATGGGAGACTAATTTCATCTAGAAGGGAGAATAATTATGGTGAGTTCTAGATGCATCAATAACCCCATATATTTAGTGGATCTTCCTACCCATTTATAATGACCCATACATTACATACATTCTTATTACTTCAGAATTGAAGCACCCTTATTACAACATAAAACAAAACCAGGAAAGGACCGTACAGGTATAGAGTCTTTATAAACGAGGAAACATAAACAACTAGTTCATAAAGCATCTACTTTGCCTCACATTTATTTCATCATATCTAGAGTCCCTTTTTGGAATATCCTACTTAATACCCTTCTTCCTGACATAGGGAAATAAATCATACAAAAGGGTGAGCTCAAATGCTTAGTAAGGTTAAACAAAAGAAATATCAATCACATCATATACATAAGAACATAACTTTTGGAAATCATAACCTGCAAAAGAGATCATAATTTCATAACATGGGATAAATCATAGTAGTGAAATGTAATCCCAATAATCATAACATAAAACATGAAACTTTGTGTAATACACCCATAATAATAGAGAATCATTTCTTATTAGTCAAGACTCATTTCTAAGACAATATTAGTGGAAAAAGCCCATTTCTGAACCGAGTTCACTCCTCGTTTTAGTCTTGTTTCACTGAACCGGTTTAACCAGCCGTTGCAGCCATGTCTATCTCATGAGATATAAAATCTTTACCCAATGAATTGGAGGGAGATATAGTTCCCACCCATCTCATAATGATACCGTTCTTATGTGTGCCACAAAATCATAAACCATAAATCATAACATAACCCATGTAATAAAAATGGGAATCTTAAATATCATGACATCATAAAACAATTCACATAATATAAAAGAATTGATAAAAATATTTCCATCACAACATAATCAAATCAATGTAATAATAGGGATAGAAACAGAACCCTATATTATCTTAGATGGAATATAATTTAGATAAAACACTTGAACTCCATTCTTGAGGAAAATATCATTTCTACTTCAAAAACATTTTTCCTTTCTTAACATGTCATACAATTTTAAACTAAAAGAAGTTGATTAAAAATAAACATGAAAACTTGTAAAGGAAGATTCTTGGAAATAATGTTTTAAAAATCCATTCATGTCGTATAAGTGAAAAAAACATTCTTCTCATACTTTTGTCGGAAAAGTCAAAAAGTACCTTGTACGAAAAATGAAAAAACATTCCTCTCATATCTTTTAATAAAAACTCACCGAAGGGTAAAATTGGATTTAAAAAATTATATGAGGATATAAATAAAATTACATGTTTATGAAACATGGATGTTGATGATAAATATTCCCCAGTTAATTCTGAAGTATAAACAATCTTGGATAAAAATTGAGATTGCGAGATTTTCCCTTAACTTAGGTCTTATTTGCTTCATAAGTGTCCGAACCTCATGTATAATAATTTAAATATTGTTTTTTACTTATTCCATAATTATAATTATTTTTATGATATCATATATGGTCATATTTCTAGCTTCTTATTAGTAATATTTCATTATTACTTGTTATTCGGGTGTTTATTACTTTTTGTTCTTATGCGTGTTTTGTCGAATAAATTCTTATTATTCTCTTTAGGTTATAGATACCTCATTCCCAGAATGTTATTATTGTACTATATGTCATATTTATTCATTCAATTCATTTATATAATCATTATGAATTTAAGATCATGTAGAACGAGTCGCATCACATCGTGGAGACTGTATTCCGTACGTACGCACGAGTGATGATATCGTTCCCATGATCGTGGAATTGTATTGGAGTGTATGTATACTATTTAAATATCAATATCACTTTACAAAAATCATATATAGTTATTATTTACACTATTATACCCATCCAAGTAAGGTAGTGGGGGAAAATAGATTACACCACGGCGTGGAGACGGTATTCCGTACGAACGCACGCGCGGTGATTTCATTTTCCGTAGGATGGATAGATGGTGAAATAGGGTTGTTTAATATTTATAATAACATATCATTATATGAGTGATACTTATGTTATTACTTCATAATGAAACAACTAAAGAAGAAGAAGTGGGAGAAGAAATAAAGATGAAAGAATCGGTAACGGACATTACCTCTTCTTTGAAGCGCCTCTTTGAGATCTCCTCTTAGGGAACTAAAATTGGTCATTGAAGAATACCAGGACCTCTAGGATGTCTCTATGGATGTGTAGAGGAGAATTTGGCAGGGTTTGGCCGAGCATGGAGGCTCAAAGTGGTGTGATGAAGAGGGGATGGAGATGCCCTTTTATAAGGGAGGAGAGGGGCTCCTTTGGAAAAAATAAAACGATTATTTTATTATAAATCCAAATTCGGTTTTAAATAGCTCCAAATTGATTTAATTTTAAGATAAGGTGGTTATGGGTAGAAATACTCTCATATAATATAATTTAGACAAGTTTAGGTTCCTATTTTAACATTTTCATTTATATTTAACTTTATGTTAGATAATTTTACTTTTACCATGTCTTTTTGTGTTCTTACACTATAAGGTTAATAAACATACTATAACAAGACAAAGATCCCAATGATTTTTATTATTAATATATATAACCTTATCTAAGTCATTTGGCTGAACATTATATTTTTAGGAATAAAATAAAAATTAATAATATAATATTTGTTTTAAAAACTAATTTATGTCAATTTTGACACTATTTAGTAATTGTTTTTTTTGAAACTCAGAATAGAATTATGAGTTCGAAAAAAGTTAATTAAATCAATACTAACATGTCATACTAACCTAGAAAATTAGTGGAAATCATAAAAAGTCTCAAATTACATTAATTTGGGTATTTATAACATCAATTATGTCAATATTTCATTAATAAGATATTTACTACATCATCATTATGTCATAAATAAAATAAATTATATAATATCTAAAAATTACAAATATATTACCATTATGTAGGAAATCTATTCGGCTTTCTAATGAATATTTATAGTTGAATTTATCTTATGTATAAACCCATATTAAAAATTATTTAGTTATTAAACATTGATTTTAACTATTTTAACCCTTCTTTAAATAAATTAATAATAAATGTCCTTATCTAATCCAAGTGGGCATAAATGGTCATATTTTATTCCTAAGGTTGTTTTTGGTCTAATTACACTTATCCAGTAGAATTAAGACATGTGTTAGGGTAATAATAATATCATTTTTACCCTTAATTACCCTATTTACTTTTAACCGTGGTAAATAAAAGTAAAAAGTTAATATTCACCAAAAATTATTTTCATCTCATTGAACGACATTTTACTTACTGAAATCAACCGTGTATCTCGGATTTTTGAAATTCCACTCACAGAAGCGGTAAAATTAAGTTTTTTGTAAATTTTCAAATTCTCCTAGGAGGTGGGTAAAAGACGGTGAAAAGTTCAATAAAATTTTTATATATCTAAAATTATTATAAAATGACTCCAATGAATTGAATTGAACTTATAGAGTTATTATGTATCAATTTTTCCCTAAATAAAATTTAATTAAAATAAATAATTATTTAAATAAAAAGTCAGTTTTTAAATAGTAACCCAGTGTTTTCACTATTCATCAAAAATTGAATGTTTTCAGAAAAATACCAAAATTTCACCCTAGGCTAATTTCAATATTCCGAATCCAAAAATGATGTCTATTTTGAAAAATAAAATTCATAAAATTTAAAAAAGTGGCTATTACTATTCATAACAGCTAGTTTTAATAATATTTTAATAGCATATTGTTGTTTAGTGAAACTCGGTATTGCGTACGACACAAGCTATCGAGGAAGGTCACAATTGCGTGTAATGTAAGCCAAGAAAGTGTTGTGTGTAGTGAAATATTTCTTTGATGATTTATATAAAATAAAAACAAAATATTTTTTATAAAATTCTCAGGTGTTACATTCTACCCCCCTTAAAACGGATTTTTCCGTCGAAATTCATCACTTTGTAACAAATAGATGAGGGTACCTCTCCCTCATCATATCCTCAAGATCCTATGTAGCTTCTTCTAATTGGTGGTTCCTCTATAAAACATTCACCAAGTGAGTGATCTTGTTTCGTAGGACTTTTTCGCTACGATTCAGAATGTCTATCGGTTGTTCTTCATAAGAATGATCTTTCTCCAGCGGTACAACTTCTGAGATGAGTACATGTGAAGGATCAGGTATGTACTTTCTCAGGAGAGATACATGGAACACATCGTGAACTTCAGAGAGATTCGGTTGAAGCACCAATCGGTAAGCTACCTTCCCAACACGATCCAGTATTTCGAAAGGACCGATATATCTAGGTATCAACTTCCCCTTATTTACAAATCTCATGACCCTCTTCCAGGGAGATATTCGTAAGAACACTTTATCACCCACTTCAAACTCTAGGTCTTTTCTTCGGTTGTCGGCATAACTTTTCTGTCGACTCTGAGCTGCTCTTTTGTGTTGTTGAATATATCGGACCTTTTCTACCATCTCATCAACAATATTAGGTCCTAATAGATTTTTTCCCCAACTTCATGCCAGAAAATTGGAGTCCTGCATTTCTTTCCATAGAGTGCTTCATAAGGAGCCATCTAAATACTGGAGTGAAAGCTATTATTATAAGAAAATTCCACCCAAGGTAGGTGTTGATCTGAACCACCTTTGAAATCCATAGAGCAATTTCTCAACATATCATCTAGAGTTTGAATCGTCCTCTCAGACTGACCGTCTGTCTGAGGATGGTAAGCAGTGCTGAAACTCAACTCTGTATCCAGAGTATGCTGAAGACTTCGCCAGAACTTTGAGGTAATCCTCGGATCCCGATCACATATAATAGAAAGTGGTACGCCATGCAATATTACAACTTCCTTTACATATATTCTAGCAAGATGATCCAGAGAGAAATCCTCTCTAATAGAAATGAAGTGTGCAGACATTATAAGATGATCATCTATGTCCCAGATAGCATTATTGCCTTTGGATGTTTTAGGAAGTCCGGTGGCAAAGTCCATAGTGATGTTTTCCCATTTCCATTCAGGTATGGGTAATGGTTTTAACATTCCCTTATACTTCTGTCTCTCAGCTTTATCTTGCTAACAAACCAAACATCGAGAAACATATTCAACAACATCTTTTTTCATTCCATCCCACTATAAGTACTCTTTCAGGTCCCAATACATCTTCGTGCTTCCAGGATTAATAGAGAATGAAGAACTATGAGCCTTATCCAGGAGCTCCTTCTTTAATTTGGGGATGGGAGGAACACAAACCCGATTCCTGAACTTTATTATCCCATCACAATCAAGGTTGAATTCAGGAACATTTCTCACCTTCTTTTGTAACTCGACATCTTCTTTCTCTGCCTCTTTAATCTTCACATGTATAGATGGTTGAAAATTCATTTGGAAAAGATATTATTTTTCCCCTTACATTATAATTCCATGATCCATCCTTTGTAAATCCATAAATATTAGATCTTTTGTGATCCTCATCATGGATAAACTGGCATGGTCTTGTCGAATTAATGCATCTGCCACCTTGTTTGCTTTCCCAGGGTGGTAATGAATTGAGCAGTCGTAATCCTTAATCATCTCTAACCATCTTCATTGGCGCATATTCAGCTCCTTTTGTGTAAAAATATACATTAAACTTTTATGATCAGTATAAATGTCACACCTTTCTCCATAAAGATAATGCCTCCAAATATTTAATGAAAATTTTACTACAGCTAACTCCAAATCATGAGTTGGGTAATTTTTATCATGTATTTTCAACTGTCGTGAGGAATAATCTATCAATATATCATTTTTCCTACGAACACACCCCAATCCCTTCTTGTATGCATCACTGTAGATCACAAACCTTTCTCCACTACAAGGCAGTGTGAGCACAGGTGCACTGGATAACCTTCTTTTCAACTCCTTGAAATTCTCTTCACATTCCTCCGTCCAGACAAACATAACTCCTTTCCGAGTCAACTTGGTGAGTGGATTAGATAATCGTTAGAAAAATTTCACAAATCGTCGATAATATCCATCCAAACCAAGAAAACTTCAGATCTCAGTTACTTTTGTTGGTCTCGACCATCATTCGATAACCTCTATTTTTGCTGGATCCATAGATATCCCCTCTTTTGAGATTATGTGAACCAAAAATGAAACTCTTTGAAGCCAAAATTCACAATTGGTAAATTTGGCATAAAGCATCTCCTTTCTCAGGGTCTTTAATATAATTCTCAAGTGATATTCATGTTCTTCCTTGATCTTTCAATATAAAAGAATATCATCTATAAAGACTACCACAAACTGATCAAGATAGTCTCTAAAGACTCTATTCATCAGATCCATGAAGATATCAAGGGAATTAGTAAGACCAAATGGCATCACTATTAATTCATAGTGTCCATACCTTGTACAGAATATCATCTTTGGTATATCCTTCCTTTTGACCCTTAATTGGTGATACGATGAAAAAATATCAATCTTGGAAAGGTATTGAGCTTCATGTAGTTGGTCAAATAAGTCATCAATGCGCAATAGAGGATATTTTTTCATGATAATGATCATGTTAAGTTCTCGATAATCAATGCAGAGTCTCATTGATCCATCTTTCTTCTAGACAAATAGAACAGGTTCTCCCCAAGGTGACGCACTAGGGCGTATGAATCCCTTATAAATATTCTCTTGGAGTTTCTTCTTCAATTTCTGCAACTCAATTGGTGCCATTCTATAAGGTTTCATTGAAATAGGTAATGCACCCGATACGAGTTCTATTGAAAACTCAACTTCACGACTTGGTGGAAGATTCGGAAATTCCTCCAGAAAGACATCATCAAACTCCCGTACAATGGGAATATTCTTAATCATGAGTTTCTCACCAACCATTTGAGATAAATAACCTTCATTTAGTTGAATCAAGACCCATAAGATGGAAGAAATTTCCCCTGGAAGGTTATGTTCATCCTTGCATCGATAGATGATCATAGATTGATCTGGAATATGAAATGTGACTTCCCTTCTTTGGCAATTGATATGACCTCCATATAAAGAAATCCAATCCATGCCAGGAATAACATCAAATTCCACTATAGTAAGGAATACATGATTTTCAGGAACCACTTTCCCACAAACGTCAATCAAAGAAGAATTATTAGCTTTTGATGCGACTGTTGTGCCATTAGGGGTTGTCACCGCTAACTCTACATATAACTGTTGAGGTAATAAAGTGATACCCTTAGAAAATTCTTCAGAAATAAAAGAGTGGGTGGATCAAGAATCAAATAAAACATTTCCTACATTAGAGTGGATAGTAAGTGTACCTCTCACCACTTCATTTTCATACTCCACATTGTCGATAGTAATTGCATGTGACTTTCCATTGTCTTTGGCCTTTATATTTTTTTGACGTCGACCATCATCATCAACACTTGGATTTGGTCATTGATTGGCATAATGCCCCGTCTCCTTGCATTTGTAACATTGAAGTGTAGGAGGTGCACTCTGTGTAGCCTTTTCATTGTTCGCATCACTAGATATCTTCTTCCCATCATTGCTCAATTCAAATGCCCGAGGACCTTCCTTTCCACATTTGAAACATTTATTTTTCCCTTCAAGACAACTCCCTCCATGTTTCTTTCCACACTTTGTGGATAACGGAAAAATCATATTCTTTTTAGTGTGCTCTTTAGATTTTCCTTCGAATTCCATTTTCCTCTTCTTATCAAACCCATATGACTGATGGGTTACTCCAATCTCCATCTCAACTTTGAGAGAAAATCGAACGATTTCCTCAGAGCTATTGAAGTCCCTTACGGCTAACGCCCTTCGAAGACTTGTTTTTATGCCACTAAAGAATCGATCGATCTTACTCTATGGTTGGGTAATAATGCCAGAAGCGTACCTTGAAAGTCTTGTAAAATTTTCTTCATAGGTACCAACAGATTCATCATCCTTTTGCTTTAGTTCAAGAAAATCCTTCTCCATCTTTGTTAATAGAATACGAGGGAAGTACTTATTGAAAAATATGTTCTTGAACTCATCCCATTCCATAGACTCAATTTAATCTCTTGGCCTCATATTCTTGATAATATTACACCATTGATCAGAATCACCTTCCAAATGATACACTGATAAGATGAATTTATCATGTTCAGAACATTGAAGAACTGAAAATATCTTTTTAGTAGTACTAATCCATTGTTCCGCAACTAATGGATCACTAGACCCGCTGAATGAGGGTGGACGCTGCCACATGAAGGATTCAAAAGAATGTTGCTCATTCCTTTGCTCGTTTGTAAGTCCTTCATGATTCATATCTTGAGAAATTTGTGTGAGAATGGATAAAAGATTTTTCATTCCATTTCCCATAACGTTTGGTTTCTCAGGGGGACAATCATTGCATTGCCCGTCGCATTCCGCATTAACACGGTTCCTTAGGGTTCCAGCCATTGACTAAAAACAAGAAGAATTGTGTGAGAAACACTAATTATAATATGAAAACCACATAATTATGAATAAAATTTCACACTTAAGGTCTTATCATAGGCTGTTTATGGCCATTTTTAAAACACTAATATCGTGTTCTATTCTTAGACTTATCCTCAGGGTTCTTACTAAGGCTTTCACATCATAGTTTCCAAAGGTTGACTATACCTTTCCTATAATACCAACTATAACGACCCATACTTTACATAAATTGTTATTACTTCAGAATTGAAGCACACTTATTACAACATATAACAAATCCAGGAAAGGATCGTATAGGTATAGATTCTTTAGAAACTGGGAAAAATAAACAACTGGTTCATAAATCATCTACTTTGACTCCCATTTATTTCATTGTATCTAGAGTCCCTTTTTGGCATATCCTACTTAATAACCTTCTTCCTGACCTGGGGAAATTAAACATACAAAAGGGTGAGCTCAAATGCTTATTAAGGGTAAACAAAATAAATATAAATCACATATTCTACATAAGAACATAACTTTTGGAAATCATAACCTGCAAAAGAGATCATAAATTCATAACATGGGATAAATCATAGTAGTGAAATGTATTCCCAATAATCATAACGTAAAACATTAAACATTGTGGAATACACACATAATCATAGATAATCATTTCTTATTAGTCAACACTCATTTCCAAGACTATCTTAGTGGACAAAGTCCATTTCTGAACCGAGTTCAGTCTTCGTTTCAGTCCTGTTTCACTGAACCGGTTTAACCTACCATTCCAGCCATGTCTATCTCATGAGATATAAAATCTTTACCCAATTCATTGGAGGGAGATATAGATCCCACCCATATCATAATTATACCATTCTTATGTGTGCCACAAAATCATAAACCATACATCATAACATAACCTATGTAATAAAAATGGGAATCTTAAACATCATGACATCATAAAACAATTCACATAAGATAAAGGAATTCATAAAAATATTTCCATCACAACATAATCAAATCAATGTAATAATAGGGATAGAAACAAAACCCTATATTATCTTAGATGGAAAATAATTTTGATAAAACACTTGAACTCCATTCATGAGGAAAATATCATTTCGACTTCAAAAACATTTTTCCTTTCTCAACATGTCATACAATTTTAAACTAAAAGAAGTTGATTAAAAATAAACTTGATAACTTGTAAATGAAGATTCATGGAAATAATGTTTAAAAAATACACTCATGTCGTATAAGTTAAAAAAACATTCTTCTCGTTCTTTTGTCGGAAAAGTCAAAAAGTACCTCGTATGAAAAACGACAAAAGATTCCTTTCATATCTTTTACTAAAAACTCACCGAATGGTAAAATTGGATTTAAAAATTTGTAGGAGGATATAAATAATATTAAATATTGAGGAAACATGGATGTGGATGATAAATATTCCCCATTAAATTCTGAAGTATAAACAATCTCAGATAAAAATTGAGATTGTGAGATTTTCCCTTACCTTAGGACCGATTTGCTTTGTAAGTGTCTGATCCTCCTGTATAATGATTTAAATAATGTTATTGACTTATTCCAGAGTCATACTTATTTTTATGATATCATATATGGTCATATTCTTAGCTTCTTATTAGTAATATTTCATTATTACTTGTTATTCGGGTGTTTATTACTTTTTGTTCTTATGCATGTTTTGTTGAATAAATTCTTATTATTCTCTTTAGGTTATAGATAACTAATTTCCATATTGGTATTAGTGTACTATATGTCATATTTATTCATTCAACTCATTTATATAATCATTATGAAATGATTATCTTTTAGAACTAGTCGCATCACATCGTTGAGACGGTATTCCGTATGTACGCACGAGTGATGATATCGTTCCCATGATCGTGGAATTGTATTATAGAGTATGTATACTATTTCATAATAAATATCACTTTAAAATAATCATATTTAGTTATTATTTAAACCATTATACCCATCCATGTAAGGTGGTGGGGGAAAATAGATTACCCCACGGTGTGGAGACGATATTCCGTACGTACGCACGCGCGGTGATTTCATTTTCCGCAGGATGGATAGATGTTGAAATAGGGTTGTTTAATTCTTATAATAACATATCAGTATATTATTGATACTGATGTTATTACATCATAATGAAACAACTAAATAAGAATAAGTGGACGAAGAAATAATGATGAAAGAATCAGTAATGGGCATTACCTCTTCTTTGAAGTGCCTCTTTGAGATCTATTCTTAGGGCACTAAAATTGGTCTTTGAAGAAGACTAGGACCTCTAGGATGTCTCTATGTAAGTGGAGAGGATAAATTGGTAGGGTTTCGCCGAGTTTGAAGGCTCAATGTGATGTGAGGAAGAGGGGGACGAGATTCCCTTTTATAAGGGAGGAGAGGGGCTTCTTTGGAAAAACTAAAAATATTATTTGATTATAAATCCAAATTCGGTTTTAAATAGATATAAATTGAATTATTTCTAAGATAAGGTGGGGATGGGTCGAAATCCTCTCATCCAATAGAATTTAGACAAGTTTAGGTTCCTATTTTAACCTTATCATTTATATTTACCTTTAAGTTATATAATTTTACTTTTATCGTGTCTTTTTGTGTTCTTACACTATAAGGTTAATAAACTTACTATAAAAAGTAAAAAATAACCCAAATTTGTTTATTATTAATATATATAACCTTATATAAGTCATTAGTCAGAACCATAGATTTTTAGGAATAAAATAACAATAATAATATAATATTTGATTTAAAAACTATTTTATGTCAATTTTGACACTATTTAGTAATTGATTTTATTGAAAATCATAACAGAATGATTAGTTAGAAAAAAGTTAATTAAATCCATACTAACATGACATATTAACCGATAAAATTAGTGGAATTCATAAAAAGTCTCAAATTACATTTATTTGGTTATTTATAACATCAATTATGTCAATATTTCATTAATAAGATAATTACTGCATCATCTTTGTGTCATAAATAAATTAAATTATATAATGTCTACAAATTACAAATAAAATACCATTATGTAGGAAATCTTATTTTATTTTTAATGGATATTTATAGTTGAATTTATCTTATTTATAAACATATATTATAAATTATTTAGTTATTAAACTTTGATTTTGACTATTTTAACCCTTCTTTAAATAAATTGATAATAAATGTCCTAATCTAATCCATGTGGGCCTGAATGGTCATATTTTATTCCTAAGGTTGTTTTTGGTCTAATTACACTTATCCAATAGAATTAGGACATTTTTTAGGGTAATAATAATATCATTATTACCCTTAATTACCCTATTGACTTTTAACAGTGGTAAATAAAAGTAAAAAGTTACTATTCACCAACAATTATTTTCATCTCATTGAACCACATTTTACTTACTGACATCAACTGTGTCTCTCGGATTTTTGAAATTCCACTTACAGAAGCGGTAAAAAATTTTTTTATGTAAATTTGCAAATTCTCCTTGGAGGTGGGTAAAAGACGGTGAAAAGTTCAATAAAATTTTTATATATCTAAAATTATTATAAAATGACTCCAATGAATTGCATTGAACTTATATAGGTATTTTGTATCAATTTTTCCCTAAAATAAATCTATTTAAAATAAATAATTATTTAAATAAAATGTCGGTTTTTAAATAGTAACCTAGTGTTTTCACTATTCATCAAAAATTGAAATTTTCAGAAAAATACCAAAATTTCACCCTAGGCTAATTTTGATATTTTGAATTCAAAAAAGAAGTCCATTTTGAAAAATAAAATTCATAAAATTTCAAAAAGTGGTTATTACTATTCATAACGGCTAGTTTTATTAATATTTTAATAGCATATCGTTGTTTAGTGAAACTCGGTATTGCATACGATGCAAGCTATCGTGGAAGGTCGCGATTGCGTGTAATGCAAGACAAGAAAGTGTTGTGTGTAGTGAAAGATTCCTTTGATTATTTATATAACATAAAAACTAAATATTTCTCATAAAATTCTCGAGTGTTACACAATTGATTTTGCAATAGTGGATAAGGCTTTTAGAAAAGATCTTTTCCGTACATAGTAGTTATAAACAAGTGAAGTAAACGTTGTAAGTTTATATCAAAGAGGTAAAATTTAATCAGTGGTTGAAACTAACTAAAAACACGAGTAATATAAGGGAAATTGAATCTATTATGTGGGAAGTGTTTATAAGGATATTCTATAATAAGTATTTCTATCATTTGATGAGAATAAAAATGGATAAAGAATTTCTCAACCGAATTATGATAAAGAATGAATCTATGGGAATCTACAAGGAAAAATTAACAATGTATTCCCGATACACCTATTGTTGTGTCATGGATCATAATGGTAAGGATGATAGATTGTTCGGTGGACTAAGACCTCATTTTTAGAAGAGTCTAGACTACCGAGTCTATGACATCTACGAGGAAAGCATAGAGAGTTATATGAAAGTTGACCTGGATTTCAGGGAGAAGCAATGTTCCAATTAATCAAATTAAAAGAAAATATCAATGGAGAAATTTTTGGGGAGTTTTTTTTATTAGGTAAGTGGTGGAAAGTAGCTTCAACATTCCGTGAGTAATAAATGTGGGAGGAATCATTTCATGTAATACTTAATCATGAGAGGGAAGTGTTACAGATGTTGAAGATATGGTTGTATCACATGGAATTGTTGTAGTGAGGTGAAGCCTCAACTTCTAACACAGATGATAAAGGAATGATGTTGAATTCCTTAACTGAATTCCAAGGGATAATGTTTGGAAATCTTGTTCACTTTCCCAATCATTTTTCGAAGCCAATGGATTTAGAGGGGAATCCTAATTAGCCACTACATAGGCAAAGGGAATATATATGTCCTATTACTAACACAACAGATGAATATGATGTTCCAAATGTTGTGTTCAATGGTAATCTTATTGTTCTCTCAGTGCTAGAAAGTACCTCAATAGATTCTGATTCGACACATTCCATTATTTCATCCATGATTACAAATAATGTATAATCAATTCCTAAACCCCTAAATGTAGATTTATCAATCGAGACTCCTGGAAGGATTATCTAAGAATCAAAAGTGTTAAGAGACTATAGTTTTTTACTTTACAAAGAACAATCTTATCAAAAATCTAGTAGTCATTACCATGTTGGAATTTGACAATATACTATGGATGAAATGGCTCCCAATCTACAATGCTACGATCAGATGCAGAAGAATTCCAATCAAGGTAGTCTTGAATATATTACCTATAGTTATATTCTAATAAGAGATATTTCAAGTTGATCATGTTGTAGAAGCACCACATATCGCTTACATTGTGAATTTGATAGTTTAAGGCAAAGAAACAAATGAGAGTATTATGATATATAATGTTCCAATCATTCCAAAATACATTGATGTATCTTTTTATTAGTTACTTAGACCTCACCCAAAAAAAGAGGTAGAATTCTCCATTGAACTTATGCTTGGTTCCATGATGATTTCAAAAACCCCGTATATAATAGGGAATTTGGAGTTGGAGTAATTAATGATGAAAATCCATTATATTTTAGATAAGTGTCTTATCTAGACATGTTTGTCTCGAAGGGGATCACATATTCCCCTTGTGAATTATATTGATGGATTTATGTGGGAATGCATTGATTATATAGAACTGAATGAGATCACAATAAAGATAAAATGCCTTCTTTCAAGAATTGATGACTTATTTGACCAGGTTTATAGGACTGAGTTCTTCTCCAAGATTGATCTTCCACTTGTTTATCATAAATTTAAAGTTAAGAGAGAATATATTCCAAAAACATCCTTCTGATATAGATATGGGAATTATGAGTTTTGTATTCCCTTTAGATTGACTAATTCACCTGTTCTTTTTATGAATTTGTTTTATAGGGTCTTTAAATACTACAA
Organism: Viscum album; assembly: GCA_963277665.1. Classification (NCBI taxonomy): domain Eukaryota; kingdom Viridiplantae; phylum Streptophyta; class Magnoliopsida; order Santalales; family Viscaceae; genus Viscum; species Viscum album. The sequence goes on from OY728151.1 coordinate 824,471,657, forward strand.
TGATAATTTTATTTTATTGTTTTGATGATATTATGATACATTCTAAATGTCATAAGATGAAACAAGATCGTCTATGGGTATTATGAAAACATATAAGAATGAGAGTTTAATTGGATTGTTTTGAATGTGTGAATTTTTGTTACAGGATGTTACCTTATTGGGGGACATTTCAATTAGTGAAGTAATCTTAATTGAAAATGCAATGATGAATGCCGTAGAAGAGTGGCCTCATCATACAATAGTATCTGAGATTCATAATTTCCATTATTAGCAGTGTATTATAAGTAGTTTTTGAAAATATTTCACAACATTATAATACATTATCTATTTTAACTAGAAATGTGGTTATGTTCATCTGAGAAATGGAGTGTGAAGATATTTTCCAAGTGTTGAAGAATTGATTGGTTACTACACCTATGTTTACACTACCGTTAATTAGATATTAATTCATTATAATTATATATGAATCTCTAAATGGGATTGGGTGAATACTCATAAAAAATTACAAGGTAATATCTTATGCATCCTCACAGCTAAAGCCTCATGAGAAGAATTATACTACTCAAGATCTTCAGCTGATTAGAGTCTTTTTATCTCTAACGATATGGAGGAACAATAATTATGTGGAGAAGTGTGATATATACCCAGGCCATCAATGTATGGAGTGCATTTTTGAGGCAAAATTAATTGAACATGATTATAGGGGATCGTTATAATTCTTAAAGACTATGTTTATTCAATTCATTATCACCCTGAAAGAGAATAAAACTTGTTGATTAATAGAATAGGAAAGTACATGTTATTCTAGAAAGGATGAGGATCCAAGTAGAACCCTTGATCAAAGACCTAGTGAAATAGGACATGGGAATTGTAAGGGAAGGGACATCATCTTCCCATCCCAGATGTTTCCCCAACCATCATTACTATAGAATATTAAGAAAGTGTAAAAATAATATCCTTTATTATAGATGAATTTTGAGGCTGTGAAAGATGGTATGTTATTTGAGTTTAATATTGATCAAGAATTTTTACTAAAAATTTGTAAAAGACTATGTCTTCCATTTATTCCGAAAATAAAGAATGAGAAAATGGATGAAGTTAATATCTCTTCATTCTCTATATATCCTAGAATCCCTAAAATGAATAGGGACTGTCATGATCTTTACTCATGGGATAATGTTTCGACCCGATCTGTACTGGGCCTCAAGCCAATACTACCCTTTGCTCACCTCCATAGGCTAGGTGCCAGAGACCAACGACGAAGGAATAAAAAACTCAAGGGGGCCATTTCCTATGTACATGTAAACACATAGACACAACTCTCTCAATGAAAAAGTTCATTGGTAATGGGGAAACAAGAAACAACACTATTATATATATAATCCAAAAATATGCATCGTCCTATAAAATGTTCAAGTATAAAAAAGTAATATGGATGGAATAGTGGAAAAATACATATCAAACCAAAACAAAGTTCCACAACTCGGCAGGAGGAGGAAAAGCAAACGTGCGAAGAGATCCCCACATCATGATCCAAAGAAACGACCACCACACGCGGTCCAAGAACCCCATATCCCAATGCTCCACTTATGTCACAATCAACCTATTATATCATTTGAAAGGGGAAACTATGTGTAGGAAAATCCCATACAGGGGTGAGTATAAAAATAATAATTAGGATTCCATGAAGTCTCAAGGGAGCAACAACAGGTGAGTTGAATAGGGGAGTAGTATATAGATATGTCTGAGAAAGAAATAAGTAAATATAAGAAGGATAAATAAATGGGATGTAGATCAACCTGAAATAAGAGTATGTTAGTTCATCCAAGCACAACGAGCATGAAACGATGAAAATAAGAACTTCATGATATGTCTTTGCTTCCTATAGTGGGAGAGTACACTCATCCCACCATGAGAAGATGCAAAACGACATCAAATGGATTACACAATGCATCTTTCAATCTCATAAAAGGAGAATAAAAAAACCAAACAAGTGGGTACTATAATAGGATTCAAAATTTATGCTCAGTCAGTGAAACTGAACAAAGGAGTTAGGGTATCTCCATTTTACTTTATCAACCATTGAAAAGGGTTGAATACAAATCCAAAAGTAACCAACAATACCTAAATCCCACAAAACTGACTTGTAGAACAAGTCAATGGGGATCAAATCACCGCACCTTGATACTATTTGATTTGGGAGCTACTAACACATCCACAATGTTTTTGATCAAGTCACAAGGATGAGTTTCAGTAGGTAAAGAATCCAAATTTATCATGAGATCAATGTTATATCAAACGACACCTCTTCACTGAGCATCGCATCTAAGGAATCAACAACTAATGATAGAGGACCCAATATCTAGAGCATTTGGGGGGTTCCTCTCTAATAATTGGATTAGAGGATCCACTCCCTAGTGCATCTGGGGAGTTCACATAGTGGTAACGTGTGCTTGTGCCCTCCATAGTGGAACACCACTCGAAGTAACATGATCTATAACCCTTGATAGGGGATCACCACTAGATGTAACATGATCTTACACCCTCACTAAGGGATTACCACTGAATGAATAGGGGACCCACTCCCTAGAAAGAGGGGGGGGGTACCAACCCAACCACAAAACATGATCGGAAATCACACACCCTTCCATGGCAGGGGAGCAGTCTGACTGTATGAAATTCATGGAAAAACATTCACCCTAATACATTAGGGGAGTAACATCCCCAGAAGAATCTAACAAAATGTAAAGGCCCCAGGCCCATGGGTTGTAGATCCACTAATGTTGTAATGAATTTCACCATCGCATTACATGTATAAAAATACTCAGGATATGATACACATGTGCCATGATACGAGTTGAAAAGGAAGATTTGTGAGTGATCAAAGAAAACACAGTTGTATGTGGAACATGTGGGACCCATAAGATTTGTAACCCTGCCCCATCTTCTGGTTATGTACCCAACCATATTTAGTTTCCAAAAAGTTAACAAGTACCCTTATGAATGTCATGGCACTTACAGAGTATGTGACACGTAATGTAGGAATGATGACGAGTGTAGGATGTTCATCATTAAACCAGAGTGTCAAAAACATTTCTTTGCTGACCTGCCTCCTCATACAGCCTCATAACATTGATTACATCTCTTCTTAGGTATTCTCTTCTATCACAAGAGACAAAGCTGACCAAAGTTGTGGGGTCATTACAAACACAGCAGAAAGTTTTCCCACTAGTATTTTGTCCAAGTCTGCACAGATATACTGATCATGAATAATGATTCTCATATCCAAATGGACCACACCATTGTGATCCATGAGAATAAACTCACTGAATTGGATATTTATTCGCTGGAACAGGGATCCTGATGAAGGATTTTCATCCCTCAACATCATACGAAAACGATTCATTGTGGGGACCATGCCTCAATCTCGAAACATACTGCATAGATCTCTCCATTGTGATCCCTTGGAAAAAACACAATGGATTAGCTATTCATTCATCCAAAATGGAACACTGGTCAAAAGTGTGATTTTCACCAAAAACGATCAATCAGTTCTAGATTGCTACAGATAATAAAAATGCTCTTTACATCCAAATGTATCACACCATTGTGATAAGTTGGATTAAGAACGCATGGAAGGCTGTTCAATTTCCCCAAATGGATTTCGGATGCATAAGATGAAAAACATTTCATTAATCTCGAATGGTGTCCCAGGGAGCCCACCCCTCATCACTAAATTTGAGCAAGATGATTATTCCCTTGAAATTCCATTAAAAAACAAGAAATAAAGTATAAAAATACCCAAAAAAATGGATGGTAAAAAACACGGAATCTCACCGCAACACATGGGAGCAAAGACATATTGGGGCTACACCTTTTATTTGGAATAATCAGCGAGAATGAATCATAAAAATTCAGAACATTGGTCTGTGTCATGCTGCCACTAACGACATATGAATCGGTCATCTGGTTCCATTCCAATATTCATGAAATTAAAAAAAATTATTATTCTTAATCTTGGTTGTTTCATTCCACCAGGAAATGAAGCCAAAATTTTTAATTCCGAAATCCACCTCAAAAGGATTGGCTAGACTAAAATATTTCACTACTGGACACGACATTTGAAATGGACGCACGTAGAAGAAGTTACAAGAATTTAAAGATGTGGTCCCAAAAAAAGCGGGACCAGCCCTATTTTCCTGATCAAACTTGGATGCCCTGGAACAACCTTCTGGATATCCCATGGATCACTCTCCACCAACCACCCAAGAGGTCGGTCGGGCTCGGATTTGGTCTGTGCATTGCAGACTGGTCCGCACTTCCTCAGCCTTTGGACACCCCATGTCCCCATTGTCAAATCAGTGACACCTGTTTTACTGATCGATGCTTCATGTGGTTGCAAGACACAGCCACACTCTCCTCCATCCTAGCCACATCCATGATTCACATCCACTATGTATGTGGGTCCTCCCGGTCACACAACATCCTCTTCTTCCATCGCTCCATCTCACTGTGCCCCGATGCTTCGGGATGCCTCCCCAGGCTCTTCTGTCTCTCATGCCAAGTTGATGCTACCATCCATATGAGCTCTACCTCACCAATCAGCCTAGAAACCATGTTATGACTCCATCACACCACAATCACCCGTCCATCTACCAGATCTCCCAACTGCATCACCTTAGACAACCGACTCGCATCTTCTGACCAGCCTAGCTGTGGTGGTCCCTTCCAAAGACCACCATGACTTCACCAATATCCCGAAAATTATTTCGAGATATGTTCTATGATCCTTGGTATCATATATTCATAGCTTCAGCCTATACTCAATTATCTGTTCAATATTTCATCTATTTAAATATAAGTGTCGAAGAACCCAATGAACATGCGAAGACAGGGTTCAAAACACGGATCGATGGCCATGTTCAAGCATTCAACATTGATTTTGCATTTATAAAATGAAGAAAATATCCATGAAAACAACATTGAAAGTATAAATTGAATTGGGACTCAATAGGAAATAGATCCCACCTTGATCCGATCGTTCGTTATCTGCAACACACCCATGATGCTTGTTCTTCAATACAGCATGGTTTATGCAAAGATATCTCATCGAACTGACAAAAAATGGCTAGATATAGAGATAAAGAGAGATCTTTGGCATAATAAGAGAAATTTTTTTAAGGAAATTTTTCTACCTAAATAATTAACATCTATTTTTAAGTGAGATTCTTGGGGTAGAAATCAGAAACCATCATACCGTCTCATTTTATGTCGCGCCAACATTAAACACCTCATTTTGAACTCAATAGAATTCATCGAATTCCATTATGATTTTCTCTATTAATGTTAATTGAAGTATCATTTCAAATAAAAAATTTATTTATGGTCCTTCCCATCGAGACCTTTTTACAGAAGGCTTCATCTACAACACTTATACCCCTCCTTGGATAAACGGAACACTCCAAACTCAACTGTGGCCTTATATTTATGATCTGAGTAACCATATGAGTTTTTTGTTGGAACTGTTAAAATCATGAATTAATAAATTCATTCATCCATTTAAAATATAGTAAACATGAAAGGGGTCTGAACTTCCCTTGACGACATATTTTATATCATTCTATGTTTAAAAATCATGTTCCAGATCCAACTCCGACATCAGATTTTTGATCAGATCATCTATTTAGGAGATATCTTTTTTCGTTTCATTAATTGTCCAAAAACAATTAAAATTTTTTAATAACTTATTCTCGTCAAACTGTGCCTCATTATATCTCTCCATATTATCAACAAGATCCAGAATATATGTATAAATATTCTAATATATTTGAGATAGAAAACCAAGTATCAAAATCATTCTCCTCCTTCACATTTTCCCCCCAAAAAGTAAAACTAGGGAAAAAAACTGGTGATACTAGGGTAAGTCACATCTCTCCCACTCCCCAAAAAACCTAGATGATACCATGCTAGAACAACAAGCATACCAAGGGGTTAGTCCTTTTTCATAATTATTGTACTTTTCAATAACGTGCGTAATAACACCCACAAGTCTCCACAGTTGTGACATGTAGAAGAAGTTGTGAAACCACTATAACTATTGGGGGGTTAGGGAATGGTGGTAGGTAATATCTCCAACCCTTGAATGATCTCGTATGACATGAAAAAAATATGGGGAATAGAATTCCTCCCCAGCCATATTCAACATCCCAAATCGTGACTGGAATCATGGGTTTTCTCTAAAACAGGGTCGCATGATTCCATCCTTTTGAATATCTATTTGGTGAAACACAAATGGATATCAGGTAAAACATGATCTCTTAGTCTATATATCACATCCAGGAATCTATTACTTGCTCGAGAGGTGAAGTAGTCACCACCATTGACTGAAAGACATTTTACCCTCATGCTTCCCCAGGGTTAGCTGTAGGGAAGATAAGTGCTCTAAAACATTCCACTGTAGAAATGATAGAGAAATCCGTCTATGATAATTTGCAACAAAAATTCAAATTCTCAGAGTATAGACTATCTCAAATAAATTGTCTTATTGGAATTTAAACAAACATTATTGTCTTCGGTTTATATCTCTCTGGTTAAAGAAGTACCATATCACTCTTCCAAAAGGTAACACAACCACATTCTCAGAGTGAAGACTACTTCTTCTAGCACTACATAGTGAGTCACATCATTATTTTCATAGGTTATCTATTTCCTCGACATGTACATGACAAATTATATATCATGTTTGACATTGAGCATGCAAGGTACCAACATAATAGGGAATGTGAGAAAACTAATCCAACCACAAGAGGATAGACATAGACTGCTCATGGAATATTTATTTTATTCATTTATTTGTAAATTTATTATAATTAATTTAGTAAATTTCATTTAAAATTGCATTATTGGTGTGAGATACTCATGTTTTAATACTAAATATATTTATAGATAATTTGTTAAAGTAATATAATTATGATGGTTTACAATCATAATTATAATATTAAAATATATCAATTTGTAGAATAAAATTTCTCTTGATTTGGCATTCTGGATTATCAAATTATGGGGCCATTTAGAGTGATTTATTTGGAATTGAAACACACCAACTCCTTGGGCTAAGAATAAATATTCCCCCTCTCCTTGCAATGGGATGACATTTCAGAAGACATGAACATACATTTCCATGACCAAATCATTTCCAATATCTTGGTAGTGCCTTCCATACTCATTTTTTCACATGAGAGACCATTCTTCCTCTATTTTCTTTCAAGTTATTTTTTTTCTTTTCATTTGTCATCACAAAAGCTGTTTTCAATTTTGTTTCAATTTTAATGTATGTTTTTTCTTTGTTTTCCCTTTTAATCATAAAATTTCGGTTCTTAAATATAAATGGTCTTAATATAGTTTAAATCCTATTGAAACCCCTTATCTCCATCTATTTATTATTCAACCAAAATTTCGTATTAAACATTAACTTCACCGATTTTGGGGGTGTCGAAGAACTAAACTTATGTAAATCCTTTTGTTACTTCTCAATATAATTTGTCATCATTAACATTAAATCCAGATTATTAACTTAATCAATGGATGATTAATTTTTCAATTTGTGTGAGTTATAATTTTTTAATTTTATTTGAAATAGAGCCTTTTCTCAATGAATATTACTTAAATTAACATCATGACTGCTAATCATTGAATGTTGTTGATTAATAATATTATCTGTTTAACCTATGGATTCCATGGAATATTGGAACCATATGTACACTACCTTAAAATAAATATGATTATGATCAGAACCCAAATTTAATTGAAGACTTGTATTAAATCCTTAACACTTATAAATTCTAATCAATTTCATCTTGTAAAGTGTGTTTTAATATAATAACACATAAAACAAATCACATTGATATCGCAATCTTAACTCTATGACGATGAAATCACCAAATAATTATTAAATTGGTAAATTAGTCAATCATTTCAATTAATATCTGTAAACCCTATCCAATCAAATTATAACCAGAAAAAAGAATTGACTATTGAAAATTATCATCGGCGGGTATTCAACCTGAGTTTTTCTATACCCAATAGCAGAGCACTGGATACATGAATGGTTGATAGTCATAAAATCATACACAATTTAAATTGAATCATTTTTTCAGATGGTTAATTATGTATTCATTAGTTTTTGGTTATTTTAAAAAAAACACACATAATGAATAAGCCATCTTCCCTAAAAATTATAACTAAAAAAATAGGAAAAACTCAAGTTCCTCATCCTTCCAAAATTATCTGAATGCCTAGTATCATAGAAAAAACCCCTTAGATCAATTTGAACCAGAAATATAGAGAACTATTCACCAAATTAGGAGGATCATAAGATATAATTAAATCATTCAACAACTAGTCCTTATATATACAATTTAATTGAATATAACTAATCCTAAGGAACAAACCTTTAAAGAACATGATGTGCCTAATATTAATTATCAACCCCTCGGTATTCAATATCAAAACATAGAGTTTAACATCGAACTAAAATAGTGTTTTATTCATCTTTTTTGTAATTTCCATGGGCTAGTCGATGAGGATCCACTACTTCATCTTAAAGAGTTCCGAGTGGTGTTCTCTACCCGGACATCTCAAGGGGTTTCTAAGGAAAAAAATCAAACTTTGAGAATTCCCTTTCTCCCTATCTAACACTGCCATTTCAGGACTCTACTAACTCCCTCCTTGTTCCATAACCACATGGAATGGCATGAAATGAATTTTTTTAGAAAAATTATTTATTGTGTATCATAATAATTTTATCTGATAGGAAATAAGTGTTATATGACAAGTCTAAAATGAGCCGCACCAATAATAATGGGATATGCTAAAAATCCTTGTGGAAACAAGACCACATAACCAAATCCCTGACCAAATCTTGATCTAATAATTCTATAAGGGGTTATTGGATATGCAGAGAGCTATCATTGATATCTAAAGTGGCATTTCTCTTTCTGGTAAAACTATCACAGTAGCATGAGATTTCATATGAAACATATCTGAAAACACACAAAAATTCTATACTAGAGAACATGATCGAGTCAAACAATCCCAATATTTTCAATCGATAGAACCAAACAAGATGACCTAGTTGATGAGAAATAATATAGGTTTTGTGTGATAACTAGCTGTGGGGGCCAAATCCCCATCCTCATCCCCTCCACAATCTCTATTCCCTGGATCTTTCAAGAACTATGGAATATGAAGCTCGCCATCTCATCTGACTGACACATGTCCAAAAATTCAAGAGGATCCATCTAATTCATATAGAACAATAAAGATCAATGCCGCATATGTTCAGAGGATCACAAAACATAAACAATCTAGTCAGTTCATTAGAAACATTATCCAACCCCACTCTGGTCCCTTCTTTTCTACTATTAACCAAGACGCGAGGTATGGTAATCTCATTTATCATCCACCTCAATTTCCTCCTCAAAATTTAAAAAAAAATCCAATATGGTAAATGTGTTGGTTACATCCAACAACCTTACCACATTTTTCCTCAACCTCAAAGGTTCAATCCCCATTTTCCTCCACCTGGTTTCCATTATCCTAATGAACCTTCTCATTTCCCAACCCAACACCAGCACAATCTCAATTACCAAAATCAACGAAATTATTATTTGGTACAAGCCTATTCTTCCAAGAAACCATGGGAATTTGAAGTGGAAGTTCTTTCCTCATTCTCCCATTCTAGTCCCGAAAACATTAAAATAGAAATTGATAAACTTTCATCCCACCTAACCCTACAACAACCATCCAATTATTCCCAACTCCCATCACAACCATTTCCCAACCCTAAGGGTAATGTATGTTCAATTTCAGTTATATCATGAAATAAAATAACTAAACCTCATGATGGATCCCCTAAAACCAATTTTAATGTTTATATTGAAAAGGAGAAGAAAAAAATCCTGAAAAGTAACCTAAAGCCACTCCCTCACCACCTTCGATTCCTAAAAAACCAAATTCCCTTTCCCAAAGCTATCTCTAAGAATAATAAGTCATTTAAACATAATTCTATAATTCTCAACATATTTATACATGATCAAGTCATAATTTCACTCATAGATTCTCTTAAACAAATCCATAAGTATGAAAAGTGTCATAAGGAGTTTTCTACCCATAAGAGACAACATAAAAACATTGTGAATTTTTCCAACCAATAGTCCATACCCATGATGTAACAGCCTGAGATTTTATGAAAAAATTTCTTTTTATTTCACTAATGTCTTGTGTTGTACGCTACACCAAAAAGAGCTTGCACAACATGCATCCTTGACTTGCCTTGCATTACACGCAATCACGACCTTCCTCGATAGCGTGTGTAGTACGCAATAACAAGTTTCACTAAACAACGATATGCTATTAAAATGTTATTAAAACTAGCCATTATGAATAGTAATAACCACTTTTTGAAATTTTGTAAATTTTATTTTTCAAAATGGAATTCATTTTTGGATTCTTAATATCGAAATTAGCTTAAGGTGAAATTTTGGTACTTTTCGGATAACTTTCATATTCTGATGAATAGTGAAAATTACTAAATTATAATTAAAAACAACTTTTTAAATCAAAATAATTAATAGTGATAAATTATTAATTTGAGTGGTTTTAAAGTATATTTAGAATATATTTTTACAATTTAATACAATTTTGTTCAATGGATGTAATTTCACATTTAAACCAGTTATAAACTAGTGTCAATCTTTTGATAGTTATTATCTCTTAAAAACACGCTATTTGTTTTGACGACGAGAATTAATTTTTAAATTAGTTAATGCAACTGATATGTTTTGAATTTGATAAAATAGACATCATTTTTGAGTTCATAATATCAAATATAGCTTAGGCCTAATTTTTGGTATTTTTCTGAAAACTTTCAATTTTTGATGAATAGTGAAACCACTAAGTGGTAGGTTAAAAACTGAATTTTGCATAAAACTTAATTTTACCGCTTCTGTGAATGGAATTTCGGAAATCTGAGAGACATGGTTAATATCAAGGACTAAAATTTGGTTCAATGAGATGAAAATAATTTTTGGTGAATAGTAACTTTTTACTTTTTTTTACCACTGTTAAAAGTAAATAGGGTAATTAAGGGTAAAGATGATATTATTACCCTAAAACATGTCCTAATTCTATTGGATAAGTTTAATTCGACCAAAAACAAACTTAGGAATAAAATATGACCATTTAGGCCCACTTGGATTAGATTAGGACATTTATTATTAATTTATTTAAAGAAGGGTTAAAAGAGTTAAAATCAATGTTTATTTACTAAATCATTTTTAATATGGGGTTATACATAAGATAAATTCGACTATAAATATTCATTAGAAAGATAAAAGTATTTCCTACATAATGATAGTTTATGTGTAATTTTTAGACATTAAATAAATTAATTTATTTATGACACAATGATGATGCAGTAATTATCTTATTAACGAAATATTGACATAATTGATGTTATAAACATCAAAATAAATGTAATTTGAGACTTTTTATGAATTAAACTAATTTTATAGGTTACTATGATATATTATAGTTGATTTAATCAACTTGGTTCTAACATATAATTCTGTTATTACTTTCACAAAAATCATATATCAAATAGTGTCAAAATTGACACAAAATAGTTTTTAAATAAAATAAAATATTATTAATCGTTATTTTATTCCTAAAAATCTAAGGTTCGGCCAAATGACGTAGATAAGGATATATATATTAATTATAAACAATTTGGGGTTCGTTTGGCATGTTATAGTAAGTGTATTAACCATATAGTGAAAGAAAACAAAAAGACACGGTAAAAGTTAAATTATTTAACTTAGAGTTAAATCTAATCGATAAGGTTAAAATAATACCCTAAACTTGTCTAAATCCTATTGGTTGATAGTATTTCGACCCATACCCACTTTAGATTCTAAATAAGACCCTTTGTAACCATTATAAACCGATTTTGACAATAATATAAAATAATATTTTGAGGTATTCCTAAGGTGCCCCTCTCCTCCCTTATAAAAGGGCACCTCCTCCCTCTCTTCCTCACACAACTTTGAGCCTTCATGCTCGGCCAAACCCTGAAAAAATCCCTTCTCCACTTCCCTAGAATAATCCTAGAGATCCTGGTCTTCTTCAAAGACCAATCTTAGTTCCCTAAGTGGGGGATTCAAAGAGGCGTTTCAAAGAAGAGGTAATATCCATTACCGATCTTTTCAATTTCTTTCTTCTTCAACTTCTTCTTATTTAGTTGTTTCATGATAAAGTAATAACATCAGTATAACTTACATACTGATATGTTATTATAAATATGAAATAACCCTAATTCATCTTCTATCCATCCTACGGAAAAATGAAATCACCGCGCGTGCGTACGTACGGAATACCATCTCCACGCCGTGGTGTAATCAATTTTCCGTCACCACCTTAATTGGATGGGTATAATGGTGTAATGAGTAACTATATATGATTATTATAAAATGATATTAATACTGATATAGTATACATACACTTCAACACAATTCCACGACCATGGGAACGATATCATCGCTCGTGCGTACGTACGGACTACCGTCTCCACGACGCGATGAGATTCATTCTCAATGATTAACCATTCATGAATGATTATAAAGTATATATAATAAGTACTAATGAAATATATGAAATAATAATGATACTGGATTTATTTATATATTTATATGTATGTCATCTACTTAATTCCATTCAATTCAATAAGGAAACGAAAACAGCATTCATGCGTACGTACGGACTACCGTCTCCATGAAAGGTGTATTTCATTCCATTTAATGATTTATTATATATTTATATTCTGAATAAATCATGTTTTATATTCTAGAATTAAGTAATCATGATCTAAGTAATCATATGAATAATTACAAGTTAAAAACACGAACGACAAATGAGACGATTTTACCCAAAACGCTATTTTAACATGAATTTACAAAAGAACGGGAAAAATAAAGACATAAGTGGATCATATATGATATAATAACAATGAATATTATTCTGGAATAAGTCAATAACATGATTTAAATCATTATACAGGAGGTTCGGACACTTACAAAGCAAGTCGGACCTAAGGTAAGGGAAAATATCACAATCTCATTTTTATCTGAGATTGTTTATTCGTAAGTATTTACTGGGGTGTATTTTATCATCCACATCCATGTTCCCTCAATATGTAATATTATTTACATCCTTCTACAATAGTTTATATCCAATTTTACCCTTCGGTAAGTTTTTTTGTAAAAGATATGAAAGGAATCTTTTGTCGTTTTTCGTAAGAGGTACTTTTTTGACTTTTCCGAAAAAAGTACGAAGACTATTTTTTTTAACTTATACGGCATGAATGGATTTCTAAAAAATTATTTCCAAGAAGCTTCCTTTACAAGTATTCAAGTTTATTTTTAATCAACTTATTTTAGTTTAAAATTGTATGACATGTTAAGAAAGGAAAAGTGTTATTGAAGTAGAAAGGATATTTTCCTCAAGAATGAAGTTCAAGTATTTTCCATATAAGATAATAAAAGGGTTCTGTTTTTATCCCTATTATTTCATGGATTTGATTATGTTGTGATGGAAACATTTTTCTGAATTCCTTTATCTTATATATGATGTCATGTTGTTTAAGAGTCACATTTTTATTACATGGGTTATGCGATGATGTATGATTTATGTGGCACACATAAGAAAGGATTCATTATAAGATGGGTGGGACCTATATCTCCCTCCAATGCATTGGGTAAAGATTTTATATCTCATGAGATAGAAATGGCTGGAACGGTAGGTTATACCGGTTCAGTGAAACAGGACTGGAATGAGGGTGACTCAGTTCAGAAAGGGACTTTGTCCACTAAGATAGTCTTGGCAATGAGTCTTGACTAACAAGAAATGATTCTCTATGATTATGTGTGTATGCCACAAAGTTTCATGTTTTACGTTATGCTTATTGGGATTTCATTTCACTACTATGATTTATCCCATGTTATGAAATTATTCTTTCTTTTGCAGGTTACGATTTCCAAAAGTTATGTTCTTATGAATATGATGTGATTGATTTTTCTTTTTTATACCCTTACTGAGCATTTGAGCTCACCCTTTTATGTTTTCTTTTCCCCAGGATATAAAGAAAGGTTTTAGGTAAAAAAAAAGGGAAGATCTTTATGGGAGATATTGAAGATCTTTCACCACGATTAGAAGATTACGTTCCGAGTTTCCAAAGACACTAAACTATTACGATCCTTGTGTGTGTGTGTTTTTGTTATGTACTATGTATTCCGCAAAAGTAATGTAAAGTCTATGTACGTCAGGCTTCGGGTCACTACAGTTGGTATCAGAGGAAAGCTTTAGTCAACCTTTGGAAACTAGGATGCGAGAACTTTAGTGAGATCCCTAGAGATATTTCTAAGGTATGTCTAGGGATGTCCCTAAGGTTAAGTATACTTATAGGTTATAGTACTAGAATTATGCTAACGATCATAGAATTAAACCTAAGATGTTAGATATTGAAGGTACTCCCCCTTTATTATGTTTTTTCCCTAGCATGATTTTTGCCTCTCACACTATTCTTCTTGGGTTTTAGACGATGGCTGGAACCCTAAGGAACCGTGTTGATCAATGCAATGGACAATGCAATGATTGTCCTCCTGAACAAACAAATGTTATGGGAGATGGAGTGAAAAATATTATTGCTATACTTACACAAGCTATTAATCATTCTGGACTTCCAAATGAGCAGAAAAGGGAACAATATTCTATTGAGTCCTTCATGAGGCAACGTCCACCTTCTTTCAGTGGGTATTCTGATCCACTTGTAGATGAACAATGGATCAGTACCACTGAAAAGATATTTTCAGTTCTTCAATGTTCTGAACATGATAAAGTCATCTTATCATTATATCGTTTGGAAGGTGAAGCTGATCAATGGTGGAATCTTATCAAGAATACAAGGCAAAGATATGAAATTGAGCCCATGGAATGGGACGTGTTCAAGAACTTATTTTTCAATAAGTACTTCCCTCGTATTCTTCAAACAAAGATGGAGAAGGAGTTTCTTGAACTAAAGCAAAAGGATGATGAATCTGTTGGTATATATGAAGCGAATTTTACAAGACTTGCAAGGTATGCATCTGGCATTATCATCCAACCTGAAAGTAAAGTTGATCGATTTTTCAGTGGCTTAAAACCAAGTCTTCGAAAGGCATTAGCTATAAGAGACTTCAGTAGCTATGAAGAAATTGTGCGTTGTGCTATCAAGGTAGAAATGGAAGTTGGTGTTACATATCCATCTCATGGTTTTGACAAGAAACGAAAGATGGAGTTCAAGGAGAAATCTCAGAATAATGGTGAAAAGAAGATGAATGTTTCCTTATGCACAAAGTGTGGAAAGAAGCATGGTGGAGATTGTCTTAAAGGGACTAGAAAATGTTTTATGTGTGGAAAAGAAGGTCATCGAGTAGCTGAGTGTCGAAGTAATGGAAAAAGGGTTTCTAATGATGTGAATAAATCAAACACTGCAGAGAACGCACCACCAACACTTCAATGCTTCATGTGAAAGGAAATGGGGCATTATGCTAATAAATTCCCTAATCCAAGGGTTAGTGATGGTCAACATGAGCAACCACTGAAGGCAAAGGACAAAGGGAGGTCACATGAGATCACTATTGGCAATGTTGAATATGACAATGATGTTGTGGAATGATTAAGTGTTTATGTAATGGGATTCAAAAATAATGTTGTATCATTGAGTATTGCAATATTTATTGATGTGGTATTCAAAGTGATTGAGATATTTTTTGGAAATAAGATGATATGCGTATAATGAAGGGAAACTGAGAAAACGAAATGTTTAATAGTATTCATGAGCTCATGATTGATATAAGGACTAAGTGATATCATGGTTTGAGTATATAGAATTTTGAGGATTTTGGTATGTGGAAAGTGTTAACTTTAAACTGCATTCATGTTTTCACTAAGGTATTCAAGAGAATACATGATTAAGGACTTTGAATGTTTGGAATGTTACCAACAAAACATATCTTATGATATATGGGGATCAACGATGGTATTAAATCTCTGAAATCGTTTTCACTATGTTATGAGAGTGGACTGCAGTATTATGGATAAGCCTAAAGATTGAAATGGATTATGTTGGACATAAGTGAGTATTGTTTAAGGATAGAAGTTTTTTTCGATATTATTGATGGGATGTTATAGTAATTTAGTTTTAGAAAAAGGACAACCTGCAGGACGGGCGACAGCCCATCGCGTCGGACAAGGCTGTGGGAATCGAACCCACAACCGAAGTGCGACTGACCTTTATCGCCTACCACTGGCCTACATGAAGTCTCCGTTTAGTAGAAACTAGTTTTATTATATTATGTAGTATGATATATGAAGTATACCTCCATTTTAGGAACAATATATGATTAATCTCACTGTAGATCGACTTATGTATATAATTTTTGCTAACCTTTTGTTTGAGACAGATGGAATGACCCGTCATTCTATCACATGATCTGCTAACACTTCACGAATAACAAATTCAACTTCATTTATTTAAGAGATGAAGTGGAAATTGTTCATGGCACGAACAACAGTGAGATTGTACCAAAATAAAGTAAGTATTCATTCTAATTCAAATTCTTCAACATTAGGGAAACGATCTTGAAAACCAAAAATGATGTCCTAGTGCCCTTATATCCGATGAATCAGATAGTACCCTAGATCATCACAAATTTATGGCTTTGTGATTGCTAGCTTTTCCATAGCCATGTTCTCTACCACTCTCCATCAGAACATGATGGTTAGATTTCTCTTCCATATCCATATTTTTACCTATGTGGAAACCCAGTGATTAGTTTATTTGGGTAATCGTTACATTTCATACTTTAGTTTTTAAAGCCAAGTTTTGGTATTCCTTTTTACGATGTGGGTTTCTATTAAATAAAATTTCGAATAGTAAACCATTTAAACCCCGACTAATTTCGAGGGCGAAATTCATTTTAAGGGGGGTAGAATGTAACAGCCCGATATTTTATGAAAAATATTCTTTTTATTTCACTAATGTCTTGTGTTGTACGCTACACCAAAAGGAGCTTACACAACAAGCATCCTTGACTTGCCTTGAATTACACGCAATCGCGACCTTCCTCGATAGCGTCTGTAGTACGCAATAACAAGTTTCACTAAACAGCGATATGCTATTAAAATGTTATTAAAACTAGCCGTTATGAATAGTAATAACCACTTTTTGAAATTTTGTAAATTTTATTTTTCAAAATGGTATTCATTTTTGGATTCTTAATATCGAAATTAGCTTAGGGTGAAATTTTGGTACTTTTCGGATAACTTTCATATTCTGATGAATAGTGAAAATTACTAAATTATAATTAAAAACAACTTTTTTAATCAAAATAATTAATAGTGATAAATTTTTAATTTGAGTGGTTTTAAAGTATATTTAGAATATATTTTTACAATTTAATACAATGTTGGTCATTGGATGTAATTTCACATTTAAACCAGTTATAAACTAGTGTCAATCTTTTGATAGTTATTATCTCTTAAAAACACGCTATTTGTTTTGACGACGAGAATTAATTTTTAAATTAGTTAATGCAACTGATATGTTTTGAATTTGGTAAAATAGACATCATTTTTGAGTTCATAATATCAAATATAGCTTAGGCCTAATTTTTGGTATTTTTCTGAAAACTTTCAATTTTTGATGAATAGTGAAACCACTAAGTGGTAGGTTAAAAACTGAATTTTGCATAAAACATAATTTTACCGCTTCTGTGAATGGAATTTCGAAAGTCCGAGAGACACGGTTAATATCAAGGACTAAAATGTGGTTCAATGAGATGAATATAATTTTTGGTGAAAAGTAACTTTTTACTTTTTTTTACCACGGTTAAAAGTAAATAGGGTAATTAAGGGTAAAGATGATATTATTACCCTAACACATGTCCTAATTCTATTGGATAAGTGTAATTCGACCAAAAACAAACTTATTAATAAAATATGACCATTTAGGCCCACTTGGATAAGATTAGGACATTTATTATTAATTAATTTAAAGAAGGGTTAAAAGAGTTAAAATCAAAGTTTATTTACTAAAACATTTTTAATATGGGGTTATACATAAGATAAATTTGACTATAAATATTCATTAGAAAGATAAAAGGATTTCCTACATAATTATATTTTATTTGTAATTTTTAGACATTAAATAATTTAATTTATTTTTGACACAATAATGATGCAGTAATTATCTTATTAACGAAATATTGACATAATTGATGTTATAAACACAAAAATAAATGTAATTTGAGAATTTTTATGAATTAAACTAATTTTATAGTTTACTATGATATATTATTGTTGATTTAATCAACTTGGTGCGAACATATAATTCTGTTATGACTTTCACAAAAATAATATATCAAATAGTGTCAAAATTGACACAAAATAGTTTTTAAATCAAATATTATATTATTAATTGTTATTTTATTCCTAAAAATCTATGTTTCAGGCAAATGACTTAGATAAGGATATATATATTAATAATAAACAATTTGGGGTTCGTTTGGCATGTTATAGTAAGTGTATTAACCATATAGTGAAAGAAAACAAAAAGACACGGTAAAAGTTAAATTATTTAACTTAGAGTTAAATCTAATAGATAAGGTTAAAATAATACCCTAAACTTGTCTAAATCCTATTGGTTGATAGTATTTAGACCCATCCCCACTTTAGATTCGAAATAAGACCCTTTGGAACCATTATAAACAGATTTTGACATTAATATAAAATAATATTTTGAGGTATTCCTAAGGTGCCCTCTCCTCCCTTATAAAAGGGCATCTCCTCCCTCTCTTCTTCACACAACATTGAGCCTTAAAGCTCAGACAAACCCTGCCAAAATCCCTTCTCCACTTCCCTAGAATAATCCTAGAGGTCCTCGTCTTCTTTAAATACCAATCCTAGTTCCTTAAGTGGAGGATTCAAAGAGGTGTTTCAAAGAAGAGGTAATATCCATTACCGGTCTTTTCAATTTCTTTCTTCTTCAACTTCTTCCTATTTAGTTGTTTCATGATAAAGTAATAACATCAGTATTAATTACATACTGATATTTTATTATAAATATGAAACAACCCTAATTCATCTCCTATCCATCCTACGGAAAAATGAAATCACCGCGCGTGCGTACGTACGGAATACCGTCTCCACGCCGTGGTGTAATCTATTTTCCGTCACCACCTTAATTGGATGGGTATAATGGTGTAATGAGTAACTATATATTATTATTATAAAATGATATTGATAATGAAATAGTATACATACACTTCAACACAATTCCACGACCATGGGAACGATATCATCACTCGTGCGTACGTACGGACTACCGTCTCCACGACGCGATGAGATTCATTCTCAATGATTAACCATTCATGAATGATTATAAAGTATATATAATAAGTACTAATGAAATATATTACATAATAATGATACTGGATTTATTTATATATTTATATGTATGTCATCTACTTAATTCCATTCAATTCAATAAGGAAACGAAAACAACGTTCATGCGTACGTACGGACTACCGTCTCCATGAACGGTGTATTTCATTCCATTTACTGATTTATTATATATTTATATTCTGAATAAATAATGTTTTATATTCTGTAATTATGTAATCATGATCTAAGTAATCATATGAATAATTACAAGTTAAAAACACGAACGACAAATGAGACGATTTTACCCAAAATGCTACTTTAACATGAATTTTCAAAAGAACGGGTAATATAAAGTCATAAGTGGATCATATATGATATAATAACAATGAATATGATTCTAGAATAAGTCAATAACATGATTTAAATCATTATACAGGAGGTTCGGACACTTACAAAGCAAGTCGGACCTAAGGTAAGGGAAAATATCACAATCTCATTTTTATCCGAGATTGTTTATTCGTAAGTATTTACTGGGGTGTATTTTGTCATCCACATCCATGTTCCCTCAATATGTAATATTATTTACATCCTTCTACAATAGTTTATATCCAATTTTATTCTACGGTATGTTTTTTTTAAAAGATATGTAAGGAATTTTTTGTCGTTTTTCATACGAGGTACTTTTTGACTTTTCCGACAAAAGTATGAAGAATATTTTTTTAAAATTATACGGCATGAATGGATTTCTAAAAAATTATTTCCAAGAACCTTACTTTACAAGTATTCAAGTTTATTTTTAATCAACTTCTTTTAGTTTAAAATTGTATGACATGTTAAGAAAGGAAAAGTGTTATTGAAGTAGAAAAAATATTTTCCTCAAGAATGAAGTTCAAGTATTTTCCATCTAAGATAATAAAAGGGTTATGTTTTTATCCTTATTATTACATGGATTTGATTATGTTGTGATGGAAACATTTTTATGAATTCCTTTATCTTATATATGATGTCATGTTGTTTAAGAATCCCATTTTTATTACACGGGTTATGCGATGATGTATGATTTATGTGGCACACATAAGAAAGGATTCATTATAAGATGGGTGGTACCTATATCTCCCTCCAATGAATTGGGTAAATATTTTATATCTCATGAGATAGACATGGCTGGAATGGTAGGTTATACCGGTTCAGTGAAACAGGACTGGAACGAGGGTGACTCGGTTCAGAAAGTGACTTTGTCCACTATGATTGTCTTGGCAATGAGTCTTGACTAACAAGAAATGATTCTCTATAATTATGTGTGTATGACACAAAGTTTCATGTTTTACGTTATGCTTATTGGGATTTCATTTCACTACTATGATTTATCCCATGTTATGAAATTATGCTCTCTTTTGCAGGTTAAGATTTCCAAAAGTTATGTTCTTATGAATATGATGTGATTGATTTTTCTTTTGTATACCCATACTGAGCATTTGAGCTCACCCTTTTATGTTTTCTTTTCCCCCGGATATAAAGAAAGGTTTTAGGTAAAAAAAGGGAAGATCTTTATGGGAGAT
Source organism: Viscum album (assembly GCA_963277665.1). NCBI lineage: Eukaryota > Viridiplantae > Streptophyta > Magnoliopsida > Santalales > Viscaceae > Viscum > Viscum album. Next base: position 824,492,752 of record OY728151.1, read on the forward strand.
ATTGAAGATCTTTCACCACGATTAGAAGATTACGTTCCGAGTTTCCAAAGACACTAAACTATTACGATCCTTGTGTGTGTGTGTTTTTGTTATGTACTAAGTATTCTGCAAAAGTAATGTAAAGTCTATGTACGTCAGGCTTCGGGTCTCTACACATGATGTGGAGAGACCTAGGGACAAATAAAGTTCCATTCAAAATATGGATTTCCATCTTCAAGGATGCACTCATAGAACTAGGAGCCTCAATTAATGTCATTCTTAAATATATATTATCCATCCTTGTTCTAGATACCTTACATTGAATATGTGTTTTCATTCAATTATAAAATTGATAAATGTCTAGTCCTGAGGGTATAGTTGATTATGTTCTTGTTCGTGTGAATGATCTTTTCTTACCTTCGGATTTCTATGTTGATGAAATATAATGTGATACTAGATCTTCATGATCTCCACTAATTCTGGGAAGACAATTCATAATGACATCGATAATAAAGATGGATGTCCACTCATGCATCTTATCCATGGAAATTGGTGACCAACTGGTCATGCTCACCATTTTCTATACCATGCAATACCCATCTGAGGATCACACTTCTTTCTGAATCCATGCTTTTAATGAAACTCTTGAGTGTCAATTGAACCTCATTTCATCATTTTTATCATATTATAATGAGAGATGATCTTGTGATATTTTTACTATTATTAACAATTTCACAAAAAAATAAGTGGATGTAAACTTTATAATTGAAAACTCGATTGATCTAAATGATCGTGAAAATTCATTGGAATACCATCTCTCCACTGTTCTCCACTACTCAATGTATGATGATAATTAGTAAAATTAACTAACATGCTCGTATATAGATTCATATCATATTATCATACATTTATCATTTCATATCCTTGATTATAGAAATTCTTTTCTATGTGTGGTGAACCTTGAACCAATGTGTTCTTCTGGTCAAAATGAGAGTGAAGGTTGTGAGATTTGTTCCCAAATGAATATTGTTATCACTGGTGAGGTTGAAATTGACCATTATTTAGTAAAAAAACATTTCTATATAGGATATCAAAAAATTTATTCATTATTATGACTCCACTAATCCTCTTTAATCTACATTATTAAGTATTGAAATAAATGAGTCATCAAATTTTGGGATCTCTTACTCTGGTTTTCATGTTATCTGAAACATAGATCAATGATCCATCAAAATTAAATCAACTTCATGAAATTATATGCATAGACAACTAACAGTGAATGTGCTACATAATACCACATTTTGGAGACCAAAGGGAGGATAAAAATATTCTATTTTCAACCCCATTTAACTGAAATGACAACATCAAAGAAGAGGTGGAATTATCCAATTACAATATGGATACATAGAGGATATGTTTTTCATGAATCACACTAGAGTTGAAAAAATATGGTGGCCACCGACAAACTATGGGTAGTCCACTATAACATTATAGATATAGATAAATTAATGCAGTGTAATTTGGAGGAAGCACATTTTTTCATTTACATTTTAAATATATAATTTGTTTTTTGTTTTTTATTAAATGAATAATGTTTCTTATTTTTTATTCTCATTTAGGTATTGGATATTTTATAGACCATCACTAGAGAGAACACATTCCCAATGAAACTATTGAAATCCATAGACCCACCACTGGTTTGGGAAGACGACCCACCAAATCCAAACTTGGGGATCTATATTCCATTTAACTCCCCCTCTCTTCCTATATAACCCTCGTTAATCTTCTTCCTCTCTCTTTCATTTTTACCAGTTATTTCTTCAATGAATTTTTCTTTCTATTTCTCAATTTCATTGGTGTATATTTTAATTAACACTAAAATAATTAAATAAAATGAATAAAAATAAAAAAAGATTCATACTTACTGACCATCCAGTTTTGAAATGTTGTTCAACCATTTTGGGGACAAAAAAGAAATGTTCTCATCTAATTTATTTTTTATTTTATTCATAAATTTGGATTAATAATCTTATTTAAAAACCAACAACTACTAAATGTTGATTTTTAGATTTGGAAAATTATTTTTCCCCAACCATGATTAAGAAAATTAATTATCTTGCCAAGGCCACCTATGTCCATGTTATCAAAATGTGTGTTTTAAACTCTGATTGTGAGTCTTTAGTTTTTTGAAATCTAGTTGAATTTATTTATTTTTTGTGATTTAATATAATAGATGAATTTGTTAAACCTCGTTCATGTAAAAATATCCAATTATCCTCCCATAACCCTTAAATTAATTCATACTTTGAAATCCCGTCTAAGAATATGAAAACATTTTCATGGATAGAGACATTACAATCCATATAACCTTTCCCACCAATCATTTATATGGATTTAAATTTCATTAATTATTTATCATTAAGTGTGGTGGAATGGATTTCATTTTTGGGTGACCTTTTTTTGATTTTTAATGGGTTATCATATTCCTAAGGGAAAACATCGATTTTAGTGGGGGGATAGGTTTTCATTTAGTGAGTTTTGTGTAATATATAATCATTTAAGTAATTTTTTAAATTTTATTGAAATGTTTTTAAAAAATTAAGTAAACATATAAAATTGGTTCTATCTTGAGAAGGTCAAAAGTCACTCTTTTTGAAACTTTTATCTTGTTATAACTATACCAATTAGTTTCATGAGGAGATCAGTAAAGGGTTGGGAGATGATTGTAATATTTTATAATGTTAAACAATCTAAAAAATAAAAAAATTAAGAATATAACAGAAAAAAAGGAAAAAAATACATTATATATTCTTATGTCATTCGTAGAAGTCTTGTGTATTGTAAAAATTTCATCATCTCATCCACTTCAAATTTTCATACTCTCTTTTTTCTTTTTTCACACAATCATTCCCTTGATAAAATGTGTTTTCATTAACTTCCATGTTTTATTTTAAAAGAATTGTGCATTGTTTTACCCTTTCTAATGTTTTAACCCTCATCTCCTCTCTCTTGTTGATTATATTACTAAAGTCTCATAGCCAAAGGAAAAAACACTTAAAATAACTCTAAATTCATATGCATGATAAGATAGGGACTGAAAGCTAATATATCTTTCAAAATATATGATTTTCACTTTTTTTTGGTGAATGAGTGAACCTCCGGAAATAAAATTTTATCATCATGATAGGAGTGAGACTTGAGTGCCTTCATTTTCCATTTCTAAATTTTAGCATTAAAATGAATTTTTTTTTTGAATACAATTTTTTGTAACAATTTGTGTTGGAATTCAATATGGGTGACAAAAATGCTCTAAACCTCACTTAATTTTGGAAAAAAAATTAATATTTTTTGGTGAGTGAGAATGATTTAGTTATGTTATTTGTTTCACATGAGGAAATGCACAAGTGTAAATGAGGGGAAGATGATTTTATTCATTTATTCAAAATGTTTCCTATAAATCTATTTTTAAATTTAATGTAAAATTGCATTATTACTGTGAGGTACTAATTTTGTAATATGAAATATAACTTTTGAGCTTTTTTTGAAATAGACCAAATGATTAAGTTTAGTTTTGTAATTATAACACTCACCATACATATACAAATTAAATGGTTCTTTTTTTATAATTATTTATTTAATATCTAAAATTTTATTATAATGGATCATGGGCCAGTTCTTTAATTTTATGCATCATATAATTCACACAAAAGGCCCAAATTATCTATGAAGAAATTGGTCCATCAATGTGTATAGAATTACTGGGATCACTCCAAAAGTCCAAATTCATTAATTCTTTTAAAAAGGTCAGGGAAAATAAAATTCATCTATTAAAAAACATTTGGGGCCCATCTCCAAAATCAAGGGTCCCAACTGATGGATTTAATTCCAACCCACCATTCGGTATGGGAATTCAAATAGACACACAATTATTGATTTTTAATCTAGATATAGGAATCCATTGGAGTTGATAATTTTCAGTGAAATGTTTGAATTAGGGGGACAACTATATTGAATAATGTTTTGGATTTGAGGGTAACTCCATATTCAAAAATTCATTCAAAATATAGAAATGAATAGAGTATGTTTCGAAATGGACAACATAAAATTATTTAATCAAAGCTCCATATCAATGAATCCATAATTTTAATGGCCATGAAATATTGAGGTTAGACTCTAAAAAATAATGTAAACAACTTGGACGAATAAAATTTCTTCATTTTCTGCTTTATCGAGTGTTAAATTGGATATCCAATGGGAGGTTATGGTTTGGTATGCCAACATCCCAACTCATTGGGCTATAAATATATCTCCCTCCTCTAAATGTAAATGGATGGAATTTCAAAATATAAGGGAATAAATTGGCATGACCAAAGCATTTCCAAAGTAAATGGAGGACCTTCCATGCCCATGTCCTCACTTGAGAGACCATTACCCCTATAATTGATTTTATGTTCTTTTTTTCTTTTAATTTGAAATCACATAATCTGTTTCAAATTTCATTTCAATTTTAAGGGAAGTTTTTTCTTTGGGTTATATATTAATCATCAATACTCTATTGTGAAATATTAATAATCATAAAATAATTTAAATCAATTTGAATCCAATTCTCTCCTTTTCCTTATAATTCAAACTAAATTATGTAGTTAACATTAACTTCACTATTTATTTGTGGTTTTGGAACACTACAATTATCTCATCCCAATATTTTTAATCTCTTTATAATTCATCATCATAATAATTATGACTAGATTATTAACCTAAAAATGGCTATATAAATATACCATTTGGTTGAGTATATTTTTTGGATGTTATGTTATTGACTGTTTTTGCATGATGAATATTCATTAAATTAACATTATTTATGTTAAACATTTAATGTCATGGATTAGAGACATTCTTTGTTTAAAAAGACATTTCCATGGATTATTGGAACCATATATACATTACCATAAAAAATATATAATTAATTTCAGAACCCCAAGTTAATTTAGTTCTTTGATTAAATCTATAACACTTGGGAATTCAATTCAATGCCATCTTGTGAAGTGGGTGTTAGTTTAATGAAATATAAAGTAAACCTCAAGGATATCACAAGATTAACTCTCTAATGATGACATCACTCCAATATTTGTTAAATTGTTAAATCAATCAATAATTTCTATTCTGATCTAAAAACAAACCCCACAGTCAAAATACAATCAATTAAAATCAACCAACTATTAAGATGTGTCACCACTGGGGATTTGACCTGAGTGATGCTTCACATATTAGAAGAGCAACAAAACCATAAACGGTCAATAGGAAACAATTTTCCATGATTCACATACAAAACATGACTTTTACACTCTTTGGATGAGTGCAATCCAGAAGACAAGAACACTTCCATACCACAAATGAGACCTTAATCAAAGGTACGACAAGAAGCAAGAAAACACTGGTAAAGCCAAGACCTGCTTCGACACTAAAATTCACAACCCCTCCATAAACAAATATGTACGAGAGATTCATCCTCCACAACATCATACTAAAATATTTTGGTGGTATTTACTCTCCCTCACAGTTTTTCTCACATCACAATCATGTGTCTTAGTGGGGGAATAACCCCTCTTTCTTCTGTAGTCAAAGCTACGTCGAACAACACTGACACAAGGTTACACAGAAGCCTCGTGTCACCCTTGGTTACTCATTAAGTAAAGAGTTGTAATAAATGTGTACCTAATGTAGTATCTATAAAATTCTACTAAATATGGTAGAAAAGACATAGAGTGTACATCTTATCATCTCATGCGCTGTAGGATTATAGACATCCTTAGCATTTAGCTGGCCACGGCCTCCGCGGCCTACTCCATGATCCTGATGTGGGCCACCTAGTGGGGTGGAATTACCTCATAATGATTTCTACCAAACATGGTTATTAATTAACCTGTACAAACACCTCCTCCATGGGGACCTCCCTGTTGACACGTTGGAGATAATTGATCATGCCCCAACATCTGTTGTTGCAGCGCATCTACCAACTGCCCGGAAATGTCATCAGATATGGTTAGGTATTCTTATGCCATGTGATGTCATTCATCACAAGCATATAACAATCCCCCCTTGGGATATCCTGGTTAGCTACACCATCCTCGACCATGTGCATGAGTCTTTTCAAGGGGATTCCTCCTGCATCGAGGGCCTACCAACTGAAGTCTTATAGCTATGGAATATGTCCAAATTTTTTTGTGCCTACATCCAAAACATTTCTACTAGGGCCCCACAAACAAAAATCTCTATATCACAAGTGCATTCTCCAACATCCTGAGATAGGTGGGGATGCCGAAGGGAACTAAAATGGTGAGGATTTTCTCTATGAAGATCATGCTCAAACATTCATTCCTAGAATTTCCATCTTTTACCACATCAAATGAGGACTGATTACGGTCTAAAAAATGAATCAAGTACTTAACCACCAACATCCTTCCCTAATAAAGGTATAGCATCTCTAAAATCTATACATAGTGTATGAAAGAGGGGTAGTATTCCTCATGAAACAGCTCTTGGAAGTCATCCCACGAGAGTGTCGAATCATTGTGCATCTGACTGACCCGACTCTACCTACACCAATATTCTTCATGGAAAAATAAATGTTTTCAATGCCAACATCTAATATATCTGTGTCCAAACAAGCTTGTAGAAGTGAACCACCAACTCAAGCCATCCCTTCAATGTTTGAGGGAATAGATCACTGCCGAACATCAGTGGTCAGTAATGTTGGAACTCACAGAGTGTACTCAACCACTTCATGTCATCGGGCTATGTTTCCGGCAATAACTTCCACTCTATTGGTGGAGGTTTTTTTTCCTTCCCTCATATATAAAATGGATCACATGATGGATCCTAAACTGATGTATGGTCATTCATGGAATCGTCATTGTGAACCAGAGCTCGTATCCATGGTGGATATCGTCATGGAGGCATCCTATATAGGATAAACGAGTACCGTGGTCATATGATCATATATATATGTCAACAACCTTGGGGAGGTTACTCAAGAAAGACAATCAAAGACTCAATCCTATATAATCCATGTACCAATGATCCCTAAACCAAAGTGTTAGTACACCAAGTCGACAAGAAGGTAATAAGGTTCCAAATGAATGGCTATGTTTTCCACCACACCATAACTAGACTCACTAGATTAAGAGCCACGCTCGAGCCATGATTACATTGTTTCCCTAAAACCCAACCCATTATTTTTTAGGTATCGTCCAAATATTTTCCCAAGGAATGATCCCACTTTGATACCAGTTTGTTATGACCCGACCCATAATGGGACTCAAGCCATAACTACCCTATGCTAGCCTCTATAGGCTAGGTGTTGGAGACCAACGTCAATGTCATAACAAACACAGGGAGTCCTTTTCATATGTAATTGTACACAAAAAAAAAATAACTCAATGAAAAATTATAGAGATAAAGGAAAAACAATATACAACACTAATATATATATTAACAAAAACATGAATCAATCTCTAAAAATAAATGTACGGAAAATTAATCTGAATGGAAATGGGAAAAAATAAATTGTAACCAAAAAATTACTCCACAACATGGAAAAATGTGGAAAATTAAAATATCTAAGAGATCCTTTCTCCTATATCACATGAAAGGCCTACATCATCTTGACCAAACACCCTATTTCCCAATCCTCCTCTAAATTTGAGATCTACCTCTCTATCATCTACAAGGGAACACTGATTGCAGAAAAAGCCCAAGAATCAATGAGTATAAAAATACTCATTAGGATTCCCCTGAAAGCTCAAGGGATAAGCAAGATGAGTACATAATAATGGATAAATAGAGAGATATTTCTATTGATGAATGAAGTAGAAAGAACATGGTATAATAAAATAAGTGAAGATCAAACCAAAAAAGGGTCAGTATGCCCATACAAAACCATGGAGAAAGAAACAGTTAGAATATGAACTTCTCATTAAGTATTTGCTGCATATAGAAAGAGAGTTTACATTTCCAACCACGAGAAGCTATAAATTGAATGAACGTGTCAAAACCCACATGTATTCACCTCTCTTGGAAGGAGAGTTACAAAACCCAAGGATTGTGTACTATAACCTGATAAATAATATATTCATAGAAAATAAAACCAAACAGAGGAGTAATGAGATCTCCATTTAAGAATCTCATCCTAGGAAAAGAGCCTCCAACAGTTCCAAAAGTAACCAACAGTGCCTAGCATCTCCCAGATCATCCTTGAACTATGAGTCAAAGGGGATAAAATCATGGCCTGTTGATATTATCCGCTCTGGGTGGCACTGCTTCACTCAAATTGTTTTAGATCACATCACATGGAAGAATCTCATTGGGGAAAGCACTCAAATTTACAGTGTTCCCTAAGGAATGTCAAACCACACCTCTTCACTATTACTCAGAACAATGGAATCACAAACTCATGATGGAGGACTCACAACCTACTGTGTTTGGGGGTTCCGCTCTTATAGTCATTATAGAGAACTCACTCCCTAGTGTGTCAGGGGGGGTCACTCAGTGGTCACATGAGCCTATTCCCCCGGTAGGGGAGTTCCATTGTATATATGGTGATCACACCCCATAAATTGGGGAGAACCACTAGATGTATCATGAACTCGCACCCATGATAGGGGGAACCAATGTATGGTTCATGATCCCAAACCCTCGATAGGGGAGAACCACTAGAAGGATATATTACCCACTCCCTAGAACGATAGGTAAACCGACCATACTAAAAATCACATTCAGAATGATGATGCCCAACCACTATAGGAGAACAGTCTGACTGCATGAAATTCATGGGAAAACACACACCCTTATCCATCATGGAAATAAAAACCCTATAAGAATCTACCCAAATGTAAATGACTTATTCCCACTATGTGGGGAGACTCACAAGTCAAAATGGATGTCACTGCCATGTTCCACATGAGAAAACACTAAGGATAGGCTACACACATGCCATGATCTGAGTTCAGAAGAAAGAGTTTTTTGTGATAGATGAAAACACAGTGGTATATGATGAATGTAGGGGTGACACATCGTGCGACCCAATATCATTATCTGGCTATGTTCCCAACCATCATCAGGTACAAAAAAGTGAAAAATTACCCTTTATAATTTCATGGTACTCCCAGAGTACAGGACTCATCACGCTGAATGGCCGATGAGTGCAGGACGCTCATCATTAAACTATAGTGTCAACAACATAGCTTCGCTAACACCCCCCCCAAACGGCCTCAGAACATTGATCACATCTCATCATACATCTTCTACAATCTCATATGTGACAAAGTAGACCAAATCTATGGGTTCAAATGAATCATAGAAGATATTTACCCACTATTATTCAATTCATATTTCCAAAGTTAAAGAGATCTTGAATAGGAATCTACACATCCAAATAGATAAATCCATTTTTATCCATAAGGAAAAACACCCAAAATCAACTATCCATTCACCTGAACTAGGATCCAAATGAAGGAGTTTCATACCTCATTGTTTTAAATGAATGGTGCTTCATGGGGATCAAGTATTGATCCTAAAACAAACAACATAGATCAATCCATTGTGATCTGTAAAGATGAGGAAATTTCAAGGGAATGTTTTTCTAATTTATTTGGAATTTTACGAGTCTGTGGCTTTTAACAGCACTTGATTCCAAGTCCCGGTGTGCCCAGAATAAATATCTGAAGTTTAGATTGGGTATGTTCAGTGAACGAACGAGCATATTTTTCTATCTTTTGAACCGGTGCATGGAATTGAAATCTGAGGGCACTGATGAACTCACAAATCCAGTAATTTCTTAAGATGATCTTTACCGCAATTGCATTTTCACTAGAGGAGAAGTTAAATTTTGTGGTTTAAATATGAAGTCAATAAAAATTGTGGAATAATTTTTATTTATATCTAATTGGTTATATCCTAAATGAGGGAGTTAGGGTAGGACCCACTAGTTCCTAACTACCCATGTGAGGATAATTGTGAGGTGGGGCCCACACGATCCCCAACCCTTCACATTCCTTAACTACATAACTCCTTTTAATTCCCATGTTAATTACATGATAAATTAAATTTTAATTTGTAACCTTTCCACTTCCCCACTTAAAATATGGCCAACACACAGACCATAATTATTTAATTCAATCAATTTCATTAATAAATCATTTGTTTGAAATTTGAGTTTTTGAAATAAATGGAATGATCAATTAAAATAAGGGGTGGCCTTATTTTAATTTGGTTGAATTTTTGTGTGGGGATTTGGGGAGAGAGACTTGTGTGAAAGAAGAAGGAATATCCTCCTTCGTTGAAGAACGTCATCCTCTCCAACAAAGAACTTCGACTCAGCGACCCCGAATTCTCCATCCTCTACTTCCTCCGCGACAAGGGAGGAGACACCGACGTGGGAACTCGCCAACGACGTCACACCTTGTTTTCTTCTCTTAGTGATAAAAATGGGAGACATTGATTCCTACTCAAATGCTCTCTGTTAACTTCTATGAATCCTTATCATGCGACACAGTCAACCATGATGCCAACGTTCGACATCGATTATCGAGGTAGTGGTTGTTATGTTCAGGTTTTAATACCATTCTTCATGGTTCTCCTACTGTTTGGTTTCATTTTGCAGTTTGATATCATCTTGATGAGGAAGGTCTTTGACCGCATGAACACATTATGACCCTTCCCCTCTATTTCATTGTTTGTGGACGATGGAGGCGTTTGCGAAGAACTGTCTGGTGACGGACCAACCACGAACGGTTCGTCAGCGAATGATTGCTAGGTCGCTGCAACGGCGCATCACCGTCATGTCACGCGGAGTAGATCCGGACCATGGACTAGCCGAACAGCGGTCGGGGGGCTGCGATGGAAGGGGCGGGTCGCGACGCCAGTGCGCCATACCAGAGCTGCATGGGCCGCGGTCGGGGCGGGCCGCGACGGTGGGGAGCGGTGTCGTCGCACCGCGCCGGTGGAAGAAAGATGTGGCCTATGGTCGCGGCGGATTAGGAAGGGCGGTTGGCCATTCCGGTCGCCGGTGCCATCAGGAGGCGGGACTGAAGGGGAGTCACACGGTCATCCAAGGGGCGGGCCATTAAGGCCGGCCTTTTGTAGAAACCGAGGGATGTAACAACACCCCCCCCCCCCCCAATACGCGGCTATAGAGGGCCCCACTGGCTCTACCACCGCGCCAGGTCGACCAGCCGCGCGACCAATAGTGTGGACCAAGCGGGCCAGAATGCACGGGCCAGACCGGGCCACCAGTGTTGGGCCGGGCCGCCAGCCCCGGGCCAGGCCGCCAGCACCGGGCCTGGCCGCCAGCGTCGGGCTCGGCCACGACAATTGGGTCAGGCCGCACCCACTAGGCCAGACTGCGCCCAACCTAGCCAGACGTGGACACGAGTCGGGTCAAACCGGTTCGGGATGAACAAGGGGGTATTGGGCCGGGTCAGACATGGCCCAAATGCCATATTTTCGGACCCTATTCAGTTAAACGCTCGTATCTTGGGCTACAGACCTCTGATCGACGCATAGTCTATTGTGTAGGAATCCTTGGTTTGAGTCGGTCATTTCTGAATATTAAAATCAAGCTTTCAGTGAAGTTTGGGTATGGCCGGGTTAGTTTGAACACGATACCAATCGGGCCCTCGGAGCGTAAATTCTCAAAACATAAGGATCAGATGACCGATTAATGTGTCATCAACCATGTTGGATTCCTTTTGATGAGACAGTCCTTTTTGCATACTCCACCTGAGGTTTGGATGCAGTTGGAGTATGGTCGGGTTGATTTAGCTTATAAACCAACCGGGCCCCTGGAACGGAAAAGCTAATAACTCTTAGACTGGACGTCTGTTTGACCAACTATCTACGGATTTGGTAATCACGTTGTGAAGCGCTTCCTTTGAGTATACCCCATGGGAGTTTGTGGTACAATTTACATACAGTCAGGTTGGTTTGTACACGAAACCAACTAGACCCCCGGGAGTGAAAAGCTAATAACTCTAAGACGGGGCATCCGATAGACTCGCCGTCTGTTGCGTTGAGACCCCTTTGACGAGGTGGTCATTTTTTATACATCAACTATGGACTTCGTGACATTTGATGTATCGACCCCTTGGCTCGTGGAGCGGACCCTCCCGTAATCGAGCGTGCGGTGTGTGGGAACCGTAGAGCAGGCTGCGACTACGATGACTATGATGACTGTACTTGGATCCTACGTGGTTTCAACAACGATGATGACTGTACTTGGATCCTATGTGGGTTCAGTAGTGAGAACGACTATACTTGGGTCCTCTGTGGGCTCCCAGCGATGACGACTGTACTTGGATCCTATGTGGGTTCAGTAGTGATGGTTACTGTACATGGATCCTACATGGGATTGGAAACGAAAACCTCTGTACAATGATCCTACGTGGGTTCGGCAGAGGAGATGATTCAGAGGCTACATCTAATCATCTCCACCCCTCTTCATGAGTAGTATACATGTGTGAGATGAGTCTTGACTTTCAATTATAATCATCGATATGATTGACTTGTGATTTTCTGGTGGGGACTGGTTGTGATTTCTTGTGTGGACTGGGTTTTGCTTTCTTGTGTGGACTGGGTTGTACTTAGGCTCATGAGTTGGAGTTGAATTGGAATTAATTACTTAGGTATATGTATGGGCATATACCTAAGTAGAGTAGGTTGATACTTCGTGTTTGTATCTTTTCAATGTGGATATCCATGTTGGATTTAGTGAGACCTTCAGGTTCTTGGGGACCCTACTGAGTATCGTTATACTCACCCCTGCACGGGCTATGCCTGCACCTCATTGCGTTGGATGCAGTCGACGGACAACGCTGAAAGAGACCGAGTGTACGAGGACTGGACGGCCCCTAGAGCAGGACCTGACGACGAGTCAGTATCCAGAGGTGGACTTCATGATGAGACGGTACATGGAGGAGGTTGGCAGGCGGGAGCGTTGAGGAGACTATCAGTTACTACCCTTCAGGTAGGATCTGAGGTGGACGACCCAAGAGCTGCTTCTATCTTCCAGCTATTTGTCTTTCCTGTTGTACTTTCATTCAGTTGTAGCTGTACTTTTCAGTTTGGTTTGTACTATGGATCCTTTACTTTTCACCACATTCTTTTTTACTTATTGTATTGATTCCACTTTTACTCTGGTTGAATGTGTTTATGTTTTATAAAAAAATTGTCTTCTTAGTTATCGGGAATTAAGCCTTTGGGGCTAGTTGCCAGCTCATGGCCTATGGAAGGCGAGGATGGGGTATTCACAGCATGGGCTCCGAGGACACGTCGTGACAAATTGGTATCAGAGGAGTCATTTCTACCGCAAAACTCAAGAATCTCAAAGTTTCTTCTCTCTTAAGTAATAATTTTAAGAGTATTGAGTGTGGTTATTAGTCCATGGAGTCTAGTGTTGGTGTGGTGGCCGACGTATCCATACACAAGGACCCTGAATTATGTTTTCCGACTCAGTACATGAAAACATTGAATGCATGTGTGTTTCAAAAGTTTTCTTTGTGATTACTTTGTGCCATCTCACCAGGTATAAATCGTTTGACCGTGTCACATCTATTCAGGATGCCTCCACATAGACTGTCAGTTGGAGTTTAAATATAGTACATGATGACGGACCACCGAGCGACGAGGCTCTGGTGTGGGCCCCTTTTTTATGTTGGCACCTTTGGGTTGTGTACCAGAAAAACAACCACCCATTGGGCAGCAGATGCCACCAGCAATACTAGCGAATGGTGCACGCTGACAGAGAGCATTGCACAAGTTCTGGCAGAAGAGGCCACCAAGGTTACGAGGCGAGACATATTCCCAGGAAGCAGAGGACTGGATGGAGGTGATTTCTAGAATTCAAAAACTATTTTAGACACTAGTAGAGTAGATGATGATCATGGAAACTGGTGTTTCCCAATGAGTGACAATGAGGATGGTCTACATGGTGATTATGCTTCAGTACATGGACCGATGGCTATGATAGTACATTCGGGTAGTGATCCAGCTATATCACTACCTGTTGGACAATAGTTACAACCAACGGTATTGGTAGATGACATATGTAGGTTCAATTACTTATACGTGATTTATAATCAGATACCCTCAAGTTCTAAGGGGGGCCCGACTCACAGGCGGCTGAGGACTGGTTTGAGGAGATGGATGAGAGTTTTCTAGAGCTATACAACTTTGAAAGGATGACATGTCGGTATCTGAGTAGTCATCGAGGCATACCGATCGTTCCTGGTACTTGATGACTACGATTCGATCAGTTCTTCAGAGCACGGACCTCGTAGCGATGTGTGTTTAAAGGATATCTGAGCTAGAATTCTTTACTCTATGAATTCTTACTTATGTTAGGGTTCTAGAGATTACAATTGTGGATGAATGTTCTTTGGCTGAAAGAATAAAACCAGCAAATGTTAACAGCATGAAACTGGCACCAGTCTCAGAGACTTGGACGTGTAAAATGTTTTGAAGAGGAAGTATTAAGGACAGATGAATCGGAAGACCAGCAGACGTGGAATCAGAGCTTGGAGAGCAGCATGAGGTGGTGTACATTTCAACATGTTACAGCCACCCACTCATGTAGTCCCCTCCAGGCTCAAAGAGCTAGAGGGAACAAGAAGAAAATAGTTTCATGCGGTTAAGGAGTGTGACCCAAGGGTCTAAAATGATTTGAGGTACGGTCTGTGTCTACTACTAGCTGTAGTATCAATAGACATAGGTACCAATCATTCCTACCTTCCAAGATTCTTGTCTCAGTCCTAGAGTTTCTGGTTAAGCCATTGACTTGACCCTCAAATCTAGAGATACCTTGAGAGGAGACTCGATAGTCACACATATGCCGACGGTGTGATCTGACCCTAGAGGCCAGAGTTCTGGTTGGAAACTCTTGTTGGAAACGTTGAGGCCTTATGAAGTTAGTTTGGGAATGGACTGAGAAACCACAATTCATACACAGATTGACAGAATTTGGAAAAAAGGTTGTGGTTTACCTACAACATCTGGATGTGTCTTACTTGGTCGGCGAAAAGGAAGCCCTAGGTAGAATATGATGGAATCATGCATAAGTTGTTGCAGTCAAACGCTCATGAGTAGGCTAGACATAGATTTGAACCAGACTTCTCCAGAGTTGTTACACTACTTTTATCATTGATGAAGAAAAGAAAAACCCATCGTGTGGTCAGGGTTATTCCAGTAGAGATTTTCAAGAGCTGAGGTAGAGGATGACCAGTGTGCCTATTTGACGCTATCGGGGAAGGTGAAAATCATCCAGGAGCGGATGAAGACTGCATAGAGCAGGAAAAAAACCTGTGTTAATAAGATATGGAGACCATTGGAGTTTGAGAATGGCGACTACATTTTCTTACAGGTCTCACCTCGATGAGGTCTACGGAGATGTGGCCGAGGCGGCATGTTAAATCTGAGGTTCATCAGACCCTTCCAGGTCCTCAGTAGGGTAGGCGAGGTGTCTTACCGCTTCACCTTTCCACCACAGTTGCACTAGGTGAATGACATCTTTCACATATCACAGCTTAGGAGATACGTGTATGAACCTTCACACATTATCGACCGCAATGAGTTGGACATAGATGATGGGGCGAAATTCATGGAGGTTCCAGTAGAGGTTGGGGATCGACAAGAGTGGGTCCTATAAATATAGTCTATTCCTCTTGTGCACTTTATCTAGAAGCACGAGAACCTCCAGGAGAGAACATGGAGTGGGTGGCTCAGTAGCGTTCTCGGTACCTCCTTTAGTTTCCCTATTTTGGGTTCTAGCTTTACGAGGACATAAATCCTTAACGTGGAAGTAATGTAATGACCCGAAAATTTCAGGATTTTTTTTTCATAATTTCTTTGGAATTTTACAAGTCTGTGGCTTCTGACGGGAAATGATTCCAAGGCCTTGTGTGCCTGGAATCAATATCCTAATTTTAGCTCGGGTATGATTAGTGAACGAACAAGCAGGTTTTTCAATCTTTTGAACTGGTGCTCAGAATTGAAATCCAAGGGCACCGATGACCTCGCAACACCAGTATTTTCTTAAGAAGACCTTTAATGCAATTGCGTTTGTAATGGAGGAGAAGTTTAATTTTTTTGTTTAAATATGAAGTGAATAAAAATTGTGGAATAGTTTTTATTTATATCTAAGTGTTTATATCCTACATGAGGGAGTTAGGGTGGGACCCACTAGTTCCTAACTACCCATGTGAGGATAATTGTTAGGTGGTTCCCACAAGATCCCCAAACCATCACATTCCTTACCTTCTTAACTCCTTTTAACTCCCATATTAATTACATGGAAACTTTTTTCTGAATTTGTAACCATTCCACTTCCCCACTTAAATTCATGCCAATAAACACACATTTATTAATTAATTGAAACTCTTTCATTAAATAATTAAGTGTTTGAAATTTTTATTTTTGAAATACATGTTATGATCTATTAAAAGAAGGGGTGGCATTATTTTAATACAGTTGTCTTATTGTGTGGGGATCTGGGGAGAGAGCCTTGTGTGAAACAAAATGGAAGCTCCTCCTTCGTTGAAGAATGTCACCCTCTCCGACAAAGAACTTCGACTCGGTGACCCCGAATTCCCCATCCTCTTCTCACTCCACTGAAAGGGAGGAGACACCGACGTGGGAACTTTCCAATGACGTTACACCTTGTTTTCTTCTCTCCGTGATAAAAATGGAAGATGCCGCTTCCTCTTCGTACGCTCTCTGTTGAAGACTACGAGTCCTTATCTCGCGATGCTGTCAACCGTGACGCCAATGTTCGACATCAATTATCAAGGTAGGGGTTATTATGTTCAGGTTTTTATACCGTTTATCATGGTTCTCCAATTATTTGGTTTTGTTTGGCCATTTGATATCATATTGACAAGGAAGGGCTTAGACCGCACGAACACGGTCTGAACCTTCCCCTCTCGTTTGTTGTTTGTGGAAGATGGGGGAATTTGCGAAGAACCATTCGGCAACGGGCCGACCACAAACGGTTCGTCAGCACAAGATGGTCAGGTCGCCGCAAAGGCGTGACACCGTCGTTCCGCATGGAGTAGAGCTTGACCGTGGCCTAGCAGAGCCGTGTCGGAGGGGCGCTGCGCCGTCGTGCCATGTCGGAGTTACAGGAACCGCGGCCAGGGCAGGCTGCGGTGGAGGGGCGCGGCACCTTCGCGGTGGCTGGGCGCGGTGTCGTGCTGCCGCGCCGGTGGAAGAAAGCCATAGTCTATGGCCACGGCGGCAGGTTGTGCCGGCCGCCGGCACTATCAAGATGCAAGAACCAAGGGGGGTCTCGATATCATCCAAGGGTAAGACCATTAAGGTTGGCCATTCGTAGAAACCGAGGGGTGTAACACCCCCCCCCCCAATTCGTGGCTAGGGCGGGCCCCACTGGGCGCCGCCACCCCGCCAGGTCAACCAATCGTGCCGCCAACCGCGTGGGCCATGTGGACCAGACCACGCTGGCTGGACCAGGATGCTAGCGATGGGCCGCACCCTAGCGGGTCAGACACGGACCCGAGTCGGGTCGACCGAGTTCGGGCCTACCGAGGGGGTATTGGGCAGGGTCGGACCATGCCCAAACCCCCTATTTTCGGACCCTCCTCAGTTAAACGATCATATCATGGGATACATACATCCGATCGACGCACCTTCTATTGTGTAGGTATCCTTGTATCGAGAAAGACATTTTTTTATATTACAATCAAGATTTCGGTGATGTTTGGATACAGCCAGGATGGTTCGAACATGAAATAAACTGGGCCCTTAGAGCGGAAACACTCATAACTTATGGATCAGACGTTCGATTGATGTGTCGTCAACTATGTTGGATTAATTTTGATAAGATGGATCTTTTGGAATACTTCACCTGAGGGTTGGACACAGTTGGAGTATGGTCGGGTTGGTTTAGCTTATAAACCAACCGAGCCCCTAGAATGGAAATGCTAATAACTCTCAGACCAGCCGTCCATTTGAAGAACCGTCAGAGGCGTTGGTAATCACATTGTGAAATGGTTCCTTTGATTATACCCAATGTGATTTTGGGGTAGAGTTGAGATACGGTCAGGTTGGTTCATACACGTAACCAACCAGACCCCAGAGACTGAAAGTTTAATAAATCACAGATCGGGAGTCCGATAGACATGCTGTCTATTGCATTGAGACCCCTTTGATGAGGCTTTCCTTTGGGATACATCAACTCTGGACTTCGTGAAAGTTGATGTATCGACACCTTGGCTCATGGAACGAACCCTCCCAGAATCGAGCATGTTGTGTGCGGGAACACTAGAGCTGGCTGCGACTGCGACGACGATGATGACTGCACATGGATCCTACGTGGGTTTGGCAGGGATGACGACTATACTTGGATCCTACATGGGTTCGGAAATGAGGATGACTCTAGTTGGATCCTCCGTGGGTTCGGCAGCGATGATGACCGTACTTTAATCCTACGTTGGTTAGGTAGTGATGGTTACTATACTTGTATCCTACGTGGGTTCAGCAGTGACGACTTCTGTATTAGGATCCTACGTGGGTTCGGTAGAGGAGATGATTGAGATGCTACATCTAATCATCTCCACCCCTCATCATTCGTAGTATAGCTGTGTGAGCTAAGTCTTGAATTTAAATCATTTTCATCAATGTGATTGACTTGTGATTTTCCTTTGTATACTGGTTGTGATTTCCTATGTGGACTGGGTTGTTCTTTCCTGTGTGGACTGACTTGTACTTGGGATCATGAGTTAGAGCCGAACTGGAATTGATAACTTAGGTATATGTATGGGAATATATCTAAGTAGAATTGGTTGATACTTCGTGTTTGTATCTTTTCATTGTGGATATCATTGTTGGATTTAGTGAGACCTTAAGGGTCTTAGGGACCCCATTGAGAATAGTTATACTCACCCCTGCACGGGCTATGCCCGCACCTCACTGTGTTGGATGCGGTCGATGTACATCGCTGACAGAGACCGAGTGTACGAGGACTGGACGGTACCCAGAGGTGGACCTGACGACGAGTCAGTACCCAGAGGTGTACTTCATGACGAGATGGTACTCGGAGGAGGTTGGAGGGTGAGAGCGTTGAGGAGGCTATCTGTACCAACCCTTCAGGTAGGATCCGAGGTGGATGAACCAGGTGATGCTTCTATCTTCCATTAGTTTGTCTTTCCTATTGTACTTTAATTGAGTTGTAGTTGTACTTTTTATGGGGGTTTGTATTCTGGTGCATTTAATTTTCAGCACTTTCTTTTGTACTTAGTGTATTACTTCCACTTGTACTCTGGTTGGATGTGTTTATGTTTCATAAAGGAAATGCCTTCCCAGTTATCGAGATTTACACCTTTGGTGCAGGTCGCTAAACCCTGTCCTATGGAAGGCGGGCTTGGGGTAGTCACGACACGGGCCCCGAGGACCAGTCGTGACATGATCCCTATGAAAAAACACATAGGATCGAAAAATAATTCGTCCAAAAATGACAACCGGTGAAAAGGATGACTTTTAACACAAGTGCTTCATTGGTTCATAATCACTACTAATAGAGAAATAGATCTACACATCCAAACATATCACACCATTGCAATCCTTCTAGAAAACACACTAGGTATATTATTAACTTTATCCAAATAGATTTATGATTCCTAATATATAGAAAACTGCATTATGATCGAAAGGTGTCACATATGGCCCATGCCTCGGTTACAAATTTAAGCTGGAGTATTGCACCCTTGAAATCAAATCAAAAAAACCCCAAGGAATAGAGTATTCAAATTACCCAAAAATATCCAACGAGAAAAAATGGAATTTCACAAGAAAACATGTAAACCGGACACTATGGGGACCACACATTGTCATTAGCTTAATCCATCAAAAATAATCTTGAATTGTCATGACAATAGTCATGGCCATGATTCTGCTGACGGCGTATCGATCAGATGCATGGTTAAAGAGTTAGGTATGATAAAAATCCCAAAAATAATAATTAAAAACAAATTAATATTAAATAAGGGAATTTTGTGCCTTTGGTAAATGAATCCAAAATTTTAAATTCTCAAATCTTACTTAAATGGCCTGACTCAACTCAAGGATTTCACTACCTCAAACGACATGTGAATTGGATGCATGTTGCAAATGTTACAACGTTTAATGTTGTTGGTCAAAAAGTAGGTTGGACCGGCCTAGTTCTAAAGGGCTGCTCGGCCTGGGCCAGCTAGGCTTTGATGGACCGACCCGCTACCTGGACCAAACCTCTTGGGGGGAAATGTGGCCGGTCTACCTTGGATCTACTCAGCGCGTTGCAGATGAGTCTTCATATCCTCTCCCTTGGGACCCTGATGTCTCCTTCATCAAACCAGCATCCCGTATTTTTTGTGTCGTTGCAGCTTGGGGTCGTGATCCACGAACCACCTAACCTCCAAACTGTACACAACCATGCTATTTTGTGCTTTCCGACTATGGAATGGTGCTCCACCCATGGTTCCTCCGGGTCACACAGCCTCCTCCCTTTCCCCTGCTCCAGCTTTCCGCTCCACATCACTCTGAATCACCTCCCCATCATCCACTACCTCGCACGCCAATTCAATGTCGCCATCTAGCTGAGCTCTGCCTCGCTGCTCAGCTCAACCACTATGCATTGGCCTCCTTCACTCCACTGTCACGTGACCAACCACCAGCTCACCCAACCGCACCCCTCAGGCAGCCACTGCTCTGCCGCAAACAGACAACGCTACTGTGACCACTTCTATGGACAACTAGAACATCACCGAAAGCCCAAAAATTATTATGAGACCAGTTGTTTGATCCTCACGAAGTGATCTTCATAGATTCAACATCTTCTCAATGATCCATTGAAGATTTGATGCATTTAAATATAATCATCGAAGAACCTGAAGAATGGCCATAGAATAGGTTTCAAAACATGGTTCGATGGCTATGTTTATGCGGTCGTTGATGATTTTTAAATTATAAAATGAATAAAATAGTAGCAAAACCAATATTAAATGTTGAGATTGAATAATAAGTCAAAAATAAATAGATCATGCCTTGATCAGTTCATTCTCCGTTTGTGACGCATCAACAAAGCATCCACTTATATAAGTCAGGGTTCTGGTAGAGATCTCTCTTTGATCCAACGATGAACGGTGAATAATGGCTAGTGATTGAGGGATAGAGATAGATCATGATCATGGAGAGTGAATGGTGTATAGTTTTTTTCTTAACCATAAACACATTACATCTATATATATAAGAATCACTCAATGTGGAAATCAAAAACCATCATGACCTCTCATTTTATTTCATGCCAATAAAAAATATCCCCTTTCGAACTCAACATAATTCTCTGATTTCTAATCCATATTTCTGTTTGAATGATATTCAATGTATCATTTTAAATAAAAATAATTTATCTATTTATTTAATTTATGTGTTTTCCATTGGGAATTTCTCTAAAAAGGATTTCTCCAAAAAATCTAATATACCTCCTAGGGTAAACAACATTCTCCAGACTCATATGTGGCCTCATATTTTCATTCTGAGTTACCGTTTAGTGTTTTTTTCAGATTGAGATATTTTATATATTAATTAATAAAATAATGAATTAATAAATTTATAATTTCCATTTAACATACCGCAATTGAGTGAGAGGTCAAAACATCTTGTCCTGACATATCTTATTTCATTCCTTGGGTAAACACCATGTTTCGGACCCAACCGGGGACTTAGATTTCTACTTTGATCAAATGTTTAAGAGATATCATTTTTCTATTAAGTGAATGGTAAAAAATTTAATATTTTTGTATAATTTATTCTGCGCACACCAAGCATTATAATTTTACTCCATCTCAGTGACCAACTCATGAAATATATATAGGAATATAAGAAAGACATATAGTGTTAAAAAAGGACTCTATAGTTAGCAAGAAAATGGAGATTGTCAACTAAAATATATGGTGCATTGAGTGTCAACAAGTGATGGCAGAGCAAAAACATTATAAAAGAGTATTACAACCATTAACCATACCGGCATGGAATTCAGACAATATAATTAATGAATTTTTCATGGGTCTCCCAATAATTCCAATTTTACCTCTACTCAAGATGATTTCACTTTTAATCATCATCCCGGGATTTATGTGAAGGAAGTGGTATGGCTGTTTGGAGTTCCACTTTCTATCGTATCTGATAATGATATGGTGTTCACATACAAATTTTGGTGATGTCTTCAACATTCTCTGTGTATAAAATTCAATTTTAGTATGATCTATCACCCCAAAATGATTTCCAATCTGAAAGGACTATTCATTCTCTCGAGGATATGCTGAGTACATGATCATTGGAATTTAAAGGTGTATGGGTTCAATATCTCCAATTAGTTGAGTAATCATACAACTAAAAATTCTACTCAGGCTTTCAAATTACACAAAATGAAGATCTATATGAAAATAAATGTAGAATTTATACTTTTTGGGGTGATTTTTTTGAGAGAAAGCTTCTTGCTCCTAATCTTGTGTAAGAGATAAAACAAATGGTTGGTGTTGTCCAAAAACTCCATAAGGATGCTCAGAGTTGGAAGAAGACCTATATCCACAACCGTCAAAGTTACTTAGAGTTTTACATTGGTGATAAGGTCTTTTATATAATTTATCCACAGAATAGAGTCTTATGGTTTAGGATGAAAGGGATGCTCATCCCTATGGACATTGGCCGCTAGGAAATCCTTGGTTATGTAGGAGGCGGGGGCATATCGGCTTGCACATCATCCAAATATAGATCATTTTCATGATGAATTATATGTATCCCTCTTGAGGATGTACATTCGTGACACATCACATGTACTGATTCTAAAGGTGGTACAATTGGAACACGACCTCTCATATGAGAAGCAGCTGGTGGCCATGATTTGATCCCAAAACTGAAAACACATATTTAACCATTGTGATCTCTACTGAAAAAAAATATCAAATATTTATTCATCCAAAATGGACACCCATTAAAAATGTTGATTTTGAAAACAAACGCATGATCGGTTCCTGATCACTACGGATCACGAAAAGAATCTACACATCCAAATATATCACACAATTGTGATCATTATGAATATACGTACATGGTAGACTATTTAATTTACCCAAATGTATTTCCAATGCAGAAGTAGTAAAACACTAAATTAAAATTGAAAGGATCCCCACGGGGACCATGGCTCGACTTAGAATTTATGAAATATGATTGTTCCATTGAAATTTCCTTATAAAAACACATGGAATCGAACATTCCAATACCCAAAATATAAGTTATGTGAAAAAATAAAATATCATGACAGAACATGTAAAATGGGCCATAATGGCCATAGACATTATCATTATCTTAATCACTCTGAAAGCGTCTTTAAAAGTTTGCACAATGGTCTGGGTCATGTTGTTGGTGATGAAATGGCATTTGGACATCTGGTTCATGAGTTACATCAAATACAAAATCAATGATATAATAATAAATAATTTATTATTATTGAACTTGGGCATTTTGTGCATTTGGGAAATGAAACCGAAATTTTAAATAACCAAATCCAACATAAATGGTCTGACAAGACTCAAGGATTTCATTTCCATATATAGAATGTGAATTGGACACCTGCAGGAGATGTTACTAGTGTTTAAATATGTCGGGCCCAAAACATGGTGGACTAGCCGATTTCAACCGATCCGCCTGACCTGGGCCATCCACGATATGATGGACCGACATGATACATGGCCCACACTCTATTAGATTTACAAGCAGATGGTCCACCTTATATCTGATATACATGCCATATACGATCTGCTCTTTATCCGCTTCGAGACCCCTCGACCCACTTCTTCAAACTGAAGACCTGCATTATGTTAGTCATTGCCGCCTGGGGTTGCGAGCAGTAACCCCACTCCCCTCAACCCTCACCCCAGCTGGGCTATGATGTGAATGGAAATTATAGTGCACTGCTCATCCCATGGGTCCTCCCAGTCACACGACCTCCTCCCCATAAACTGCACCAGCTTTCCGTGACCGGACACTCTGGCTCGACGCCCCAACTTCTGCCACATCAGATGCCAGGTTGACATTGCCATTAAATTGATTTCAGGAATGCCACTCAGCCAAGCCTCAATGCACCGACCTCCATCCCTCCACTATTACCCATCCAACTGCCAAATCACCTAACCACACCCCTGTAACAACCACTACACTGCCACTGGCCGGCCTAGATTCGATGGTCCCTTCCACAAACCACAGCAACATCACTGCAATACAAAAAATTATTTTGAGACTAGTTCATTGATCCTTAGGATAGATTATTCATTGCGCCATCATTCACACAATGATTCGTTAATGATTTGAAGCATTTAAATAGAAGCATTGATGAACCCGAAGAATAGTTGATGAAAATGGTTCAAAATATGGATCGATGGATGTGTTTGTGCGGACATCAATGATTTTTCAATTATACAATGAAGAAAAAAGTTTCAAAACACGTATTTGATGAAAAAATTGAATCCGAACTAAAAACGAACTACATCTTACCCCAATACATTCATTTATCATTGGTTATGCATCCATGATACTTCCAATTATATTATCCATGTTTCCAGTGGAGATCGCTCCTTGATCGAGAAATGAACAAAGAAGAATGGTTAGAGAGAGGGAGCTTGGGCGTAGAGTGAGAATGATGTTTAAGATATTTCCCTTTAGTTCTTTTTATACAAATGATTGCTCCAAAAATCGTATACATGTCATATGGTTAACAGAAAGCTCCAGACTAAACTGTGGCCACACATTTCTAAACCATGTTATTGTTTGAGTGTTTAATGGGATTGAGATATTATATTAATGAATTAATAAAATAATTAAATAATAAATTAATTCATCAATTTAACATACCCCTGATGAGTAAGGGGTCCTAACATACTATTCAAAAAATATTATATTTTTCATTGGGTAAACACCACTTTCCGAACCCAACTGTGGTCTCAGATTTCTAATTTGATCAACCATTTAAGAGATATCCTATTTTTGTAGCAAGAATTGTAAAAATATTCCCAAATATTTTTAGTATAATTTATTCTAGGAACACATGGCCTCATAATTTCACGTCTTCTCAGCACAAAACTATAGAAATATATGTTGAAATATTCTAAAGATTTACTGGGTGAAAACCAGGTCTCTATAGATAACATGAAAATAGAGATTAATGACTACAATATAAGGTGCATGGTGTGTCTGCATTTGATGCAATAGGGAAAACATATAAAGGTGTATTACAACCATTATCTATACCAACATAGATATGGGATAATATCACTATAGAATTTTCCCTGGTCTCCCAATATAGTCCATTTTTTATCTATTCATGAATATTTCACTCTTTCTCAAATTACCTTGATTTACATGAAATAAGTGGTTTGGATGGAGGGAGTTCCACTTTCTGTCGTATCTGATCATGATCTCGGGTTCACATCCAACTTGGGGATACATATTTAACATACTCTGTGTACTGAATTGAATTTTAGTATGCCCTATCACCCCCAAAATTATTTCTAATCTAAATAGAATATTCATACACTCAATGATATGATGAGAACATGATTGATGTAATTTAATGGTGAATGGGATCAACATCTACCATTGGCTGAGTTATCTTTCAATAAATGTATCTTATCGTGCATTCAAATGAAATCCTATGAAGATCTATATTGGATGAAATTTAGAACTCCTAATTGTTGGGATGATGATTTTGAGAGAAACCATCCTAGGCCAGATCTTGAGCATGAGATCTCAAAAAAGATTCATGCCATTAAACAACATATTAAGGCTACACAGGGTTGGCAGAAGAGCTATACCGACAACTGTTGAAGGTACATGGAGTTTGATTTTGGTGATAAAGTTTTCCTTCAAATTTCTCCATAGAAGAGAGTAAAATGGTTTTTGAATAATAGGAGGCTTAGCCTTATATACATTGTCCACTATGAAATCCTTGATCATGTAGGCATGGTGGCCAATCAGCTTTCACTTCCTCAGAATATTGATCAAGTTCATGATGCATTCCATGTATCCATATGGAGGAAGTAAATTCCTGACACATCACCTGTATTAAATTTATTGGAGGTACAATTATAACATGAAATCTATTTTGAGGAGTAGCAGGTGGAGATCGTCAATAATAGAGACTAGGTCCCATGAAAAATTACAAAAAACCTTATTAAATATTTGTATAGGAACCAAAAATATGAAGATTCCATGTGGGAACTAGTGGAGACTATGAGACAGAAGTACCCACACATTTTCTTTTCTGAGGGAACAATTTTAATGTTCAGGGTTGAAATTTCATATGGTGGGATGAATGAAATAACATGAAATTTTGAATAATATTTTGTTACTTAAAAATGTATCTTTCACTATGTAATAATCAATAGACCTGTATAAGTACAAAAAAAATGTTCCCATTGATTTTATACAATTGGTTTATATGATTGTTCGAAACAATACTAATTTTAACCATATAATTACTATTTATCGATAGAAATTATGATGGATAATTATTGCAGAATAATGATTTAATGGCCTCGTCTAGTAGAATAAGGCTATACGAAATATGATTTTTGGAGATTTGGAAGGAGGTAGCGTCACTAGTATTTGATTTGGGAAATCCCAAGATGAACTTAATCATGTTATGATTGATCCAAATAACCTATGAGAGAAGTTCATGTTAGTGTAGATTACCACTCGGGAGATGTTTTCTTAGCTACTGTAAGAGTCCATCATCATTTCACACCTTACTCTTATGTCCTATGCATGTGTTGTAAGCTGTTATGTAACCATGCCTTAGTTAATTTATGTAATCCCATTGTATAAATGAAATTTTTATTTCATCATTTCCCTTTTATGAATAGTTTTTCTTAATAGAATTTATGTTGAATTGAGGAAAATTTGGTAAATTTATTATAGAAATAACAATTTGTAAATTTATGATATTTCTCAAAGATAGAGAATTATTATGGTTAAATAAAATAAATTTGTTAATTCCAAATGTAAAAATAAATCATGGGTGACTTTTTAGTATTTTTCTATGATGTTTCAATTTATCAATGAAATAATTTTATAATGAATTTTATAGTATTAATAGTTCTTTTTTATGAACAATGCTTTATAATAGTGTTTTTATATTAAGATTAAAAAATTATTTTTTTAAAAAAAATTATTAAATAATTAATTCTGTGAACTGATTTTTGGTAAACTGGCATATCTGGTTGCGTTCATTAAGATAATTATTGTAACATAAGATCAACATAAATTTTGGTGAATAGTAACTTGGAAATAGTTATGTTACCCTCAAAAATAGTAAGATGACCAATGGAATAGTTACTTGACCAAAGGGGGAATAAATATATTTTTTCCATCTTAAATGAAAATGTGATATATTTATATCATATTATATGTAAATATTTGTTTTTAAAGTTATTAGTTATATATTAATATTAAATTTATTTAAATAAAAATAAAATGAAATTTATTATTATAAAATAGAGAATATTTTTTGAATTCTACTTGTCATAAAATTCTTAAGGTGATTTTTTGTTATTTTCTGAAATAGATGAATTTTTGTTGAATAGTAGAAATACAGTTTTTAGTTTTCGGTATGTTTAATGACATTATAACTATACTATTATGTTGTAATGAGTAAGATAAGATGATGGTCGTCTCTTTTATATTAAAATATAGATTTATGTGTCCCAATATTCCAAAACCATTAGAAAATACCATGGGAAAGCCCATGGATTTGAAAAATACTACTAATTATGTGTCCACTGAAATTAATAAAAAAACTCCCTCACTTTTACTATAAATACCCACTCGTTAATTCGTTTCAATGCAGTAAAAATTAATTATTTATGATGTTATTCTACTTATAACACCTAATGAGTGTTTCCAAGGAGTTATCAAGAGATCATGGTCTCGATCATAGATTTTTAGTAGTAACTCGTCACAGTAAGGGAATTCCCAACTCCGCCTTTCCTTTCAAGTTCTCTTTTATGTTGTATTCATTAAAATTTCCAAACCCTATTCTTAGTTTAAAATTATTCTATCCCTATAATATTTTATGATTCATTAATTAATTATTGAGCCATTTTTTCTCTATTTTTAATTTTTTCTAAAATAATTTTTCATAACCGTTATGTGGAATAATTTCATCTCGAATTCTCTCTCAGTTCCTTAAGACATTATTTTATTTTATTTATGTGAATACCCAAACATATTTCATTTCGTGTGTGTTCATCACGAAATAAATATGATTTATTTTAATCAAGATTTTATGTACATAAAACCCACATTCTCTTTCTATGGTTTATAAATGACATAATGTTTACATTTTTAAGCACTTTTTATAACGCCATGTATTTTATAAAAAAACCAGTTCTTTTATAATCTATTAGTTTTTTATGAAATGATATATTATGATATATTTGAATCACATGAAATAAATTAATATTTACAGTATTCCCTATTATCACTCCAATTCCTTTGGACAAGAAATTAATCTATAGATATGAAATGTGTTACAATACCATGGTGAATAACCTTGGTAATTATTCTCACACTTTGGGGATGGACAGTGGTGATATGATTATGAATGACTAAATTATATATTTTAGCATCATATTAATTTTATTATTCATGATATTATTATAATTATATTCCTCTTTATTATTACTTTATGATACTTCTCATGTTCTTAATGATTTTTATCATGTTCATATGTGACAAGTTTAACATTTTTTCCTTTACTAGATATTCTACTCACACTTTTCATTTATGTATAACCCTACCTTCTAAGATGAATTAAACGTACATAGGATGAACCATGAAGAATCATTTCATGTTGAATTTAATAATAATTATTTATTCATTTATTATCTACCATATTTCAAAGACACCATACATTTAAAGATCAACTTTTTATAAAAATTCATTTAATGTTATGTAATTAAAAGGTGGGATTCCATACTTACCCTCAATCCAATTAACCACCAAACATTATTTATCTACATAAATAATAACTTTTTTTAATTAGAAATATTTGATTAATATTTTCAAGTGTATTATTCATTTTTTTTTATCTAATTTATTAGTTATATGAAATTAAATAATGATTTATGTTTACATCATATGATTTATCGATATTCAGTACGTATGTCAAAAATGACTTTTGGGTGTTGATAATGGTCAAAGTGGAAATAATTCCATAATTTCTAGAATATTATTTTTGTTATAAGAAACATTTTTTATATAAATTATACTCAAAAATCAAATAATTAAATATAGTTATGGGAAATAAAATATGTTACAATCATGAAATGAATAGGTCGTATGCATGTATTAGTAATATTTACATTTTTCAATGATAATTATAGAAGGATGATAAATATAATTTTATAATTTTTTAAGTATAATAATATCTTAAATATTATATTACTTATTTAAATATACCTATATATATCATTCATGTAATTTTTTTGATGAAAATGAATCACATGTCTCTGTGGAGTTGGTTCTACACACGTACGCACAAATGACATTATCATTGATTTATTAATGTAATAGAAATAATTGAAATGATATATAATTTTCTCATAAAATTAATATTTCCAGAATATGATTTATAAATTCTATTTCCATCATTACAACCATTAATGTTAAATATTTCATATTATTTTTAATTAAATTTTTTTATATAGGTTTTTTATTTTCCCATTAATTATATTATTAATGTACTATTTTTTCATGAATTTATCTTAAATATTAATATACTAATATTGAAATATAATATACTATGTTTAAAATTAATATATTATCTTTAAATGGTATATTTTTATTGTACCATATTGTTAGAATAAATCCATAAAAAAATATACATATTTAAACAAGAAAGAGACATGATTGTATTTTACTTAAATAAAATATTATAAATTACATTATCTATTAAAAGTGGCCATAAATTATACCATAACCAATCCTTTAATTACTAGTTACATAGTTTACTCTTCTAATAAATTCTTTGTTTTTTTAGGATAATTACCCAGTCTGTATCATTTTATTATTACCATTAATTACCCAATTTACCACTTACTAAGGAAACAAAAATTTGCATGGGTCCTATTCATATGGTCTAAAAATAAAATAGAAATGTTTTTCCAATTTATTCGTACATATTAAAAATATTAAATCTAATTTTAAATATTAATAATAGAAAATTGATACCATTTAAATTAATATTAAATCCTCAAATTATAATAAAGAAATTTTTTTCATTATAATGGATTTTTTAAACATAAAGTGTTTTTATAAAATTTTCTATTGTAAAATAAATTATAAAAATATTAATTGGGTTATATTAAATCCAGAATAAAATAAAAATTTAATCTAATATGAAATTGAATTTTTATTTATAAATACATCAAAAGATAATTTGATTTTCCATAAAAATTTGTATTTCATAATTCATTGAAAATTGAATGTTTCATATGGTTTTAGAAATTTAATAATAGGATAATATTTATATTCTAATTTGTGAAATTATATTTAGATTATTATATATTATTTCTATCTTTTCTATAATGTAATTATATTATTCTTTCAAAAAAGTAATTAAAAGCCTTATTTAAAAAGTTATTTGTTCACTAAAATGACTTCCCTAAAAGGAAGTTCATAATTTAATAATAATTAAATAATAAATTATTAATTATTAGGAACATTTTACATTTCATAATTATGTTTATACTATTCATTCATTCCAATTTAATGGATATTTTATAACGGTCGCATTGTCATAATGTTCAGTTGTTTGGTTGAACATGATGTTGGGTATCTTTTACACTATCAAACATATTATATCCTTCTAAAATCTTTTGTTTTTATAAAAAAACCATTTAACACCTCTTATCAATCGAAATTTAGTTCGAATTATCATTCATGCTTATATGTGGACTACCTCCTTAACAAAGTTAAATCATTAAATTTCCACCACCACCATTCAAGGATGGTTCTAAAAATATATTTATTATTAGTAATAATATTTATTTAAATATATTTATTAATTAATTTTGAATTAAGATTAAAATTTATTTCATTTGATCCTTGAAAAAATAGAAATGAAGTCTTGAAAACATATATAATAACATCAATATATAGAGATGGAATCAATTTCAATTCACTGCATTATATAAATTTTTATGAAATGTATATTAAAAAAATTTCTGATATTTAATTCAAATTGAAAATTTTGGTGGGTGATAATCTACTATAAATGTGTATGACCCATAACAGTCAAACTAAAACATATATAAAATTTGGAGTAGTTAACAATCAAAATAATGATGACAATTAATGATTATTAATGAATGAGTGAAAATATAATATAATTAAATAATTAATGATATTATATGAATAAATGTTGTTTTATTATTTATGTATAATACATTTTTATTCATTATACGTGAGTTTTGTGTTCTTATAAATGAAGACGTGCTTGGGGAAATTATTTTAGGTTACAATCTATCTTTTAACTGAAATGTTTTATGCTTGAACTTCTAAAAATAATTTTTTTATGATATATATATCCCATATATTTTATCATTTATTATCTTATTTTTTATTTTCTAGAGTTTTAATTATTCAATTTATTTCTATATCATTATATAATCATGATATTTAATGAATGTATATATGTAAATTTCATCATATTTTTATCTTCGATCGAGAATATTTTATTCCATGTCCATTTTTTATTTACAATTTTTTCATGATTGTTATTATAATAATTAAATTATTTATTAAAGTCATCTTTACTGATTGTTTACTATTTTTATAAAAATAATTCAAACCATAATTTTTTTTAAAAAAATGAGTTACTCATGGATTATTACCAAAAATGTGACAGGAATTTTAAATTTTTACATGCACCACCAGAATAACAATCATTACGAAAAAATAATTTTTTTTGAAACATACATTATATTTTTCTTAATGTCATTTGATATAAAATATTTTCATTAATATTTTGGAAATGATTAGATTTTAAATAGTTGATTAAAAAATGAAATGTTGTCTTCCAGATGAAATACTATTGGAATATTTTGAAGCAGTTTTTATATATAACTATATAATTTTTTGATTTTTATTATTTAATGGAGTTATGGTAAAATATTAAAATATATATTAATTCTCAAGTTGTATTATTTCTGTGATGATGAAATGTTTATAAAACATATTTTCATTCCATATATTATTTTTTTGTGAAAATAAATGTCTTCAAGATCATGTGGAACTTTTATTAATGGATTATAATAATTTGATATGTTGATCTTCTATAGAAAAATGTTATTAGGTTACATTATAAAATTAGGATGGGGGTGTTCGTTATATCCCTCCAATGTTTTAGGTAATGATGATAGTGGTGAGAAACTCTTGAGAAAAAATGTAGTTAAAAAATCGATAAAAAAAGTAGATATGATTGTATTTTATCATAAGAGAATGTTAGAAGTGACTATTTAGGAATTTCATTTATGGGAATGTTTACAAAATTATTGTCTTTTATTGAAACTATATTTGTGATGTGATTTTCAATATTTATTATAATTTCAAAATCATATGTGTTATACTTATGATAGGATTTCATGATTCATGTTTGACTATTAATTATTCTTCACTCATATCTAGTATGTATTTTGATTTAAAAAACCTCATACCAAGATTGATGGTTAATGTTATTTGACCAATTATCTATGGTTATTTATGTAATGATTGTTATTAAATTATTTTTTGAATATATTTTTCAATTTCTAATCATTGATTTCTATCTCATATGTTTACCCCCTAATGTGCATCCAATCTAACCCATTCTTATATATACATAACAATGAAATTTAAACATTATGGTTCATGCCTGGATGGTATTGATATATAATAAATATTATAGTAATATTATATAGTATTTGTATAGAAAATTTTTTTATGTCAATATTTAATTCCCACACCGTCTAGCTAAAATTATATTCCCAAACAATCCTCATATATATGAATGATTATAGTGTTTCACTTTTTGATGTTCATGAATATTTATCTAATTTAATATATTTTACACACATTAATCAAAAAACATCTGAAAATACTTATTTTCATAATTATTTTTAATATAATTACTTTTTATCATTAATAAACATACATGAAAACATCATATAAAAATAATAATAAATAGTAATGACTCAACCTAGTTGAACCTACCACTCCACCCATGTTGGCTCATAATAAGGTATATGGCATGTTAAATAATGCCCAAAGATGGTGAAGATCTTTAATGTATTAATAAAATCATAGTAGTATTGATTTTACCCAAAATCTAATATAAAACATACTACATATTCCAATTAGAAAATATGGAACAACCAATCGATAATATTGATATATGTACTAAAAAATACATAGATATAACAATATATTTATTTTCAATCGAAGTATAAGAGATGTCATGATGAAAATATTATATAACCAGTATAAAAATAAAACAAAAGTAAAAAATATAAAATAATAAAATAATTAATTTTGAGTTTCAAAACATTTATATGGACATGATGAGTGATATAGAACCAAAATAAAAAAAATTAAAAACACAAGGTATATCAAAATATCATTGTCATGATATCTTCATATGAATAATTATAAAAAATACATATAATGTGAGGTGGAATATTTACCATTACCAATGTAAAAAAGAAACAAGACCCTATATAACTTTTGTTTTATATAGATTATAAGGTAAATACCTGTATAATACTATAATTAATATATATATATATATATATAATTTCATAATGAAAAAAGGATACTATTTTTATTTCAAAGATATTCAACTATTATCTAAATATCATTTTATTACCTCTATTATTTTAATATTGAATCCCTTATGTCATGAATAATTTTAAAATCATAATGTTAAGGCATAAAGGAGGGAATATTTGGTTAAATTTCACTAGAATATCTAATCATAAGTGATATTTCTAACAAAATAATGTTTGATGAAGATAAATTCCAATGAGACATATGTATGAACAAATATATTGACTCCCAATGATTAGGAATCACACATGGAACAATTTTTGTCATTTTCAATCATAATGAAATTTTTGGACTTATTAATTCATGAGGCCTTATCAAAAATGAATCGTAGTTAAATCATTAATAACTCTATTGTATAACCCATACCAAAACTAGAGTCCCATGGTCTTAAATGTATATCGCATAATAACATTCATAGAAATCAATTATGTCCTTAATCATAAATGATATTCCCAACCAAATTCCTTTTTCATAATTTCATAAAAATTAAACATTTAATGTTAGAGTTATTATTAAAATAATTTATCAAATAACTTGAAGATAAGAAACTGATAATGATATGGAAAGGACACTAAAAAACTACATGTTATAAATACAATCTAATCACAAATACAATCACGTGAACAATATTCGTCAAGTAATCATGTATTTTTTTTACATAAAACCCATTGAATAACTCAAGAATAAGGATATGAAAATGAAGAAAAATAGAAATATCGATTTTAAAATATTAATAGTTATGAGTAGTATCTCTTTCACGAAATATCAAAAAAATGGTGGAAGAGGGACCATACCAAACTAGAATTTTAATGAAATCATCAATGCCACAACATAAACCACTGGTTCGTACCCACATGTATATTTTTTAGATGGGAATTAAAAAAATACAAAAATGAATATGATGTAAGTGGAGTGAAACAAAAAAAGAACAACAATTTTCATCTACTGAAATTAATAAAACCCAAGATGAGTCAATACCAAACTAAAGTCAAATAAGTTATACAATTGGGATAATCATCCAGTCATATGAAATATGAAGTTTGAGAGGAATAACAGTAATAAAATTAGAATATAACTTATGTGAGTTTTCATTTTTTTTTTAAACATACAAGACTTCATGCTTTATACCCATAATATTCTAAACTATGTTAAATATTTATAGAGATAACCTTATGCACAACCCTTACATACTGTGACCTAAAGTCTCATGGATTATTAGCTTATACAAGTGTATACTATAAAAAACCTCACTATAATCCCTCAACACTCACAAACATAATTTTTCCGGTGTGTAATTAAGTTACTACTTTTTCCACACCAACTATGTTCTCCAAACTATTTTCCATGGAATTTATGTTTTGTTCTACACCCCCCCCCAATCAAATGAAATTATGGAAGGTGTATCCCCATTTTTTTCACATTCTAAAAGGGTTTTAAATGAATTAAACATGAAACTTATTGATTATAGTGTTTAAATATGTTATTAAAATATGTTTTATATATGGTTTTAGGTTATTTAGACCATTGTCTAACTCTTCGAACCCTATGTATGTCATTTTTTACCTTAAACATATCACATAATGTTTACTGCTTACACTTTTTATTTTGGTCCAAAAATAATTTTACAATTATTCTATAATTATATAATTATAATTATAGATATGGAATATATTTTTCAAAATTCAATAAACATCAGTGGGAAAAAATAATTTAAAATTTAATCAGAAAATATGATGAGAATGCCAATTTTTATTAAAAAAATCTCACAATATTAGAAGGATTTTATATAAAAATTATTCAAATAACATAAATAGAATATATTTACATATATACTTATTTAATATAAATTTAATTTTTAACAAATGTTAAATATTACATAATATTGTAATTTATTTGAACCAAAATGCAGTTTTCAATTAAAATATAGTATATTTAACTATTCAAAAAAATGAAAATATTTATAAAAACCCAAAAACTCTTTGTATGAAAATATTTTATAATATAATATAAAATTTAATGTTAATTTTATGAAAGAAATTTTAAAAATATGTAAAAATTAATTTTAAATTATTTTATCAATTGAAGACTAAACTGTTTTTCTAGTGAAAACATTTTCTCAAGAAATGTGAATTTTTTTAATTTAAATGGTTCGAATTTCATTTATAAACAATACATAACACAGAATTTATTAATATATATTGTATTATTCATATATTAAATTTAATGGATAATTTATAACAATATATTATATTATTGTTCATTTCGACTCAAGGATGTGTTTTTTTCTAGCAGTCAAAGATAATAAATTTATTTTAAATGAAATATTTTATTACATATCAGGTGTTGTATTTTATTTTAATGTTAGTGTGGTTTGTCAAAAATTATATTTAATAAAATTTAATTATTTTATAATTTTATGGTTTTATGAGGTTGGTGATGAAATAGTATAAGTAAAATACATAAATAAAAAATTAATGATTACATAAGGTATTTTTCAGGTGAGACCCATAAATATTCTTATTATGAAGTCATAAATTTCATATTCATGTATTGATGATTGATAGATGTATTCGCATAGACAACTATTTTAAAAAAGAATAAATAGTCTTATAATAATAAATTGGGAATAAAGAGATTCATGATTTACTATAATATATTACTATATAGATATCCTTGAATATAATTGGATGCTCTACATGGGTGTCTGGGGATTCCAACAATGGAGATGTTTATGGTTATCAATGTATTTGGAAAATTTCCAAGGGTTATGAGGTGAATATTTATTGAAACAATAGAACAATTAATGGTAATATTGAAATAGGCTTTTAGACATTCATTGATGAATGAATTAAGAGTAATACGTAAAGGAAGTACTGAAATCGAGAATGGTTAGTCGATGATTTGTCATACTTGAATAGAGGGAGCATTTAAATGATTTTATAAGGAGTTATAAATAATAATATTATATATTTTTAAGAGTTAATATAGGTTAAAGGGATTGTGACAAATGTTAATTGGAATGAATGGACACAAATTGAAAAAAATAGGGAAAATTGGTTACAAACTAAATTATATAAATTAAAAATTTATTTAAAATATAAATAAAATATTGATGTTTTATTTTATAAATATAAAAATAATAATATTAATAAAAACATTCAATATATTAAAATATTTTGAAATATTTCAAATATAATCATCTATTGTTTAAATTTGGATTATAATTCATTGTTTTTTTTATAAAATTTGAAATAAATTTTAATTATATTTATATAATTATAAATTAAACATGATTGTTGAAAAGTTATTTTATTTAATTAATATTAATAATTTTATGGGATTATGATTATTAGTTTTTTATTATCGATAAAATTAATGGTGAATAAAATAAATTTCAATATATAACAAGTTATTTTTACAAATCAACCAAAAATAAATAAAATGATTAAAATTTCAGTGATAAAAATTATTATATAATGTTATTGTTTAATAAATTTGATAAAAATAGAATATTATTTTGTTTAATAGTTTATTGAAACATATTTTCCAGATGTTAAAATATATTTGGGTAAAAATGGAAATTCATAATCGATTCGGTTGTTATAGAAGAATATAACTTTGTTGATAAAAAATCAATACAGTCAAGTATTAGTAAAATAATTTTGGTTTTGAACATATATTATTATAATGTAAATTGGTTGGTCAATTTGATTTTTTTTCAGATTAAATTAGTATTAGTGAAAAATAATATATTGTTTATATTCATTTAAAAAAAATCTTTTTGTTATTGGTTATGTTTTTTTAATGACCATCTCCAACAAGACTCTTCAATCATATTTGTGGGAAATATATCTTTTGATTACTCATGGGTTAGGATGAAATTTATCATAAATCCAATATTCTCAAAAAAAATCATTTGGGTACATGGGTCCATAGTTGCTTTGAAATAAATTTTTTGTCTATCTTTATAAACTATTATGTAATATTCGTGGATTGAAATTACCTTATATAATAATAATTATTGAGATACTAAAATTTTATTATAATTGATTCAATGATATATAAATACATCAGAGGATTATCCAGTAGAGTCTTTTCTGCACTACCTTTCTCTGATACATATGGATCTATTAGGATGGCCTAATATTAATATATCAAAGATGTAAAACAAATCAATATAGAATTCTGTTAAAATCTAATTAATTAAATAAACATAGTGAATCTTTTTAAAATACACTATTTAAATAAACCACTTAATCTATATCATATTAATCATAAGACTCAAATCCAAAAAAACATCCTCGGCAACCATAGTAGTGAGATCTCTATCATAAAGAACTTTTTCACATGAAACCTCTCTCACCCTAATTTGATTCACAATTTTCATACTGTATACTAACACATTTCCCATATATCATGATGGTATAATGAAACTATTTTTTAATGAATCAATGTAGTATAAACTTCCATAACACCCGGTTTAGTACTTCTTAAGACACATGGAACATTCCTTGTCAACCTAGGTCAGTGATTAGTTTCATTGTGTTAGTGAAAAATTTGTGGTATTATTTCATATATATAAATTTTTATAACAATAATGTTTCCTATATAAAATGTATCATCAACCATCCATATGTTGAACACACACTAAAAAAAATAAATTGTTGTAAATTTATACATGATTTCAATCAGAGTATAAGTATAAGAAACATAACAATAATCCATAACCAATATCAAAATGTAACTAATTTTGGAAATCTGAAATATCACATAAATAATTATGATTATAAATATTTTTCTAAGTTATTGTATCTTGAATAAAAATTAATCCATAATATACAATAAATAGATCATATAAAAACAAGACGATCAAGATATCATTATGTGGTAGTAAGAAACATGAACACACATACCTTGGAATCCAAAATAATAAAAAAACCCACTTA
The DNA here is from genome assembly GCA_963277665.1 of Viscum album. NCBI lineage: Eukaryota > Viridiplantae > Streptophyta > Magnoliopsida > Santalales > Viscaceae > Viscum > Viscum album. The sequence goes on from OY728151.1 coordinate 824,531,634, forward strand.
TTTAAGAAGAATATTATTTAGATTTTTCATATTAGAAAAAATCCGTGTTTTCAAAATCCTAAAGGCATATGTATGGTGTAATAAAAATCCTAGTATGATACAACCATGAGTATGAACATGTAATTTTTCTATGGAAACTAAGGATTTTATTAAAAAATGTTTTGAAAATTGATTATATAAAATTTCATAACCCTAGTTATCTAAAAATAATATCTAGTATTAATGAATAATAATGAAAAAATAACCTCATTGAAAAAATATAAAAATGGTATTAATCATCCCCAAAATGTTCTTCAAATTTGAATCATATAATATAATGATGTATCTTTATTTTAAATACCTATGAAATATAGGGGGCACTGAAAATGACTTTATGGTATCTAGGACACTAACATATAACAGTGGTCGTCCTATATGATCATAAAATATTAGTAACCCCCTTGGCCTTTTAAAGACTCATCTGAAACACATACAATTCTCTCACATAAGGATAATATAGAACCTATCCTAACAAACCACAACCAATGTATCCAATGTGATTTATATAACAACATCTATAATAGTCAATGAGTACCATGATCAAAAATGATGTTCCCAACCAAAAAACATTTACAAAATGTAATGAAAATTATTTTTCTATGAATGATTTTTCATTTAAACAGATTATCAATTTAAAATAATGAAAAATATTGATATTTAAAAAGTAAAATAAAATTATACAATACCATTTAAATAATACAAGTAAGACATAATAACACATTGATTATAGTAACCTATATCCATAATTTATATTATTACATTTATATAAGATAAAATGTACATCACATCACATGATTGATTAGTTTAGTAATATAATAAAACTAGAGAGATAAATTATTCCAATATTACATTGGAGTTTTAAAATAAAATCAAAATAATCATTCTTGATAGTTTAAATAATTAACAATATCAACCATAAAATTCATGAAATATGATAAAATATTGGTGAAAATATATGCTTAGTAAAGGCTGTATACAATAGAAGAAATAATTTGTAAATATGGAATAATAGATATATTATTGTGGACAATCAGAAAACATTTTATTAAATCATAAACAATATATAGAATGACATCCATGGATAATATCATCATATTAATCACATATGTACATGAAACTGAAATCATAATGATATTGATGAATAATCATGGATATTCATAATCACAAAATTTTAACCAATAAATCATAAATCATACCACAATATATCTATCAACCATGAAAAAATTCTTTAAAATATCCTATATGTAAACCAAATACTGATATAATATTCCATGTGTGTTATTTCATATCATGAGACTATTTTCTACATCAAATTTCAATCCAAAACTATGACCCACCCATCACATTCATATATTTTTTATTACTAAAAAAAAGTTCCAACAGCATGGTGAAAATTATTCTACCAAAATTTATTGAAAAATTAAACATTGAAACATTGAATTTTGAGTGGATGGGGTCAAAAACGGAAGATCCCTCATCCAAGAAAATATAACTACAAATGAGTAAAATTAATTCCATCTTCGTAATTAGAGATGTGATTATCTTATTACCATTATAACTATGAATTATTTTAATTGAAAAGAATAGATTACATTTCCCTGAGTTTAACCTAATATAGAGTGATAACCTCAACAGAATAAAGATGGCCACACACACAATCAGCAACCTAATGATCTCAGCCATATTCATGGCCTTGTTTTTTGGATGAAACCCCCTTTTAATATATTATATTATTCCCATCCCCAATGATTAATCCCTCTCGGAATGAGGGAAATTATCCATGAGTGGATTCTCCTAAGACTCTGTCTTGTGAGGAATTACCAATGAGAATCATAATTCAGATCTAGGGAGATATCAATCTATAACCTATTTATATATTTTATGGGATAAGGAATGCTATAGTTCATCATCAACTTATTTATGCACATCCCTTTCAAAATCAGTTTGACCATGGTCAGTAATATCATACAACAGATTATTCACTTTAGGCCTGGTTCGTTATTGGGAACCAATGATGACATATTTTAAAGTGTCACTACCACCTTCAAAGTATTGACCGTATTTAGTACTATTTTATTTAGTAAAAGGATATCCCTCAAACACTAGTGTGAATTGATTCTATTCCTGTCAGTATTTGTATTTTTTCCCCGTGGTACAATATCTACAGTGGTGTGATCATTTATGGCATATTTTCTAATAAATTTCTTACTATAAGGATGTATGGTAGTATCAAGATTGAAATTTATATTTTTGACATTCCTAAAGTTGGATACCTCAGGCCTAAAACCATGAAGAATTTATAATGGGATGGGATGAATTTATATTCACAATGAATATCAATTTTACTACCACATTCCACTATATTGTTATATTCAAGAAAAGGATTTACTCTGTCAACATCTAAAAGAACTCTAGAAAAGTAATCAAATTTCCCTTCAATGTGGTTTTCATCCATTTTAATGGGAGCACCTATAATGTTTAAAATAACATTAATAAATTAAGGATTCAAAAACACCAAGTTGAGAGGATTATTTCTGGTCCATATTTTCATACTTTAATGTTTTTTAGAATGTTGTTTGAGACATAAATCCCTAGTAAAGATGGGATGAATCCCTAAATTAAGAACATAAAAACAGGATCACTATAAATAATCATGATCATCCATATTAGAAAATAAAAATTTTAAATATCCTCTTTTAATGGAAACAATTATCCACTTATAGATTCCTCAAATATAGGACAACCTTAATTTATCCTCTTTATTATACATTGGTTTTCACAATTAGAATGAATCATCTACCGTATTAGAGAAATAATCCATGCATCTAACTGATTTAGAAGAGTGTTTAGATTAGACACAACGATGAATCCCCCATTCATAGATCCAGAGAAGAGGGGTGAAAATTCTTCCTAAGGGATGTCATAAACCACCTGAAAACCTGAAATAGTTTCAGGTTTTTAAAAATTAAGGACATATACAAAATAAATTCCACTATGCAGGGTTTTTGGCGGAAAGACCAAAACCTAATCTGAAATCACCCTTGCCGTCATGGAGTTCATATCTGATCTTGGATCATTGTACACGGGCATCGACAAATGAGAAAAAACCCAATAATGATTACAAGAATGTGAATTATATTAAAATAAGCTGAAAAATATCAAAAAATAATAAAAACTGATTCATAATATATTATAATTATTATTAAAACAAAAAAAATTAAATAGAAATATAATAAATACCTATAAAAATCCATGAGACATAATATTATGATTGATTAAAAAATAACCATTTAAAATTAATTTCATTCCATGATGAAAATGATATAGTTTTTCTTTGATATGATTTTAATTTTAAAATTATAAATATTCAAAAAACCAATTTAAGAAAATGTGGAAGCATGTAATTTAATTCACAAATAAACCTGTAGTCGGGAGTTTTTGTAAATTCCATTTGTGTAATCTATGTTATTAAAATGATTCTGTTCAGAACATTTATAAATTCTACATCATTCAAAAAAAAAGACAAGATGATTCCTTTTAAACCATGTAGTTTTTTTAAAAAACCCAATTAAAAAATGTAATTTACAAAACAATGTATACTATTTCGAACATTTTTTCAAAACATTTTATTGAGAATATTGACATAGATGAAAAAGTGTAACATCCTATGTAAATAAAGAATAAGACATATTTCAAATTTATTAATATTTGTGAATTAAATATTAATTTTACTTTAAATGGGTTCTATGTTTGATAGCGTACCCGATACGTAATAATGGGTTTCTTTGAAATCATAAATTGCACACTAATAATATAATATTATTATTTATATTGGTAATTAAATCTTATCCATTGTATTAGTGGAAATGAAAAAAACTAACTACAATATGATTATACATATTTGTTAAATGTACTTACATTTATCCAAAAAAAATGTTTGAGGCTTAAAATATGAATGAATCTAATTTTAACCATAATTTACATTAAAAGGACGATTTACTTATTTTTAATGGAGAAACCTCATTAAATCTAGTTTTGGTCATTTGTATATATTCTATTTGACCAAATAAAATTCTTCTTTAGATTTTGGACATCAGAAGTTACTTTGGTATTTTTCTGGTATTTTTCTGATAAAGATCTTTTTTTAATGAATAGTGAAAAAGACTGTATTTTAATTCAAAAGTGAATTTTAATATAATTTATTTATATGGTTAGATTACCTTTTGAATTGGTTTTAATGTGTAATTATAATACATTTTTTCTTTTAATCAAATGTTGTTTATTGTAATTAATGTCACTTTGAAATTTGACATAAAAAATTGTCAATCTTTTGATAGTTAATGTTTCGTAAAAACATGCTATTTTTTTAACAACGAGACTTAATTTTAAATTAATTAATCCAACTTATATGTTTCGAATTTTTTGAAATAGACATAATTTTTGAATTCGTAATATCAATTATATCTTAGGCTGAATTTTTGGTATTTTTCTGAAAAACTTAAATATTTGATAAATAGTGAAACCACTTAGTAGTAGTTAAAAACCCAAATTTTTCATTTAAATGAAATTTTAACACTTCTATGAATTGAATTTCAAAAATCAAACAAACATGGTTGTTATTAGAAATTAAAATTATATTTAATATGATGAAAATAATTTTTTTTGAATAGTAAATTTTTATTTTTATTTTTCACAATTAAAGATAAATAGGTTAAATCAGGGTAAAATGAATATTATAATCATTCAAAATTACCATAACACCTATCCACAATTTATTAATTGATTCATTTATGACCATGGTCATCTTTAGGTTTATTTTTGGACCCCATTGAGCCACATAGGTGGGATAATGACAATTTAGATTAACTAACATTATGTGAAGGAAAAAATGACAAAAACAAATATCTTTTAGTAAATTTGTTTTTAAAAAGGTTCATATAAATTATCTCATAGACTATAAATATTAATTGGAAATATAAAAATATTTTCTATATCTTGGTATTTGGTTTATAATTTTTATACATAGAATAAATTAAATTATTTATGAAAAAATAATTACACAGTGTTTACCTCATTAATAAATAATTTAACTAAATAAGATTATAAATATTAAAATAACATCCAACACCTGTCCAATTCTTATTGGATGATTTTATTTCTACCATGAGTAATTATATATTATACTCTAATGATTTTTGGACCTTTTCAAAAATAATATTTTTTATAATAAAATAACATTTTCACACTTTCCTAAAGATCCCTTCCTCGCCCTTATAAAAAGCTATCAACTATAACCAATTCCTCAAACCATTCAAGACTTTAGGCTCATCAAAACTCTTCACAATTAATCTCTATACATCTCTCTATTTTTTCTATAATCCTTATCTTAGACGGAAGTCACTTGATGAAGTCCTTTTGGTTCAAACCAAAGGAAGTTACCCAAATTAAAGGTAATAGTTTCTCTTAGCATTTTTTCTTTTATTTTTCTTCTCCAACCCCTAAACTCTTTTTATTCCTTTATTTTATAACAATGAAAGTGTCCTCAATATACTAATATGTTGTTATGAAAATTATTATAACTTTACTTACCCACACCTCCATCTAATGGGTGAAGAACAAACTCTTTCGGTGGATGGAAAACTAACGCCTCACGAAACGATGTTTGTTCGATTATATCCTACCACCTATCATGGTGTCCATTAAGATGACACCAAATTTATATAATATATATATATATATATATATTATGTTTTTAATTTCTTTACTATTATTTAATTTTCTTATATTTTACCTTTATGGTTTCCATTATTGGTAAACACGAAAATTTCATTTGAGGATGTGCGGACTACCACCCTCTCAAAGTGATATGACTCGTTAATGAAATATGTGGGAAATATAAAGGATGTAGTTAATGATATTATATATGGGATTATAATGGAATTATAATATACCTACGTATCATTTTGTTTTAATTCCATTAAAATAAGAAATAGAAACGAAAGTAGTGTTCATGCGTACATACGACTTATCGTCTCCATGAACAATACACTTCATTTCTTACCTCCAAATGATATGTACTGTTATAAATATATATATACTGGTTATTTTGGACATATATGATATCTAAATAGTTAATATCATTTTTGATATAATGGACTATTTCCCACATAGAAAGCATGTAATCATAAGGTGTTCATTTTTGACGCAAGTACCAAATATCAACAAAAAGAACATCATTAACTTAAATGATTACATAATGTTTATAAAATTGTAATATGTGGTATAAAAATAATAATAAATTTGAAAAAGGTTCTTAATCAAGTAGAAATTAACTTTAGTTTATTATTTAGGAGATTAAAGAACGTTCGTTTCATGTCGGACAGGAGGTAAGAGACTTCATCTATATCTCCTTTCATTGAGGACTATTTAGTTTTATACACTGATATATTTTATATGGTGTATAAAACCCATTGAATTTTCATTTCATTCAATGGGAATCCTTTTATATGAAGCGTTTTACAAAATGAAAAATAGTAATGTTTTTCAGTGTAAGCGGTGACAACGATCTTTTCACCGCCACGAGTATTACTGATCTTTGACTTCTTTAACAAGTCGCAATGTTTTTACAAGGAAAAATAAATACCATATACTCTTTTTAAATATTTTGGTATTGAAAATGGATTTGATAATGTATTTATTATTTCAATATCTTGAAATGATATTTCGTTATTTCAATGTGGAAATGTTATCATTCTTTATGCTTATGTTATGTGTTATGATCATGTTATGTTTCGTTGGCATTATTTATGTATACGGGTGGTTCTGTGATAAACCTAGGGTTGGTGAGCCCGAGATAGATCTCCAATTCATTGGATAACATGAAGGATGTAAACGTGAATTTTTCTCCTAATAGATTTTGGGAGTATACTGTGCTGGGTATTCCAAATTTACTCCCTATGTAGCTATGATAGCTACAATATAAGTATGTTATGGATGCCACAAGATAACTTTATGATTTATGATTTCTATGTGTTATTCATAAAATATTATGATATCACGAGGTAAGTAAAAGAGTTCATCTTTTTTATGTATTTAAGAAATAATGTTTTCTTTCTTTGTTTTACAACCCTTACTGAGATTTTTATGCTCACCCCATGTTTTGATATGTTTTCGCAGGACTTAAAGATGAATATGGTCAAGGATGGGAACAAGGATTATTCATGCATTCTAAATCCTGGAACTAGATATGACACTTTTTTCAAGAGTTTTTTTATGAAAAAATGGAAACTACATAGAAGTGTCTACTTTGTAATCTTTTGAGATGTAACAGTTATGTCCTAATTCTCTAAAACTCTAAACAAGAAAAGAACTTCAATGTGAATTATTCATTTAATTCAATATTATCTAATGTTTAAGGTCGGGTACTTATAGTTGGTATCAGAGGTCAGATTAGATAACTTTAGGAGTTAGGGTATTGTTAAATTGATATCCATAAATTAATTTATGTTAATATTGAAATCATATAGCATTTATAGATTACCATGTTGCTTCACCTAAGATATTTTTTTTTCAGAATGGTTTTCCACATAGGAAACATGGAAGCTATGTTGGGATGACATCAGGAGGAAGACAACCTTCCAAATCAGCAACCTGATATGGTCAAAATCAGAACTGAATAGTTTGTTGCAGCTATGGAATAGTAGACACAAGCTATAAATGGTGGTGGTATCCATGTACGAGATCATCCAGATCAACCATAAAGGAGAATGTCAGTAGTGGAGCTTTTCATGAGGCAACATCCCCCATCATCAGAGGGTCACCTGACCCGGTGCTAGAAGAAGGGTGGATTAAAGCACTGAAAAAGATTTTTGATGCCATCAGTTGTTCATAACATCAAATTTATAGTCTATTTTTTTACCATTTTTAAGGTGAAGCTTATCAGTGGTGGTCAATGGTGAAAAATATCTTGGATAGTGAAGATATTGACGCTATCGGTTGGGATGAATTCAAAAATATGTCTCTTAAGAAACATTTCCCTATGGTGGTTCATCATAGAATGGAAAAAAAATTCATAGAATTGAGGCAGGTGGACGACTCAGGGGACTCTCATGAAGAAAAATTCACTCGATTAGCATGGTATGCTCCAAATATCATTTGAGATCTTGATAGTAAAATCAACCGTTTTTACTCATGATTTAAGCCAAAGTATCTATGGGCATTAGGTTCTTGTGAGTTCAAATTTTATTTAAAACTTGTTCGTTGTGTGGAGAATGTGGAAATGGAGTTTGTGGATGATCAAGTGGTCTTTGGAAAGCAACAAAATAATAGGTCGAGGTGGTAGGCAAAAGGGAAGAACTCTTCAAATAAAGTTTAATGGTAAGAAAATTAAGTTTACAGTTTGTAAAAAATGTGGTAAAAAACATGTTGGGGAATGTCTATTGAAATATAGTAAGTTCTACTAATGTGGTAAAATAGGACATAAGGCTCGTAATTGCATTAAAAAGGATCAGGGTAATGGTATGACAAAATCTGATTTATAGTCAGTAAAATGTTTTATGTGCAATTAAATGGGTGTCCAATAAAGAACTGAACTGAAGGAAGGAAGACCGACTACAAGCCGAAAGGGGTGATGAAATCCATTGCAATGACATCAGCAGATGTAGGGACATCAAATGAATTTCTATCTTGTACATTGTTTGTTTGTTCAGATTATGCCAATGTGTTGTTTGATTCAGGTTCTACACGCTCTTTCATTTTTGAGAACTTTTCTAGTAAATCGGGAATTCTATCTGATGATATGAATATATAACATAAAGTAAAAACACCTGAATGAAATGTTGAGACAAAAATAAAACATAAGAATATTCCTATCCTTGTGTGCGGAATGAATCTTCTTGCAAACCTTATTGTTTTTTCTCTAGTAGAGTTTGATGTTATTTTGGGTATTGATTGGATTTCTGTTTATCATGCTATGATTGACTGTAGAGATAAATTGGTTTCATTTTAGAATTATTTTCAGTTTGTATAATAGAATGAACCCTTGCTTTTGATAACATATCAAGATGCTGAAAAACTAGTAAATGATGGAATTTAATGTTACCTTGCACGTATTGTTGAAAACAAAGGTATTGATTAGATTAATGATGTGCCAGTGGTAAATGAGTACCTTGATGTTTTTCCGATGAGTTTCTAGGTATTATACCTGATCGGGAGGTTGGATTTACTATTTACTTAGTTCCTGAAGCTAATCCAATTTCAAAACCCCCTTATCGAATGGCTCAAATTGAACTTTTAGAGTTAAAGAAGAAATTTTAAGAGTTATTATATAATGGTTTCATTAAACCTATCACATAAGCATGGGGTTCTTAGGTCTTGTTTGTTAAAAAGAAATATGGTTCAATGAGACATTGCATTGATTATTTATCATTGAATAATATCACTATTATGAATATGTATTCCTTCCCTCATATTGATGATTTGTTTGATCTTCTCCAAGGAGCTCATTATTTTTCAACGATTGAGTTGAGGTCGAGGTACCATCAGTTGAAAGTAAAGGAAAAAGACATTCCATAGACCACATTTCTCTGAGTTCTTGGATATGTTTGTGGTTGTGTTCATTGATGATATTTTGGTTTATTCCAAAAGTAAATAATAACATTAAATTTATTTAACGGTTGTCTTGAAAACCTTAAAAGAAAAAAACTGTATGGGAAATTCAACAAGTGTGGGTTATGGTTGAAAAAAAATTCTTTCCTTGATAACATCGATTCAAAACATGGTATAACGGTTGATCCTGCTAAAACAAAAGTTATTAATGAATGGAAAAGACACACAAATATAATCTAGATTCGTAGTTTTCATGATTTGGAAGGTTATTAATAGAGGTTTGTTGAAACTTTTTCATAGTTATCTAGTCCAATGAAGAAGTTAACTCGAAAAGGTGTTAAGCTCATATAAACAAAATAATGTGAAGATTGTTTTTAGGAAATGAAAAAAAGGTTGGTGAATGCTCCAGTTTTGGAACTGCCATCCAGAAATGGTGAGTTTGTTATTTACAATGATGCTTCATTAAAAGGAATTTTATGTGTCTATATGCATAATGATCAGGTAATTTCTTATGTTTCACATTAGTTGAAACCTCATGAGTTAAATTACAGTACACATGATTTGGAATTAGCTGTTATTTCTTTTTTCTTTAAAAATATTGAGGAACCATTTTTATGCAGTAAAATATGAAATATATACTGATCAAAAAAGTTTAAAGTATATATTCACTCAAAATGAATTGAACATGAGACAGAGGAGATGACTGGAATTAATCAAGGATTATTATTGCATGATCCATTACCATCCGGGAAAAGAAAATAAAGTGGATGATGATTTGAGTCAAAAAAGTAATGCATCGTTAACCATGTTATGTTTGGAACATGGTCATTTGGTTTTTTATTTGATAAACTTTGGCATAGAAGTTGTTGGTGAAAAAAATTATTCTATTTCATATTAGGTTTTAGTGATATCATCTCTATCAGACAGAATTAAGCAAGCACAGAATGAAGACTGTGAGTTATAGAAAAAGGTAGAGTTGGTTCATAATGTTTATTTTCTGGAATTTAACACAGATAATGATTGTGTTTTTTTGATTTGGAAAAAGATTATGTGGGCCTTGTGATTCATATTTGAAGAATGAGTTGTTTCGTGAAGGTCACAGTTCCCCATTTTAAGTTCATCCTGGTTGTACTAATATGTACAGTGATCTTCGGGAGTATTACTGATGGGATGGAATGAAAAGAGATATTGATGATTTTACTATGAAGTATTCGATTTGTCACCAGGTTAAAGCAGATTAGCAATTACCGATAGGGATGCTTCATCCATTACCGGTTCCAGAGTGGAAATGGGAAAATATAACCATTGAAATCATTGTGGGATTACCAAAGATATCTCTATGTAATAATGAAATATGGGTTATAGTTTATCAATTGATTAAATCTGCTCATTTCCTTATTCCTTGATATACTTTTCCTCTAGATCATCGTGCTCAGTTGTATATTAAAGAGATAGTACGGTTTCATGGAGTTCCTTTCTCCGTTGTATCTGATTGTGATCCCATGTTTACGTATAAATTTTGGAATGTCCTTCATAATTCACTGGGTACTGAATTAAATTTTAGAACCAATTTTCATCAACAATCAGATTGGTAGTCAGAACGAACAACTGAGACCTTGGAGGATATGTTACGTGCTTGCTCAAGGGATTATCAAGGAAGTTGGGACCAACATATTTTTTTGGTTGAGTTTTCATATAATAACTATTTTCATTCCAGTATACAGATGGCTCCATTTGAGGGATTATATAGAAAGTTTTGTCGAACTCCAGGTTTTTGGGATGTAGTAGGTGAAAGGAAGCTGATGGGACAAGAATTAGTAGAAGAGATGGCAGAGAAATTTCATTTGATTCATAAGCACATGATAATAGCTCAGAAAAAACCTAAAATTTATGCAGATAACTAGAGGAAGGATCATATTTTTTGAGGTAGGTTATCATGTCTTTCTCATAGTTTCTCCATGGAAAATTATGATGTGTTTTGGTAAGAATATAAATATTTTCTTGAGGTTCATTGGACCATATGAAATTCTGGATAATGTTGGATCATTTGTGTATAGATTGGATTTACCTCGATGTTTATCCCAGGTACACAGTGCCTTTCATGTTTCAATGTTGAGAAAGAATATCGCAGATCCATCTACTATTTTGAGCTGAGAGGTAGTTCAGTTGGAAGAGAATCTCTTTTATGAAGAACAACCCATCCAGATTCATGACCATAGATAGAATGTGTTGTGGAATAAGGTAATTCCACATGTAAAGGTTTTGTGGAAAACCATATGCTTGAAGAGGCAACAGGGGAATCTGAAAATTCTATGAGCGATAAATACCCCCCACTTATTTTGATAAGTGAATAAAAATTGTGAGGAAACAATTTCCAAAAGGGGAGAAGGATGCAACATCCCAGGTAAATAAAGAATAATGCATATTTCATATTTATTAATATTTTTGAATTAAATATTAATTTTACTTTAATGTAGTTTCTATGTTCGATAGTGTACCCGATACACAACAACATGTTTCTTTGAAATCTTACATTGCACACTAATAATATAATATTATTCTTTTAAATGGTAGTTAAATCCTAGCAGTTGATTTGGTAGGAATGAACAAAACTAACTAAAATATGATTATACATATTTTTTAAATGTATTTACATTTATCCTAAAAAATTTGGAGGCATAAAATGTGAATGGATATAATTTTAAGCATAATTTACATTAAAAGTTCGATTTACCCCCTTTTAATGGATAACCCTCTTTAAATATAGTTTTGGTCATTTTTATATGTTTTATTTGACCAAATAAAAATATTTTTCAGATTTGGGACATCATTATTTAATTTGGGTTATTCTTTGGTATTTTTCTGATAAAATTCATTTTTAATGAATAGTGAAAAATATTGTATTTTGATTTAAAGGTGCCTTTTAATCTAATTTATTTATATGTTTAGATTATCTTTTTAATTAGTTTTAAAATGCAATTAGAATATATTTTTACCATTTAATCCAATGTTGTTTATTGGAATTAATTTCTATTTGAAATTGGACATATTCAAGTGTTAATATTTTGATAGTTAATGTTTCTTAAAAACACGCTAATTGTTTTAACAAAGTCAATTAATTTTAAATTAATTAATGAAACTTATATTTTTAGAATATGGAAAAATAAAACCCATTTTTGAATTCAGAATATCAATTATATCTTTGGATGTATTTTTGGTATTTTTCTGAAAAACTTCAAATTTTGATGAATAGAGAAACCACATAGTAGTAGTTAAAAAATTGACTTTTTCATTTAAAAGAAATTTTATCACTTCTGTGAATTGAATTTTGAAAATCAGAAATACATGGTTGTTATTAGTAAGTAAAATTTGATTCAATAAGATGAAAAATAATTTTTTTGTATAGTAACTTTTGACATTTATTTACCGTGGTTAAAGATAAATAGGCCAATTCAAGGTAAAAAGAATATTATAATAATTCAAAATAACCATAAAACATGTAAAAACTATATTGGTTGAGTCATTTACGACCATGGGAATCTTTGGGTCAATTTTGGGACCCGATTGTGCCACATGGATGTGATAATGACAGTTTAGATTAATTAACTTAAAGTAAAGGCAAAAAGTACAACAAAATATCTTCTAGTAAATTAATTTTTAAAAGGGGTTATATAAATTATCTTCTTAACTATAAATATTAATTTTAAATATAAAACGATTTCCTACATCATGGTATTTTTTTTATAATTTTTATCCATCGAATAAATTTAATTACTTATGAAACAAGAATGATGCAGTGTTTACCTCATTAATATATCATTTAATTAAATAAGATTATAAATATTAAAATAACATCAAAAACCAGTCCAATTCTTATTGGATAATTTTATATCGACCATGATTCATCTTATCTTTTACTGTAATGATTTTTGGACCTTTTTTAACCTAATATTTGTTTATAATAAAATAATATTTTCAGACTTTCCTAAATAGCCCCTCCTCCCCCTTATAAAAAGCCCTCACTTCTAACCAATTCCTAAAATATATCAAGCCTTTAGGATCATACTAATTCATCCAAATTAATCTCCATACATCCCTATATTCCTTATAGAAGACTTAACATAGGTAGAAGTCACTTTAAGAAGTATTTTTGGTTCAAACCAATGGAAGTTACCAAAATTAAATGCAACCGTTTCTCTTAACTACTTTTCCATTATTTTACATCTCTAACTACTAAAATATATTTATTCCTTTATTTTATAACAACACCAGTATCCTCAATATACTAGGATGTTTTTATGAGAAGTATTAGAAATACACTTACACACACCTCCATCTAATGGGGGAAGGACGTACTGTTATTGTGGAAGGAAAACTAACGCCTCATAAAACATTGATTGTTAGATTATCTCCAACCCCTTATCATGGTGGCCATTAATGTAACACCCTAGGTAAATAAACAATATGACATCTTTATATTTATCCATATTTTTGAATAAAATATTAATATTACTTTAAAGGGGATGCTATGCTCGATGGAGTACCCAATACGCAACAAGGATTTTCTTGGGAATCTTACGTTGCACTCTAATAATAAAATATTATTATTTTAAATAGTAGTTAATGCCTAGACGTTGTAATGGCGGGAATGAACAGAACTAACTACAAAATTATTATATATGTTTGTCAAGTATTTTTACTTTTTACAATAAATGTAATAGGATTAAAAATGCAAATGAATCCATTTTTAAGCGTAAACATTCTAATATTATTTAAAAGGTCGATTAACTGCCTTTTGATGGCAAACCTCTTTTAAATACACTTTTTGGAAATTTTATAAGCTCTATTTTTCAAAATAGACATATTATTTATTATTGGGACATTGAAATTTACCTTGGGTTAATTTTTGGTATTTTTCTGACAATGTTCATTTTTTAATGAATAGTGAAAAATGTTGTATTTTAATTCAAAACCTCTTTTAATATAATTTATTTATATGATTAGATTATCTTTTGAGTTGTTTTTAAACTGAAATTAGAATTTATTTTTACCATTTAATCCAATAGTGGTTGTTGGAATTAATTTCACTTTGAAATCGGACTTAAACTAGGGTCAATCTTTTGATATTTATTGTTTCATAAAAACACGCTATTTGTCATGACAGTGGGAATTAATTAATAAATTAATTAATGTGACTTATATGATTTGAATTTTTTAAAATAGATATCATTTTGGAATTCGGAATTTCAAATATAGCTTCGGGTGATGTTTTGGTATTTTTCTGAAAAACATCAATTTTTGATTAATAGTGAAACCACTAAATGGTAGTTTTAAAAACCGATTTTCCATTTAAATGAAATTTTGCCATCTTTGTGTTTTGAATTTATAAAATCTGACATACATGGTTTTCATTAAGAAGTAAAATTTGGTTCAATGGGATGAAAATAATTTTTTGGTGAATAGTAACTTATTATGTTTTTAATCGCGATTAGAGGTAATTAGTGTTGTTTAAGGTAAAAATAATGTTTTAATAATATGAGATGAGCATAACACATGTACTAACCTCATTTCATGTATCATGGACGACCATGAAAATCCATGGGTCAACTCAGGGACCCCATGGAGCCACTTTGGTTGGGAAATGACATAAATAACTTTTTATTTAATGTTAAAGTAAAAATGACACAAACATGACATGTTTTACTAAAACAATTTTTACATGGGGTTATATAAGTCTTATATTTGACTATAAATACTCAATGGAAATCTAAAAATATTTCCTACATCATAGTAGTTTTTTTATAATTTTTAGACATTAAATAAATTAAATTATTTATGACATCATGATGATGCAGTGATGACCTCATTATTTAACGATTTAAATAAAATGGAAAGATAATGTAAAATCTAAGACCTAGACATGTCCAAAACCTATTGTATGGGTGTATTTCAAAACCTTATCTCCTTATCCTCAAATTATTTCAATTTGGGACCCTTTAAATCCGAAATTCATTTTCAAATAAAGTAACATTTCTTCACTTTCCAAAAGTGCCCCTCCTCTCCTCTTATAAAAGGCCCCCACCTCTACCTCCTTACCCACACATCCAAAGACATTTCCTCGGCCAAACCCTGCCAATTATGTCTCTCCACATCACTATATTACTCCTTAAAGCCTCACTTTTGGAAGAAGTATTCCCAAGGAAGCATTTGAGCTCAAACCAAAGCGAGTTACCCGATTTTAAGGTAATGTCTTCACTTGAGTCCTTTTGTTTTATTTTGCTTCTCCAACCCCCTAAACCCTTTTTATTATTTTAATTTGTAACAACTCCAGTATCTTAAATATACTAGGATGTTGTTATAATAATGATTAGAGCTACACTTACACACACCTTTGTCTAATGGTTAAATAACATACTGTTTCTGTGGTTGGTGATTTTCTGCCTCATGAAACGATGATTGTTCAATATTCTTTTAACACCTTTAAAGGTGGCCATTATGATGTCACTATATTTTATATATTATATATATGATATTTCTATTTACTATATGCTTCTGTATTTTATATTTAAACCACACCTTTATTCTTTTCATGTTGTGTAAATGCGATAATTTCATATGAGGAAGTGCGGACTACCGCCCCCTCAAGTGATGTGACTCGTACATGCAATACATGGAACGTATAAAGAATGAAATTAATGATAATATGTGACCTATATAACACATATATTATACTGGAATTATATAATATATATATATCATTCATTTTTAATTCTGTTAATATGACATTGAAATGAAAGTAGCATTCATGCGTACGTACGGTTTACCGACTTCATAAACGATGCATTTCATTTCTTATCCCCAAATGTAATGTACTATTATAAGTAAATATATATAATGGATATATATGATGTATTATTAATATAATTCTGGAATTAAAATATACATACCTATCATTTAATTTTATTTCCATTAATATGACATAGAAATGAAAGCAGCGTTCATGTGTACGTACGGCTTACTGTCTCCATGAACGATGCATTTCATTTCTTACCTCTAAATGATTATGTGATATTATAAATACATTTATATTCTAGATATATATGATATATATGATATCCAAATCAGGAATTTCATTCTGGATATAAATAACCTTTGACCACACAAACAACATGTAATTGTAAGAAGTCCACTTTTGACTTAAGAACCAAATATCGACAAAACAAACATTATTAACTTAAATGATTACATAATGTTTATAACATGTCAATAATTGATATACATGGAATAATGAACTTGAAAAAGGTTCTTAAGCAATTATAAATTAACTCAAGATTATTATTCAGGACGTTAAAGAACGATCGAGTCAAGTCGGACCTGAGGTAAGGGATCCTACTCCTCTCTTTCTTTTTGTGTACACTCTTTTATGCCATTCCTTTTAAGCTCATATTTATTGTGATTGGGATGTTATTTTATATTACTCTTACTGTAATTTTTATGTTCATATGATGAGAGACCCTCTTCTCTCTCATCAATCCATTTTGGATGTTTTGAGTGGCGCCGTTAGGCTGCTGAATTTTCGTACGAGATCTAACCTCTCTCTTTCTTTTTAAGTGCTCTCCTTTATGTCACTTCTTTTAAGATACTCTTTGTTATGTTGGGGGATGTTATTTTATATACCTATTTCTGTAAACTTTATGTTAATGTGATGAGAGACCCTATTTTATCTCATCAATCCATTTTGTGGCGCCGTTAGGCTGCCGAGTTTTCGTAAGTGATTTTTCATCTCACTCTTATTCCCGTGATATTTATGCTACATTTGCCACAATTTCCTTTGAGTGGTGTATGTACTGACCATTATTTTAATCATTGTGTAATATAATTTTATTTATGAGTATTTACATAAATTTTGTATTGTCCTTCTTTCATGGGGTGTATGTTTCGGAAGTTACCCAAGTCGGTAAGGGAACCTTTCAGCCTCCTCTTTTTGAAAGACTTCTTTTGTTATGTCTTTTAATTCACATACCATTATGTTGGGATGTATTCTTCTATATCCTTATTGATCTAAATTCTATGTCCATGTGATGAGATACCATTTTTATCTCTCATCAACTCATTTTCTGAATTTTGAAGTGACGCCGTTAGGCTGTCGAATTTTACCAAGGGAACTTTTTAACCCAATTTTGATTTCTTTGCGTTCAACATGTAGTTATTGAATATGTCATACTTTGAATATGTGTGAATGACCTTTTATTATTTTACAATTAATATCCACTTATATTGGGTGTATTTATATTTTTCACACATAATTTATAGATTGATTTCTCCTTAATTTATGGATACCTTATTTATAATGGATTTCATCTCATTTTACATTTCTTTTGAGACTTCATTGTTGTTATGCACCAATTTTCTATTATATGGTGTGTATAATTTCCATTGACATATTATATCATGAATCCCTTTATTATCATGATATTATAATGTTCGGATTAAATGTTATTCCGCTATTATTTGTATTCAAGTGTCTCTCATTTTGTTAAAAACTATTTAACAAAAATATCGTTTTAAATGTTTTAAAGATTTATTATTCTAAATCTTTATATTTAATGTCCATGTTCTCGAAATGGATTTCAGTATTTATTTATATGTACATTAATTTTTTAAAATTATAATTCCATTAAAATCTTCAAAGTGGTATGGGACACTTTGATTCAAAAATCTCTTTTAAATGGTTTTTGAAAATGGATTGATTAATTCAATATCTGGGAATTACTTATTGTGATTGCAAATAAAATGTTGTCATTGAAATGTTTATATTTTAAATATTTTATGTGTAATGATGGTACTTGGAAATTTTACAGGTGGTTACGTGATAAACCATATGACGGGTGGTGCCATTAATACCAGGACGGGTGGTTACGTTATAACCTCCAATGCATTGGGTATGGAAGTCGGCCGTATGGCTATTTCATTAAGTTTGTATGGAATTCGGTCATATGGATATTCCATTAAGTATGTGTGGAAGTTGACCGTATGGTTATTTCTCTTAATTATGTTTATGTCCCAAGTTACCATTATATGTTATGTGATCTTTATATGGGTTTTATGGTAATCTTTTGGTTACAGAAGGGTAAGTAATGAACTTTTATTCAGTGAAGAGTTTTTAATACTTCAAAAAGGTGAAAAGTATTACTTTGATAAAGTATACATGGTTTACTTATTGTTTTGAGAAACTAACAGTTTTCATTCTTTGTGTATCCCTTAATGAGCTTTTTATGCTCATCTCATGTTTTTGAAATGTTTTTCACAGGACTTACCATGTAATAGTGTCAAGGATGGGATCAAGGGAATGTCATGATACAAAAAACATGGAACAAGACATGTTTCTAAAACTCTAAACCTGAAAAGATCCTTGATGTGAATTATTCGTTTAATTCAATATTAAGTAAGGTTTAAGGTTGTGGCCTTATAATTAAGATGAAACCATATTTATATAAGATATAAATATTTTGTTAATGTTTTATTTATGCATATGTATATTTATTTTATAGTTTACCTTTATGGTTTCCATTATGGGTAAACACAATAATTTCATTTGAGGAAGTGCAGACTACCAACCCCTCAAAGTTATATGACTCATTAATTCTATATGTGGGATGTATAAAGAATGGAGTTAATGATATTATATATGATATTATACTGGAATTATAATATACCTATTTATCATTATGTTTTAATTACTTTAAAATAAGAAATAGAAATGAAAGGAGTGTTCATGCGTACGTATGACTTACCGTCTCCATGAACGGTGCACTTCATTTCGTACCACCAAATGATATGTAATGTTATAAATATTTATATAATAGATATATATGATATATATGATATCTAAATAATTAATGTCATTTTGGATAAATTGGACTATTGACCACATGGAAAACATGTAAATATGCGGTGTTCATTTTTGACACAAGTACCAAATATCGAAAAAACGAACATTATTAACATATATGATTACATAATGTTTATAACAAGGATATAAGTGATATAAAAATATAAATAAACGTGAAAAATTATCTTCATCAAAAAGAAATTAACATCAATTTATTATTTAATAGATTAAATAACGATCGATTAAAGTCAGACACGACGTAAGGGACTTAATCTCAATCTCCTTTCATTGAGGAATGTTTAGTTTTATACACGACATTGTTTTATACAGTGTATAAACCCCATTTACTTTTCATTTCATTAAAATGGAATATTTTTATACTAATCAATTTACTAAACGAAAAAATGGAATGATTTTTTAACATAAGCGGTGACAACAACCTTTCTGCCGCCATGACTATTATTTGATCTTTGGATTCCTTAATAATCTGTAATGTTTTTAAAATGAATAATAAATAACATATACTTTTTAACATATTTTGGTATTGAAAATGATTTTGAGAGTGGATTTATTATTTCAATATCTTGAAATGATATTTTATTATTGCAATGTAGAAATGTTATCTTTCCATTATTCTTATGTTATGTGTTATGATCATGTTATGATTCTTGGTCATTGTTTACATATACGGGTGGTTTCGTGATAAACCTAGGATGGGTGAGCCCATGATAACTCTCCAATGCATTGAGTAATGTGACATAGGTATACATGAATTTTTCTCCAAATATATTTAGGGAATATACTGTGATGGGTTTTCCAAAGTAACTCCAAATGTAGTTGTGATAGCTACAATATAAGTATATTATGGATGCCAAAAGTTACCTTTATGATTTATGATTTCTATGTATTAATCATAAAATCTAAGGATTTCATGATTTAAGTAAAATAGTTCATGTTTTTATGTATTTATGAAAAAATGTTTTCTTTCTTTGTTTTATAAAAATTTCTGAGCTTTTTATGGTTATCCCAAATTTGGAAATATTTTCGCAGGACTTAAAGATGAATAGAGTCATGGATGGTATCAAGCAAAATTCATGCTCTCTAAAACCTGGAACTAGAAATGACTCTCTTTTTTCAAGAGTTTTTATTTTATAAAAAAATGTAAACTGTGTAGTAGTGTTTACTTTGTAATCTTTTGAGATGTAATAGTTGTGTCCTAATTCTATAAAAATCAAAACAAGAAAACATCCTCAATGTGATTTATTTATTTAATTGAATATTATGTAATGCTTATGGTCGGGTCCTTATAAAAAGAGTTAGTAGGAAGACATTAAGACATGGTTTTTGTGACAAAGCCCATTACATGTGGCTAAAATGTGAATTAATGATCCAATTGGAGATGAAAATTAAAATAAATCATTCAAAAAAATAACTATTGGTGAAGAAAGTATATAGTTATTAAAATTTTAGGATCTTATAATTTTATTAATGGATGTATTAAAATAATTAATTTAAAAATAATATTAGATTGTAAAAAAATCTCATTACTCACATTTGAATTACCCCATGATTTATTTTCACATCATATATAATTAATCTAAATTTATTATAATTAAATAATATAACTATATACATACATATAATATTACATATTACCCACTTATAACATTTGAAAACTAATTCCTTAACAATCATTCATTATAATCATCATTTATTATGTTATGTAATTTGTTTTTTATGAATGTTTTCAAAATGATATTATGTTACTTCCATATTGATCAGATATACTTTATATCCATAATTTTATTCATGATAGAAATAAAATATTCATTCATTAGTTAAATCTTTTTAAATATTCAACGATTCTGTCGATGAAATATGGATTACACCATATCATGGAATTTTTAGACCTAATATACACATTAGGGATGTTTTATTATATTTGGGTTTATGATAATGAAATTATTTGGATATTTACATACCATTAAATAAATAAATCTATATCATATATATAATATTAATTTATTTTTATCAATTATTATGACCAATTAGAATAGGAAGTGATGTAAAATAAAAAACATCATCTTTATTATAAGTTATTATACTCATATGCATGAATTCTGCTTTCATATCAATTATATGGATTAATTGATTAAAAAATTTATGAAATATATAAAATAGATTTTTTATATATGTTCTACAATGATGTTATTATATCATATTGGATAAAAGTTGTTTGAACAAGGATAAATAATAAATAAAATATAAAATACATCATTAAAAACAATACATCTTCATCATAGAAAATCTTATGTTTTATACCTAAATCCTTCGTAGTATAGAATTTTGATAAAATTAAAAACTCTTAAAAATGGTGGTAATTTAAAATTATTTTTCGTTTTTTTAGTACAGATAATTGGGGATCATGAAGTGTGCATAAGAGATGACTAGAGGTTTGCTTGTATGGTAATTATGGTTCAAAATATTGATTCCATTTTATCAAATTTATTTTCTATAATTTTTTATAAATTAACACAAAAATAAATTCAAAAAATCTCTTGAATAACATTTTAAAGAAAATTTATTTTTGTACAAAAAAGATTTTATAGAAAAATAATGTATACTTTTAATTATAATTTATTTAATTGTGTTATGTTAAATAAAATGAGAATTATTTCTCATTAAAATAGGAAAAAACATAAAATAACATTATAAACTCATTATTGAAATGTATATTGCAAAACGAAAGTCTATTTGACCAAAAAATAATTATATTTTAAAAATGATAGCCATATATTTTTAAATTAACCAAATTAATTTATTAATTATGTTAATTATTAAATAAATATTTGGTTTTGAAAAAATCATTCATTATATTTGAACCAATTATTATATCATTATATGATCTTATAAGTGATAGGTTTTGTAAAATGATTAATTTTCACTATTCACCCAAAAATCAACTATTTATCATAATTATAAATTTTTGACCCTAAAATAATATTTAAAATTTTATTTAGAAATTATATTCATATACTGATTTTAAATTTATAAAAATATATATAATTTATATTTTTACCACATTCTAAAGAAATCATGATACATTATTTTATTGTTTATCATGATTGAAAAGAAAAATATAATTGACTATTTGGTGTTACCTTCATCCAAGATTCATACATTTTATCCTAAAAAATTTCATAATCAATCATTTGAAATAATTGTTTAATTTATTAATGGTAACTTATTTATGTTATTATATTTTCTTCTCTATTTAATGATATCTATAATGTACATCAACCTATTGATTGGTCTTTTTCAATAACATGTGATCTCTATTATGAAAAATCTTGATTAATTATTCATAGAATGTTAATTTGGATTATAAATATATTTACTAAATTCATACCAAATGGTCTGGATGTAGAACATAATTATTTAATAAATGGATATTCAACAGTTCGTGAACATTAGGGGGGATAGGTTTCCCTTTGAAAGGATAAACTACAACTTCAATTGTTTTTTGAATACCAAAAGTAACAATATACGTTGGACACATATATACTTTGATAATAAAAAATGGCACATTTATATAGATATATGTTTAAGAAAACATGATCTCACACATTACATTCTAAATCCTCCCATTATTTATCAACAAAGCCCTCTCTTTTTTTGTGATAATTGATGATATGACTCAAAATAGATCTTATATTTATCATTTAAAATCAACACATTTTGAGCAAAATATCATCCATCACCAACTGCATCCCACCAAGTCGATCTATGATATCATTTCTCATACATTTATTTATATGTTTTCATTTGAATTATAGAATAAAATATATTAGTTTTTCACAATTCCACCAAAGTTAATTACTAACACCACATACCCTAAATGTCATGTGAAATTTAATTTGACATGTTTTATAATGTGTGAATAATACTTTTATATTATACCTCAATCAGAGGAATATAATAAGTACAAAAATATAGATCAAGAATGAGGGAATTATTAATAATTTATGTTCATTTAGATGTAAATCTTGTGTACAAAATACATTCAATAAAAATAGGCACAATATGATGCATCGTAATATTATTTACATAGACCTACATGGGGTATTCAAAAATGAATATCATCCCCTATTGGGTAAATATTTTCATACATGGTAAGATGATAAATAATAACCCTTGGAATTATTGTTTCTTAAATTCTTTGGAAATGTAATTATAAATAATATAGTAATATCTTCTCATTTTCATACATGAATAGTGATATGTTTTATATCTCTATAAGGATGTCTTTACTTTAACGATAACCTTTGAAACACCAAAAATCAAAAATCTTGTATCTAGGATTTACCATTTCATTTTATCCAACAAATTTTTTTCTTTAAATCCTGATATATTTTGGTGTTATAATAGACCATTAAGAAATTTTATTTTTCTAATTGATCTATTAATTTGTTTATTATCAAATGAATATTATTGAACATATATTCCTTTTCTAAATATAAATATACCATCTTCATAAATGAATTCTACATGATATCAATAATTTAATGATTTTATTTTCATTTTATAATTACTATTATAAAGAGGGGGACTATTTATTTTCCTACATATGGATTCTTTGGACATAATTCTAAAAATGAAGGATGTTTCCACTTCCCAAATATTACACACATCCAACATTACACTATCTGTGAATATACAATCCTTTTTATCCCCATTTTAGTAATAAATTGACAATCATTTCTATATATTGAATCATCCATTTTCCTTTCCAACCTAGTGTTCTTGTTTGTTGATAAATTTTAATAATTTATGTTTTTTAGAAATCATATATTCCTCATATTGAGATCATTATATTGGAAAAATTATTTAATTTTTCTCATTAATATTTTTATTTCTTAACCATAATGGTGATACCATTATATACTCATAAAATAGTTGTGTATTCAAAATCTAGATCATAAGTTGGATAATTATATTAATGATTATTTAAATTCAATTGTACATATGAAATAAATTATTCAGTCTTCATTAGGACACTTCTATATCCCTATTTGAGGCATCAATATATGTAAAAAATCCACACTTTTCTTTTTCTGACATTAATAACAGTGAATTTATCAATCTAAAAATTAATTCTTGAAAACATTATTTATATTATCACGATCATGCGAACATATAAACATTATATATCATTATTTTTACCAGTCAAAAAATTCATTTATTAATATATTATTGATAGTTTTATTTTTTATAAAAGAAATTAATTTCCCCTAGTTATATTTTATATTGTTTTCCATTATAGCACTAATAATGTTTTAAATTTATTTACTCATATTCTCTCTTTAGAGAAAATATGGCCATGAAAGAACCTATTGATGTAAATAATTTATATTTTAGTTTTTTAACATATAAATTCTTTATCAAAAAAAGTTAAGAAAATGAATCTCAATTGTCACTTATATTCACTATATCATTTAGATTATATGAATATATCATCAGTTAACAACACAAATAATGTACTAAGATGATATTAAAAAACTAATTTTATCAAAATCACAAAAAATATGTTTTCATAATTCAATCCAAATGATATAACTATAAATACTTAATGTCCCAACATAATATCAAATTCCATCACATGAATATCAACCATCATTAAATACAGTTTGTGATACCCAAGAGAAATATCAATCTTTGTAAAATATTATTCTACTTGATGTTCATCAAAAAAGAAATCAATATGAGAGAGAGGTTACATTTTCATTATGGTAATGGAATTTAAATCATTATAATTGTTCCATAGCCACCCAACCATATCTTTTTTCATAATAAAATTAATGGTTTACCTTTTTGGGGAAAAATAGTTCATATAAATCCCATATTAGAGAACTCTTATAGATGTTTTTTTAGTTTTATTAATTCCCTTATTTCTATCCTATAGAGAGTCTTAGATATGTGATTTTCATTTTGGATGAGATAAATAGAAAACTAAGTTTAATGAATAGGTGGATTTTTTGATATTTATTTATGAAACATGTATTTTATAGAGACATATCCCATTCATAGGTTGTTTTTACTCTTATTCACTAATAAATTCATCAAGAATAACTACTAGAGGTGTATATATGAATTAATAAAATATTGTATTATCCTCAATTAATGAATGGGATTCCGCATCTCTATCACAAACTGCAATATCATTCCCTTGTAAAAAAATACATATATTTTAAATATTATTTCATTTAAAGGTTTTTATCAAATTATAAATAAAAACTATTATCATTATTATAATGTAGTTTTTTATGTTTTTAAATAAGAACTGAATAAAACATCCTTATTAAAATAATATTTTAATTACTGGTATGGATTTACAAATCCTTTCTTAATGTGATTATAAAATAAACAATATAATTGAAAACATTGAATATATATATGTGTTTGATGATATAGAGACAAATAATGCTTCACGTATATTTAAAATTATGGTCAATATTACAACAACCACTAAATTTGGTACATAAAACTCATTTATAGTAAAAATATACGGTTATCATTCCCCACATGGACACTTATTTTGGAGGTTCCCTTGATTCATCAAACATTGATTTGAATAATTCACCATCAATTTATAACTATATCAGTTGATAATAATTGGTTATTAAATTTTTATATATTCAAGATCCTTACATCCCATCTCTCAAAAATTTATTCAAACGCAATTTCCCATTATGAATTACCGGGTTGGATCATTCCATAATTAAAACATTTTTGAATTCACGTTTTTCCACTATTATTTTTTGAGATGATTAGTTTTTCATCATGATTATTTGTCATCTTATTTTACTAATTTATTGTGAATATATAAGAAAAATAAAATTAATTTTTTATCTTTATGACGATAGATATTTCAACCCCACATGATTTTATCAAGAAAATATTTTTTGAGTGACTTTAATTTTATGGATATTTTATGTCACACCCAACACTAATTTTAGATATTATTAAAAATAACAATGATTATAGACTACATTACATGAAACATTGAGTTTAAAAGAAATGTGATATTCTGTTAAAGTATTATTATTTATTATAATAGTAATCACCAACACATTGGAATAGTGAGTATAGATAAGAATAATAGAATTATAAAAATTTATTTTTTACACATGTTTATAAAAGAAATTCTTTTCTGACCAATAAAATTGGAATGAAGTTATGAATTGTTTGAAAATAATGGAATATTTTTGGATGAAAATATTATTTTATCCCAAAAATTAAAAAAATAACAAATGAGGAATGATTTCAATGAATAATTTTTATTTTATGATCAATAAAATTTTTATCATTCATCTTCTTCATTTCCAATGTAATAGAAAACAATAAATCTAATTTTCCACTAAAACATTATTTTTAAAAATACATGTTTTGTATCAGTTTTTCTCACATAAATTAAATTTATTTGTTGAAAACATAAGAAAATTAAATTTAAAAAATAAAAATTAATTTTAAAATCATCTTTTAAAAATTATATTTTTTTATGAATATCAAATAATTTTTTGAATATGTTATTTTTTAAAATAGTGAAATAATTTTTTTATGAAGATTTAAATTTTCCATTAAATAATTAAAAAAAATAGATTACTTAAATATTGTTTTATAATAATAATTTGTTCAATTATATATATCTATTATCTTACGTTTTTTCACTAAAATTATTTTATTATTTAATTTGGATATATAATTTTTTTAATCTTTGGAAACATTTCACTTTGGATAAACACATTTTAATTGCATCTTGGGGACTACATGAAATTAATAATTTCAAACTATTGAGAAAGGATTTTTTTCAAAACAGATTCCATATATATAATAAGAATAATTATTATCATATAATGTCATCAATGTATATTTTTACTATAATTAAAACTAAAATCATTAAAAATTAATTACTATGTATAATGTTAAAAATACATTAATAGTGATTTAATCTAAAATGATAAGGTGTAAAATTATATATAAACATTATAAAATACAATTTTGTGTCAATATTTTAACAATATATCCCATAAGGATCAATAATGATTTATTTTAGAGACTAGTGAAGTGGAAAATATTTGATCACCTTTTCATTTTCATATATTTCATGTGTTCCACTCACCACAATTAAAAAATAACATCCCCTCTCATATCCTCTTCTCAATTTAAATACACATATTATCAGATAATACATACCAATATAAATTTCTTATTTACAAAATCTCATACTATAATCCATATATATTTGAAAAAGACAACCTATGAAGTATTATTGTGAAAACTGAATGAAGTTTTCAGAAGAAGATGTAACATTCATAAATGAGGGTTTTTTTCTTCCACCACCCGATTCAAAAAATATCAAATTATGACTATAAAAAATAATATATCATGAAACATGATACTATTTTATTATTATAATTTAATAACTTATGTCAATTTCCACTTCCATCAAATGGGATACAGAATCTACATTCATGTGTGTAGAATAATTCTACATAATGAACTGATGTTATTCATTTTGAATCATCACATATCATGTATAGATATAATGAAGTATTTAATTGTAATAAATAATATTTAAGATATTATTATACTTATATATTTATAATAATATAACTATCCATTTCCTCTCAAACCATTAGAAGATAATAATTCCACTCGTGTGTACACTTGAGTACCACTACACTGACTAGTGCGATGTGTTATTCAATTTTTAAAAAGATAGTAGTAAATATATATATATATATATTATATTATATAATGTAATTATTATTTAATAATTATTAGATAACCTATTCATTATTACATTTTATTTTTTGGTGGATATGATAACATTATTTGTGTATACGATGGATTACTGCCTCATGAAACGATGTGATTCATTTTTTAACAACACGTTAAATGGTAGGTAATTATGGTAAATAAAATTAATATATATACTAATTATTAAAAATCTATTATTTACTAGTAATATATTATTTAGATTTATTTCATTTCATCATTTATTAAAATGGAAAAATCATTCATCTATACATATGAATCACCTTCTCAAGGAATGATGTATTTCAATTTAAGTTAGTAAATTTTATGTAATTCCATAAATAAATTGATAATTAATATTTATGAAATTTTACTCATTTTTAACATTAAAACGATTATATATCCTTTCTAAATGTAATTGTACAAGATACACTAAACCAAAACATTCCTGACAAATATACCATCAATTACCCAAAAAATTAGAATTGTTAATAATTTGTCAATGAAGGGTCATAATTAAATGATTAAATGAATTATAAATATAAATATGGTTTTTAATATATTTATAAAAAACCAATATTTATTATATAGGTGTTTCTAATGTGTATTAATGAATTAAAGATTTAATGTATGGAATTTTTTCTTCAATTTCTACATCTATGAGATGAAATCCACATTCACCACCTATTTCAATTATACAGTTTTTATTCATCCCATGATTTTATTTTGTTTTCATTATCGTAATAATAATTTTGATATACATATAAATTTTTATCACCCATTCATGGGTTTATAATTAAAATTTTACCGAAGCATTTGGATTTTACAATAAAATCTCTTTGTTTATCAAGATTTTTTATACTTAAGCCTACGATGTGGAAGTATTATGATCCATCCCTCAAGAAAATAATAATTTTTTATCCTATGGTTATGACATGAGAAAAAATGTTCTCCTACAATTATCCACTCTTTATGTAATCATGATTTCAATAGATATTTATTTTATAAATACCATCTTTATTTTCTATCATTGTTAAAGAATCCTTTTCCTTCAAAAATCATGAGTACTAAAAAATTCTGAATGATTTTTCATGTTAAAAATTATTTTAATAAGGATATATTATCCCATGTTTTTTTTAAAATTGATTGGAAGATTCATGTAATTTTCCAAACAATACCCATTTGAATTTAAAAAAATTTTGAATGGTTTCCTTATTTTAATGTGTATGGAATGAATGAAATTTTCTTCCACTATATTTATTAGTTTATTTTAATATTCCATTATAATTTTAAAAAATTATTTTCAATGAAATTAAATTAAAAAATATATTATGAATCTCTACATTTTAAATGTTAATATTCAATTTAATATTGTAATATTAATCAAGAAGTGCTCTACATGACTTTTTTTCATTATATGATATTATTCTAAGGATACATTAAAAAAATGTTTTATTTTTTTAAATTTTTTTTAATAAATGGAATGAAAATTTTTCGTCAATAAATATTATATTTTATATATAAAAATCAATTTATATAAATTTTTTCATACCTTGATATTACTTATGCTTTTCTAGAGATATAATTGATTTATACATTCTTTATTCAATCAATGGGTGGAATATTTTTCTCTTGATGATTTTTTTGAAACCCATTTATTTTAAATATCTGTTGAATTTTTTTACTTTTAGTGAACACTTATTCATGATAATTATTTATGATGTGATGATATTATAAAAATTTTACGAAATAGTGGAAAAAAATAAGTATGCTTTTCATTATTACTTTTTTGGAAAAAATACATCCCTCCAATAAACATGGGAAATTTGGTTATCTCATATGTAAATATGATATACTTTAACTTGATTGATATTTCACAATGTTATGTGTGAACATCATTAATTGTTCACAATGATATACATAAATTTAATTATATTTTCATAGTGTTATTTTTGGACTTTGAATTCATGTCTATAATGTGATATGCGGACTAGGTTTCATGTCCTTATATTTTTGTGAGGGCTTGATTTCATTACCTTAAGATAATTGTTGAATATTTTTTAATTTGTACATGTAAAATGTTTTTTGTTTATGTCTATTATAAAAATTAATTTATAATTCCAATTTCATGGTC
Organism: Viscum album; assembly: GCA_963277665.1. NCBI lineage: Eukaryota > Viridiplantae > Streptophyta > Magnoliopsida > Santalales > Viscaceae > Viscum > Viscum album. The sequence goes on from OY728151.1 coordinate 824,562,122, forward strand.
TCATAGATCGTGTTCTTTTTATTTTATTATGATTTCTACCTTATTAACTACCAATCATTTTTTCATGAAAAAAATATGATTATCTCAAATATATTTGTTATTTTTCATATATGTCATGATAATGATCTCATACACATATTGTCTCTATAAGGTCACACATTTCAATTGATTACCATTGTTATGAATCTTATCTCACCATTTCTTATGTTTCCTTTCCCTTGATGTGGATAATTTTTTAAAATAGGGTATATTTTTGCATGAAAACAGATGGATAATATTTATGAGATATTTTTATATTGATTCACTAAATAATAAGATCCGTTTCCTAGTATCTAATGAAATTTAAAAATTATGATCACTAGTAATTTCTTTGGGAATTATAATGATTAATATTCATTTAATATGTGATTTTAATTTATGATAAGTTTGGGTATTTATAATTGGTATCAAAGGAAATATTTAGTTAACCGTTATTTACAGGAATGTGGAAAATATAATGTGACACCTTGGGATATTTCTAAATATATGTCTATAAATATGAATAAAGAAATGTGTAATGTGTAATGATTAGTCAATGATTTGGAAAATGTCCTAGAATTAGGATAAATTGTATATTTAGTGGTTTACGAGAAATAAAATCCATTTTTGAGTCCTACGAGTGGATTTTTCATAGTCATATAAGTACCTAGACATAATATGTTTGAAATTATTGCATTTAGCTGTACTATATTGTCTCCCAGGGGATTATAATCATGTTTGTTTCCCACCAAGTTTGACACTCCATGTGAAGCCTCATGGGAAATGATTTTGAACTTTGTAATCTAATTACAATCCATCGAGAAGGATTTTTGTAATGACTATTAATGACATATTTGAATCTTATGGTTTAATATATTGAAAAAACGTGTTCATGATTTAGAAATACAATAAATTATTATTTATGATTATGTGTGTTCCACAATGATTGGGGTTTCTAATTATATTATTTATAGTTTCTGTCATTTGAAGGAACTTGATAGAAATACATTAATTCAAAATGAAATTTATAATGAAATGATTAAAACAATGATTATATAAATTTTATGGGATATGGAATGAAAAACCTCATTTTTATGCTTAAAAACATTCAATGGCTTTGAATCATGCTTATCATACAAACAATAATATTATAGAGTAATTGTTTTTTGAGACATTAATGTGGTAATATTCCCCATGATTTAGTTGTACTAATGACACATTAATTTCAAATAAAATTTATAAATAACATTGAAAAGATATTTTCTTGACTCTATTATTCAGTACAAGAAAATTCCATTTTTATTATCTCTTATTGGGATGGTCAAGAAGATCACTAGTGGAACCGTATATAGAATATGATTTCAGAGGAGGTAGACATCTACATAAATAGTGACGAGTATAGGATGTATTTTCTATTATTTTCATCCCATGTATTCAATTAAAAATTATGGATAAGTAATTTCATGAGCCCAAAAACAAGAATGAAGAATCTATTTGTACCTACGATGATAATTTTATAAGACATTCATGGTACACATGAGGTTAAATAACCTCTATAAAAGATAAATTGATCGATTATATTTTAACATTAGACCAATTCATCAAATGGAGTTTTATCTAAAAACATATGTATATTTGATGAATCCATTCAATTTTCACAAAAGGTATAAATTAAAATTAATGATTTTAGCAAGTGTCATGGTTTTCATAAGAAACTATTATTTATTCTAATGATAACATAAATAATTAAAATTATGGAAATAAATTTCATTTACATAACTCCTATAAATATCATAAGATATACATAAGTGAATTCAGATAAGGAATAAGATATAGTTAAATGTGTGGGAACCATGAAAATAGAGAAAAAATAATATTGATTTTTTGTGAAGAGAATGACCAATGAAATTAATGGAGATCAATCTAAACATAATGAAATCCCTATATTAGAATGTTTACTATTCAAGGAGTTTGGTCATTATGTAAATCAATAATATAATTCCATTACTAATGATGATGATTTTCCATAATAACTTGTATAGAAAACAAAAAAAGGGAATGATTTTGTAACCACAATGGATGAACTGAATCTTGATAATTAGGTCACACTTATTGTCTCCTCCATGGTTGGAAATTTCATGTATTATTTTTAATGAATGTGGACTGTGAACATCATAATGTCTATCCATTAGTTAAATTTCATATAACTATATCCCTCTATATGGATTCTAGAATGTTGAAAAAACATATCATATTAAATTTCTATAAGGATTAACTCATACCTCCAATAAAAATATTATTGTGTAAGATAAGATCATATGTGATGAATATGTGGTGAATTAAAATTTAGAATTGTATATATCTCAAAGAATGATTAACATAGTAGTTCTAGATACCGTAATAGGATTACGAGTTTATGGATCATTATAATTTTAATGTCGTTAGAACCCATTTATGGATTTATGAAATGTTATTATATCAAGAATACATATTTTTTATGTGATATTTATTGTAATACATCTATTTTGTTTTTTTTAAAGATAATGTTAATTTTTTAGAATTAAATTTACACAATATGTACATATTTTTTACGATATTTGAAACCTTGAGGGATTATTTTATATTTTATATTAAGGTAAATATGTGTTGTAGTTGACCACAAAAGGATGTGAGTACACTTCATTACTATTAAGGAATATATATCTCATATTCTACTTGTAACAATAAATGTTAATGATGTGGTAAGGATTCATGGAGATCCATATTAAATTGTTTCTGATTTGGATCTCACGTTAAACCCAATTATTTGATGAATCCATCAAAAAGATATTGAAACAGAGTTATGGATCATCATAGTTTATCATCTTTAGATAGATTTCAATTATAGAAGCACACATAAAACGCTAAAGGATATAATAAGTTCATGTTATATGGATTAATAAAGTTGTTTGGATCATTACCAACCTCTTCATGATTTTTATACAAAACATTCATTCACATAATCGTTTAGATAGTTCCTTATTAATATATATTTTGATAAAACTATGAAAACATTTGAAACTAGATTGAATTTTAATAATGAATGAAAATGGTACTTGATAAAGATGAAGAAATCACAGACAATGGAATATTTATTGAAGAAAATTGTAATTGTAGTAAAAATAGTTGATATTAATTTTTATTGATAATCACTATTGTGGTACTGAATGTTTTGTTATTAAGAAGGTATTTCTATAATTTTCTTTATGGAACAAATAAGGTAAAATGCATCCCTTGGTATATTTGTCCCATTGAAATTATTGACCCTATTGGTACCATGGCGTATCACATGTCGCTTCAACCGAACCTATCTTATATATATATAACTTGTTCTATGTATCTCTCCTCAGGATCTATATAAATAATCCATAATATGTACTAAAATCCTAGTTCATACCAATAATGTTTGAATTTTATTTTGAGTTAACATATATGTTGATTTCAGATTGTATAGAGAATGTTCTACAAACCAATACCACTCATGTTATCAATATTATTTTTTGAAAACATAAGCTCGAGGTAGTTATGAGGGAACCAAATGATGTAATGAGGAATTAGAACACTTATTTTTTTGATACTAAAGTGATCAATTTCATGTACAAAATAAATTTAAAGGGGTTTAGAATTTAATAAAAATTCCTTATAAATATTTATTCTAATAAATAAAATTTATTTGATATTTTTAATTAAACATAACACTAATATTAGTTAATATCCCTAAAACCCACACATCCATATTATATGATAAAAAATAATGTACATTTATTTATTTGATAGCAATAGTTGTGGCATAATATATTTCAATAAAAATTTAAAACATCAAAAGGAAATATTTGACCACTTATATACCATATGAACTATTAGTTTTAGAGATTTACAGAGTTTGGAGAAAGACTTAATCACATGTATTAATAAAAAATATGGCTCATATATATCAACATTTTCTCAAACTATACATATATTTTCTTATTCCAAAATATTTATTCAACATCATCCATGTGTAATCCTTCTATACATTATTCATTTGACATCATTCCTCAAATTTATGGATGTTAAAATAGATCAAGGGTGAGGTAAAATGATTAGTAAGTGTAAATAATTGAGATGTCAATGATCATATAATAATAAGATGATATATTCGGTATTTGTACATGATATTATCTTTTAAAATCAATACAAATATAATATTACATAATATTGAGTGATATAAAAAATATTTGCAGTTTAAAAGACAACAGTTATAAGGGACGAGAAGAATAATATCAATGATAACATAACATTGGTATATGACATAAAATTGTGGTATACAGAAACGAATAGAAAATTAGTTCGATAGTATAAAAGGATATTTTCCAACACTGTCATAATATACTTGGTTAAATCTAAAACCATCATAGAATCCATTGTTCATTCTTAAGAATATTGTAGTGGTTTAATTCACTCTGTATCCCATTATACATGGCAAAGCCCCATACTAAACTGATTTACCTCCCCATTTTTTCTATCTATCTCATGATATATACATCAGTACATAGTTAATTTTAGGGTGATATATAGATCAAAAATCAAATGAAAACAATAAATATGTGTTCCAAATGAGTATAAACAAATCATCATATTAGAATACAGTAAAATAAATGATCATAATAAATAATTCATCAGATAATAACCCATGGAATGAAACAAGATTGATAATAATCATGAAATTATAAAATTAAACCAACCATAGAAGGGGTAATCATTGTATTCATGGATTATATTCCTAATAAAGAATATATAACATAAAATATTTTTTTTATTGAATGGGATTTTTAAATGTTACTTGAAATAATTATTGTAGAAAATAACATTTTTATTTTAAAATAATATCATTTTTCAAAAAAAATTAAAAGAAGACATATTCATTCATAAGAAACTTGTATGATTATAAATAAGGAATCAAATAATTAAGGAATCACGATTGGGGTAAAATCTTATCATTCCGTATATTTTAAAAAAAATCATTGCATAATTTTTTTAGAATAGTAACAATGTATCTCATTTGAAATTGAAAAAAATATTCCATTTAAAATTTTCTATAAAAATTATAAATATATTAAAAAATAATTTATTCATTTGCAAAATAAAAACAAATTAAAAACAATAACAATAAATGGACATAGAAAATAAATATTCCCCATTAGGGACTTAAAAATGAAAAATCATAAATATTTTTGAGATTGTGAAATTAACCCTTACCACGTGCGTATATATTGAATAATAAGTCTCATGAAAGAAATAAATAAAAATAGAACATTAAATATAAAATACAAATATATATTAATTATCTAATTTCTCAATATGAATTTATAAATATCTCACCTTTGAAATAATTGTGGAATATGGAATTTGTTGCACAAATGTAAAATAGAGATAAGAAACCCTTACCTAAAGTCTTTAATTTCCATGTTAAAATTCAATAACAATTCACATTAAATATGTATTCATTATACATGTATTTTTTACTCATATATCTATAATATGATTTATTCTTTAATTATAACATTTTATCACTATTTTAATACTAATTTTCTATTAAAATTGCTAGTTTGGTTGATAACCAGTTTATTTTTAATTAGGTTTTGATTTGGAATTCTTGGTCCTATATTTTTTTTGTTTCCCCAATTTTACTAATTATAATATAGTAATAAACAACATATGTATAATTTATATATGTATATATAATCAATGATAAATATTAGAGATATAAATTAATGACATTGTTCGTTGTAGATGACATGTCATACGTAAGAATGAACATTGATTCCATTTTTCAACTGGTGGAATGAATGAAAGGTAAATAATAATTAACCTTAACCTAATTAATATTGTATATTATATATCAAATATATTAATCATATTATAATTTATTTCCAACCATGTAAAATATAAATTAAAAACCAATCACACTACAATGTAGAAATAGTATTCCATACCTATTCATGGGCAATGTTAACATTTTCCCAAAGATTTGATCAAAGAATGGTAGAAATAATATTTTAATTATAAAATAATTATTATGTCATTAATATAATATATAACTTTATATACTATCACAAAACACATCCTTCATATATGGTGACGATAAATGAATTGTATATTTATGTGGAAACTATAAGTTCTACGTATGCAATAGTGACACATTAACTTTATATTTTAGGGGAAAGAGGGTTCATAATACTTTTTTACTAATCATAATATAAATTCGAAATGTTGATAATAAATCATTTTTTTATTTTATGAAAACACTATATATTTATAAAATATAAATAATATTAGAGAAATCAAATAATCAGTTAGAGTGATTACCTCTTCTTTGAAACGACTACACCTGATTTCATGAAATAGATATATTTTTGGAATAATGAGAAGAAAACATCTTATAGAATTTAGATAATATTTTTGTGACATGATCATTGATGTTTATGGTCTACATATAATGTTCAACGATTTTTAATGAAATGTAATAGGATGTTCTCTTTTATAATTGGGGTGAGGGGAACTTTAGGAATTTTTAAAACGATTATAATATATTCATACGACTAAGGATTTTTTTTACAAATATCCTATAAATGAATTGGATATGAAATTTTTTATGATTTCTCATCCACTATGTTTTTATTTAATATTTTTATTATATTTATATAATTTAATAAATTTTTATTCCCATAAAATATCTTATTTTTTTCATAAAATTCATTACATTCACATTAAAAACATCAAAAACCTATTAAAATTCGAAAAAATACTTTATTATATAATGAAAATTTAATTACCATGTTTATAATTCATCGATTAAAATAAATATCTCAAATTATGAAACTCATAATAATTTTGACATTATTTATTTTGTTTTTTACATCAATTGAATAATTACATATTCAATATTGTGTAAGAACATAAGGTCATTATTTCATCAAAAAAAAAATAAAACTAAATGATCTGAAAAACGTTAAATATTTTATTTTACAAAATACAATTTATAGTTGATAATGACATCTAGATATCACCATATTAAAATATTAGTGTTATTAAAAATAAGTGTGTGACAAGTTTGACTTTTAATGAAATATAATACTATAAATGTCATAATTTCAGCCATGTGGTCTCAAAAGGTTATAAATTCAATAATTGGATGATTTTAGTCAGGATATAAAAATAAAATTATATTTTAACGAGTTATTTTTGTTTATTATAGTTCTACTCTATTTATTTTAAATTGTAAATTACCGGATACAACATTTATGGTGGTTAAAAAATTACAAATTTTGATATTCATATTGCCCTATGATATATGGGAAAATTTATTAGTTTTTGATATATTGATTCCAAATATAGAATAAATTATATATATTTGAAATTATATAAGTTTCATAATTTATTTTAAAATAAATGTGGAAAAAAAGAAAAATTAATATTTTGAAAAGACACCATTTTAAATTTTAAATTGTTTTTACTACAATTGATGTATAAATCTATTTTGAAAACCATAATTAAATTAATTAAAATCAAAATTATCTAATGATAATATATTACAAAAAAAATATGTTATTTTTTTTCATATTTACATTATGTGGAAAAAAATTTTTAATAAAATCTATACTTTTTTACTATTCATCGAAAAGTCTAGGTTTTAAAAAATTAAAAAAATTCATGATAAATTAATTTTTAAATGATTAATTCGAAAATTTAATTAAAATTTTTCAATAAATTTTCTTCAATATCTAGTAAATAAATATAATTATGTTCATAAGAAAAACTATTTTTAGAGGAAATAGTTTTTAAAAGAAAATGACATTATTAAAAAAAATAGTGGTAATACAATGGGTATTTAAAAATTATTTTATATTAATTTGTAATATTAGATTTACATAATAAATAATTTATTATTCATGAAATCATATTTTATTAATTTTTGTAATGGCCGCAAAATAATATTTTATTGTTCATTTTACATTGGTATAGTGTATCTTGTATGCTATCAAACATAGTTTTTCCTTTAAAAATATCAAGATGTTAAATTATCCTCCATAAATTAATATATTTTCCCATAGAAATTTGAATGTGATATCATTTTATTGGGTTTTGAGTATTCATAATAAAGTTAACGAAATCCCACATCATAAAACGGGTCAATAAAACATCAACATGATTAGAGAGATAAGGATTGTATGAAGATCAAATATAATAAAAATTACAAGGATTCAAGTTTTGATAACATAATGTTGATGTTAAAACACTAATATGGAAGATAAAAATAACATCGACAAACTAATAGAGAGTGATAATGAACATGGTCATTATAATGTTGTCCATCTCAAAACATTAAATATGTTATTTCTTAAATGGTCAAGGATCTCCCAATAGAAAATTTAAGTTGACATGATTTTTATTTAATGGTAATTTTCAAGTGTTATGAAATTAAAAAAACATAAGGAAATATACATACTTCATTGTTATAATTTCTTCAATCAATAAATTTCCCCCACAATCGATTCCTTTTCCCTAAATGATGAGGGTTCAATGATAAATTATCATGTCTGAAGCACAAAAAAGAATTTCAAATAATATTCATATTCAATAAAATAATCTATATTCTTTATATACATAGAAAATCCATATGAACAAAAAAATTTTACACATTATAAGATGCTTTCCAATAAAATAAACCTTCATATTTAGAATAATACTTTCATTCCAAAATTCAAGAGTAATATCCAAATTTTAGCTGAGATCACTTAATAAATAACTATTATTACAATTCCTCAAATATATTGCAGCTTATAATTGAAACCCAGCAATAAGAGTGATTTTTTTGTATAATCATCAATGATAAATTTTTTAATTATCTACAAATATTTACATTCCATAAATATATTATATATATCATATGATGACTATTTAAGTAAATAACCCAAATTTCCATAAAACCATAAAAAATTCATACATGAGTTAGAAATGAATTTTATTTTTTGTTATTCAAATAAAATTTCTTTATATTATATTTAGCATAAAAATATTTGAATTCCAAAATAGTTTTCACCAACCAAAATAACACTAATCACCTGGCTCCAAATCAATTTTCAAACCCAAGAGATCCTATAAGAAAAAAACTCCATAAAAAAATAAATATAATATTTATTTAAAAAAAACAATTATGTATAAAAATAATTTCTTAGAAACTAATAATTCATGTAGTATTGTTTTAGGTGTTTCACGATTGTTTCCCTTAGATTGTGAGTTCAATCTTCATGAGATACCAGATACGACAGGGAATCATCCAACCTAATGGTTGTACATTTTCTATAAATATAATCCTGATGACATTTTATTAATTCTTTTCACCTAAAAGGTTACCTCATACCATTATTTTTTTCTTCTTCAAAATTTATTAACTCATAATTTTTCGAAAATCAATGATCATATAAAACCTAATTTTAAAAAAAATTATTATTTTTAAATAAATTTTTAAAATGATTTTCCTCATTTAATACAACATGGTTAACCTATGGTTGTCATTAAAACCATACAAATAAAATATTTACCAAAATATCATTATCTAACATAAAATGACATCAATTTAAACCACAAATGAGGTTTATAAGATTCCCAAATTATGATCAACTACATTCTCAATTACACATGATTACATATATATCGTATAAGATAACATCACATGAAACCAACCTAATCACTAATATTATATAAACCATACTATGATACCCACTAAAACAGCACTAAAACCTCTACATGTGGATTTAGTGATAAAAACAATAACAATAAATAAGTATACATGATACTGACAAAAGTGACCATATTTATCAGTCCAAAAAACCATACAATATTGAAATTCAATATTGGATAACTTACAAACCTGAGACACTTTTTGGTTTTGAGTTTGAATGAATTTGGGTAAACTCAAAATGACACAGATTCAAAATTAATAAGATTATAATGATCAACAATCACTTACACTATACAAAACTTCTCATTTTTTTCCAATAGGTCATCAACATCACCCACTCATAATCATTCTAGAAATAATTCAATTAGAATAATTCATCATAACATAGGGTAAAATTTGGTCACTTTTGTCAGTATCTTGTATACTTATTTAGAAAATTTATGATTTATAAAAAAACCACTTTATATTTAATATAATTATTTATAATCATAAATAAATAGAATAGATACTAAAATGAATGGCATCGTTTATGGAGATTGTTTGTAATATGTATGAAACAACAATGTTTCCATTTTCCAAATGTTATAATTAAATAAATGTAATGATTTATTCATTATTAAAGAATTTTTATTATCTCATATATATCGTATATATTCATAAAATTAATTTTTATTACCATTTATTTGAAATACACATGCCAAATTAATCTCCTGGCAACGTGGTGATGGTATTCTATACTAACACACATGTTACATTATTATGTCCAAAACGTTTTGATAATATAATTTCCTAAAAGTTATTACTATTCTATGATTATATTTTCTGGAAATAATATCACATATAAAAACTAACACAATAATATTACCATTTCATAAAATATGATGATGAAAAATGAATTGTATCACATCATCAAAATGGTAATCCCTATATACAGAAGATTAATATTTTCACTTGTAAATTAATTAGAAAAAGAATGTATAATGGTTTCTTAATAATAAAAATTAAAATTAATAATATTTATAACAATAAATAATTTATTTTATGATAAATACCACTGATTTATGGGAGTTATAGAAGAGTAGAAAAATAATGTGACCACTTAGACCAGTTACCTTTACTAAGGAATAACTCATTTAGATCTCCCCTAAAGGGCTCTATGGTAGGTCTTTTGGGAAGAAAAAATAATTCATATTGTGGATAATAATTTTTACATGATGGTTTATTTTGTTTTCAGTTGATATATATTGATGAGGTTACTTTAATTAAGTGAATGAGTAAGTTAACTTTCAAAATTGAGGTGTAGGTGACTTTTGGAATTTCTTAAATGTTAATAATTTATTAAGAATACTAAATATATGAAATATACCAAATGAAATATAAATTCACATGGGAAGAATTATTCAACCATATATTATCCAATTTATTATTAGTTTATATTTTTAATATTTTTAAATAATTTAACAAAATATTAATACCAAAAAATATAATAATGATCGATTTTGATACTATTAATTCATTAGACATTAAAAATATCATTAAAATAATAAAAATTAATAATAATTATTTTATTTTATCCTAGAAATATCATTATAATATATAAAACTTTTTTATTAACATAATTCTCTCAAATTATCATAATTTTGACATTTTTATATCATTTATTTGATTTTCCATTAATTAAATTATTATTGTTTCTATATTGTGTTTGAAATTAATGTATTTATATATAAACTAAATATTAAAAGTAAATTATAATGATAATGATAAATAATTCATATTTATAAATACTATTTATTTTTAAACATATCATCTATATATCCCAATATTAAAATAATAGTGTTTTTAAAAAAAAAGAGGGCGAAATGTTTGACATTTCTTAAAATAAAATTGTATAAATGTAATTATCCATGCCATGTGGACCCAAAAGGTCATATATTTGATACATGGATTATTTTTTTGATATATAATCGTATATTAATATTTATAATAGTTTTTGATTTATTTAATAGTTTTTATATATTTTTTAACCATTAATTATCTAATTTATCATTTATGGCGGTGACAGAAATTCCTATATTTACTAATAAAATATACCCAAACTAAAATATACTGATTTAATAAATATAATGTTCCTAATTCCAAATATAGAATCTAGTTTTCAATATTCTAATCACTGTAGTATGTTAAATTTATTTTTAAATAAAATCTGTAAAACACAAGTAAATTTAATTTTTCAGATAAATTATATTATAAAATATACATTGTTATTACACTAAATCCATGTATAAAAACAATTTAAAAAAACAATAATGGTATTAAATAATATAAAAATAACAAAATAAAATATTTATAATAAAAAATATATAATTTTACATTATGAATTCATTAAAAAAATCAATAAAATAATAATTTTTTCACTATTTATTAAAAAATCAGAATTTTTATAAAATTATTAAAAAACCATAATTAATTTAAAAATCCAAATTCATTGATAATATTACGTGTTTAATATAATTTCTCTAAAAAAGTATGAAATTATTTTAATATGAACATATATGAAAAAAAAAATTGTTAGGGAACTGTATATTTGAAGATTCAAATAACATTATTGAAAATTGTGTCATTATGTTATATGAATTTATTCATACATTTACATTTATTTGGATCTTTATATTTATTTCATCAATGAATAATTTTTATTCATGCTCATATATTTAAAGATTAGGTTTTAAAGATCACAAAATATTATTTGACTCCCCGTTTAAGCTTAGTCTTGCACATCTTCTATGTTATCAGTCATAATATTTTTTATTACAATAAAAGTAAAATGAATTTTAGATTACATTATACAAATAAATTTTTTGATCTTATGTCGCAGAAAACAAAAATTTTAATCAAAATACGACTTTCTATTAAAATATTATTAATTAGTATGATTGTTATCACCTAACCATTTGAATTGAGAGTCTGAGTAAGAATAAAAATATCATGAAAAATTAATGATTAATCGTGAATATAAAATTATTTCATTGGTGAAAAGTTAAATTTAAATAAAAATAACTATCCTTTGATAATAAATATATTTTTTCCTGAAAAACTATTTTTTGTTAAAAATCATGTTTGACCTAAATAAATATGAGAAATTAATTTTTGTGAATTCTTCTAATGATATGTATATATTATATATTGAATAATAAATTTATCATTCATCTTAATATTTTTCTAGAAATAAATTATGAATGTATAAAAGTTTTTGCATAAGAATATACATTCTTAAAATGAAATCTTGGATCCTTTTGAGAAAATATTATAAAAATAATTATTTTCACATTTTAGAAAAAAAATTAAAACTAATAGATTATTATATCATCAGGTCAAAAAAAAATTTTGGGAATTTTTTAATGAACTTTGAAAAGTTAAATTTTTGTCTAATAGTGATAAATAATGGTTTTTATTAGGTATTTTAATTTCATATAATAAATTTAAAAACATAGAAATTATTGTAATATAATTTTAACTGTTATATTACATAAATTATGTTTATTTTATTCTAATGTAGTTTTGTAGAACAAATTTTTTGATGAATTTGTATTATGTACCTTATAATATTTGGAAACTTTTCTATTTGGAAAATCATTTTTTCATCGTGTATTCATGATCAATTCAAAATTAATATTTTTATAATTGTGTGAATAGAATTTTTATAAATTTATTCCATATTTTTGAAATTATATATTATATTATTTAATATTTACATCTTTATATCATTACATAGTAAATATTAAAATACTAAAAATTTATTAAAGTGGTTAATGTTAAAACTTGTTTACTAGTGGGTGAACAAAAAATATATTGAGTAAAATTACATGACGAATTTTCTAAAAAAACGTATAGAAATATTTATCCCTATCACCTATAAGGTTATATAATTGAACTCTTTTTAACCTTTTTATGTTAAAAATATAGGTAAATGGTTTTCATTTAAAAAATTTACAATTGTTCCACTCAACTCACTCACAATAGGACACCCCTATCCACTCCTCATCTAACTTAAAAACCCAATTGGATTTTAAATTATATAACTAAATAACATACCTAATTCCATAATTTTATCCTTAAAGAACAATTTTGGTCAGAAATCCATTAAATAAGCATTTTGGATAAAACTAAATGGAGCTATTTGAATAAGATATAACGTCCCTAACTGAGAGTTTTATTATATTTCTCCCACCACCTTATAAAATTTTAATTATATTATTATTATATAATAAATAAATATCACACATATAAAAATATTTTATTATGTTAATTTCAAAAAGTATACACTTTTCATCTTCCATCAAATGGGTCAAAAAAATCATCCTTCGTGTGTATGGAACACTACCACTTTTCGAGCCGACATTATTGGTTTTTGATAACATGCCACCAAAACTAGATATAATGATAGTATTAATGTTTATATATAGTATTTATGATTTTATTATATCACTGTAATTATAATACCACATCTATATTCGTAACTCCCAACATGTTGGAATGCAATAACATCACTCGTCTGTATGGAGGAATACCAACATGTGAGATGATCTGATATGTTTTTCATTTAGGTTTTAATTGCATGATAATAAGGATTTATTAATTCAATATTTATGTATAATAATTATATTTTTGAAATTATTATATCAAATATACCATCTCACATTCCATTCTATAGGTTATATGACGACATCGTTTGTGGGAACAACGAACCACTTCCTGAAAAAGTAATGTAATTTATTTTTAATTAACAAATTAAATATAATGTAAATAGAGTAATTTTATTTAATATTTTTTATATAAATGTAATTTAAATTTTTTCTAAAAGGTAATATATTACTTATCATTCTTAAATTTCATCCTATGAGTAAATGGAAACAACTATAATGCAAAAGTACAACCTATTATATCCAAGAATGGTGTATTTAATTTTATATCTATAAAATATATGGAATATTGTAATTATATGTATAATGAATAAATATGACAGTTATTTCAGGATCAAAATTCTTTAATGATTTTACAATCATAAATATCAAATGTCTAAAAACAAAAAACAAAAAAACGTAAAAAACCAAGTAGTTATTACCTAAAATATAATCATAAAAATTTATTATAAATAAATGGGTAATAAAACATCATAAGTAAATATTATATTTAATGGTAAAAATGATCATGTTTATATCAAAACATTATATTCATTATACATTATTTTTTAACATGTATGAATGAATTTGAAAAATAAGGTTATGGACTTCAGTCTAACCATGAACTTCTATGAGACACATGTAATATTTATATACATCATATTTTATGTTGATTATAAAATTCCTATGAATTCAATTTATGATGATTCAAGAAAAAAATTATTAACATACCTATTTTATGATCTCCCTTTCATGGGATTATGGTTCAAATTTTACAAAAGTTGAAAGGTTTTAATGAAACAATATCATCATTTATCAATATTTTTTATACTTGTGCTAACAATAGTGGAATATTATATTCTATATTTATAAAAATTCAATAATATTATTCTCTGATGGTCATGTATTGATATGTATTTTTCTCTTTATTTTATTCTCTTTTTCAACTCAATATTTTTGAAGACTCTTTTTAAAAACAACATCACTATTTGTCCCTTAGTTCGAAAGTAAATTTTCCTAAAAAATTGTGTCTTCTTAAATTGTTTTCAAACAAGAGTTAAAAAAAAATTAAGTAACTATTTCATGTCATTTTCTTCATAAAAAATCCTAATGAATAATGTACTGATTTTCTATAAAATCCCCTTTTACCTTTTATTGAATATGTGAAATGTATCTTTTTAATGTGTATGATATAGAAAAAAACAATCTATATAAATAAAAAAAATTATTATGTTAATATAATATTATAATGATATTTTAAAATTAATGGAATTGTAATATATTATAAAAACTTCTATTTTCAAAATGCACTCTTTCATAGTGAAATGGTTATATTTCCCCAAAATAATTTAAATAATTTTAAATGAATCAATCATAAGTTTCCAAGATTCTTTTTAATGAAATGGATTCTGGAAATTATTAGTGTTTCAAAAAATCCCATTGAAATGACAATTTCTTTAATATCTTTTCTAGGTAGTCTTTCAACATTATTTCCCATATAAAATGAAACTCATTGATGTTACTTATTATATCATGGGTATGAGATTAAAATTGTTCATCTTTATTATTTACCAGAGTATTTAATGGTCATCTTCATGAAATTTTTATTAGACCCATTATTTTTTATGTGTTATTATATGTTTAATTTATTAAATAGTATTGGATCCCCTTTTATTTGCATGAGGTATTATGTAATGATGTAATGAATGTTTTATGATATAATGGAACAAAATAAGTAAAATATTTATTATGAGATAGGTTGGACTAGTTAATCCAATTAATTTTTTTGGGAAATATTAGATTACTAATGCTTAAATATGGTATGTGTGAACTAGATTACATTATCCTAATGGTATGAGGGAACCAATGGATATTTCCACAATTCATTCTACAAACATGGTTACATGTTTATAGTGTTATGCATGGGCCCAAATTTTATTTTCTAATAGTTTTTTGTGGACTTGATTATATGTCCATATGATTATCTAAGGTAATGATTTTATTTCCCTAACTTTATGAGTGAGCATGTTTCTATTTAAACATGTACATAATGTTTTATGATTATTTGTATGAAAAAATTTGTTCTTTATTCCATTATTATGATAGCGTGGATCATTTTAGTTTATTTCATTATGATTTAGGTCAAATGATGTATCATTATTTATTCTATAAGAGAATATTTAAATCTTGGATATTTATGGAATGGTTTTCATATGTTATGATCATAGTCATGCACCTTTACGATAAAAAATGTTTATGCATTTTCAATGGTTACAGTTAATGGGAAAATGATCTCACCCATTATTATGTTTCCATTCCCATGTTATGAAGAATGGTTTTTTGTATGTTGTTTTTATATGTATTAAAAAGGGGATGTTTATAATGGGAGATATTTAACAATATTCGCTGAATTAGAATATTGTGCCCCAGGTCTCTAAAGGAACAAAATCATAACATTAATTAGGTATGCATTTTTGAAATATAATGAATTTTCATTTATTAAAATGTGATATCTATGTATATGAGTTTTGGGAATCAAAAAATTCAATATCATTATAAGATGAATTTTTTTGATATACTGACGAGATTTGGAGATTCAATTTAATTCCATAATTTAAATGGTGAATCATGATTTTATAATTATGTATGTAGTTCACAACCTGATTGGATAATCTTGTAATATTATTCTCATACATTTTGAGCCATTATTCTTACCTTTTCATTAAATTGAGAAACTTCCAATCTATTTCAGTTCACAATTCTAAACGAAAATATATTTTTACAAATAATATCAAATTAAATGTTCTCTATTCCATTCCCTATATCTCAACAACAACATTATTGTTCTTATTCAATTATCACCACTGACTAGAATCTCCCTTCATAAAATATAGTGCCTAGATAAACTTCTCCCTTTTATTATATATCAAATCCATTAATATATTTTAAAGGTACATAATCTATTATTCCAATATTAGTTGATTAGTAATTTCATTAATATATTTCGATTTTTACCACATGAAGAAGTCCCGCATAGCTTAAAAATACTATCGAATGATATGTTTTTACACATGGGAATGCCATTTCATCGCAACCTATTTCTGCTACCCTATTATGTCAATGATCTACATATTCCCAAATAAATATATATGTTATGACTCAGTTTTGAGATCTCTTTATTGAGGATAGAGGTTAATTAAATTTCATCCATGACATACCATGTGTAAAAAGTGGAACACATTGAGTTATATAAAAGGCATGGAAAATATTAAACCATAAAATGAAAATTATATAATGGGAATTTTATCAAATACAATTTGGTATTATTATTAATATCATATTAGCTACATTCAATTAAAAATAGTTTCTAATGATTCCAAATATACTGGATTGGTAGTAACTATAACCCATCTAATCTAGAAACCATATTCCATTGTTTACATTATTATATTATTAAATGATATAAAGGATATCTCCATGAAATATCAATCAATTAGTATTCATTTGATCTCATTAAATAAATTTTATTACCGTTTTATATTGTAAATATAAAAATATAGAATAATAAACATTCCTTCAATCATAAAATAATTCTTAATACCATTATTAATGTAGAAGTGATAGAAAACAGATAATTCGTGAGTTCAATATTTATATATAGGTTATGTACAGTTGAATATATCAAGAATAAATATGTCATAATCAATAATAAATATCATATAATCAGATAAAATTTAATTCAGTCATCAACTTGAGTTAATGAAAATACATTTATAGTATCAATATAGAAAAAACAAGGATAATGATAATTGAATTCCTAATATTGTTAAAACATTCAATACATCCATGATTTGGTAATCTCAAAAAATATATCTTGAATATTACCTTGAATACCTCTCAACTAATATGTTCTTATTAAATGTTATATAGAAGAAAAAATAATATCCATTTAATATGGAATGAATGTTGTTTTTTCAAATAAGACATGTCGATTTATTATGGGGATTTCTATATCTGGTCACAATCATCAATTCCACATAATGTGAATTCTTCATAATTTTGACGATGATTATAATTCATTATCAAAATTCATGAAAACAAAAATTAATCTATATTGAATTAAGAAAATAAAACATCAATCCATCCAATGTTAATAAAATAACTTACCTTATTAAAATTATTCAATGGATACCATATGCATTAATAGGATATTATTAAAACATCATTATTCTAATAGTTATAATACATAATTATTCCATGATATTAAAAATATTGAAATGAAAATGAAAAATAATGTCCACTGAATAATGGTGGGTGATATAGAAAAGGGTCAAATAAAGTAAATGAACTCAAAATATTAAATAATACATTAGTTTAAATGAAATAATAATAATTCATCATAAATAAATATTTTATAATTTGTCAAAGTCATTATAAAAAAAATAATTAATTCATTAAAAATAAAATCCTTTTAAATTCATTTAAGAATGGTGTTAAAAACTAATTTATCAAAATTATTTTCATTACATTATGAATAGAATACCATTTTCTATAGATTTAATTTTAAATAAAAATTACAAATATTTGTATATTATTTTTTTCTTATAAAAATCCACATGTAAACATTTAATTTAATATTCAATAATAATAGTAGTCTTGATAAAGGGACCATTTTAATATAGTGTACATTACAATAAAAACTATGTTCATTGAAATGGTAAAACTACCTCATTGAAAAAACTTAAAATTATTCTGTTGAATACTTTTTATTGAATCTGGGATATGGGTAAGAATAATTTTAGTAATTAATTATACAATATATAAAATTATGAAATAATTTTAAATAAATGATTTATATTGAAAACAAATGTTTAAAGAAAAACATAAAAACATTATTTTTTTATAAAAATACCTTTAAATATAACATAAATTTTGATTCATGATCCAATGAGAGAAGGAATGGAATAATAAATTTTTTATTAATACATAACTGGTGGATAATAAAATATATAAGTTCTAAAATATGATGATTATATAAATTTCATAATGGAAATATTAACATGGTCAAATGTGAAAGAAAAATAGATTTTAAAAACAATCTCATACTACAAGTTTGAATTCTAAAATAATTAATTGTAACCTAAAATATTATTAATTTTACTTTTTATATCTATATAATTCAAAATATTTCTTATTCATCAAATCCTATATTATTATTGTGTACCATTTTAATACTCATTCAGTAACATTCATTTATTTATATTATTATTTCAGGTGTTTAATACAAATTTTTGATGTATATTTTGATCAACAATTATAGTCCATTCATTATAATAACTGTTAAATAATATATTTGATTTATTGGATTATAAAAATGTAATATATGTTCATTATCTATATATTTATAACCATATATGTCATGTGGGGATTAAAAAAATTATACTTTTCTGTAAAGATGGTTAACTATTCAAACACCTGATTAATGTTTATTTATTTTAAATTGGATAATAAATTAGTAATTATAATATTAATTTTAAATTTCATAGTTAAATATCATAAATAAATATATATATATATATATATATTTCATTTTCATCTATAATTTTTGAAAACATTAAGATTCGGTGATGAAAAATTAAATACATCATCTTTGAAAGGTGTTTATCTGCATGTGGGGCATGAAAGATATTTTCATTTTACATTAGAGGAATATATAGATGATAATGGTTATAATATAAACAAAATAACATGTTTTATATGTTATAAATATTTTTATTTATAAAAAAAATTAG
The DNA here is from genome assembly GCA_963277665.1 of Viscum album. NCBI lineage: Eukaryota > Viridiplantae > Streptophyta > Magnoliopsida > Santalales > Viscaceae > Viscum > Viscum album. Next base: position 824,582,377 of record OY728151.1, read on the forward strand.
GAGAGGATTCAAGTGGGTAAATGTATAAATAAATAAAACACTTTCTTAGGAATTATACCAATTCTCTAGAAAACCTCATTAGGTATCTACAAATCCTCCATAAGATGGTATTTTAAAAAACAAGTCCCTATAGAACATATAGATGGATATGAGGATAGTGTTTAGTAAGTTATTATCTGATATAACTTTCTCTTGATCTATATATAAGTGTGTAGTGATCAATTCATTTTATATATGAAGGAGAGGAAAAAATTTTAACATTTAGAAATATTAAAATATAATGACTTTTTACCAATGAAAAATGGATATCAAAGGACAAATAATAATAAAGTATATGAAATAGGTTCTAAATATTCTATGACTATATAATTTATAAAATTTATTATTTCATTTTTCAAAATAAAATTTCATTCCTATTTAAAATGTTTTAACTCTTACCATAGTAACTAGATATTATAAAAAACATAAAATAAATAACGACGAAAAATAAATTTGGATTCAATAGAATCAAAATCAATTTGATTAAAAATATTGAGTACTTTTTATCAATTTTTTTAAATTGGTACAAATTAATTTTAATAAATAATCGCAAAGCACAATGAAAAATTTGTTTTCAATTAAATTATTTAAAGTATATTAATTATCTATTAAAAGATAAATCATAATTTTGATTCTATTTTAATTAACAATGTTATGTTAAACTAAATAAGGAATATTATTATTTCAAACCATGGAATATAACTAAAATTAATCATATAAATATCTAATTAAATTATAATAACTAAAAACTTTTATTTTAACAAATATGTTACATATATTTCCCGAATGTTAAGAAAATATATGTTTGTTCAACATTTTGTTTTTTACAAATTTTATTAATTATTAAGAATATATTTTTTTAGGAAATTTTTTTAACATTCAATGTTATTGTTATATAATTATATTACATTAAAATAGTTTTCTTTATAAATTGGATTTTTTACTATATAAAAATTCTAATATTTCTAAAAATTCCCAAAATAACACTCTAATTTAATGTAGACCCAATAAATAAAAAATTAATTTCATTATATATAATTAAAATTATAAAAAAATGATAGATTATTTTGTGATCAAATTATTCAAAAAATCAATGTGCATTGTATGATTATTTCTCCAGAAATAAACATAAAATAATTGAATATTAGGTTATATAAAATATATTATTTCATTCAAATAATTGAAATAAATCTTTTAAAGAAAATATTAAAATAAATCAAAACTAAAAACACAAGAAATATAGTTTTCCATAGGAAATTTAGAGATATGTGCTGACATTTACATCAAAATTGATGAACATCATCACCTTCTCAAAATACCATAGGAAGAGAAGAAGAGGGGTACACACCAAAATAACATCCTAATAAACTCATTAAACCCAATACATAAACAGTATTTTAAAACCACCATTTTCTTTACTGTTAGATAGACATTATGAAAATGTATAATTATGTAAAAATATTAAAGAAATAAATGAAAATAAATGATAATCATGGTTTTCTTTCAAATAATCAGTCCATACACAAGGGGAATAACATAAATTTAAAACATGTGTCACACAAATTGGACAATACCATAGAAAAATGATGAGGGATAAATTATGGTCGAAGGTTTTATAAAATTATGAGTAAATATATGATATTTTTTAACTATTTGTAGAATAGGGTTCGCTTCATGTTTTGGTCGTACATTATTCAAAATAGTTTGATAACCATGATGTAATACCCTTATGGCCAACCCCTAAGCTTGGTTACCATGAATCTCCTATATAATTTCTATAAACATGATTGGTACATGAAAAATGGATCAAAATTTCCTCACCCCCATTTTCATGTTTTGGAAAATAGTTACTATTTACTATGCAAGAAGTATATACACCAATATTGTTTCTACAGGATTTATGTTTCGACATATAAATATTGAAAAAAAGAATATACATGTTTAAAAACTAGAAATTTAATTAGAAAACAAATCAGTTCCCCAATGGGTGTTAAAAAATTCATTTATCCAAGGGATTAAAATGAAGTAAAAAATAAAATTTTACTATTAAGAGGTTAGTCATATGTAGTTAAATAATTAACAAATTTCAAGATAGATCTCAACATATGAGATTTAATAAGTTGATTTCAAATATATATAATGAATAATTTATGATTGTTTTAGATTTATAATAATTAAAACCATCAAGTATGGTAAACTTTAATTCAATCATATTAAATATGTCTTATAAATAAATTTAAATGGATGTTATAAAAATATCTTTTAAGAATAAAATAATTTATAAAACATAAATATTAACAATTAAATGGTTTTAATTATAATAAAAAATAATTCGTAGAAAAAAACGTGTTGACAAAAACATTTGATAGTATTTTATAACTAAATTAAGATGAACAATTTTATACCGAATCATAAGATTTAAAATATTTTTAGTATGATATCATACTAACTAAGAATATAATGTACCACCTTATGATTAAACTATATTTCTCAACATGGATCATTACAAGGATAAAGATATATCCTTTAGTATATATTTTAATGATAAAATAACTGGGCATAACCATAAAATCAATGAGGGTAATTATTCCACTGTATATAAATATAAAAAGGTTACAAAATAAAAAAAATAATGAATAAAACATGGAAAATAATCACCAGTGCACATCAAACCATATCATATCCACATATTATTAGTAGAATGATCATAATATTAACCACTAAAATATAAATAACCCAAAATATAATTATCCTATAATTCACATCATGTTAACATAATCATATAAAAATAAAGATCCCCCTAGGGTCTAATATATAAAAAAGAGAATGGAGAGTCAGATTAGTTTACTGAAGAGGGGGGGGGGGGGGGGGTTGAGTAACTATAAATATTTCTTTTTAAAAAGATATTTTTAAAAAAATTTCCCCTTCATGTTACATACAACCCAGTTAATCAAACTAATATTGTTATAATGGTTTGACTATTTAAATATCTTCTTACATGATTGATTATTTATCATTAATAATAGTAGTTATTAATATTACGTTGGAAACTATTTTAATAAGTCAAAGAAATTATAGATTCTTTTCAAGATTAACTATCAAAGTAGGTTTAGTGGTTTCTGAATTATACAGTAGAGTAGTAATATAGAGAAAACTAAAGTAAGAATCACAGCAGATATGAAACATGTGGTTCAGTCTAATGCCGAGACCTAATCCACTCCACTTGGTGATCACCCGCAACCAATAAATTTATATAAACAAACATGATCCACACCATGGATCGGGGTTAAACAATAGTACACAATACTATCTAGCTTGCACAAGGACCACTTCCATATCTCTTCTTGGGTAAAAACTATCAGGCCACATAGGGACCTCTTCCACAATTATCCGTGGTTATACATAAGAGTAAATGATTGTTTGAGTAAGGATATCTTGTATCCTTTAGTTTGATGTAAAATATAGAGTGTGTTATAATACAGAAAAACAGACTGCTAGAAAGGTAATAAAAAGATACACAATAGAGAATAATGATTGAGATAGGTTTATAAGTGTTATGAGTGTTAGTCTTTGTATCTCTGCACTTCTGAGATAAAGCAGATGCAGAACTCAGTTCCTTATCTGAAAAACAGAGTGTTGTAAGTCTGACATATCTGACATGTGTTCTTCGGGATGTTTGACATTGTGAATATGTTCTTGGTATTTCATTATGCGTCTTGTGTTCTTCAACAGAATCGAGTTGCATGAGACAATTCTCTAAAATGTATATATTGTTCTCATGTTCATGAACAGCAGCATGTTCTTTGTATCATGCTTGTCCTACATGAGTTTTTCCTTGTTTCTAGGCCGCACTACTCGTTTATCATGGATTGAATGTGTTGGGGCCTACATGTTTCTTTTATTCTGTACTTCATACCTCGTACTATCTGATGATATGTCTATAAAGAAACATTAATTATGTTAGTGCGTTAAAGTCTTTAAATATTATCGTTAGAGATTAAACTGATAGATGACAAAATATATTAGGAAATAGTTTCACCGTATGTCATGGAAATGGTGTCTCCATCACACGGTGTATCTGGGTCACAATGTCTTGTTCAAGGTGTGTGATGGTCATGGTGTCTAGATGTCACTGTGTCTTATTCTCGATGACTGATGGTCAGAGTGTCTGGATGTCACAGTGACTTGTTCACTCTGCCTGATGGTCACGATGTCTAGATGTCATAGTGTCATGTTCATGGTGTCTGGATGTCACGGTGTCTTCTTCACAGTGTCTGATCCTTCACAGATTCTGATCATTCATGGTGTCTTACATTCCCAGAAAGACATAACCATTGGTAGACTCATGATCTCTTCAACTTTTCAACATAACTATATTCATAATTAATAAATTATTATCATATAATTGATTAGAATTAATCATTTTTCAAAGAAGGTATTACAACCGTAAATCAAGGATAATATAATGTAATTAAACTAAATGTAGATTACTTATGATCTTGAATGGATCTTCTTAAATGATGAGAATAATTAAGAAATAATACACATTATTTGATATAATTTACAGTATTTAACCAGGTTGAATATGATTTTTGATTACTAAAACATGATTAGTACATGAGGAGTCAAACAATATCAACCTATTTAATGATCACAAATCATATAGATTTAAAGAATATATTTGATTCAACTATAGATATAGGGATAAATGTCTATCATATAGAGATTTAACCTCCTTATGGGATTATTAAGAATATGGAATACGAGAAGTCATGAAAAGTGCATATTTCATTAAAGAAATGAACATCCATTACAAACAGAAAAGAAAAAAAACAAAAGAAACTCTAATCTTATCAAGAAGGAGTAATAATTGTTCTTCTTAATGAGTTGGCCTTCACTTTGCCTTTAGCAGCAGTATAAGAATAAGATATAGTAGTATAGGTAATGGTAGAAGAAGGGAGTGAGGTGGTTGATAGATAAGGTAAACGAAGGCCTTCAATGATCGATGGAGCCAGAGTAAGAGTAGTTGAAGACTGAGGCAGTTATTGATCAAAAATCATAGGCCTAATCTGACTCAGTGCTTGACTAACAGACAAGGAATTGGAGGCTAGAGTAGAGGTGAAGGTAGGCAATCCAGGTCTTAGAGGTGTAGCCACCGTAGGAACAATGGATGTACTCTGTACATGAACGTAAGGCCTCAGATGCTTAATTAATTTTGTAATGATCTCTCTATTATAATGCATGGATTCCTCAAAATCATCCTTGTTCTCCATAAAATTTTCTAGAAACCGAGTGAAATTTGGGAGCTTTTGGAATTCCGTCTTGAAATCATGAGTAACAGGTGGAACCTACATATTTTCCACAAGATACTTGAAATGATTATTCATGTCAGTCTTGGAGATGATTCTGTTGAAGTAGAAATCCACTTTCGTGGAAATCTCTTTTTGAGCATCATTTAAAATTTTAGAATGGATTTGGGCCAGATGAATAACTCTGTCACAAATCTTGATAACATCATATAGAGAATCTTTAATGAAGATACTGAGCACAGTCTAAAGCTCTTCTTTGGCCATTGTTCTGAGAAGATCACTGTCTAAAGAGGGTTGACAGGATTGACCAGAGGATTTAGAAGCATTGACAGTGGTGGTGATAAATTTTAGTTGATTAATCACTTTATGAAGACATAATGTAAATTCATCAGTTATTTTGTTTAGATTAACCACAAGCTCTCGCATTTCTTTCACAATCGGTTTGTTCCTTTCAGTGACCATTTTTTCTAAGAAAGCGAAATGAGGTTGAATATGAGACAAAAAATCATGTGGGATTAGAGTAATAGAAGGGTCAATATGATGAGAAGCATGTTATGATCTCAAATTAAAACCTTTCTGCATTTCATCAATCTTACCTCTTAGGGTCTTCAGTTCATCACTATGTAGTTTTTTCTCAACTCTTACATCTTGAATCTCATGAAAAATTTTGGTTTGTATTTTCAAAATAACAGTATCAAATAAAAATGAGGCATCTTTTTCACATATATGTGTAATAAGAATATGTTGGGAATTCATATCTTTTTCAACACAAGAAAATAGGGTAGCACCAAATTACTTTAGATCATCATTACTCACAAAGTATGGTTGTTCTGACGAAGGTTCATAAATAATGACTGATACAGTTTCAGGTTCCATTGCAAGGGTGATATTAGAGACTGATTTCAACTAGAACAATGAGGAAAGGTAAAGGCCTTTTTCTGAGACTTACTGAGAGTCATACACATCATAGGAATTGGGGAACTTATATTGAGTGTCTACAACTATTAGATCAAACAGATTTAGTACTTTGATAGATTCCAGATTTGGAGGATTCTCCCTATCAATAGTAAGCTTCTTCTTATTATTGAGAGGCCTAAGATCATTATCCATTTCATGAAAATTCATCTTTTAGTTGTTCACCCATTTCCTACCTACCCAGCTCCATCCATTCCTCAGTTGAAGGAATTACTTTAGAAATAGATTATTCCACTGGGAGTTCCTCATGGTCATCCTCTTGCATAATAGGTAGCTTTTCCACTATAGGTTCTTACATGGAAATATTTTCAGTTTCTTTGTAAATATATTCTGTTTCAAACTCAGGTTGATATTTCAGATTTAATAACTTCTTTAATAGCAAGGACCTCTTCTTCAAGAACTTCCTGAGGAAAAGGAGTAATGTCATCCTCAACAGAAGTAGTTTCCCTGGGAGGCACAACATCCTCTTCTTAATCATTAGAAGAGTATTCAAAAACCTCATATGGTTCCAAAAAAAGATCATATATATCTCCTGGTCATGAGGGATGTTCAACACGATTCATTTTTTCATAAAGTCTATCATTTCCTTCTACACATGCTTTTTTCCTAGGGTTCCAATTTATCTTCATCCTCTTGATAATGTCTTTTTAAAGGCAGTACTCATAATCCTTTTTAACTTCCTCATTAGTTCCATCCATACATTTGGAAAGAAGCATGTATGAGATAAGACGAGATTAATATAGGGAGGCTGGCTTGGATGTGGCATCGATTAGTTCACACATGTGGTGAATGATATACTTGCAAAGGTTGATCATATGCCCATTTTTATAAGGTTGATCAGAAACACATCCTGATATTTCCAAATATAAAAATCATCTTTTCTTGGACTAACCAGATTCTGAATAAACACAAACAAAAGTCTTGATTCTCTATCTAGTTCAGCAACAATAGCTCCTATCTTGGTGCCATTACCGGTCAAGCATTTCAGAGAATCTTCTAAGAAAAATAATTCACTAGATGGTGGAGGTCCTCTCTCAAAATCCTCACAGATGACATTATGAGGTATCCTAAGGCATGCATTCCATAAACTTGAAGATATTGAAAATTTCTTCACATTGATCAAGCTTCTCACAACATATCCATCTTCAAACTCAAAGGAGAAATGAACATACTGATAAAACTGAGACACTAACTTTGGATAGATAGGTCTATCTTTCATCAAAAACCACTCTAATCAACCTTAATATTTTTAAACTTTTAGAACCAGATACATACTTGATAGAATCCATTTGGGGAATTCCTCTTTCTAATGTATGAAAACTCAGTTTAGCATATTTGGGTTTTGGTGAACTTCGGGTGCTAGCTTGGGTGGAATTTTCTTTTTCTTTGCGCTAAGTTTATCAGGAGTCAATGATGAAGGGAGTTTCATCTTGGGAATCCAGCGAAGGTTCGAGAGAGAGGGTGGGTTGTATGTTTTATGAGAGGATACAAATGTGTGAATAGAAGAAATCTCTCATGAAGGACAAATGATACTTCCTTAATTTTATCATTTAGGAATACCAAACATCTCAAAAGTAAATGATAGGGAAAAAAGAGAAAAGGATAATTACCACAATACAATTATTAATTAAAATATATTAATTATAAATAATATTTATTGTGAGATCATACAGGGTCTTTACGGTGAGACAGAGAATAAATTTTATGGTGAGACAGTAACTATGTGTTATAGTGAGACAGAAAACATGAACTTTATGGTGTGATAGTAAACATGAAATTTACGGTGAGGCAGTAAACATAAACTTCACGGTGAAACAATAAAAATGAACATTATGGTTATATAGTAAAAATAATCTTTACAGTTGGATATAACTATTTGAAAATAGTTATGAAGCACTTACTATGAGATCGTAATCATGAAACAATAAGACATTTACTTAAGATTTATCATGCCTAATTCATGTATGATGTCATCTATTCTTTCCGAATTTAATTATTTGGTAAATATATTAGCATGATGATACTCCGTACCAATGAATTCTAAAGTGATATCACCTTTTTGATAATGATCTCTCAAATTGATGTCTTACATCAATATTCTTTGTCCTAGAATGTCAAACAGGATTTTTGGAGATGATAATAACACCTGTATTGTGACAATTTATAGTTACATGGTTGAATTGATATCCATAATCTAGTAATGTATGTTTCAACCACCAAATTAGTACACAAAAACCACTAAAATCTATGTATTCATCTTCTAAGGTAGACAATGTAATAGATTTATGTTTCTTACTACTCCATGATACTTGTGACTTTCCTAAAAAGTGAAAAGTTCCATAGGTGCTTATTCTATCTAACTTACAACCACCAAAGTCATCATCAGAGAAACTAACTAATTGAAAAGATTCTACACTAGGATTAAAAAGTCCTACATTGGGTCTATGCATGAGGTAAATCAAAATTATCTTTACAACATTTAAATGAGACTCCTTATGATTTTCTTGAAAATGAGAACACGTGCACACACAACACATAATGTCAAGTCGACTAGCAGTCATGTAGAGTAAACATCCAATCATTCCTCTATATGTTGTTTGATCAACAGGTTTTCTATATTCATCAATATCCAACATACTAGTTGCACTCATGGGGGTGTCACTACTTTTAGTGACATCCAATCCAAAAAATTTAGATGATATTTAGTATATTTACTTTGAGTTAAAATAATTCCATCATTATTTTGAACAATTTGATATCCATGAATGAATTTTATTTCACCCATTAAAGTAATTTCAAATTCCTCTTGCATCATTTTAGATTGATCAACACATAATGAATTTTTTGAAGTTCCAAAAATAATGTCATCTTCATATATTTGAACAACTAAAAGATCATTAGAAATTCGTTTTATAAAAATGGTAGGATCAACTATTACTTTTGTAAAACCTTTGGAAATAAGAAAACTACTTAATCAATCATACCAAGCTCTTGGAGCTTGTTTTAAAACATATAAAGATTTTGTTAATTTAAAAATATGATTTGGAAAATGGGGATTTGTAAAACCAGGGGGCTGTTCACCAAAATAAAAATCCTCAGATATATAACCATTTATGAATTCTTCTTAATACAAATTTGATGTAGATTGAAATTTAGATGTGTAGCATAAAAAACAGGATTTTGAGGTCTTGAAGTCTAGCTAGTAGTGAAAAACTCTTCTCATAGTCAATTCCTTCTTATTGAATATATCTTTGTGCAACCAATGTATACTTGTTTCAATCTATATTACTGTCTTCATCAAACTTTTTTCGAAACACCTGTTTAGTGCCTATGATGAATGTTTCCTTAGCTCATTCAACATGTTTCCAATCATTGTTCCTTTCAAACTGATTAAGTTCTTCCTGTATAGCCATCACCCAAAATTTATCATTGATAGCATCAGTAATGTTTTCAGGTTGATGTTGTGATAAGAAGACTTAATGTTCATCCTGATTTCTAATAGATGCTCTAGTTTGTGTTCCTTTGTCTAGGTCTCCAACAATAACCTATAAGGGATGGTTCTTATGAGTTCTAAAAGCTCTAGTAAATAAGGGAATACTGATTTTAGGTTCATTGACAGGTTTAGGTTCAAAGGAATTTTCAGAACATGATGTTTTCATAGATTCTTTCACAGAAGTGTTTTCGGATTTTGAATTGAATTTGAAGTTTTATAGATCATCCTCCAGGTTCTCTATAATGGTTTTAGGCTCATGTGGATCTATTTAATAAAATTTGACATGAACAAAAACATCCACACATTATTTCTTTTATTGAACACTCTATAGTCTTTACATGACATAGAATATCCAGAAAAGATAACTTCATCACTTTTGGATGAAAATTTATCTGCATTGTCCTCAGTATTAATAATATAGACTTTACGAATGAAAACATTGAAGAACATAACTTTGGGTTTTCTATAGATCCATAACTCATAAGGAGTCCTCTTAAGAATGGGTTTGATCAACACTCTATTGATTATGTCACATGTTGTATTGACAGCTTCATCCCAAAAATAAATAGGTATATCATATTCACTAAGCATTGTTCTACCTATCATTTGTAGGGTTCTATTTCTTCTTTCTACAACTCCTTTTTATTGAGGTGTTATATGGGAAGAGAAATTGTGACAAAAAACATTTTTTGAAAACAATGATTAAAACTCTTGATTTTTAAACTCACGACCATGATCACTTCATAAGGTTTTGATTCTAAGTCCACTAATATTTTCCACAGACATAGAATATTTAGTAAAATAATAGAATAGATAACTTTTTTAAGCCAGAAAGAAGGTCCAAATATATCTAGAAATGTCATCAATAAGAAAATAAACATAGTGATTCCCATTTAATCTAGAAATTCAAGATGGTCAAAATAAATCCATGTCAAACTGTTCAATAGGTTTAGAAGTTGACACTTATTTCTTTTGTTTGATGAAAATTGTGTGTTGTTTTCCCTTTGGAAAGGGATTACACACTTTGTCATTTGGAAACTCATGTTTTGGTTTTTCTTTAATTAGGATTTTTCAAGTTAGATTTCAAAGGGAGTGAATATTATATTTTCCTAGTATCCTATTCCAGATCCAAGACACTTTATAAAATAAACATAACCATGATGTATTTTAAGAAGCTATAGAATATAAGTTAATAGAGTATCCATTTTCATTTCTTAAAGCTGAAAACACTTATTCATCTTTAGAATTAAATATATTGTAAGCATCATTTTCAAATATAATATGAAATCCATCATCACATAATTGTGAGATACTAAAAAAATCATATTTTTATATATCAACAAACAATACATTAGAAATTAAAACAATGTTAGAGTTACCGATTTGGCCTGTGACAATTATCTTTCCTTTGGCATTTTCACCAAATGTGACATGCCCTCCATATATTTTTATTATATTCTTGAAACATGTGTAGTCTCTTGTTATGTGTCTTGAACATCCACATTCTTTGTACAATACACTTCTACTGGAACTCTTTAATAAGCTTTCCTATAAAAAGATAAAGCAAAAACAGATTTTGGTACCTATACTTGTTTGGGTCTAGTAATATTAGTAATAAGTACTCTGGGAACCCATATTTTCATAATAAGTTTCCTATAAGCATTAAGTAATGTATTTGAAAAATAAACTCTCTTTGGTCCAGAAAAAATTGTAATAGTATATAGTGTATATAACATGAATTAGATGATTTGTGTAATGAATTGGAAGTAAAATTTTTTGTACTAGATTTAGAAACAAACATTGTTCTACCAAAAATTCTTTTAATAGGTTTATAACTAAATCCAGTGTTTTATTTAGTGGAAACTTGTTTTCCTAGCATTTGGGTAGGGGTATTCTTCACATTGGTAATCATTACAAGGTCATTCTTTAATTTCTCATTAGACATTTTTAATTTGTTGTTTTCTTTGAGAAGTTAAGAATTTTTCTCTTTTTTAGTTGTGAGTTCATATTTAACAGTGACATTTAGGGCAAGTTGTTTCTTCAATAATTTATATTTTCCTTATAGTTAATTTCATGTTTCTTCAATAATGATATAGTATTCAAAAATTTCATCATTAGTCATGTTCATAGAGTCAATCTTATCTCCAGAATATTATAAATCATGTATAGAGGAGTCTAGTTTTACCTCAGATGTGTTTTTCATAAAACACATTTGGCATGATCTTTATGTTAATCATGTGATGTTTCTGAGTCGCTTAAACTGTCCTTAGGATCAATATAGGTTCCTTTTATTGCCTTTTTATTCTTCATGTCCTTGTCCTCATGTTTCTTTTTGTACTTTAGCTTTGGAAAATCATCCTTGATATCCTTTAAACTTCCATTAATAGCAGACAATTTCATCAGTCTTGTCACTTCATTTCCAATACTTTTTCTAATTTCTTTTATGGTCATATTTTCCCTTGAAGATAGGTTTTCTGAAAATGTTCTTCTTCCAGTAAAATCTTTTGAATCTTCTGGCTAGTTGAGACATCTCCTTATCACTATTAGGTGATGATTTTTCACTGGTGGTGCATTCTAATTAAGCATCTAGTTTCTCTTTGACTTTTTGATTAGAGGTGGTGGTCTGGAATGAAATAGATTTCCTTTTTGGTTCATTCTCATCCTCCATGTTGAATTTCATATCTTCTTCATACTTCATAATTTTCCCAATTAGTTCTTTTAAAGGTAGCTTCCTGATGTCGTATGATTCCCTAATAGATATAGAGGTTTTCTTCCATCTGTCAGGTACATGTCTAAGAATTCTCATGATTTGTTCCTTGGCAGTAACTTCTCTTCGGAGAGAGATCATTCTGTTGATAATCAAATTGATCCTAAGATACATGTCAGAAATATGATCATCAAGTGTCATTTTAAAGTTATCATATTTGATAGTATAAGTATTATGTATCATTTCTTTTACACTAGATGTTCCTTCATGTGAAATAGACTGGGTATCCCAAATTTCATTGGCAGTTTTACAAGCAGAGATTCTATTGAATTCCTTATCTACTAACGAGTAGTATAAATACTTCATAGCATTGAAATTATTATAGTAGGTAGTTTTGGTAGGTTCATACCATGTGATTATATCAGTAGAAGGAATCTTATATTCATCTATAATGGACGGCCAAATTTCAAAACCCATACTCTCTAAATGCATTTTCATTTTAATTTTCCATTCACCATATTTAGTTCCTTTTAAGAATGGTGGTATTTTGGTTACAACACCTTCCTATATATTATCCATAATAATGTATTACTTTAAAAGAGATTGATAATTAGAATAAATAGATATTTACAGATCTTTAAAGTAAAACTACAATAACAGTTAAATAAGATTAAATAAAGTCTTAGTAAACCAACCTCTGATACCGAATGTTGCTCAGAGTAGATTACTCACGAGGGGGAGGTAAATTCACTAACTAAAAAAATTTCAGTTTAAAAATGTGTTCTTTAAAATATTTCCACTTCATGTTAAATACAACCTATTTAATTAACGTTATACGATTATATAATTTTGATTGTTTAAATAACTCCTTAAAATATTGATTATTTCTCAGAAATAACAATAGTTATTAATATTAGTTTTTCAGCTCGGGACTTATGAGATGAAGCAATTGTAGAACTCAAGTACTCATCTAGAAAACATAGTGTTGTATGTCAGACAGATCTAGTTTTTGTTGTTCGTGATGATTGAAAGTGTGAAGATGTTTCAAGATTCCAGTATGCTTCATGTGTTCTTCAGCAGAATCGAGTTCCATGAGCCAATTCTCTAAAATGTTTATATTGTTCCCACGTTCATTCCAACCAGCATGTTCTTTGTGGAATGATTTTCCTACAATCTTTTTCACCTTGTTTCTAGGTCGCACTTCTCTTTTTTCTTGGAGTGCATGTTTTAGGGCAGAAAGGGTTCATGTATTCTGCACCTCGTACCTCGTACTGTCCGATTATATGTCTATAAAGAAACATTAATTATATCTGTGTGTTAAACTCTAAAAATATGACTGTTAGAGATTAATCTGAAAGATGACAAAATATATTAGGACGTGGTGTCATAGTATGTCCTGGAAAAGGTGTCTCCTAAACACAGTGTCTGGATTGGTCATAGTGTCTCACAGCCATAGTGTCTCATAGTCACAGTGTCTTGTTCAAGGAGTCTAATGGTCACGGTGTTTGGATGTCATGGTTTCTTGTTCATGGTGTCTGATGGTCACAGTGTTTGGATGTCGCTGTGTCTTGTTCAATGTGTCTGATGGTCATAGTTTCTAGATGTCACTATGTCTTGTTCATGGTGTTTGATGGTCATGGTGTCTGGATGTCACGGTATCTTATTCATGGGGTCTGATCCTTCACGGTGTTTGATCCTTCATGGTGTGTGGTCCTTCTTTGTGTCTGATCCTTCATGCTATCATACTTTTCTAGAAAGACGTAACTAGTGGTAGAATCACAGTGTCTCAGTCATACACTATGATGATCATAGAATGTATTAGACCTATTCATTTGTCATATAAGGTATTATAATAGTAAATCACGGATAATATAAAGTAATTAAACTAAATTTAGAGCAATTTAGATCTTGAATGGATCCTCATAAAACATGAGAACACTTAAGAAATAACACACATTATTTGATATAATTTAAAATATTTTACTATGTTGAGTATTATTTTTGATCATTAAAACATGATTAATACATGAAGAGTCAAAAAAGAATAAATATATCATGGCCTATAGGTCATTCAAGGACATGTGGTTTTTTTCTTTAAATATTATATCTGTATCGGAAATTAACCCACTAGTAAATTTCACCTACCAGACCGTAGATCATAATGATAATATATATTAGTAAATAGTGGTTTCATTAATAAATATAGAATGTTATAGATGTGATTTTTGAATAGTATGGAATCAATATGATATAACCTCATCACCCAATGAACCCACAATGAGTTTTTGGATCTTGTACATTTTATATTTTCATTTATACAATATGCGATATGTTATTTGAAATTAATATATAAAATACATAATAGAATAAAAAATAACCCATCTCATTCATCTATGAGGGTATGAAGTAAATATTATATCTAGTCAAGCCCAATAAAAAAGAAAAACCACCCGTCAACCACTATAAGGATGGAATACCATACTTTTCCTATAGTACAATATTTTACACTCACTAGGGATTATATAACTCTTACCTATATACATTTAACATATCTTCTAGGATTATAATTATATATAATATTCGAATTATGAAAAATGTAAAATTATGTTTAATCTCATATTCCTATTACACACATACTAAGGGTATATGTGATTTATGTTATGCATACTAAACTATATCTTGGGTCCACATAAGAACCACTTATGGGTATGTTGTTTTTTAATATAATTACATTAAAGAGACACAATAACTCATACTAGAATATATTTATATCATATCACCATCCACATATAGAAGGTATATTACATAAATTTATCCCACATGTATCAAATATTTAGGTTTATGAGTAATTCATATTCTCTAAAAAACAACATTTCATCTAAATATAGATCACACATATCATATCCTCACACATAGTGTGTTATAAAAGGACTCACCATTTGAAATAACATATAGAGTATAAATTATTATCTATTTTATAATTTAAAAGGTATATAGGATGAAAAATAACAGTTACTAAAAAATAAAATTTATCATTAAATTAAATCCCTTTATTAGTAAAAATATTCTTAGTGGGTCAATGAATCCATTATGAGTCTATTTGGAATTAAAAGTAATTAATATTGTTATAAAATATTATATCAATCAAGATGGATCATTTATCATAAAAAATCATCCAAGAATAGAAAATAAATTATATAGACATTATAACATTTTATTGCATCCTTTTCTATTGCACCACAACATTGCAAAATCAATTTTTCATTATTTTTATCATAACAATAAAGAAATTTTTTGACCTTGTAGATCATTTCGAAAAAAAAATATTTTTCATTTTATTATTTCAGGATATATTATAAAATTTTAATTATAATTCATTTCAATATATTAATCATTCCAAAAGTCAACATAAACCATTATAAAAATAATTATCATAAATTTAAAACTAATTATTTTTAAATTATTTTAATTCAAGAAATCATATTATAGATATATTCATCATTATAAATTTAGTGTACCGTATGAATCTAAAAATTTGTAAAATAAATTAATCGAAATCATTAATAATTAAACATTAGTAAATACATGATATTGAAAAAAATTATAGTATAGAGTAGGTTTGCACCAACAATGAATAGTTTCTAAATAGTTTAAAAAATATGTATGTATATTAGTATATTTAATATGAAATAATTTTTTTTGTTCCCTTATTTAGTGTTATTATAAAGGGGAATTTTTTTATTTATCAGTGACTTATTGTTAATTTGGTGGTTAATGACATTAAAAAAATTATTTCAAAAAAATTTCTATCATATATATTAATTAATCACTATTATTTTATTGACATTTTTCAAAAAAGAACTATCACTGTGTTTTTAAGATGTGGTCTTTTTCTCATAGGTTTAGCTTAGTGAACTGATAAATTGACAAAAAAATAATGAATATAATTTCTATAAGAGTTAATCCTTTAAAAAATAAATAAAATATACCATATTAATATAAAAAACAATTACAAAAAATACAAATACATTTACAAAATCATCTATTTTTCAATTGAAAAATTTAAATGTAAAATTCTTATTTTGACTAATTACAAATCATACAAATGTGTCATAAAATTCAATTAATCAGCTCCTTATAGTTTCAAACTAGATTTAGGATTTTCTTTCTCGTATTGAGCATCAAATATATATTTTTATCAATAAAAAAAATATATTTAACAAATTATTATTAAAAAACATTATTCGATAAAACATTCATTCATAACAAAATAATAATAACATTTCATTTTCCACATAATTCATGTATTGTTGAAATTTTTTACTCAGTTTGTGCCTTAGATTCTCTTTCATAACTCTAAACGAACATAAAAAAATGAGAATCACAAATTCAATAATTAAAAAAACATGTATAATTTAAATGATGTTAATTCTTAAACATCCAATATTAATTCTTGATCATTTTACAAAAAGTTCAACCAATCATAAATTAATTTTCAATGTTTCAATTTCAGATTATTGTTTTAGCTATTTTTTTCTGTATTAATTCATAACTAGAGTAATTATAATCATATCATATGTGGTATTAAAATTTCGTTAATCCATAAATGTATTATTTTACTAAATTGTAATTTTTATAATTTTTCCTTGATTTGGGAATGTTTTCTTTGGTTGGACATCTAATGTATATTTTTTACTATAAGTAAGTTTTTAGATATAAAATCCACAATATGTAAATCCCCAAAAAAATACGTGGGGGTTGATATGATTAATTATTCATGTCACATATTAATCAAATAATATTTTTATAAAGCTTCATATTAATTTAATATTCATTTCTTAGTTCTTGTATGTGATATAGTTGATTTACTACCAAATTTAGTCAACAGTAAAAACAATAAATAGATCAATTCTCACCAAGACACGTTTTGAATTGATGTTTTATTCATTCCTATAAATTAAGGATACATTAGATATAATTTTCAAACTATTTCACACAATTACAATATCAAATTATTGGTTTGAGATTATGTTGCAAGATTTTAACTATAAAAACGCTTTTAAATGTCAAATCAAAATTTTCTATAATTTCTGCAACATTTCATGTGGTATTGATATGCTATTTATTCATACATAGCAAATATTAATGAATTATTATTTTCCAACATTTTTAAATGAGTTTGATTAATGTTTTTCATATTTAGTGTCGAAATTGAATTAGAAACAAAAAAATCAAACATGGATAATATGTGACCTAACCACATATGGGATTGATATTTAGTTTATTTTAACATGTAAAATATTAATCAATTGTCATTATTCTATAGTTTCATCGAAACATGAGTTCATTTAATTTTTTTATTATCGGGCACATCTTTATAATTATTAAATCACATTAAAATGAAAACCCACAGAATTTTTACATTCCGTAAAGAAAAATATTATAGTGATGAAAATTTTCATACCAAAAACATAAAATATATTTAAATATTTCATAAATCAGGAAACAATTAAAATTCAAAATACTATATTTGAGTTTATGATAATTTATTGTATAAATACAACACTTTAATATCAAAAAAAATAACATTTAGTAATTTGGAGAAACTATATGTGGTATTTTTGTGTTAACCATTTTATATAGATCACATAATACTATAATTCTTTTTATGTTTTTCAATTTATATCCAAGATAGATTTCTTTTCTTGAGAATTGTACATAAAATTTAATATACGAAAACAATTATAAATATAAAAATATCACCATTATTAAATTAATGCTTAGCATGATTCATTTGGTAATGTTATTCACTCTTATATTTCATGTATTATGTAATAATAATGTTCCAAATGTTTCATATTACTCTAAGGGAATATACATTGATAGAGTATCTAATGTTTGTTTTTTATTTTGAAAACACTTTAATATGTAAAAATATGACCTCTATATAAATATTATTAAACTATATATTTGATTGACACATGATTCAATCATACTGAACACATTAAAAATAAATGAATTTATATAAATAGATTGGATTACCCCTATAATATGATTATTTTCAAATTTTATTCAATCTCATGGATGTTTAATAAATTTTATTTTTTTCAATTCAAAAAAATAATATACAGGAAGAAATATTTTACTCATAAATTAAAAAGAGAAAAAAATGTACATAATAATTAGTAATCGATATTGCAAATCATAATTAGTATCTAGTTTTCCTAACCAACATCCTTTAAAAAAATACAATAAAAACTGAATAAATTTATGAATGAAGCAAATAATGAGAATAATTAAAGATGAATAAATATTAAATTTCATGAAAATTAAAAAATGATAATTAAAACAAAATCAAAATTTTGTAAATATGTATGATAAAAACTACTAGTTGGGACATAACCATCATCATCATCTTCCTTTTTCTCACCATCACCTTCGTCTAAAAAACCTATCTAGAAATAAAGTTAACTAATTTTGTAGTTAGTAAAAATTATTCCAATATTATTACAAATGGAAAACATATAGAGAAAGTAAATACACAACAATGTTAAAAATGAATATCAAATCTTTATCATGAGTTTAATAGTAAGAATAATATTTTATCATTGATATATATTATAATGCTGATATATGTTAATTTATATACATAAAGATAATAAAATTAAACATTGGTATCTATAATGTATAAAAATTATATTTTATAAATGTTATGCATAAAAAAATATTATGATCACAATGAACAGATATATGAAAATACTATTATATATAATTCATAAGGATAATTTGTAATAAATCTTATATAATCTTCCCATTGAAAAGTGACACATTTTTAATCTGAATTTCCTTTATATGATTCTTGTTTAATGGAATATATATGTGTATAACATAATAATATCATCAATACAATAATTTATTAATATGCATCATAAAGAAAACTATAGTAATATATATATATATATAATAAAATAAATCATTTAACCCAAAACGATATCCTCTAAAAATATTGAAAGAAAAACTTTTTCTGAACCACAAACATTAGGGGCATCCTTGCTTGTGGCAAGCCAAGTGTCACACCAAAATCCAACCTCCATTATTGAAGGTGATGGTGAATTTCACAACGTATGATTTCAAATTGTTGATAGACCTTTTCAAAATTTATGTATAAACATGAAAACATCATCTTACACGAGTATAATTAATAAATTTTTAAAAAACTAATATAGCAAATTATTTTACACGAAATAATCCCACATTAAATTATACAAAAGAGTCTTGAAAATAAAATTTACAAATAAAACCCCGCCATAATCTGAAAACGTTTCCAACCTACTAAAAATGATATTTTATCATGATTCATCTCCTTAAAACATCCATGGTCCAATGTGTACAATTAGTCTTCATCATGTCCTGGTAAACCTCCAACTGATTCAAAATTTGTGTCATCTTCATAAGACATGACATGTGTTTGTAGATCCCAAAAAGGGGTGAATATAAACATACCGTGTAGGATATACTAATATTTCCAAACACATTCAACATGAATGAGGGAGTCATCTATAAAACAAAATTCCAAGAGGATAAAAAGGAAAACCCCAATAGTTTTCAATTAATGGTTCATGTCTCAAGCTATGTTATGGCCTAAAAACCAACCCATAGAAACTAATAAAGGATCTATGGTGATATTAATCAAAATAAACACACCCATCGGCTATTCAAATTCTTATGGTCCTCAACTAATATGTCATATATATTGAGTTTACCCATTTTTTATGTGTGATGGAACTACAAAATCTCATTTAATATATTCGATTGTTCAGACAGTGACTCATCTAGATATAGTAGTCATCAATAAACATATATAGGATCACTCCTGATACCTATTTTGATTCCTAAAAAACTTGAGAGAACCCACATGGGAGGAGATATCACACCCCGAATATCAGAAATGGCATACCTAACACAACCAATGGAATAATGAAAGATGATCACTCCACTGGTTACATTTAGATATACAGAACACAATATAGAACTTTACCATTCATGGGATCACTCATTTTCATCTCAAGATGATATTAGACCCTATACCATATTATTTATGGACCATGAAAATTAACCCACATTGACATGGTTTTGGAAAACACAATAATTCATAAATTGAAGTTGGTAAGAGGATATGAAGGGATGAAACCTTCCCTAAATAGAGCACATCATGTTTATACGGGGGTATATGATGCATCTCGTTTAATAATTTAGTTTCTATTTCATAAACTATCACATGAAATGTCATTATCAATAAAAACAATGTTTTTTATGATACACCAAGTGAAAAGGTTTGGTTGACACACATGCGTGTTTTTTCATCCAATGCATGTTAACTTCTTCAAGTACACAATGGTTTCATCAACACACACAGTTTGTGGCGGTCAAAATATTCATTTTCATGTACTGACTATACATGTTGGGATGGTTGTCTAAGGTCTACATGATGTATTTCTACCCCACATTATAATTGATATTTGAGTCACCTACTAAAAAAATTACTATCATAGAGAGGGATCAAAATGGAATGTGTTATCATGAAATAAACACCCTGTATAAATTAATATCAATTGGATTATACTATAGCCATGATACTTCATTAACACCACCATTGCATTTGGATCCACTAATAATGTCACCAATACAATCAAATTTGGGTTGAATGAAACCAACAAATAACATGTGGCTACATAAAAGCCAAAAATTTTCAGAAAACTATCATTGAAAACATCCAAAGATATGTACTCAGTCCATCTTGTGAATCCACCATCACCCACAGAATCTATAGACTCCCATTTTCACATCCAAACATCTAGCATTTAGTTAAATATAATAATGAACAATCTTCAATGAAATGTTTCACCAATGAGTCGTTTCACAATTATTAATTCCCTTGGTATTTGATTAATGACCTGCCATAATAGCAACAACGAATGTCAATGACTAGAGGATGGATATCCTAAAATAGAGAAGTTCATATCAAAGGGTGGTTGTATTCATTTGTAAATCATTTATAGAATCTGAATAATATAAAGGATTATCAAATAAATTATTCCATAGAAAAAAAAATTCATAAATTATTAATTATTGGATGTTAAATAGTCAAACACCATTCAAAAGTCACAATAAATGAATTAAATTCTAAATAATTAATTTCCATTCATCATGGAATGTCAGAACATGGAATTAATCCTAATAAAAGAAAACCCCTATATCTTATTTTGATAGATAATTGATTAATATTTATTCATTTATGTTGTCATTAGTGATTTCAAATATCTCTATTGATGATGAAAAATACCATGCAAGTTCGATCTTCAATCCCTAGTACCATGATCATCATAAAATGTTCTCATCATCGATGCTCCATCCATCCTCTCAACCCTCTATGGTTATGTGGGTAAACATTTGGAGTTTTCTATATATTATTTTGTAAATATGAATTGTTAGAAATAAAAAATTAAACAAACATTAAATTAATAGATTAATTAAATCAGTTTAATTATCCCTTGACTCCACTCTACTAAAACATATGATGCAGTCAGAACATCTCTTACTCCTAGGGTAAAAATAGTGTTTTAGATTTAATTTTTGTCTCATATTTTTTATCTGATACTCCATTCATAATATAGTCATTTATTACTAAAAACATCATGAATGTGACCAACTATATTTAAAAAAATTTATATATCAATACTATGGATTTGAATTATAAGAATTCAAAATATTACAAAATATCCAAAAAAAGCCTTTACATTCTACCAACCTTCTTTTATATTTATATATATAATCCAGAACCTAATAATACTTTTTAAGAAATTGATCTTTCATTTGGTTTCCCTTATCTCGTGATCTCTCTTTGATATTCTTGTGATGTCTACAAACATACAACAAAAGAAACACTCACGCATGAAGTATATTCTCTTAATGATCCACAATGTCCACCAAAAACTACAAAAATGTGTCATCATTTTCAATTTCCACTTTTCCTTGATAAAAAAAAATTGATGGATAATGAACATATTTACTCGGCAACAACATTTGTAATTTTTTTGCACTAAATATAACTATTTTAATAAGGATAATTTGCATTATACCTTATTAACCAAATGAAATATTTGAAAATGTCCAAGGCATCTTAGGTATATCATACCTCCTCAACCCAATCTCAGAAATCATCGCAGAGATGATACCTTTAATAAGATATTCTATCCATCATAGAAATAAATATACGTCTATTTATTTTCCTCATAAGGACTACAATGTTTCCAATTAGTCCTTGTAAACTCTTGTATGACTTTCACCTTCACTGTTATAACTCACACAAACAATGGTGAACTATTAATTGTATCTCCTTGCACCGACTAGAATAATGATTACCTTAAAATTATCCCATTTAAATTATTGAAAAGTTGAATTCCAATATTAGTGTGGTGAATTTTTTTATATGAAGTATTCATGACGGGCATATGATCCTCCTGGATATATTTAAAAAAACTTGAAAATCCATTGTATTCCCATACGAACAAGATATGGTTTGTTTTTTTCAACAATCTGTATTTGTTGGAATGTTATGTTCAATAGTAATTGAATCCCAATGACATCTATAAAAATATCCAAAATTAATATGTGATGTGGTCACCAAAATATAAATTTATCATTGAGAAAACAACATATAGTCAGACTATCATAGTTATGTATAAGAATTCCAAAATCACTATTGAACTGTTATCATGGATGGATGGGATGCGGTATAACTAGGCATGTCAGTATACAATTAGCTATATATATTCCTTACATCTAACTGACCATTAAATCCCCAGCAATAAATCTATAAAGATACGAACGCACATCCACTAGCATCTATATAACTCAACCAACACTATTGAGAGTTGAGAAATTAAAAAATAATCTCAGAAATACACCATTTTCACCCATGTAAAACTAAACTATGTCCAAAGGTCCTATAATATTTTCAATGTTCATATATTTACAAATAAATATAATGATTTAAACTCCCATAGTACTAATACTCTAGAACTAATGGGTACCATCTTCCATCCTCAGAAATTATTATATGATTCCAACAATAAAAATCCTTGAGAAAAATATACTATGGATATTTATTCCTAAAATATATCATAATATATACCACAATGTTCTTCCTCTATAATAGGATGAGTAATTGGAGGGGAAACAACCAATTTATTAAGGTAATGAACACCATCTGTGTCCTCCATACTAATCTAAAAAGTGTTTAACTATTTTGTTACCTCGATTGAAAACTTTTAATATGTTTCCCTATAACAATAATCTATAAATTGTTTCCTATATCAATAGTATATACTATAATAAATCATTATATTTATAATAAATCTATCAATTTAGCCATCATTTGGTTTTTATATCACAAAAAAAATGGATACTATATTTTCATATTGTCTGAATAGATGATAAATTTTTATCTTATAATATAATAACACCATTTATTTTTGGTTAAAATTATTACTTCTATCTCAAATTCATTGGTGAAGTATTTTCACTATTAGGGTTCTAGAAATTTGGACAAATAATAAAACTTTTCTATCAAATTTACTAAATGTAATACAATTACATCTTATAAAATAGAGCATAACATTAATGACTCAACACTAACATTTTAGTGCCTCATGATTGGATAAATCTTCCATATCTTCCAAAACTCTTCAATATCATGTTGATACTTCTTTAACAAGACCAAAAGGGATTATTAATTTATGTCATAGAATAAATTTGTGTCATGATAATGGAAAAATTGAGTATGAATCTCAAATTATAACTAGAAACCAAAGGGATCTCCTCAAAATTGTTTGGATCTTGGGGGATCCGAAGATAGAATTGTCTAATAATTTCTTTGGTTTACTACTAATCCAACATCATTGATTAAATTACCATATGAGGGGACCTATCGAATCCCAACACATATTTTTTATAACATCCCATATTGTAATTTCTCTCAGATTATGTCCCTAACCATCCACAAATATCTCATGTAATCTTTCTAAGAAATTGTTTAATTGATATTGTTATATATGAAAATTACCCCAAATTTTTCTATGGATGAAAAATTATTTTAATCATTTGATTGAAAATTACTTATGGTCAGTCACCATGCTGATGGGAGTCAATAATAATTTTTAGTGATAATATTAGGCCTAGAATTTTACCTTTGATACCTTAGCATCTTTCACCTAAAGCTCTTGTTAACGTATCATGAGACCATACATCCAGAATTACATTTCCCCTAACAACTTTTCAAAGAGATCATAAATTATTTAATGTGGATACTCAATCCATATTTTCACCTCTTTCATGTTAATTTAATCTAATCATATCCACATTCTTAAATAACCCTCCCTAAGGATCAATAACGATTTTTCCAAAGGGATCTCACTATGTTTAATGAAACCCTTGCTGATTAGATCCTCCAACTATACCTTCAATTATTACTGATTTATAGGGGTTATATGATATCATTAAATAGGTATTGGGTTTATAACATGGTCCTCAAGGTGTAGGTATTATATATAATTTGATCTTCCATTCTAGAGGTAAGCCTCGAAAATTCTAAATGAAATCACCCACGTACATCTCCACTACTATAGAAACCAAAGTCTCATATTTTCCTCAAGTATAAGGGATAATGTATCCATATAATATAATATAACCTATATTATTCTATTTAAGATCACATCCTACTCTACCAATGATTCCTTCTCACTAATAAAAAGGAAAACACATCCCACTAAATCAGTTACACTAAAACCTATATAAAAAATTCAAAATGATGACAAAGTTATCTTTTTTAATATATATTGTGTTAAACAAATATGTTCTCACCACCACCATAGAGATACATCACTATAATATATCATTTCTAAAAGTAAGGTAATGTTATCGATAGAACTCTAAGATCACTGAATCACCCTCGATGGGTTAATCCAAATGAATGTGTTAAACTAAATGGATCCATTGAAATATATTTTTATTGAAAAAGGAATATGATCTTTAAAATTTAACAAAGGAATGTGTATTAAATCTATAGCTGTAGAAGAAAATACATTGTCTATAACTCATATCATTATCAGTTCTTTTTTGTTAGATGCCAATACTTCTTAATGATATCCTCCCCTATCCATCATATTCCCCACAAACATGGATCACTCCACCACCATAAAATATCATAAACAACCCCAAACCCATGAATCAAAATAATTCATCTACCACACATAGATATTATCTACATTATAGTAAAATAACTCAATTTTACATCATTAAAATACATCACAACATAACTATTCCTCATGGATGAAGTTACCCTCTTCAATTCATGTTTAATTCCATAGAAAACCTCACCAGTGTAGTGTTCCCCAAACATAATGAGTCATAATAGATATGGTCTCCTCTAGGACTAATATCGTGATGGGTCTTAACAAGGTGGAGCACTTGTCCTACTAACTCATTCAATATATCTACCACCTCAGGTTATATTTCCCATTGATTTATTGGTAGTATATGGATCTAAAAAATAATGATGTGTACATTGAGTAGGCATTTCATCTGTTGTTACTATATGTACCATGTTCTAATTTAACTGATTGGGAGCATACATATGATTTATTGGAGGAGGGTCATCATAATATTCAATGTGCGTTGGAATCCCTCATTACCCACTCAAAGGAACCACCTCCAACACAGGTCCCTATACTAATTCTATATAACAAATAAGATCAGTTTGATGATAAATCTATAGAATCTTATATTTCCACCATAATGGATTCAGACAGTGATATCCATGATGAAAATCATAAATATAATCATATTATGGTATTTGGAACATGAATTACATTCAATCAAAATTCCATTCCTATAAGATTATTGTAATAAATTTTTCCCCAGAATCAATTTCCTTCATTTTATGTGTCAATATGTAGGTTATAATTATCTTCAGAAATGGATTCTTCATCCACTTCATAAATCACTGAGTTCCCTATCTAGAGAAAGAAAATATATACAGTTTAACATTGTATCTCTAGATCCAAATAAATAACCACACATCTAGGCAACTTCCAAACACCACTTCTAATATGAACACCTTTTATACTACTATATTATGAACTAGACCACTATGTCGCACATAGCTTGAGATAAACTATGCATGATTACCAAAGGCCAAAACAAATGGAACAAGGGGTAGAAACTATCATCATTTACGTTTTTCACACATATTGGAGTATTTATACAAATGTTCTGATACACGCTGATTCACGTCCACAAACTAGTATCTTAAAAAATGTATGAAAAATCCTATTCTTAATACATATATAAAAAATTACAACATTAGAGTATGAACATGAGTATAGAAAAATTACCAAATACAAGACTACCATAACTAAAAAAGAGTCTAACCTTCTACAATATAACACTATTCTCAATATGGATCTCATGGAACCATCCATGGGTTGACTATAATATCTATGCACCACCTACTCTTTGAATACTTATGACACCCCCAAATTGATTTTCATTTATATAAGTTATGAAAAATTCATGAAAAGACCATTATGGTTTGAGAATAAATATATCCATTAGAATAATCTAAAATCACTACACAAACATCATGAAAGATAAATTCAACTCTAAAACACAACAACAATATGATAAACAAGACAATATAATTATTCTCAAATGATGAATCCATGTCTACTACTGGGTAATTTCCTCACTTCCTGAAAAAATATTATCCTCGGTCTTCTATGGAGGAATTTGTCGAAGGTATCTCACTTATTGGTACTCGTTATTCAATAAGAACTCATTCGATAAATTATATATTATGGGGATTACAATGACGATGTATGAAGGTACTGAATGTGGTCATATAAAAAACACTCAAGTATAAACTAAATCTCATAAAGACATATAATTTGATGATACAAATATGGGGGATCCAGACTAAGGAAAATGGTTGAAACCAAAATGAATCTAAGGGAACCCATTTAGGATGGGATTTAACAACCAATATTTTAGAAACATGTTTCCAAGAAAAAGATTTAATGAAAAAAAGTGTGTCATGCCCTATGAAACATGGAGGAAAAAATTACTCTGCAGAGAACAAGGTCTTATATTTGATTAAAATTACTTTGATTAGGAATGGATTCTGCACTAAATACTATTAATGATGGAAAAAGGGGACGTACCTTCATTGACATAATTCAAGGAAAATCACCAATACAAAACATGAATCTACAATAAGGTGATAAATTGATCTAACCATCCCTAAAAAGTGTAAATGGAATGTCTAATAGGTTATAAGGATATTTTAATCATGTCTTGTACTACTCAATTCATGAATTCTATCATGAGATTTCCTTTTCAAGATACAAGAGTTGTCATTATGTCACATGGTGTGTCGAGATAAGGATGAAAATTAAGTACGTTTCATATTATCATTCATTAGAGATTCTTAATGTACATGGAGTGTTCCCCTAAAAATATGGTGTGTGGGGTCAGCTGTAATCTTGGGTGTTTTTCACCCTGTACATTCCATATTGGCTAAATTAGACTCAAATAGAAATTGTTAATCTGACAGGAATTGTGATATTTAAATATCTTCATAAAACCTTGATGACGCATAAATGGATATATATAAATTTTGTTCTTAAAAATTTTCTACTTTATATGTAACCATTTTAGTGAAATTACAATTTATTCATGGGACTTCACACACTTTTCTAATGAATTTTCATCTATTGAGAATGTCACTAAATGACATTGTCTAGTTTCACTTAACCAATAGTTTCTATTTGGGATGGATTCCATCCACCATTTTCAATTAAAAATTTTATTTTTATCCTTTTGGATATACTTATTCTACATAACATGGAGATCGACAATATATCGTACCATAGAAGGATTACCGTCATTTCCACTACCGCTCCCTCAAATATCTAATTATAAAAGAAACTTCATCAATAGTTTTTTGTACCAATGGTTTATTTCCAAATTATTATTTTATTAGGATTTTCAAAACATTATAAAACAAAAAAAATATTTATAACATTAATGAATGGGGGATTAATGACATGAAAAAATTATCTTCCAACAAAATGACATGCTAATTTATGAATCCATGAATCTTTAAATTGAGTGAGGAGGATGTTTAGTAATAATATTCAATTAAAAAAATAAATTTAATTTCAAAATTTCTGAAATAAAAATATTCAATATAAAGTAAAAATTAATTATTTATGAGGAATATTCTATTGATTTATGATTCCCTCATGATGGTATTTATGAATGGGTATATAATCCGAAAGAAACAAACCATATGCCTCATGTTCAAATACTTTTCTAATGACTAACTAATATATACTATTATAATTAGTTATATCCATGAAAATTATTGATGAATGATTACTCCATTGATCTCTGATCGTGGATCTATGATCCTGAGATCTCCTACCGACACACTCATCACTAGATCATCCAAAATTTTCACAATAAACATAGTTAATGTGGATAAAACTAGATAATTCAAAATAAATAGCATTATGTAGATTATAGATTACAGTTAAAGAAGAAAGTTGCAATTAAGTTTATCAACTAATTTATTATATTGTGTGTTCCCATGAATGAACTCTACCAGAATAGTTAATGTTGAAAAAACATGTCATTCCAAGGGTAAAATACATGTTTGAGATTTCATCATGTTTATGGTTTTCCCATAAGAATTATCATGTAGGATATTAACCATTATTTTATAAAAAAATACATTTCCATGAAATATTATATATATGATTCATAATATATAAACAATGAGGGTCCCTGGGCTCTGCTGTCCCAAATATATTATTTTCCTAACTCTAAAAAATAATATGAAATATTATAATTTCTGAAAGTATAATATTGGATGTACTACAAAGAATATATGAAAAATGTACTGAATAAAAAAAACAAATCTATTTTAAAAATATTTTCCACTAAAAATATTTATAAAAAATTTACTTTTTGAGTTATATAAAAAAAGTTGTAGGTGCACATATAGTAGAGTTGGATAGTATTGAAATAACTATGAGGATATATTTGTGTCATATCAATGAGATACACCTCAATACCTTCAATGAGGAGAGTAGGGGGATCTATAGACATATTTATATGGGGATTCAAGTCATAGAGTGGGGGAGTGACATTTATCAAATAGAAGGAATATTTTATTATTGTTGGGGATATTTCTAACAGGGATGATAGAGGATGATACTAGGAAATTGTCTGGATGTGGAAGTGTTATGGATATTTTAAATATTTATATGGTTTCCCTTAATAAATGCCTCTTGATTTTATATTTAATATTATTTTTATAAAAAAATTAAAGTAATAAATATTTAACAAAAAATTTTATAATGGTTTTAAAATACATCCCCTAATAAAACTAAATATATGATGAAATTAAAAAAACATTAATCAGTACTTCAATCATGATTTCAGAGGCCAACAAACAAAACACCATGAAGATGTTGTTTTGTGTATTAGGAGATGTATTTTTACATTGATTTATATTAGGTATCATTGGAAAATAGATTTATATATTTTAAAATATATATATAATTATTTAAATTTTTGATATGTACTCATTTTCTCATCAAAACCATGTTAACAATTCATCAATTCTAAGGTTGTCCCATTTCTCATCAAAAAGGACATTCTTAAAAAAACATAAGAGAATAGAATTTAATGAGTTAATTATAAAAAAAATTAAATTTACCAAGTATTATAGTCATGGGTCACCCATTATAATGGATTTATTCCACCTTTTTTATTTAATGGTGACAAATTATTTACAAATCCTCAATCAATAATCTTCAAAAAATATAATTTTAAGAGAATCAGAAAAAAAAATGCGGTTAACATCATCTCATTATTCTATCATCATTGATTCAAAAATGATATATTTAATTATTTTCAATTATCCTAATTAATTAACATAGATGGGATAAAAACCCATACTTGATATTTTATATTTTTCGACCCTATAAATATATAAAATTGATATATTTAATTATTTTCAATTATCCCACCAAAAATATGGTTGATGTTTATATATTTTCAAAAAAAATTAGATCAGTGTATGTTTCTTCCAGAATTTCTCTGGCTGTGTTGGACTCTACTTCTACTACAAGCCCCATCAGAATTGATATGGGATTTACAAAATATATTGAATATATTTGGATCTTCCACTAATAATAAATTCATTGAAACTCTATAAATCTATTGAAAATTGGAATTTCTCAATAAATTCAAATTACATCAATTTTATAAATATTCATATTAATTCCAAATGATATATACATTAAAAATCAATAAATAATTTTCAAGAAATATTGAAAATTTATATTTATTTATTTTAAATTTCGTAAAATATTTTTAATTGTAAATCATGATAATTTAATATTTTTTATGGTATAAAAACAATATTATGTTTTTAAAATTTAAATATTATAATTTTACATTTCCAAATACAATAAATCATAAAAAATGTAGAAATATCATTCAATTTTATAAATTGAAAAAATACTGTTTCATATCATTTGATCAATATTCATTGTATTATCTGACATTTAAATTACATAATAGTATGGAAAATGTCTTGAAATGTTAAAATATATGTTCAATATAATAATAAAATATTAAATATTATGATAATAAAAACATTTAGTGTTTCTGGGTTCTTTATAAAGTAAATGTCATCAATTTTTATTTTATTTTTTAATTATATTTTATTTTATTATTAAAATGTGTTAATGAAAATGTAGCTATACTAGAATATTATATTCCTATTAGAATGGTTGGATTTATTGATGAATAAATTAGTGTTAGAAAACATGGATTTTATTTTTATATGGTTAGAGTTTTCGATTAAAAATGATTGGGGTCTAGTATTTCATATAAGATGTTAAAACGGAATATTAATAGTCACAATGAACAAGATATGACATAATAGAGTATAAATAATCATAATATGACCCATAATTAGTTTTATGCATATTGAAAAATAATATAATGGTCTTAACTATTGATTAATTGTCACATAATACAAT
The DNA here is from genome assembly GCA_963277665.1 of Viscum album. Classification (NCBI taxonomy): domain Eukaryota; kingdom Viridiplantae; phylum Streptophyta; class Magnoliopsida; order Santalales; family Viscaceae; genus Viscum; species Viscum album. Next base: position 824,614,075 of record OY728151.1, read on the forward strand.
ATATATTCTCATTAAGGTAAACTAATAGTCTAATGGTATTATCAAGTGATTGATGGATGCAATTGGAACAACATTATTCATTTCATTATTATTCTCACTCACACTAATATTAATAATTCTCTATTATTACTCATCTGTACATAAATTATCTATTCATTAGTTGAAACATTTTCTTCTCAGGATGGATACATGTAATTTTTATTTATTCATTGAACATTATACTTCATGGTGATTGATTTTTAACGCTTGTTGTTAATTAGTATCATTATGGTTTCATGAATGATTATCAAGTTAATTTTAATATTCACTCATTTTTTTAATAATCTAAATTAATTATTTCTTCAATGATTTAAATTACATTAGTTGTGATAATGTATAGTTCCTTTCAATTATTAATTGACCATATAATTTTAACAACACATTATTTAGTTTATTATTATATCTAAATAGATTTTGAAAAATTAAATGGAACTGGATACACCTTACATGGTAAAGTTCATTTGTGAACAAAATTTTTTAAATTAATCCTGAATTTAATATAATTGTTTTGAAAAATATTTGTTTTTTTTTCATCAAGGTAATGAAAATATTGGAATTTGTTTTTCAATTAGGTAATTACATCTATCAATGATGGATAATTGTTTTCTTGTGTGGAATTTCATTTCTCCATCATGGTGGTGGTTCTTTTTTGTTGTATAGCTATAAATATATTTTCTTAAAAATTATAAATTATATAGAATTAAAGATGGATACATTTATTAAATTCCAATATATATTTCTGGTTTAGTTTTTCCGAGTGTTTTTTCATAATTCATACATAATGACACACAATAACAAAAACAGGATAAAATTAAAAAAAATTATGAATTTTCATGAAAATTATTCACAACATTATGCTTGGAATTTTATTTTCTCTTAATAATACATATTACTTATAAAAACTAAAAAATGTGATGAGCACTAAAATTCTTGTATGGGTCATAAAATTATGGAATGAAACCATTAGTATTGAAATACATATAAATCCCTGAAATCATTTTCATATTGATATACTTTACACCCTTAATACATCATATATTTAGTTTGTGAAAACATGAAATTTCCATAAAATATATAAAACCTATATTAAAAATTAGGAAAAATAAGAAATTATTTACTTATGATTTTAACCCTCACAACTAACATATGATTTTTACCCCACAAAACATCTTTATAATGAAATTTTCAAATCTATATTATGGTGTAACCCTTAAAACAACCTTATTGTGTATAAATATAAATTACCCTTGAAATAACTCGTATAACCAACTTCCAACATAAAAAGTTGCAACGAATTAGTGAGAGATATAGATACCACCTGTTATTATAAATAATTCCAAATAACTATAATATAATCACAAAACATGAACACTTTCTTCATTAAAGCATTTCTTGACGAAAATAACTTATTTTTATATGAATATTGTGAAAATGAACATCAAATAATTTTCATTTAATATAATCATGTAATCTTGTATATTAATCTTCAAAAAACTAATGTTTCAATAAAGTATAAGAATCATATAATATAATATTTGTTTTAAAAACACATTCTATTTGATTTTCGTAAAAACCATCAAAGAAACTTATAAAAGAAAAATCCCTTAACTCTTGTTAGACTTCAAACTAAAGTTCTAGAAACTCCTATATAATGTTTTTAATAAGGATATTAACTTATTAAAGAACTAAATTCCTATTTTTAATTATATTTATGGTATTTTCATTTCATTATTCCACCCATTTAATAATAACATGATGATATTTTCATTGTTTCAGGTGAATTTATTTCACGGTTTTTGTGGTTTCAATATGTATTTTTTAGTCGAATGAATGAAAAAATAATTAAGTATTATTAAATAATATTAATAAGTTTCAAATGTTTTTCATTATTCCATATATAATTTTTTTCTTTCATGATGATGATTCATTAGATAAAACATTGTTAATTTGATTTAATTATTTTGGTGGTTTGTACGACCATCACGAACTAATATCATTTCATTTTATATTGGGTTTATATATTTTTTCCATAACTCTATATAACATATAATATATTTAATATAACCTGGTTTGTAGACATAATTGTTTTATTATGAGCCTTGATGGTGGTAAATTAAATTACCAACACATTATCCATGATGACTGTAAATTGACACATGAAAGATAATGTATTAATTTTTTAGAATAATAGGAGAACATGAGATGCTTAATGATAGTTATTAGAATAGTAAAATAAAATAAAATTATATGCAATATACTATATTTATCTTGTAACTAAAATTAGGGGATATGATAAGAGAATAAAAAAATTTAATATGTTGAATTTGAAAAAAGAAGAAAATGAAAGAGGATTTTACCTCTTGAATTTTTCACCTTGAGAACCACATTATAGAACATGTTTTTGGACTTTTGATGAGACCAAAGTGTCATGGACATGTAGAAGAGGCTTGGTAAAATATTTTGGATGAAATTAAAAAAAATCATTAAAATGTGAGGATAAGAGGTGGTGAGGGGTGCTGTTTATAATTTATAAGACATGTGTTTTTTAATTACATTATTCATTTGTTTATTATTTTGTATAATGAATATGTATAGAATTGATTAACATGAATAAATATATTAATGTTATAATTATTGTTTTGTATTATTTTCTTACATAATCCATACATCATCTATGAATCAATAATTCTTTGATTTGTTAAATATTGTAAATTACTGTATTTCACTATTCACAAAAAAAAATAAACAATTTTACAAAAAACCCAAAAAATCACTCTAACCATTTTTAAATGTATATAACTCAAAAAAATACTCTATATTATGAAAATAATAATCAAAATGTGAGAAAAATAATTTTTTACTGAAATCAACATTTATTCAAAAAAATAATGATTTGGAAAGTATAACTGATTTTACGAAACATTGAAAAATTAAATATGGTCTCCTAAAATTATTTGATAATAATTACACCATAATAAATTTTATTAATCTATTTTATGGAGTTAAATTATCATTTAAATAATTATATTATTTAATAAATTATAAATAAAAAATTATGTTTCACTGCAAAAACAACATATAATTTATCATTTTCAAAATATTTGATTACAAATTATATGATATAAATATATCATATTTTCACTTATAAGATACATAAATTATATTTTTACTTTCAGAGGTGAGGTTAATATTATATTTTTTAAGATTCTTTAATTAATGTAAATACCAATTATTTCATAATAAATTTTAATAAAATTACCTATTTAATTCCTAAACAAATCCACATTATTTTATAAGTACATAGGTTAATACATTATCCACACTTTTGGGAATTTAATACTCATAATTTATTAACTTATTAGAAAAACAGGGATACCATTCCCTGAGTGAATTTGTATATTCCCAAGTTTCATCTTCTACAGTTTATTTTTCCACAATACCTAAACCTGCTAAATTAACTTCATTTTCAATACATGCTATATATGATCGATATTATAAAGAGAACTTTACTCACTAGAATGTTTCTCTTTCATGTAATCTAATTATTGTCTTAAAAATTAAGATTAATCTATCACAAAGTTTCTTAACATTTAAACATGAAAAATATTGCGTACCTAAGACAAACTCGATGGAAAGGTTACTCTGTAGAAAACCAGTCTAGCATTCTCTAGGATTTCAGAAGAACCAACATACCATGGACTTCACATTACTTTATTACTGTAAGGCATAACACATATTGATGGATATATATTATTGAAAACATTATCACCTAACTTGTATGAAAATTATTTCATCCTGTTATATTTATAACATCATTAACTTTTCTAAGTGGTCTACATATGTTGTTAGATCATCTTAACTTTCTTATCTAAATCCTTTACTAATTCTAGTCCCATCAAGTTACATTACAAGAATCCATCCTAATGTTAAGGGGTTTGATATATATTTCTATTTTTACACCCCAAAGTGTTCCATTATTATACTATAATGAAAACTGTTATTATAATAAAACTCAAAAAAATAATGACGTAATTCACAAATTCCCAAATAGTCCATTGAACAAGCTCAAATAATTTAATCCAATGGTGGAATAGTTCAATATAACTATATATGAGATTGAGGATGAATAGTTGTGTTGAAATGTATTTTAGATCCCAATAACATCTTAAGTCCTTTCAAAAAGTTGAAACTAAACCCTGGATCACGGTCAGATACGATGGAGTGAAAAAGTACATGTAACCTATCAATCACTTTTTTTACAGTCAATAAATAATAATCTAAATCAATAGTATCTCAAATAGGAATGAAATTTTAAAATTTAGTCATTTGATCAGCAATAACTCAAATCTCCTTGTTAAATCGATATGTATTTGTTAGTCCCACCCCGATGTCCAGGGATATATTAACCCATTTCTATTGTGGAACTAGAAAATGTTAAAGAAACCATTTTGGTAGTTTCCACTATTTTATAACCTATAGACATTTCCAAGATTTCATTGTAAAATTATTAACATATATTTTCATTCCTCCCCACCAGTAATACTCTTGATGGTATTTATACATCTTAGTGCTACCAAGATGAACTGAAAGTGGATAACTATGAGATTCACATAAAAATCCATTCATGAGGTGGTAATCTCAAGGAAAGGAGAACATATTTCAGAATATCATCACACAATATTTTAAAATAGTAAATTAAGAATGTTTGCCTTTGTTTAAAAATTATACCATTTTTTATTAACTCATGGTATTCCTTCTACACTTGATTCATTCTGTCTAAGAGAGGTGGCATCACTGACACCTAAAACAGAATAAAAGAATATTCGACCCCTAAAACATCCAAGACAATATTCATAAAATAATTAACTAAGGGTTTGTGTTCTGAACATAACATGGTTAATTTATCATGATGTTATCATCTCAAGTCATATGACACTTTATTTACATTTCAATGATTCTAATTGATTATTCCATCAAAATCATTTATTATTCCCAACCATCTTGTCTACCACATGTTCAATTCATGTTGAGTAAATATAAAAAATTTATCTTTTTTGTTAGTGTACATGTCAATACACCAACACTATTAGTTTATAGAAGGGTCTATAGTGTATTATACTGATAATATTACAAAGAATCAAATAATTGTGGACCAAATGGATTATATGTATCATAAAACTAGGAATATAATTAATTTTTACATTACAATAATAAATAAAAACAAATACATAGATAACATTTGAAACATCCATAACACCTAAATTATCCCTGAAAGACATACATAATATCCATATAGGACTTGTGTGGAAAAATAAAAGATAAGAAAGGGGAATTTCCGATGCTGAGTAAGGGTATGTAATTCATAGGATGCTATTATAATAATAAACATCATAAATTTTGAAAAACTAAAAACATTCTATAAAAACAATCTTGAGTCTAATATGGTTGAAATTAAAGTTGAATAAATAAGAATATTAATTAATGATAAAAATAAAATGAACCATTCATTAAAATTATAATATAAAATATCAAATGATTTATGAATTTCTAATATCGTAATCAGGAAACGCATAATGCTAGATATCTAAAACAGATCATCAAGGACTCAGCTAGGACATCTAAAAATACTAGGGTAAGGCCTTGACTAAAACCCAATTCTATTTTGTCTCATGAGACCTACCAACAAATCATGATTCTATAGTGTTCCGAAAACATAAAATTCTATATCCAATTAATTCTACATATTAATGGGTCAAAACATAAACAATATGATCATCTGAAATGTAAATAACATGCCCCAATTTTAATCACAATCAGTAACCAATCTGAATAATATTGTTAGGTGTATCAAGAAAAAGCATCAATAGTCAAACTAGTAATAAATCATTTAATAACATATGTTAGATGAAAATAGTAATATATCAACCTCAGTAAAAAATAAATTCAAAAGTGGTTTTTAAATAGATGAAAATACTCTAATAAAATCATTGAAGAATTTTTTAGAGAAATAACCCTTTTACATTGGAAGAAAGAGTTCTTTCTAATTTTTATTATTTCTGATAATTGATTGTATAAGAAAGGTAATGAAAAAATATATTTTTTCATGAAAAAATAATTAATTTTGATATATAATTTCCTCGTGAAGAAAATTAGGTATGCTACATGAAAATGTGTACGAAATTGATTTGTTAATTTTAATCGGGCTTGTGTATCGAGAAATATTTAGTAGGGAACCTTGAAGAAAAAAATATTATTTATAAATAAAAGATGAAATGATAAGGAAATTGAGGTAGGAATGTATAAAAATAATTTAAAAGAGTCATATAAAAGGAATGGAAAATTATTTTTTTATAGGGGAAGAAATCATAACCTGAATTAAAATGGAGGTTCGAGAAGGAAACCCATACGTTATGTCTGAATATATTCTAAACATGACCATAAAATCTTATAAAATCAATGTAAATCCATTATTTAATTAATTCATAACCATATCTAAATTTTTATTATTTATTATATATTTTTATGTTTATTTATTTCCTTTTCGATGTGTTATAAGATACCAATTTATATCTAGGTAAAGATATTTTATTGGTATTCATGATTGGTATACTTATATATAAGAATGGAAGTTCATGTGGAATGGGTATAATTAACAAAAATAATCATTATATGATATTTTTGAACATTAATATGTTAAAATGGTTATATATATCATTTTTTTGTCAAGTATGAGTATGTATCATTACATAAGACATTTATAGAAAATCGTTCACATTAGTACTGTAATTATTGATCATAATGAACTAATTTTGGTTTATCATTTAATATTACGTAAATATGTTACATCCATAACAAAATAATCGTTTCAATACAAAAATAATAGTTTTATTTAACTATAAAATTTTTTTCATTAACATTCTTGATAGGGAAATTGATGAACGACAATCTGTCATCCGTGAATGTTAAAAATCAGCCCCTCAGGGATGATGAGTTTGTTTTTAAAATATCAGGGAGAGGAAATGTATTTTGATGAAGGGTGTTAAATTAACATGAAATAATTAAAGTATATATATGATACTGGAGTTATCGTGATCATTTTTATTGACGATTCCAAGAGATAATAACAAAACAAAAGTACCTTAAATGTAATTAATTGTAAAGGGAAGACAATTTTTCTTATTGAATAATATTCATTGAGAACCTCTTTGAGGTGATTGGTTTATGAATTTTTATGGGAATAATAGATCCTATTAATATTTGAGACTCTTGGGGAGAATATATGAAATAAACATGACATGTCCCAAATCATGGAAGGTGTGAGGTGAAAAGGTGGCGAGTGGTGGTATTTATATTATAGAAGAGGAGATATTTTGAATATTTAATTAATTTGTTTATAATTTTTCTCGAGATAATGAATAGTGATGATAATTGAGACTAAATACAGTTATTAGATAATGTGAGTTCTAACCCATTGTTTTTACATCAGCCTTGACACAATAAATAGTGTATTTAACATCTAATATATATGTACAATAAAATTTCCATATTTTAGTATTAAAAAAAAGTATTTTAGAAAAATCATTAAAATATATTATAATCATTTATAAACATATAGAATTAAAAAATGAAATATATATTATGAAAATAACATTATATATATGATAATATTAATTTTTAATTAAAACCATTATTTACCTGAAAAATAAAAACTCTAAATTTATAACAGATTTTATAACACATTCAAAAATTTAATACGGTCTCATAAAACTATCCAAAAAATAATATAACTAAAAATAAAAATTTGAATAAAATTAATAAAAATTAATTTTATTATAAATCAATTTAATATTTATAAATTTATAATTAAATTTTATGTTCTTACACAAATACCAACATGTAATTAGTAATTTTTGAAATAATCATTTCCTTATACTATGATATAATTATATGATACATTCATTTATAATGTGGAAAAAAATTTATTTATACTTTCATATATTAAGACACAATTAATTTTTAAAATTTACTATTCATAAGTGTAATATTAATATTTCTAAAGCCATGTTACTATTTCATCGTATTGGTTATTTAATATCTATAAATAACTCTTATTTCATTAATTATTCTTTTATGATGTTTTAATTATGTTCTTTATGTAATTTTATATGATCTATACTATATGAAATAATCATAAGAAGTGAATTTCATTAATATAGTTATAGAACATTACATTCTCCCCTGTTATAAAAATTTTTCTCCTGAAATTTATAGATTTCTCCCCACAAAAAGATTTGTTCAGTTCGTCATAATATGCTCTTGAAGATCCCACGTCTCCTCTTTAATTTTGTGATTCTTAAAATTTAACATTACCTAGATAATCATACAATTCATCAAAATATATTTTTTGGTGTCCATAATCAGTATAGGTCCTTCACAACAAGACAACTCATGTTCCAATTTAATTCCTTCATAAATGAGTACATGTTTTGGTTCTATCATGTATTATTTAATAAGAATATATGGAACACATAGTGTACAATAGGAAGGCTAGAAGAAATCTCAAAAGGATAAGCCATTGCTCAATTATCTCTAGAATATCAAAGGGACAAATGTATCTAGATATTAATTTATCGTTCTTCCAAAATCTTATAACACCCTTCAATAGAGATACATTCAAAAAAACATGATCTCTCACTTGAAATTCAATGTATTTTTTCGATTATCAGCATAGCTATTTTGCATTATTTTTTCCTCTATGATATGGGTCTGAATAGTATTTACATTTTATTTGTTTCTTCCCCGATATATGGGCCCACAAGCTTCATTCCACTAAAATCTTCCCTACATGCTTGTTTCTGATATCTCATTTCATTCAAGGATTCATATGATTCCATTTGAAATACTATAATGGAAAATATTGTTGTATGAAAACTAAAAAAAAGAATGTAGTCATCCCACATAACATTAAAGTCAAGTGAGCATGATATCAACATGTTTTCTCATTTTTGGATCATTCTTTTTGAGTACCCTTTACATTGAGGGTGACAGGTAGTAATCGAATGGAGATTAATATCCAAATATTTGGGCAGAATTATCTAGAAATTTAATTCAAATAATGGATCCTTATCAGACACGATCATTATAAGTGGTCCATGAAATCTTATAAGTTCATTAATATAGAGTATTTTAGAGAGATCCAGTGGTAAATTCTCTCTTATAGAATGAAATGTGCATATTTGGTATTTAGATCAACAGTCACTCATATTGCATCACTCTTTCTTGGGGGGTTTGGATATACGGTGAAAAATCCATAGTGATTTCATTCAATTTCCTAATAGGAATATAAAGGGGGTTGTAGGAAACCTCTCTCATGTTGTCTTCTAGCTTTCAATTATTATCAGACTAAACATTACGATATAAAATGGTTAATTTCCCACTACAAATTATCCCACAAAAATTGTTCTTTAAATTCTCTATACATCAAAGCACTACTTGGATGTATTGTGAAATTCGTCTTATTGGAATCATCTAATAACACACTTTTTATTAAATTTATGGAAGGAACATGTATCCTCCACTAATATTTAAGAATTCCTTCTTCACACACGATGTCCGGTAATTTACCATCATAGAAAAGTTTAATAACTTTATAAGATTATCATCATGGCACTCAGAAGTTCTAATTAATTAAAATAAAATGGTTCGAAACCAGTTGAAAAATTATTTATTTTTCACCATCCATGATAATTATTATATACATATATTCTAGATCCATGTATAGAAGATTTCTATCAGTACACATTTTTTTATAACATCATGATCCTTTCTACAAAATGCATATTATACCTTATTTTCCTTCACATGTTGGCAGTGTATTAAAGAATCATAATACATGAGTATATCAAGCCAATGTCCTTGCCCCATATTGAGTTATTTCTATGAGTAGATATATTTTACACTTTTATGATATTTATATATCTAACATATTTCACTATAGAGATTTTGTATCCATATTGTTAGCAAAAATATTATATAATCTTAATCAATATATTGAGTTGGATAGTTTTGTTCATGAATTTTTAACTACCATAATGCATATGCAATAAATCTATCCTTATACACAAGGAAAACCTAAGTCATTTATTTTTTTCATAACTGTAAATCATGAATCTATCATTTTATAATGGTATAATGAAGATTATATCATTCACTAATATCATTTTTGATTCATAAAAATATAATTCGAAATATATTTTCCATATGAAACTTATCTCCTATATGAGTAATATTTTTTAATGGTTTTTTATATTGGATGAGGTTTTGAACAAAAAACACACATAATAACATACTAAAATAATAAAAGTACTTACATCGATTATGATAGTTGGTGTAGGACACTCTTGAACGGCCCTTTTCATTAAAAGTATCAACTGATATTCCCTCTTTTGGGACAATATAGCCAAGAAAATAAACACATTGATGAACAAATTTATGCATTCTAAAAATCAAAAATAATTAATTTCTTCTAAGAGTCATCAAAAAAATACATAAGTGATTCTCACGATCTTTATAGCATTTGGTGTATAACAATATGTCATAAAAAGTACCAAAAAAATTCATCTGTATATTTATTGAAAACACTATTCATTAGATCCATGAAAATAGAGGGTGAATTTTTCAGTACAAATGGAATTAATGTAAACTCATAATGTCCATATCATACGTAAAATTCTATATTTGGAATATATTCCTTCCCCAAATGTAGCAGACGATATCTAGATCAAATTACAATCATTAAAAAAATTCAGTTATGTGAAGTTCATAAAATAAATCATCAAAATGAGAAAATTGATACTAGTTATTTATTATAGTTAAATTGATATCTCTGTAATTATTTTAATTCCACCAGGATCTATCTTCCTTATTGACATAGAGAACTTAGGATCCCCATAAAGTAACACTAGCATGGATAAATAATTTATCAACTAATTCATCTTGTTGTATGTTTACTTATATTAATTAAACGTTGTCCATTCTATAATGTTTCTTTGATATAGATATCAAATAAGGAATTAAACAAATAGAAAAATCAATTTCCCAGTCTAGATGATTTCTAGTAGAATCGTTTAGAAATCCATCAATGTATTCTTACACAATGGGTACATCCTAAATTCGAAGATTAATTTCCTCACCCATAGATATTTTATTCTCTTCCTCCCAAATAATTGAACATAGTAGTGCTTTTAGGTTTGGGTGAATATGACAATAATATGTTGAAGTTTCTTCTCTAAATATAATGGATTCTACACCATCCTCAAAAATTGTTATATCCTTCTTCTTGCAATAAAATTTCAAATCATATTTGTAAATTCAATCGATACTGAGGATAAATTCAATGTCGACCATTGGTATGGTGATAAATTCACAAGATAAAGCATATTTATATTCCATATTTGGGAATATCTGACACATATTTATTTCAATGAGTATTCTCTTAGGGTTATTTAATGACAATTTCATTATCAATGATTGTTAAAAATATCTATTTTTAATGAAAATTGGGATGATATAATATAATTTGAAGATCAATAGTCAAATAAAGTTTTATTTCTATTTTATGAGATGATTAATTGATCTCCCACGATATCATTAGGATCATCCACTTCTATTGTTGCAATCACATAATATTGTCCATTAATTTTTGACCTTCTCTAATAAATTTTTCCATGACAATTTGGAAAATAATTTTTATAGTGACCCATATCCCTATAATTTTTGAAGTGATCATTGGTATAATTTTTCATTCCCTTACAATCAGGGACTTGGTGTCCTTTTTCTCCCCACTTATAATAGAATCCATTTCTTTTTAAGTAGTCTATGTGGTGTTTCCTTCCACAAAAATCACATTATTTAAAACTCTCATGTTGTTTTCACATAATGTGTTATAACATTTCTCTACCATGTTGTGGATTAGGATGATCCATACTGCTACGGTTATTTCTCATATCTCGTTTCAGCAATCTTATTATTGTTATCGGTTTCTCAACACATATCATAGCCCAAAAACGAACATCATTATCTTGCATATGTTAGAAATTCCTACATGGGATACATGTATTGATACAGTTTCAATTCCTTCTACTTGGTTTCAATATTATATAATTGAATACAGTAGATTAAGTAATGAATCATACTAGATTATTTCACATAGAAAAACACTTAACATAAATTGAAATTTTATGCATATCTAATATCATAACCAAAAACATAGTTTCCTTGAAAAATAACTTACATTTTAATCGTTTATAGTAGTTTTTAAAGAAAATGATAATTATCTAAATAATATCTCCCAAAAGTGTCAAACCAAGTGGGCAGTGAGACAAGTTTTCCTGTACCAGGATACCCCATGTTTGGTCAGGAAACCTTGTCGGAGTTGTAATACCAAGGTACATCTATTCTAGACCCAAGAACACCTGTAGTATATTGGAAGGGATTGATTTCAAGAAATATCCACATAATAAATACTTTACCAAAATTTTGGGATGTTTCTCGTAGTATTATCTTCAATGCTTAACATTAGGGATAAGTTCCCTAATCTATATTTTCTGAATCTAGTTTCCATGATTTCTACTAAACTTTCTCTGATATAAACTGTAAGGACCCCGACCTGAGTAGCCCAGATCTAGTCCCTTACTTTATTCCAGTCGTAAGAATACAAAGAATAACATTACCAACGATAAAATGGATTATTAGTATAATAAAAAAATATACATATATATTTTTTATATTACAACATAAAATGAAGAACAATATTGATATTCCTTTTGGAAACATTTATAACTCTTAGATTATATCTGCAAGTCAATCATAATATTCATCTTGGATTACTGTGGAAAAATAAAACATAATAAGAGGGTGAGAACTGATTCTCATTTAGGGAATTTAATACTATGGATGTTTTCATAACAATAAATATTAGGCATCACTAATAATTAAAAATATATGACTTTAGAAATAGACTTGATCATAATACGGTTGGAAATATAGTTGAGAAAATAAATCCATCAAACTGATCATATTATTTTGAACCATATCCATTGATATTCTGTTAAAATAATATCACATGTTTAATTAATATTGAAAATCATCATGATTGAATGCATAATGCCAGACATCTAAAACATTTGATTAAGGCCTCAACCAAGATTTCTAAAAATACTAGGGTAAGCCCATACAAAACCCAATTTCTTGTCTCATGAGCCCTAGGAATGAATCATGTGGATATATTTATCCCCACCCATTACATGATAATTTGAAGTAATTACTCATATGAATGAGGATGAATATGAATAACATGGACACCATAATTGTAAATTACATTCGCAATATGTAATCTCAACCACTAACCAGTCTGAGTAGCATGGTGAATCGAATCATGATTGAACTTACAGTGTAAAACTATTCATAAATGCTTTAATAACATACTGTCAATGACAATAATAAAATATAAATCTCAATAAGGAATAATATTGAACAAATTTATAGAAACAGAGGAAAATGCACTAATAAAATCATCGATGATTTCTTTAGAGAAATAACCCTTTTACATTTCAAAGAAGATTTGTTTTATAAAATTCATTTTTATATGTAATAATTATTTGTGTAAAACCTGTTATGAATAAATATATTTTGTATTTAATAATTAATGAATTTTAGAAAAAAAATTATTTAAAATGGATTATGGATTCTACATGAAATTGGTTATGAAATTGAGATGTTCTCTTTAATCGAGCTTATGTATCAGAATGAATTGAGAAGGTAACCTTGAATAAATCGTGTATTACTTATAAAAGTGTAACACCCCAATATTCCATGGTACATTTCTATTTGAATAATACAACAACATGTAGTTTCCTCTGGAATTTGTGATTATCTCATTGATTTAAGATTCAAACAATCCAAGTGGTTTCTAACGGGTTTGTTTGTAGAACCAGTAACATCCAATGATTCCATATCCAGTTGGATATAATTTCCCAAGGTAGGTTCTCATTAGTTGTTAAATGTTGAGATTTATGAATTTTCATTGGTCGCTAGGATGGGAGGTCAGACTCACCACACCTTTTTGAGGGGAATTATTGCCTACTCTAGGACTCTCTATATAGGTTTCTGTTATGTTTGTGAATCCTTATTACATTACCAAGTATGAAAATAATATTTTATTTAGATTTGACAATAAATGATTAATATGTATGATATTTAGAGAATCTTTTATATGTATTCTAGGTTCTTCATCGATAGAAAATCTTCGTTATTTCTTTAGAGATTCTTAGTCACTGGTATCCTTTAATACAATATAAAATGTCTCTTGGTCATTATGATGACCATACTTGTTTTAAATCCACTAAACAGGGAACTTGAATTTTATTATCATTGTGAAGAACGTGAATTATTTCATAGTTGGGATCATACCCATAGATGGGCTACCTACATATCCTTTGTTTTAGAAATGAATCAGAACCCACATAGTTCGAGAAAAGAAGTATGGGTATTATTCATGATTGATGTCTCAATGAAAGATTCCATATTTACTTTTACACTCTAAGCTCAAGTGAGTCACGCTCGGTGTGAGAAACAAGAAGTATTGGTAAAACTAGATAATTGTGCAATCAAAAGAAATGATATGGGGATTATGTATGTATGATTGCCCAAATAGATGAATATTAGGATTTACATCAGGGAAGAAACCAGGGAACAAGGTCCATAATGGAATATGTGCTTTATGGAGATTTGGATACTCTATCTTGGGGCTTACTCTTGAGGAATGATCGCAAATTAGGATGGGAATTATGACTGGTTTTACTCTTGAAGAGGAAGCCCAAGTCAAAAGTAAATTAAGACTGGTTAAGATAAATTTTGACTGGGGCTTATTATTAATGAAGAAACCTATATTAAATGGAATTATAACTAGGGTTACTCTTGAAAAGGAAGCCCAAGTTAAAGAAATTCAGATTTTGGGAACTTCGGACGTACTGCTAAGGAGGATGCCCAGATTTGGGAAATTATTACTTGAGCGTATTCCTGAAAATGATTCCTAGGTTAGGGGAATTGGGGCTTATTCCTAAAGAGGATGCCCAAATTAAGAGAACATGGACAAGGGCTTACTCTTGAAAAGGAGGCCCAGGTTAACGATTCTCTCATCTTAAAATATGAGGTTGAATGAATGAAATATCTGACTTTAGGGACATAAAGATATATAAATAACTAGGTTTTAAGAGATGTTCCACAGAATTCCTTTCAGATAAGGAAGACATTAAGGAAATTATGCCAAGAATGGCTTTGGATAGTGTTCTAAAGGCTCAATAATGAAGAGGATATGTGGATATGCATAAGAGAGGTGAAATAGGCAAGAGGGTCACCCAATAAAATGGTGGCGCGCAAGTCCTGCATGTGCCTGCAACTTGTGCGACACATGGGTACCTGTGCGACGGTCAACCCTTAGGGTAATATTTGGGTGATACATGGATCAATCCCTTAGAATTATCCATAGAGGCTTTCAGAAGAGCGGGGCGGAAGCTCTGTTGAAGGAGTAAGGCGGCACGTAAGTGTGGCCATTTCCCTTAAGAGATGGACACTTAGGCGTGCAAGTGTTGATGAGTTTCAACACTTAGGCCTCACTCCCTCTCTTTAGATCTTCTGTTCTTGGTAAGAAATTACCTTAGATGTTTTCGGAAGTATTGAGAGGAGACTAGGGTGCTGGGAGCTCAAATATGAGTTTCTGGAATTTTTCCTCCACAAATGGGGGCCCATAGGGGGTATTTATAGGCTGGAGAAGACCTTGAGAGAAATTAAAATAGGGCGCGCAAGTCACCTACACAACCACTGTGTGGCGCCCAAGTATAATTGCGGGGACATTGTGGAACTTGCATGACCGATGTGAATTTGAATCTTTGTTCATGACTTTGTCAATTTTTTACGTTTCTTCAATGGATGAATCACTTTGGGTTCAAGGTATTTCCCTTTTCAATTTCTTTAGGCTCTGTGATGGAATAGAGTATCAAAAAAAGTCCCCCCTCAGAGTTGAATCCAAATGAAATGGGGATGTAACTCTGTGGAAAGAGGAAAACCAAATAAAACTTTGGCACACAAGTGTTGAGCGCGCAGATGGCTTCACGCAAGAGCGAGACATGTAGGCCTCAGTGCATCTGGTTATGCGTGTTGGCTTTAGGCGCACAGGGTTGAGGCCTGGCCTATATATATGCGGCAATTCCTCGCACAAAGAACCGAATTTCAGATTTTATAGCTCTCACCGCGCAAGTTGCCTTCACAGGGCAAGTTACCCTGTTTTCCGCTATTTCTTTGTTGTCACACTACTATAGAGGTATCTGGACTTGTGTTGTAATGCCCACACACCAAAACGTGCATGACACACTGATACATGTGTGCCAACTTTGGGACTTGGGCACCTTAATGCCTTATCCATTTTCCCACTTTTCTTCACTAAAATTTATGAATAATAAACTTATGTAATAGTTAATTATTCAACTTTTGTGCAGATTCAATGTCTCTCAAGGGAATCATAATGGTTGATGAATTTCCTAGAATTTGAATTGATGATATGATGAACATTTTTGGCCATGATTACTATGATATATGTGGAATCACTCTTCCATATGTGGCTAAGTACTTGAAGAAATATCATGTTAATTTCCCATAAAGCATATACCTTCCTCTGTATGGTCATGGTCATCTGCAAGTAGTCAATATTCCAGATGAAAATAACTATATGCCTAAGATGAAGCTGCACTGCTACTCCTCTATTTCGGTTATGTTGTGTATTAAGAGCAGGAACAATGGTGTGAACTTTAAAATTTTTCCTTCATTCCATTTCCTTGCAGATAAGAAAATGGAAAACCATGGGCTGATATGTTTTCCACTACTGGTTGATGGAGAGATGTTGACATTAGAAACAATATCTAAAAATATTACTCTCTCCAAATGGCTCTTTACATCTAGTGATCTATGCTCAAATCGATGTATCCATCTTTATATTCACGTGGACAAAAACAGAGTCACCGTTTGTTTAACAGAAAATTTTCTCAAACCACACTCAAGAACATTCTTTTACAATTGTTCCAAGAAGAGCTGATATCACTTCATCTCTTATTGTATTCGGTTGAATTAATTCTAGGTGGCTGGTGATGAAGCTCGAGATGATGTGAATCAAATGAAGAGTTATGTTTAAAGCCTCTTGTAATTCCTGAAACTTAGAAGAGACACGAGTCTTTGGAAGTCCTTATATCTCATATGCATCAATGAAAAACACTTTCATCTTCTATCATTTGTGCTTGTATTCTATGAGACCTGCTTTATATTTTACTTAAGACAATGAGCCTAGTAAACAAAGTTTGATTTTTTCAATGATTATTATAAATAACCCTATAAACTTTTAATCTTTTAGTTTCTCAATATTTCCTAAATCATACAAAAATGTATGTTTAGTGAGCTGGGACTTGACATTTATTCAGAGTTCCCTTGTATTTTGTGGGAAGTTTAAAGTCATGCATGTCAGACACCAAAAGGATAATGTTTAAGGTCGAAATAGCTTTGACCTAATGGGTTGAAATTGACTCAATTCCATGATAACTCATCTGAAAACATTTTACCACACTCAAGTATGAAGGAAAACATGTAAACTATTACTTAAGAAATTATGATTCTAATGAATGATATGAAAAAAGGGATAAAAAGTATTAGAAGAATTAGTTTCCAAGAATGAAGTTACCATTATTTAACAAACTCATTAGGTGGTTGAATTATGCAGGGCCGACTAAGGGCATTGGCTGTATAGTCAAATAATAGTATCTTTTGGCTGACAAGTCTGTTATGTATGCTGTTTTTTCAAGGCCATCTAAGGGCATGTACTGCATGGACAGGAAAAAGAACTCTTAGAAATTAACTTTTCTACAGCTAAAAAGCTAGTGGAAGTGTATAGAGATTCAAATTTTCCAAATCATAGATTTTTTTGTATGGAGAGAGGTACTTGAATATGGAGAAGATATTTCCACGAAAGATCTTCTAAGAACTAGATGAATGTCACTCTTATGAAGGTCTGACCCAAATGTAGGGAACAAAAATATAAACCATAGAATTGAATACTTTCAGATCATGAAAAATAACATGGGACAAATATGTTAAGGATGACTACTTTTTTTGTGGATCTTTACATATTGTTGATAAGACCAATAAGAAAAAAAGTGGCTTTCTTCCCAAGAATGATTTTACCATTATTTAACAAACCCGTTAGGGGGTTGAATTATGCAGGGCCACCTAAGGGCATTGGCTGCATAGTCAAATGATAGTATCTTTTGGCTGACAAGTCTGTTATGTAGACTTTTTATGCAAGGCCACCTAAGGGCACGCGCTGCGTAGTCCGGAAAAAGAACTCCTATAAATTGGACATTTTGAGACCAGAAGACTAGAAAAGGGTCATGAAGATCTGGAAGTATTGAAGACTAGTAGTATGAGACATAAAAATGGGCATTTGATCAATGCATGTAGAGATACACAGACCAATGCTAACCATAATCATGTTGTGGCTGGGTCCTGAATTGAGATACTGGACTTCACTACGTATCCCATAAGGATGGGAATCAAGACATACATAGTTCTTGAAATAGAGGTTAATGTCATGTGGGATGATGGTATAGGAAATCATAATTTAGGGTCAGAGAACTCGGACCATTATAATGAATACACTGTGTGTGTTTTCATAGGGACTTTTCAGCCAGAGGACTGAAAGTGGAATTTGGGGTTAGGCCCAAAGACTTGGTGCTGGATTCGAGGGACACTCGAATGTTCCTACGTATCCCATAAGGATGGGAATCAAGCCACGTGTAGTTCTTGAAATACCCTCTCTACAGATTTTTTTTTACAAGTGAATGGTGAAAGGGGACTTTAGTGAAATAATGGTTTGACCCAAGATAAAATGTTCAGGAATTACCATGTATGCAAGTAGTCTTTATAATATAAAATGATTTTAGATCATTGTAAATAATGATTCCCTCTCAGAAGAGGGTATCAAAAAATGTTGCAGAATATTTTCGTATAAGACAATAGTGTTGTACAGTTTAACATCATGTACTAAGGATAAATGTGAACCGATATGAAGAGATTGGTTTTGGGCGTGAACCTCATGAGGTTTCCCAGATACCCATCCTAGAAGGAAAATATCAATGTCTGCGTAGTTCAATTAATGAATGAATTAGTTATCAAGTTGTTCTTAGGGACAATGACCTAAAAAATGGTGTTGGGACATACGCATGATTAGTGGCCCGGAGAGGTTGTTATTGTTGAAGTTTACTCTAAGCTCATGTGAGTTAGACTCGGTGTGAGAAACAGGAGGTAGAAACAACCATAACAATGCAGAGTTTAATGTCATGTAGGATTTATGGAGGGACTATGGAGTTTAAATTCATGTAGTGAGGACTATTAGTGTTGCACAGTTTAGTGTGATGTAGCAGGGACAAAATACATTTTAACATCATATAGGACATATTAAGTGACTTCTGTATAGTTTAGCATCATGTAGCTAGGATGATGGGGACAATACAATTTAAAGTCATGTTGGTCAAAAGGGGGACTGTGCAGTTTAATGTCATATAGTAAGGAAAAAAGGGGACACAATTTAATATCATGTTGGACGTATTAGGTACTTTTCTAGTTTTACATCATGTAGGACGAATTATCAGTAAAATTTAACGACATGCATGAAAAATATAGGGACATAGTTTAACATCATGTTGGATAATAAGGGTGTTGTATAGTTTACTATCATGTAGCTAAGAAAATGTGAAAAATTCAATTTAAAGTCATGTTGGACGAAATGGGTGAAAATAGTTTATGGTCATATGCATGGTCTGTGGATGATGATGCAGTTTAACATCATGATGGACGATAAAGTATTTGTTTTACACAAACTACTTCTTCAGAAATTTTGCATTGGTTGGAGTAGTGATGAGTTCTCCATCCATTGAGATTAATGAATATTCCCCATTGGAGTAGACCTTATTTGTTGAATAAGGTCCCTCCCATTTTGGCTCAAGCATGGTAGGTTTCTTTCCTTGTATCATTGGAGTTCTGGGAACCAATACTAATTCTCCCTGAACGAATGAACGAAGAATAACTTTATTGTTGAAAGCTCGTGTGATTCGATTTTGATAGTCTTCCATGTGGTGCAGGGTGCACAATCTTTTCTAATCTAACCATTCCAATTAATCCAATCACTTTTGAGATTGTTCATCTATAGATGACTGATCACAAATAGATACTCTGAGCAAGGGTAATTGAACCTCAATGGGAAATACTACTTCCGTTACACATACCAATGAATATGGATTTCACCGCGTTGCAGTACGGGTGGTGGTTCGATAAGCCCATAAAGCATGAAAAAGTTTATCAGGCCATGATTTCTTATCTTTATCCACCATCTTTTGCAGTATGTTTGAAATATTCTTCTTGAAGGCTTCTATCTGCCCATTGGCTGCTTCATGATACTGAGATGAATGGTTGGATTTGATGTTGTATTCTTGATATAACATCCTCACCGCAGATGAACAGAAATTGGTGTCATTGCCCATCAATATGGTATGAGGGACACCAAATCTGGTAATCATGTTAGAGTTGATGAAGCTGACAATGAATTTAGAACTAACTTCTTTGAGTGGTATTTCCTCTACCAATATGAAAAATAAGTCATTAGTAGTAAAAATATATTTAAACTTCTTGGATGTAGCCGAAAGATATGGTCCCACTACATCCATTCCCCATGTGGAAAATAGCCATGAGTATTTTGATGTATGAAGAAATTATGGGGGATGATGAATGAAGTTGGAATGTACTTGGAAAGAATGACACTTCATTGTGAAATCAAAACAATCTTGTATCATTGAAGGCCAAAATTATCCAAGCCGTCGAATTTGATCAGATAGTCTATGTCCAGACTGGTGGTGACTACAGACTCTTACATGCACTTATTTCATGACAGCCATTGTCTATTCACCATCAATTCATCTGAAGAGGACTCCATCAAAACCACATTTGTGATGAAATTTTTCTAGGTGATCAGGGCTATCATAAAGAGTGAAATTGACCACACGTCTCCAGACTTGTTATTTCCCAGCTCTATCAGGTGGAAGTGTTCCATTTTGAAGGTATTCCCGGATAGGTGTCATCCGTCATGTAGTATGACCATATGGTTCAGAGATGGGACTAATTTCATTGATTACTTCTATTCTATCTTGAACATAAGGATAAATTATATGACGATGGTAAATATTGATGGTTGTCTCGTCCAGATTTGGATCTGCCAGAGCTGTGGCTATATTAGCCAATGCATTAGCTTGGGAATTTTGTGATCTCCGGACATATGAAAATGTCGGTTCCGAAGGAATATCCGCCATTAAATCTCTGACATAATGAAACCAAGGGATTAGTTCTTCTTTTCTGATTTCATAATCCCCATTGACAAGTTGGATTACCAGGTCTGAATAAACTTTCACCTTTATGTGACTCACTTGTGCTTGAAGTGCCAACTCCAATCATGTGATAAGAGCTTGGTATTCTGCTTCATTATTTGTACCTCCTCCCAACAATGAGAAGGAATAAGGTAGCAATTCATTTTCCTGGGAAATGAGTACAACTCCTAACCCAACTTTTTTGATCATAGGATCTTCCATTTTCCTCCATGTTGGACTTCTGGAAGTACCATCAAAGTACATTTCCCATGTTTGATGACTATCATGAATAAATAATACTTCCTCATCATAAAGATCAATATCTGAAGATGTATCTTCTACTGAAGGATGTTCAGCAACCAAATTAGCCAATGCTTGGCCCTTTATTGCCTATTGAGACACATATTGAATATCAAATTTATGCAAAATAACTCCCTATCTTTCCAGGCATCCTAAAATCATTGGACGACTAAGGATGAATTTGAGTGGGTTCTTGCGAGATACCAATTGGACCTTGTGATATTGCAGGTA
Source organism: Viscum album (assembly GCA_963277665.1). NCBI lineage: Eukaryota > Viridiplantae > Streptophyta > Magnoliopsida > Santalales > Viscaceae > Viscum > Viscum album. Next base: position 824,636,157 of record OY728151.1, read on the forward strand.
GTGTCTCAACCTATGAACTGCGAAGATTAATTCTATGAAACAATTCACAATATTTGAATATCAGGTTTATTCTTCAGGCATAGTTTGACTGAGATAGTAGTGGCTATTTTCATTCCCAGTATCATTCTTTTGGGCCAGAAAGAAACCCAATGATCGCTCTAAAGCTGTCACATAGAGAATAAGTGGTCTTCCTTCAACATGTGTCATTAACACCGATGGACTCAAGAGATACTTCTTGATAATATCGAATGCTTCTTGACATTCTTCAGTCCATTGGTAAGTGACTCCCTTCTTCATCAATTTGTTAAAGGGTAATCTTTTTCCTGCCAAATTGGTGATGAAATGCCGAATATAGGCCAAGTGTCCTTGAATTCCTCTCAATTATTTTAAATTTCGAGGAGGTGACATACCAAATATTGACTCTGTCTTCTCAGGATTTACTTTGAAACCACGATGGAATCAACAATGCCGAGAAATTTTCCTAAGGTTACCCCAAAATCACTTTTTAAGGGGTTCATCTTCAAATTATGTTGCCAATGTTTTTGGAATATGATTTCCAAATCAGCCAAATGATTAGAACATTGTTTGGATTTAACCACCAAATCGTCCACATAACATTCAACAAACTTCCCTAAAAAGGGATTGAAGATATGATGCATGGCACGCTGATATGTTGTGCCTGCATTCTTCAGGCCAAAGGGCATTACCCGATAGAAAAACACACCCTAAGGGGCTCTGAAGGCTGTAGATTCTTAATCATCTGGATCCATTCAGATTTGATTATATCCCGAATATCCATTCATGAAGGAAAGTGATTCATATCCATATGTTGCATCAATTAAGAGTTCTATAATTGGTACTAGAAAACCATCCTTAGGAAAATGTCGATTAATATCTCAGAAACCAACTCAAACTCTAATTTTACCATTTTTCTTTTTCACAGGGACAATATTGTCAAACCATTTGCGATATTGAACTTCTCTGAGGAATTTAGCATTGATGAGCTTATCCACTTCTGCTTTAATTTTGGAAGCATAGGTTAGGTGTGTTCTTCTAGTTTCTTTTTTGAATCCTTGATGTTCTTCTGGAAAACCCAAACAATGAGTGGAAACATCAAGATCAAGCCCTGGAATCTCTATAAAGTTACAAGAAAATATGTCTCGATTTTTCTTTAAAAAAGATATATATATCTCGTTCTCTTCAAGAGTCATGGCCACAATAATTAAAGTGGGGTGTGGATCTTAATTTTTTACCCAAATTTATTTCTCTGAGTTCATCCACAGTGGTAGTGATACCCTTTTCAAATTCTGGAGGAACATCTCTGAGATCTTCCTCTTCTTCTTCAACATGTGTTATTTCTTTTGTTTCTACTTGCATAGTAGATAATGAATATGAATTTCCATGATTAGAAGAGATGATAAAATTTGAACATCTTGAAGAAGAAGCTTTCATTTTCGACACAATTGAGGATGAAGGGTATCCCTTGGGTAATAAAGAGGATATGATGGATTGAGAATCAACATCATCGTTCACCTCTGACATTACTATAACTTATTCTGGCCTGGTTGGTGAAGTATAAATTTTTTTATTCCATCAGATGTAATGAAGACATCTCTATTTGAGCATTCATCATTGCATGGTGAATCACCAATTTCCCCCATGTTTTCTGACTTGGTTGTCTTAATTGACATTATGGAATTTTCCATAAGAGTATTTTGATTGGGGTCTATCCTTTCAATTTGACTGATAGGAAACACATAATCTTCACTCACATGTGTAAATTGGTTTACTGGAATCTTTCCCAAACCATATGGGGCAATAAATTTGGTAATCTCCCTTGTTGTGGATTTCTCATTTCCATTCATGAGGTAGAATTCCACCTCAATGTATTGAGATTCACATGTCTTGAATGGGGATTTATCACAATACAATATTCCAATTTGACCATCAAAACAATATTTGAGACATTGATGGTATGATGAAGGGATATCATCATGTTGATGTAGCTAGGGTCATCCATGCAAGATCTTGAAGGCTGATTCTTGATCAACAACCATGAAATCTGAATTGGATACATGATCTCTAAACAGAGTTCTGAGTGTAATATCGCCCAACGGTTCTTGTTCATTTTTATCATATCCTTGTAACATCAACGTAGAAGAAGATAAATCAGATTATGTGAGGCCCAATCGATGAAGTGTACGAATGGGGATGAGGTTGAATCTAGAACCATTATCAATGAAAAATCTTTGAATGTCTACACCATTGACATTTATAGATAATTACAAAGGCCTAATATGTCCATGAACAACATCAAATTCATCTTCATCTGTGAAAGATATCACTACATGACATTCTATAGGATTATTCTCTACATGACAGACTTCAACTGCAGCAATTTCAGTTTCACACTCCTGAGGACTCGAAAAAGCCTTGATGAGTGCCTCCCAAAAATCATTTAATAAATTCAAAGCATCCAGAATTGATAACTTGGCCGGTATTTGGCCATGTGTTTCAATACATCATACTTTTGATCCAATGGTCTGTGTTTCCTAACAGGAACATGTAGTTTCACAGGTGCCTTAGGAGTTGATGCTTTGGATGTTGATGCATATTGTATCCGGATAGGAGTTGGTAATACTCCTGGCATTGGAAGATTATACCAATTCGATCAATTTACTTGATGAGAGGAAAAATGTAGAACCTTCAACCGATCTTCTAGAATAATTATGCTGGGACTGAGTCTGCCTTGTGTGGAAGAACTTGATTGTTCTTGTTGAGCTCTTTGAATGGATCTACCACGTGTTTCTTCCGCATACACAGTTCTAGCAGGGATAGAATTGGAATAGTGGCCTCTGAAATATCCACGTCTTCCTCTATACCCTGAGCCTGTGGAACATCCTCTAATTCTTCTGTTTCATATGGGGAACCTTGATTCATCGAGTTCAAAACCGTGATTAGCATAAGGATCTGTTAAGTGAATCATATTAACATAACTGAAGGTCAACTCTTCATCCAATGAATACTCTTCCTGACTAGCCAATTTAGGATGTGGTGTTTGATGGGGCAGTTCCCATTTCTTCAAAGTAGATGGAATAAAATCTTCCATAGTAAAAGATAATTTGGGATTTGACCCGATCTCATATTCATCTGATTGATCTTTTTGGTTTTAATTATTTCATTTATTTGGGTATTTTCCCTCTGATGAAGAGGTTTTTGCTGCAAAATTCATGGCTGAAGATACAATTGGTTTCTTCAATTGTGTTCGCAATATGTTATGAGTTCGGCTGATTGTTTTTCTGACCATCCAATAATTATATTTTTGCATATTTTTGTTCTTGACTACTTTCCACTCGCCTTCCTCCTCTGGATCTGTAGCAGTAACACATGCTACCTGAGCTGAAGAACCTTTCTCTTTGATTTGTCCTGAGTCGACAATTTTTTGCAGGTGGTCTTTGAAGAAAAATCACTCCTGAATGGGATTCCCCAACATTTGATGAAACAAGAAATATTTGGGACATTCTTAATATCCTTCCTTATTCGGCCTCTTGGGACTTGGCAATTGAACCAACTTATTTTCCAGATCCGAAATGAAGTAACCAGGAACTTGTTCATCTGGGAAAGGCTAAACTTTTATCTTAAAATCCTCAAATTGTTTTTGGATTTGATCTCTTTGATCATCTTAACGAAACAACATCTTTTGTTGAATCTCAAGAGGTTTTTACCTTCAAGAATATGATGTTTTTGAAGTAGAAGCTGGTACAAGTGCTTGTTTGAGCATAATTGTTGCAGTCTATGCATTACCCGTTGTCCTTCCTGGAGGTGATGGAATTATATGAGCTTTATCCTTAGTCATCATAAGAGAATATTCAATCTGTTGAGGGATTGAAGTAAGGTCTCGAAACCCTCCTATGTATTTCACAGGGATCAATGGTGTGGGTAATTTATCATGAAAATTTGCCACACAAACTGGGAAAAATTTCTCTTGAGGGAGTGCAAAGCTTATGGAATATGTCAATCCATTCTAGCGAGAAATGAAATCTGAAACCCTCTCATTATCAATTTTTTTACAGTTTGTATGATGAAAAACTATTTTCTTTGGAAACGTTGAGCTGAATTGAATAAGGAATTGTTGGCGGAGATCCTCCCATCTAGTAATTGATCGGGACTGCAAGCTTGTGTACTAGAAAAAAGAAAGTCCTTGTAAATACTATACAAAACACCTGAGCTTAACTGCTTCTTGATGATGAGGGGTTCCCATCATAGGATCGCAATGAGAAACAAAAGGTGTTGAGTGTTTCTCTGGGTCTCCTGAACCATTAACGATTGAGAATGAGGTACTTGCAAAATTTGACAGGGGAAGAATTGCATCAATCCACTCAGGGTATGCTCTCCATTTTGGTTGACTTTGAGCTTGCTATCCATCTATATCTTACAACTGAGATGTTAATGACTCAATAGTATTTATTAACTTTTGACAAACATTTGTTTGGGCTTGGACCTGAATAGGTGGAATGACTGGAGTTTGGACAGATGTGATGGTTGGTACTACAACTGACGGTAGCACTGCAGATTGTTGTTGCACTTGACCCGTAGGATTAGACATGTGAGGGTGTATTGGAAGAGGAGGATTTTTTGATCCATCTCAATAGACGCAAAAATTTCCCTTGGATGACTGAATCAAGCATGCTTAGGAGGAGTACTACCTTGAAATAGTTCTGCGTTCAACCTCCTCAATTCCTTCATTTCTTACTCTTGTTGTGAAAATCTTTCCTCTTGTGAGAGATATTATCCTTCTCTTGAGGAAGGGTATGTAACCTGATTCTTTCCATTCCCCTTATTGGACACCTTTTGGAGAGGGGGATGTGGGTTAATTGAAGGATTACCTAGATTCTGGGTAGTCCTTTGATTTCGTGTACGCACAACCTCTTCATTTGTGTTTATGCTTACAACTTCTTGAGCAGGAACCTCTTCATCTAATCCCTCTAAGTGAGCCTCATCTGGTGGATCAACAATAACAAAATTGATGAAATTAATTGATTCATAATTCATTGAATCCCTTCTATCTGTATTTGGGCGATATTGTCTTCTTCCATGTCCCTGATGAGAAATTTCCTTTTATTGATTTGATTCCTCAGGAACTTCTTGACGAACCGTAATTTGGAGGGAATATCGTGGTAATTTTTCTCTTAGTTCCTCTTGAGGCTTCTTCCCTAATGGAGAGAAGACTGATTTTATCTGGGGAAGAGATTGATGATTTGAAAAAGTCCCAAGTCCGGTGGACTGGGGCTGTTCCTACTCATCTCCTTGAATCCTATTTGTTGATTCTGAGGGTTGGGTTAAAAGAGTCCCCAGTCTCGCAAGATGGGGTGGTTCTTGAGATTCTACATCTATGACTTTCTTGAAATTTCTCCTGATATTGTGGACTTTAGTCAGAATATTAGCTAGATGCATCAACCTGCTTCCACTTTTATCACCCGGCTCAAAAGACCGTTGGATGATTTCTGACACTTCTGTCAGTTGATGATGTGATTGCACCAAACGATAGGCCTGTTCAATATTCTTGTTTGCTTGATGCAGGATTAATTCAACAACTTTTTCTCTGTATGAAAGATTTTGAGAGGAACTAGTTGAAGCCTGTTCTTGGGAAAGTTTTTAATTACAAACAAAACCCATTTCCTGTGGACGGCCATTGGAAATAACATTTCATGAGACCATTTTAGGCGGGCTTTGCTGACTCGAGAGCATAGTGAATTGTAGTGCTGCATGAACACCCCATCCCCTAATATGAATACCAGATGGAGCATTGGAAATTAACTAGCGCAATCCTCTTTAATGCACCAAGGAATGAACATTGAAGGGATCTCTACTGCTTTTCAGCCTTCAGATATCGAGAAAATGAGAGAGATTCCAAGTCAATTTGGCATTGCAACCCTTCTATTAAATTTAAATGACTTTCATATTCATCCAAAGATAATATTTTCTTTTTAAACTGAAAAATATTTTTCCATATGTTGAGATCAATATCATGAATTCCATCTTCTATCAACATCTCTGGAATATCATACTGAGAGTTAGCCAGAGGCCAAAAAATTATTGGAACTTCGCCTTTTTCCAGTTGTTTTCTCATATTCAGAACATCCTCTTTATCATCCATTGATGATTCTTCTACCTGATTAGACCAGAGCTGGTGTTTCCTTGTTGCTTCATCAGATTCAACAAGATCAGTAGGGAATACACTGATCAAACTAGAAGATGAAAGACCCAGGGGGTTTGGAGAAGGACCTACACCCCGGGTTATCTTCTGATTGAGAAAGTGTTTCATCTGTTAGTGGTAAGGAATCATACATAACTGGCTTCAAATTTGTATGTGCCTCAAGATAATAGGGCTTTCTCGTCACTACATTATCCATTGGAGCATTTTTTAGGTAATGAGCATTATTACTATAGTGAGGAAATTCCGAGAAAAATTTATCATCATGGGGGGTAACACCATGGTCGGTTACAACAAAAGATGAAACATTTTTCTCCTTGTTCTTATGACCACACAGAGGGTTGATGTGGCTGTAATCTGAAGATAAAACTTCAAAATCGTCCACATTTTCATGAAGCAAGCCTTCATGAGGATGTATCTGATGCAGAACTTCGGAATTAATGATCCCACTATTGGGAACTGAGAGAGTAGAATCTTGATATACAATAGATAATTGTCTGAGTGCATCAAGAACTTCAGCATCGAGAAAGGCCTTGTTACAATTTGGCCCTTTATTTCTTGAATGTGCTGGGAAGGTCTTCTTCTTATACACCTTCTTACTCACTTTGGGAACCACTTTTTGAAGAATTTTTTCATTATGGGTTGGTGTATGTGCCTTCTCAGGAGAAATGATCTGGTTAGGCTAATTATATCTACTCAAATCAGGTGTATGTGCCTGACTTGGTTGTCCGTATGATATGGTGGAGTATGCCCCACAACCCTCTTGGGCTGGAACTGAGGTGTGTGTCTGTTCCAGAGTGAACTATTGATGTGTCACTCCACTGGTAGGGATATATTTATGTGTCTTTCCCTGAGATGATACTGAACCTATTATAATATGATGGCAGGCATCCAGAACATGGGCAGGGATTTGCTTCTACTCTTTCACCATTGATAGAATATGCTTGGTGTCTTTAGCTGCTGGAATGGGGATATACGTCCATTCTGTGCTTGGAGTAGGTGTATGTTCCTGCTCATGTCCTCCTTTCCCTATCAATAAATACTGACAGTACTCATGTGTGGGGGCAGAGAGTTGAGTCTGCCTCCTATTTGTCATCAGAGCTTTCTGACTAACTTCTCCGAATGCTACCAATCAAGATTGTTGGTAGGCTAGGTCAATTCCAGAAGGTGTATGTGCCTGCTGATTACACTCTGTCGAATGTGGTTGATGAACTTCCTTCAATACTGACAGAAGAGGCTACTGGTAGTATTGATGAGTGTAAGAAGGTGTATGTGCATGTTTACCAGTTGTCAACACATTGGGATGGTGAGCTCCATCGCATGTAGTCAGACGAGCATGTTGACTAGCCAATGATTTATAAATAGTTGTATGTTCCAGTCTATAGTACTCTTCCGAAATTTCCTGGTGGGATTGGCATGCTGCTGCTAGACAAGTTTGCTGGAAAGAATAATTAAAAGGAATGGGTGTGTGTGCTCGCTCGTTGCTTTCCACCAAGTCAGGTTGGTGGACTTCTCCGGAAATGGCAGAGATAAGAAACTGCTCACTATTAACCGGTTGTCACCTCTGGTGGTTCTTCTTTCCTACTCGGGTTCAAGGATCCTGAGCCGAACACCTGGAGACAACACTCTCATCATTTTGAGGGTGCACTGCCGCACGAGTCTGGTGGCGATTGTTGGTGGGAGCCCTCGGGAAGGAATCAAGTCTCCATGAATTAAGGCCCTAAGGGACCTTCTCATTCATCTCCCTAGAATGTAGGAGTTAATGGTGATTTCATTCCAGGGATAAAGACCCGAAATAGTTGGAGACGGTGGTTGGAACCACCTTCTTTTTGATCACTGGTCATCGCTGTCCGGACGACCAGGATGAATTGTTCACTTGGAGGGATTTTTGAGCAGCCTCCAGAGTTGGAATGGTACCGTGTTGATGGTAATCCTTAAGCAGTGCATTCGATACCCAGTGTTGAAGATGCTGAGTAGGTGATGTCGCCCATAGTGTGGACGACGATCTAGAAGGAGTAGCAGCAGATGCATTCACATTATATTTATTCATAGAAGAGGCATCCATACACGTGAACATAAGAAAATACATTCTCGTAATGAAGAAGATCTTGGAAAAGAGTTCATGTTTGATATAACAGACGTAATCAACGTAACTCCCCGACCCCAGTTACCCAGAGTCCGTGCATTATTATATAACATTGGCATGATCACAAGAAAGATGAAATCTCGAAAGACCGATTATTTTATCAGCTTTGGAATAACTAGATACTTTAATAATGTTTACATTACACCAGAAAATTAAAACTACAACAACATGGTCTCTATAGTCCACACTATTATCCCCTCATACTATCCTTGTAGGTCATTCATAAAATACTTCTTCACATCCCGGAAAAAATAAAACATAGAAAGGGGTGAGCTCAAATTCCCAGTAAGGAAAACTGTAACAACCCAAACATTTTGAGTAGTATATTAACTTACTCTTAATGATTTAATAGAGATGTTAATGGTTAATGAAGAAAGAGGAGTCGATGGCTTCATCCAGTAGACTCAAACCATATGAGGCCCACTTATTAGAGCTTGAGAAGGAGGTGGAATCTTTGGGCTTCGCTTTGGACCATGCCCAAGCCGAACTCCAGCATGTCAAGCATGAACGGAAACACCTCCAGGAGAAGTTCAAGTTAGTACAGATTACTACTAGGGCAATGTTATCTGAGCCTCCCTCAGATTATCTCACCATAGCAAACCTTACACATAGGTCATATACAGGTGTTATAAGTGGCTATGTGATGAGACCATATCTTCTTTGTGTAATCCTTTGGGATGAATAAATTGAGATTTTTTCCATTAGTGATGTTTGTGAAATTTCAAATGTCCAGATAATTTTAGGATGTATTTTATTGATGAATTTTGGAAGAAGGATATTTTAAAATATTTATGTAAACCATAAATAATTAATGATGTGTAATGATTTTCAAAAAATGGTCTTCTCCAAAAGTTTTGAGTAATCAATTTGGATTCTGATAAGATCAACTTAATTTTTGATGAATAGTAAATTATGAATAGTGATTTTATGATTAGGATTAGTAATGTGACCAAATGGATTTGTAATCTCACTTAATAAAAATTTTATTATAATTTAGACACCTTGATTAAGTAGTGTGATTCAATAAAATGGTTAAATATCGGTTTCATAAATTATTAATCAAGTATTAGTTTTTTTGGTGAATAGTATTTTTTATTTAAAAATTTAATTAAAAATATTTTGAAAATTATATTTATAAAATGTACTTTATTTTTGAACTCAGAGCATCGATATTATGTTATGGTAAATTTTTGGGATTTTTCTGAGAAAGATGAATTTTTAGTGAATAGTAAAAATGCAGTTTTAGGGTTTCGGTATGTTAAATGACATCATAACTGTGTCATGATGATGTCATGAGATTTTTTAAGGGATGGTCGACTAAAGGGGATGAATTATTGTTTGAGGTGTCCTAAGTGTCCAATACCATGGGAAAATACCATGAGCAAGCCCATGGTTTCTCCAAAACCACCAATGAGGTGTCCCTTGGCCATTAATGCCTTGTCCCCTCACTTTCCCTATAAATACCAAGCCCTCCTCTCATCCATTCGACTCCTAAACCATCCTCAACGATGTTCTGGTCTCATTACCTCCCAAGGAGTCCTCCCAAGGTTCCCTCATTCTTCTCAAGGTCCTAACTAGTGAGTTTTAAGAGTTACGTTTAATGTAAGGGATCTGACCTCTCTCTTTCATTTCAAGTAATCTCTTTTATGTCATTCCTTTTATGCTCCATTTTTTTATGTTGTAGGATTTTATTTTATATTCCTCTTAATTATCTTTTCATGTTCATTTGATGATAGATCCCCTCTTACTCTCATCATTTTTTATGCATGTTTAAGTGGCGCTGTTAGGCTGCTGAATTTTTAAGGGATTCTTTCAACCCTCTCATTTTTCGAGTTCTATTTTCTTATCATGTATTTCAAGTTCATTTTTATTATGTTGGGGTATGATCTCTATATCTATCATAATGATCTTTTATTATCATATGATTAGAGACCTTATTTTATTTCATCAATTCATTTTTATTGAAGATTAAGTTATGCCGTTAGGCTGCCGAATTTTTATAAGAGAAATCTTATTTTTGTCTTACTTCCATGTTTTTCATTTCAAATGGTATGTCCTTCAAATTTCATTACCATGAGTCATATCCTTTATATTCTGTCCCTATTCTATTTTTATAGATCATTTTTGAGTGGGTGACCCATGTCCCCTCTCTTTTCAACATTTTCTAAAACCGTGTAACGTAGTCGTTATGTTGTAGAATTTTCATCTCAAAATGCATCTCTCTTTTCTAAAAATTATTTTCTGTTATTAAGTGAATACTCACAGATCTTATTTCTATAGTGGAATTCACATATATATAGAAATTTTCTATTTTATGATCTGGGATTTAAATACATGAAACTCTCTTTCCATTTCCGTGGGTTTAAAGTGACATAAAGATCATGTCTTTAAAGTAGTTTTTAAAACATTATGATTATGAAATTAAACCCATTTCTTTTATTCTATATGGGTTGTTTAAGAAATGATTTATGATGATATATATGTGTCTCACATGATAATAAAGACATGTCAAGGGTGCACCCAGATACTGTTCCAATGCATTGGGTAAAGACTTAATCTCTAGAGATGACCTATTAGACTGATACCTTGGTGAATAACCTTGGTAATTTTTAATGACACCTTGGGAATGGACCTTGGTGAAACGAAATTATTGTCAATATTAAATTTTGTATCCACATCTTCAAGTTATGAAAAATTTTATTTTCATTATGATATGCCTCATGATTTCTTTCTCGTGCCTTAAAGTTCTTTTCATGACCTTATTGAACTATCTCATGGTCACATGTAAAATGTTTCTCTTGTTTCCCTTACTGGGCCTTCTGCTAACTCTTTATTTTGATGTATGTCCCCAGGTTATGAGATGCAGTAAAGAACCTTGTATGAACTTGAGGAGAATCCTTTCATGTGTTTAAGAAAAATGTTTTCTGTTGTTTTCATGTATTATATTCCTTGTTTCGAAGACACTAAACCTTAAAGATCCTCAGTTCTGTGTAATGTAATGAAAGTTTATGTTATAATAAGTCAGTATTCCATAGTTGGTATCAAAAGATGGTTTAGTTATTTGTTGAAATTAGGATATATAAACTTTAGGAAGAACCCTATAGAAAAGTTTAAATAGAGGAAAACTTCCTGGTATTTTGGTAAGTATTGAGTAAGTGGTTTATCAAACAAATACATCCATGTCTGGATACAAGCAGGTAAAGGCGGCTCTAGAAAAGATGTACATAGGGGTAAAACTTGAAAAAAACGCTTTGAGCTATACTCGAATGGGAACTGGTGCACGATAAAGGGCCTTGCTGCACTCTTGGTTACGACACTTCGGGGGGATATGTTTTGTTAATCACAAGCTTTTTATGAATCATTATAAAGGAATTATAGAGAAATGTAATTTTCTAAGCATGAAGTCTTAGTTAAAATATTCATAAATAAAATACGTTTCTTACTAAGGTTTTATCCTTTTAGAAAATGGCGGGCAATAGGAGGAACCGTAAATATGGTAACAGCAGTGCACCATGTGCTGACGGACCTATGATGGAAGCCGGAATGGAAACATTCATGCGAATGATAAACCAACTGACTCAAGTTATGTGTAATAACTTGAATCAAGCTGAGAGTCCGACCTCACCATGAAGAGAACAACACTCTGTTTAGTCCTTCATGCATCAACGACCACCAACATTCAGTGGATCTACTGACCCAATGGTTGCGGAACAATGGATAATCTCCATTGAAAAGATCATTTATTTACTCCTTTGTTAGGAACAAGAAACGTCACCCTTTCTGTTTACTGCCTAGAGGGAGAAGCTGATTAGTGGTGGTCACTGGTCAAAAACATGAATCCTAGAGAAGAGATTGAAGCTATGGAGTGGGAAGAGTTTCGGGGAATATTCTTTAACAAGTATTTCCCTCGTTCCATGAGAACGAGAATGGAGAAATAGTTTCTCGATATGATGAAGAAGGAGAATGAAAATGTCGGAATCTATGAGATGAGCATCACCCAACTTTAATGATATACCACTATCTTTTTCATGGATCCAAGTGGGAGGTTGATAGATTTTTCAGTGGACTGAGACCCCATATGCCGAAGAATTTAGCCAACCGGGACTACGATAGCTAAGAGGAGATCGTAAAGAGTGTAATGAAAGTTGAGATGGAGTTTGGTGAGACACATTGGTCTTATAAATCAAATGACAAGAAGAGATCATTGGAGCCCATTTTAGGGAATTCTTTTTATCAGGGAAGAGGTGGAAAGCAAATGCAACTTACCACATGCAAAAAATGTGGGAAGAATCATCCGAGGTACTGCTTGATCGGAAGTGGAAAGTGCTACAAGTGTGGAAGAGGAGGCCATATTGCTTGGAATTGTCGTAGTGAGGTGAATCCTCAACTCCCCAACACTAAAGATAGAGGAATGATTGTTTTGGCCTTACCCGAAGTCCATTTCTTCAAGTGTGGACAGCTTGGCCACTATGATAATCTTTGTCCAAATCCAAGGGCAGTGGATGGGAATCACCATCAACCTCAACAAAGGCTTGGGGAGAAAGGTCATGCTTTTTCTATCACAAAAACTCATGTTGAAGCTCCGAATGATGTGGTAGCAGGTACTCTTGTTTTCCTCTCAAAACTAGCAACTACTTTGTTTGATTCTGGTTCTACGCATTCCTTTATTTCCTCCATGTTTTCAAAGAATATAGAATCACTCCCCGAACTGCTTTAGGTAGAGTTGTCATCCAAGACTCCAAGGGGGATTATCCATGCATCAACAGTGTTTAGAGACTCTAGTTTTTACTTTAGTGAACATAATCTTATCGAAAAGCTAGTAGTCATTCCGATGTTTTAATTCGACGTTATAATAGGGATGGACTGGCTCTCAAAGTATAATGCTAAGATCAAATACAGAAGTAAGGAAATCTTAGTAGTCTTGAATAAACGACCTACATTTATCTTCCAATAAGAGATATCCCGAACTGATCCCTATCTAGAAGCACCTCCTATAGCTTTCTTTATGGAGTTAATCGGTGATGATGATGAAGGAAAAGGGGGCATACAAATAGAAGATGTTCCAATTGTGCAAGAATACATGGATGTATTTCTTGAGGAGTTACCTGTACCTCCCCCATAAAGAGAGGTAGAGTTCTCCAATGAACTCATACCTGGGTTTCAACCGATATCAAAGACTCCGTATAGAATGGAAAATGTGGAGCTATAAGAGTTAAAGAAACAACTCCAAGACTTGTTGGAGAAGGGGATTATCCGACCGAGTGTGTCTCCTTGGGGAGCACCAGTTCTCTTTGTGAAGAATAATGATGGATAAATGCGTCTATGCATTGATTATAGAGAACTGAATGCGATCACAGTGAAGAACAGATACCCTCTTCCCAGAATTAATGATTTATTTGACCAAATTCATGGAGCTCAATTCTTCTCCAAGATTGACCTTCGATCTGGTTATCATCAACTGAGGGCGAAGAAGGAAGATATTCCAAAGAATGCCTTCCAATCAAGATATGGGCATTATGAGTTTACTGTTATGCCCTTTGGATTGACTAATGCTCCTGCTATTTTCATGGATATGATGAATAGAGTCATTAAGGACTACCTTGATAACATTTTGGTAGTTTTTATTGATGATATTTTGAGATATTCAAAATGACGCGAGGAGAATGAAGATCATCTGAGGGTTATTTTGAAAACTCTGTGGAAGGAGAGGCTCTTTGGAAAGTTCAGCAAGTGTGAGTTTTGGTTACAACAAGTGGATTTCATTGGGCACATCGTAACCAATGATGGAATCTCGGTTGACCCTGCAAAGACAATGGTTGTGGAGGAATGGCCTGAACCCACAATAGTGACTAAGATTCGTAGTTTCCTTGCTTTAGTGAGATATTATAGGAGGTTTGTGAAAAACGTTTCACGGATTTCTAATCTGCTAACCAAGTTGACTCAAGAAGGGGTTAAGTTCATCTGGACAATGGAATGCGAGGAATGTTTCCAAGAGCTGATGAAGAGATTGGTTACTTCACCTGTGTTAACACTACCCTCAATCGGAGAAGGATTCGTTATTTTTAGTGATGCATCTCTGAAAGGGCTTGGGTGCGTCCTCATGCTAAATGAAAAGGTAATTGATTATGCATCTCGATAGTTGAAGATTCATGAGAAGAATTATCCTACGCATGATCCAGAGCTAGTGGCAGTTGTTTTTTTTTTCTAAAGATATGGACGAACTATCTTTATGGGGAGAAATGTGATATATACACTGACCACCAAAGTTTAAAGTATATTTTCACACAGAAAAAATTGAACTTGAGACAAAGGAGATGGTTGGAGATTATTAATGACTATGATTGTTCAATTCATTATCACCCTGGAAGAGAAAAAAAGTCATGGATGCACTAAGCAGGAAAGACCCTATTGTTCTGGAAACAATGAGGATCCTAGGAGATCCCTTGATTAAAGATCTAGTAAAACTTGACATGAGAATTATAAGGAAAGGGTCATCATCAACCCTATCCCAAATGATTTCTCAAACTTCATTACTAGAGAAGATTAAGAAGGCTCAAAAAGAATATCCTTTGCTGCAGGAGAATTTGGAGGCTGTAAAAGATGGAAATTTCACTGATTTCAATATTGATCAAGAAGGTGTATTGAAATTTCACACAAGACTATGTGTTCCATCTATTCCAGATATAAATAATGAACTGATAGATGAAGCTCAATTCTCTACATTCTCTATACATCCGAGAAGCACTAAAATGTATAGGGTCCTTCGTGATAATTATTGGTGGGATAACATGAGGAGGGAGGTTGTTGATTACACTACAAGGTGCTAGGTGTGTCAACAAGTAAAGGCAGAACAACAACTTCCTAAGGGGGTATTACAACCTCTACCAAAACCAGTATTGAAGTGGGATAATATCATTATGGACTTTGTAACTGGTCTCCCGAAAACATCCAAAGGAAGCAATGCGATATGGGTTATTATGGACGGTCTCACCAAGACTGCCCATTTTATCTCTATTTGGGAAGATTCCTCTGTGGATCAACTTTCCAAGATATATGTAAAGGATGTGGTAAGGATGCATGGGGTACCACTATCCATCGTGTCTGATCGTGATCCAAGATTTACATCAAAATTCTGGAGAAGTCTTCAACATGCTATGAATACTGAATTGAATTTTAGTACGGCCTATCATCCTCAAACTGATAGCCAATCTGAAAGGACTATTCAGACACTCGAAGACATGCTGAGATTATGCTCAGTGGATTTTAAAGGAGTATGGGACCAACACCTCCCATTAGTTGAGTTATCCTATAACAACAGCTTCCATTTGAGTATTCAGATAGCACCCTAAGAATCTCTATATGGAAAGTGATGTAAAACTCCTACTTTTTGGGATGAAACTGGTGAGAGAAAGCTTCTTGGGCCTGATCTTGTGAAAGAGATGACTGAACATGTTCATGCCATCCAACAACACATAAAGGCTACTCAGAGTCGGAAGAAGAGATATGCTGACAAATGTTGAAGGGATTTGGAGTTTAGTGTTGGAGAAAAAGTCTTCCTTCGAATTTCTCCATGGAAGAGAGTCATTCGGTTTGGGGAGAAAGGGAAGCTCAGCCCTAGGTACATTGGCCCCTATGAAATCCCTGATCACATAGGAGCAGTGGCCTAATGTCTAGAAGTTCCACCGAACCTAGCTCAATTTCACGATGTCTTCCATGTATCTCTCTTGAGGAAGTACATACCCGACCCTTCGCATGTACTGAACCCAGAGGTGGTACAACTGGAACATGTCCTCTCTTATGAAGAGCAGCCAGTGGAGATCTTTGACCATAGAGACAAGGTTCTACGAAACAAGACTACCCACCTTGTGAAAGTGTTGTGGAGGAGTCATAAATATGAAGAAGCGACTTGGGAGCCTGAGGAAAGGATGAAGCAAATGTAACCTCACCTTTTCAACTAGGCCTCAAGTATAAATTTCGGGGAAACAATTTCTTAAGGGGGAAGAATGTAATGACCCAAACTTTTTGAGTAGTATATTAACTTACTCTTAATGATTTAATAGAGATTTTGATGGTTAATGCCGAAAGAGGAGTCGGTGGCTTCATCCAGTAGACTCGAACCTTATGAGGCCAACTTATCAGAGCTTGGGAAAGAGCTGGCATCTTTGGGCTTCGCTTTGGACCAAGCCCAAACCGAAATCTAGCTTGTCATTCTTGAACGGAAACGCCTGCGGGAGAAGTTCAAGTTAGTTGATATTACTACTAGGGAAGTGTTATCTGAGCCTCCCTCAGATTCTCTCACCATAGCACACCTTACAGTTAGGTCATATGCTGGTGTTATAAGGGGCTATGTGATGAGACTGTAGCTTCTTTGTGTAATCCTTTGGGATGAATAAATTGAGATTTCTTCCTTTAGTGATGTTTGTGAAAATTCAAATGTCCGGATAATTTTAGGATGTATTTTATTGATGAATTTTGGAAAAAAGATATTTTAAAATATTTATATAAACCTTAAATAATTAATTATGTGTAATGACTTTCAAAAAAATTTCTTCTGCAAAAGTGTTCCATAATGATTTTGGAGTCTGATAAGATCCACTTAATTTTTTGATGAATAGTAAATTATGAATAGTGATTTTACACTTAGGATTAGTAATGTGATCAAATGGATTAGTAATCTCACTTAAAGAATGTTTTTATATAATTTAGACACCTTGATTAAGTAGTTTGATTCAATAAAATGGTTAAATAAGGGTTTCATTAATTATTAATTAAGTATTAGTTTTTTTTGGTTGAATAGTGTTTTTTATTTAAAAATTTAATTAAAAATATTTAGAAAATTATTTTTATAAAATGTAATTTATTTTTGAACTCAGAGCATCGATATTATTTTATGGTAAATTTTGGTATTTTTCTGAGAAAGATGAATTTTCAGTGAATAGTAAAAATGTAGTTTTAGGGTTTCGGTTTCTTAAATGACATCATAATTGTTTCATGATGATGTTATGAGATATTTTAAGGGATGGTCGAATAAAGGGGATGAATTATTGTGTGAGGTTTCCCAAGTGGCCAATACCATGGGAAAATACCATGGACAAGCCCATGGTTTTGCCAAAACCACCAATGAGGTGTCCCTTGGCCATTATTGCCTTGTCCCCTCACTTTCCCTATAAACACCAAGCCCTCCTCTCATCCATTAGACTCCAAAACCATAATCAACGAAGTTATGGTCTCCTTAGCTCCCACGGAGTCCTCCCAAGGAGCCCTAAATCCTCTCAAGGTCCCAACCATTGAGTTTTAAGAGTTACGTTTAAGGTAAGGGATCCGACCTCTCTCTTTCTTTTCAAGTAATGTCTTTTATGTCATTCCTTTTATGAACCATGTTATTATATTGGAGGATGATATATTATATTCCTCATACTTCAATTTTCATGTTCATATGATGAGATATCCCCTCTTACTCTCATCATTTTGTTTTATTAATGTTTAAGTGGCGCCGTTAGGCTGCTGACTTTTTAAGGGATTCTTTCACCCTTCTCATTTTTCAAGTTCTATTCTCGTGTAAAGTCTTTCAAGTTCCTTTTTGTTATGTTGGGGTATTATATCTATATCTATAATACTGATATTTTATGATAATATGATGAGAGTATCTATTTTATTTCGTCAATTCATTTTTATTGAAGTTTAAGTGACATCATTAGGCTGCCGAATTTTTATAAGAGAAATCTTATTTTTTTCTTACTTCAATGTTTTTCATTTGAAATGGTATGTCCTTAAAATTTCATTAACATGATTAATATCCTTTATATTATTTCCCTATATTATTTTTATAGATCATTTATGAGTGGGTGACCCATGTCCCCTCTCTTTTCAACATTTTCTAAAACCCTAAAACATAGCCGTTATGCTGCAGAATTTTCGTCTCAAAATGTCTCTCTCTTTTCTCAAAATTATTTTATGTTATTAATTGAATACTCAAAGATATTATTTCTACCATGGTATTCACATATATATCATAATGTTCTATTTTAAATTCTTTGATTTACATACATGAAACCCGCTTTCCCTTTCTGTGGGTTTAAAGTGACATAAAGATCTTGTCTTTAAAGTAGTTTTTAAAAAGTTATGATTATGAAATGAAACCCATTTCTTTTATGCTATATGGGTTGTTTATGAATTGATATATGATGATATTTATGTGTCTCACATGATAATAAAGTCATGTCAAGGGTGTTCCTAGAAGGCGTTCCAATGCATTGGGTAAAGACTTAATCTCTAGAGATAACCTTTTAGACTGATACCTTGGTGAATAACCTTGATAATTTTTAATGACACCTTGGGGAAGGACCTTGGTGAAACAAAATGATTTTCAATATTAAATGTTGTAGCCACATCTTCATGTTATGAAATATGTTATTTTCATTATGATATGCCTCATGATTTCTTTCTCATGCCTTAAAGTTCTTTTCATGACCTTATTGAAGTATCTCAAGTTGGCATGTAAAATGTTTCTCTGGTTTCCCTTACTGGGTCTTCTGCTAACCCTTTCTTTTGATGTATGTCCCCAGGTTATGAGATGAAGTAATGAACCTAGGATGCACTTAAGGAGAAGCCTTTCAATTGTTTAAGAAGAATGTTTTATGTTGTTTTCTTGTATTATGTCCCCTGTTTCCAAGACACTAAACCTTAAAGATCCTCAGTTTTGTGTAATGTAATAAAAGTTTATGTTATAATAAAGCGGGATGCCATAGTTGGTATCAAAGGATGGTTTAGTAATTTGTGGAAATTAGGATATAAAAGTTTTAGGAAGAACCCTATAGAAAAGTGTAAATATAGGAAAACTTCCTGGTATTTTGGTAAGTATTGAGTAAGTGGTTTATCAAACAAATACATCCCTGTTTGGATACGACCAGGTAGAGTCGGTTCTGGCACAGATGTACATAGGGGTAAAACCCGAATTTACCGGTTTGAGCTAGACTCGAACGGGAACTGCTGCACGATAACGGGCCTTGTTGCACTCTTAGTTACGACACTCCTGGGGGATATGCTTAGTTAATCACAAGATTTTTATGAATCATTATGAAGGAGTTATAGAGAAATGTAATTGTCTAAGCATGAAGTCTTAGTTAAAAGATTCATAAATAAAATAAGTTTCTCACTAAGGTTTTATCCTTTTAGAAAATGGTGGACAATAGGAGGAACTGTGCAGATGGTGACCGCAATGCACCATATGCTGACGGCCCTTCGATGGAAGCTGGAATGGAAACATTTATGCGAATGATGAACCAACTGACTCATGTTATGTGTAATAACTTGAATCATGCTGAGAGGGCGACCTCACAACAAAGGGAAAAACACTCTGTTGAGTCCTTTATGCGTCAACAGCCACCAACATTTAGTGGATCTACTGACCCATTTGTTTTGGAACAATGGATAAACTCAATTGAAAATATCTTTTATGTACTCCTTTGATCGGATCAAGAAAAATTCACCCTTGCTATTTACCGCTTAGAGGGAGAAGCTGATCAGTGGAGGTCATTGGTCAAAAACACGAAGCCTAGATGAGAGATGGAAGCTATGGAGTGGGAAGAGTTCCGGGTAATATTCTTTAATAAGTATTTCCCTCATTCCATGAGAACGAGAATGGAAAAATAGTTTCTCGAGCTGAAGCAGAAGGAGAACGGATATGTCGGAAGCTATGAGATGAACTTCACCCGACTTTCACGACATACCTCTATCTTTTTCATGGATCTAAGTGGGAAGGTTGATAGATTTTTCGGTGGACTGAGACCTCATCTGCGGAGGAATTTAGGCAACCAGGACTACGATAGCTAAGAGGAGATCATGCAGAGTGAAATGAAAGTCAAGCTGGTGTTTGGTGAGACACAATGGTCTTATAAATCAAATGAAAAGAAGATATTGTTGGAGCCCAGTTTAGGGAAGTCTTTTGATCAGGGAAGAGGTAGAATACCAATGAAACTTACCACATGAAATAAATGATGGAATAAGCATCTGGGGAACTGCTTGATCAGAAGTGGCAAGCGCTACAAGTGTGGAAGAGGAGGCCATATTTCTCGGAATTGTCGTAGTGAGGTGAAGCCTCAACTCCCCAACACTAAATGTCACGACCCGTCCTCGGGGCCCGTGCCGTGACTACCCCAAGCCCGCCTTCCATAGGCCAGGGGCTGGCTACTAGCACCAAGGCGTAAAATCCCA
The DNA here is from genome assembly GCA_963277665.1 of Viscum album. Lineage (NCBI taxonomy): Eukaryota > Viridiplantae > Streptophyta > Magnoliopsida > Santalales > Viscaceae > Viscum > Viscum album. Next base: position 824,656,730 of record OY728151.1, read on the forward strand.
GTAAACAGGGAAGGCATTGCCTTTATAAGTAACAACCACACAGAGTCAGCAAGCGGAAAGTAAAGTGCAGAAAAGTAAAGGGGGCCGGAAATACAAGCCCAACTGTAAAGTACAACTGAAAAGTAAAGTACAGCAACTGAAGAAAAGACGGCGGCCTCGTGTCGCCCACTGGCAATCCCACCGGAAGGGTGGGTACAGATAGCCTCCAGGCTCCTCGGGTCCCACGTCCGCTCCGAGCACGTCCCGCCCAGTGGTCCACCTCCAGGTACCGTCCTGCTCCACGCCCCAACCGTGATCAGCGCTGTCCGTCGTCTGCAACCAACACAACAAGGTGCGGGCATAGCCCGTGCAGGGGTGAGTACAAGCTACTCAGTAAGGACCCCGAGACCCCCGAAGGTCTCCCGAAATCCACAAAGGATATAGCACAAAAGAAAGATGCAATCACGAAGTAACATCTGACTCGACTTAGGTATATGCCCATACATATACCTAAGTCCCCAATTCTAGCTCTGCTCACAAGCTCAAGAACAACTCAATCCACAAAGGAAAGCAAGACTCAAATCCACAAGGAGAGTAAACAGTAAAATCCACATAGGATAGTTCAACCCAATCCACAAAGGAGAGTAACATACGATTCAGCTCAACCAGGTATACTTTTTCAGATGACGTCAAAGATGATCACTGATCCATCTAAGTCGTCGGACCCACAAAGGATCGGTAGGTACTAACCCCCGCAGAAGACCCACACAGGATCGGGCTCATACAGAACCTGTAGGCAGTGGCTCACACAGAACCGGTAGTAAGGACCCACATAGGATCGGGCTCACACAGAACCTGTAGCACTGATCCACGTAGGATCGCTGAGTGCAGTAGTCGACGCAGTCCACTGAGGATCTCTGCACAGTCGTCGCCGCAGTCCACGAAGGATCTCTGCTCTGCCGTCGTCGCAGTCCACGAAGGATCTCTGCTCTGTCGTCGAAGTCACAGCCAGCGCTAGGGTTCCCGCACAAAGCGAGCTCGTTTAGGAGGGTCCGCTCCACGAGCCGAGAGGCTGATACATCAACTGACACGTAGTCCGAAGTTGATGTATCCAAAAGTTCCGTATCGACAACAGGATCTCAACGCGACAGACGGCGCGTCAAACGGACGCCCGGTCTGAGAGTTATTGGCATTTTCGTCCCAGGGGCCCGGTTGGTTTTTAGGGCAAAACCAACCCGACCGTACTCCGCCTGTATCCGATCCTCGGGTGGAGCATGCCAAAAGTTCCGTCTCACTTAGAGGAAAGTACCACAGCTGAAGGTACGTCGATCGGACGTCCGTAGCTCAAGTTATGAGCGTTTTCGCTCCGAGGGCCCGGTTGGTTTCGTGTACGAACCAACCCGGCTGAACCCAAAGTCTTCCGAAACCTTGAGTATAATATACCGAAACGACCGTCTTGATCCAAGGATCGCGTAGCCGCTGACGGTTCGTCAATCGGAGGTCCCAGGCCCATGATATGGGCGAAAGACCGAAGAGGGCCCGAAAACGGGGGTTCTGGGCCCGGGGCGACCCGGCCCGAACCCCCCTGGGGTCGGCCGAACCGGGTCGGCCCGAACCGGGCCGGCCCGGCCGACCGGACCGGCCGACCGGACCGGCCGGCTCGGCTTCGGCCGAGCGGCCGAACAGGCCGCCGCCGTGGGTTTGACCCGCGGCATTTGAAGAAACGCGGCCCCCGCGGGGGGCCGCCTGTCACGCGGACGCGGCCGGGCCGCCGCGTCCGTTCCCGGTTCCGCGCGGCCGCGGAACCGGCCGCCACCGCCGCCGCGGCTTCAGCCGCGGCGGCCTTCCTCCACGGCGGCGCGCCGGGCGCCGCCGCCTCCGGTCGCCGGCGCCGCCGCGCCGGCGACCCGCGCCACCGCTGCCTTCCGCGGGCCGCCGGAGATGCTCCGGTGGCCCGTTTTGCCTCCCGGCTGCGCCGATGCCTCTCCCGGATGCCGACCTTCACTGCGGAATCAACGGATCGCCCCTGCCGCGCGGTTTGTCGTCGTCCGTCATATCCGCACAACAAAAGAGATCGGCGGAGGGTTGTCGGGTCTTGTTCGTTAGACCCGCACCCTCCGCGTTAGCCATAATAAACGGGAGAAAAGAAAAAGATTATCAACACATGATCCAACAATTTTATTTAAAGATAAAATTGTTCGTTTGAAACCGACTTTTTAAATTTTCAAGAACGTTCACGAGAAAATTTAAAAGGGGTAACTTTTCCAAAATAAATCCCTACCTTGATGATCGTCGAGCGCGGGCGTTCTTCGCGGAAGAGATCGTCGTGGAAGAGATCGATCGTCGCGTCGTCGCGGGAAGGGTGGAGGCTCAGAGGAATCGCACAACGATAGCAATCCTCCAAAATAGACAAGTTTGTCTATTTTATTATTTTTGCCAACAAACGTAAAACGAGTAAGTAACGACCCATTTAATTCGTTGAATTAATTCAACGAGCGAAACAGCCCATTTAATTCATGAAAGAAACAGCCCATTTAAATGGTCTGTTAAGAATTAAAGAAACGCGTCGGTTGACTTTTCAGTTTCTTTGACGGGTTTTCACGGGTGCGTTACTTAGCGAAAGAAACGGCAGGGCTCGCGCGGGCCCCACCTCACAAATATCCTATCAGGGGGGTAGGATATTTCTGGATAGCATCCTATCCAGTTCAACACAGTTCAAGCCGCCTTTAAGTGGCTTCAAGTGGCTTCCAAGCAGCTTAAGTGAAATAAAATAAAGTTGTCGCACAAATTTATTTTATTTCTGACTCAAAGCCGCAAAATTTAAAAACCACGTCTGAGCAAACGCAACTCCGGAAGAGGCGTTTCTAAGCAAATACCGGCGCTACGATTTCATCGGTGCCCTCAGAATTTGATTCCGGGCACCGGTTCAAAAGATAGAAAAACCCGCTCGTCCGTTCACTGAACGTACCCGAGCCAAACTTCGGAAATTGATTCTGGGCACACCGGGCCTCGGAATCAGGTGCCGTCTGAAGCTGCGCTCTTGTAAAATTCCAAAGAAAATTAAGAAAAAAAAATTTCCTTGAAATTTGCGGGTCTTTACATTACTCCCACCTCAGGGCTTTACGTCCCCGTAAAGATACATCAAAAACTAGGGGAACAAATGGGGGTACTGAGCACGCATCTGAGCCTCCCGCTCCCAAGTGCTCTCCTGGAGGTTCCCGTGCTGCCATCTGATGCGCACAAGAGGAATCGACCGCCCACGTAGGACCCGCTCCTGTCGATCCTCGATCTCTACTGGGACCTCCGCAAAAGTCGCCCCATCGTCCACGTCCAGCTCCCCAAAGTCGATGATGTGCGTCGGGTCGTGCACGTATCTCCTCAGCTGAGACACGTGGAAGACGTCGTGCACCCGGTGCAACTGAGGTGGTAGAGCCAGGCGATAAGCCACCTCTCCTATCCTGCTGAGGACCTGAAAAGGCCCGATGAAGCGTGGAGACAACTTGTCGCCTCGGCCAAATCTTCGTAAACCACGTCGAGGTGAGACACGCAAAAAGACGTGGTCGCCATCCTCGAACTCTAGTGGCCTCCGCCTCCTGTCAGCATATGACTTCTGCCGGCTCTGAGCTGTCCTCATCCTCTCCTGGATGATCTGGACCTTCTCTGTCGTGGCTCGGACCATCTCTGGTCCCACGAGTGCTGACTCCCCAGGGTCTGTCCAGCACAACGGTGATCTGCAGGGTCTGCCGTACAACGCCTCGTATGGTGCCATCCCGATGGTGGAGTGGTAGCTGTTGTTGTACGCGAACTCCACCAAGGGTAGGTGGTCCTCCCAGCTGCGACCAAAGTCGAGAACACATGCACGGAGCATGTCCTCGAGTGTCTGTATGGTCCTCTCCGTCTGACCATCCGTCTGAGGGTGGAAGGCTGTGCTCAGATGGAGTCGCGTCCCGAACGCCTCCTGCAACCCCTCCCAAAGCCGGGAAGTGAAACGATCATCTCGATCAGAGACAATAGACGATGGCACACCGTGAAGCCGTACGATCTCCTGGACGTAAAGACGTCCCAAGCTCTCCACTGAGCCCTGCTCTCTGATGGGTAAGAAGTGTGCCGACTTGGTGAGTCGGTCGACAATCACCCAAATGGAGTCGTGACCTCTGGAAGTGCATGGAAGTCCAGTCACGAAGTCCATAGATATGCCGTCCCACTTCCACTCCGGGACCTCCAAGGGCTGTACCAAGCCTGCTGGTACCTGATGCTCTGCCTTCACCTGCTGGCAGGTGGGGCATCGCGAAACGAACTCTGCCACAGCTTTCTTCATGCCCGGCCACCAGTGCTGTCGTCTGAGATCCTGGTACATCTTCGCCACTCCGGGATGCACCGCCAAGGGAGAAGTGTGAAACTCTCTCAGCACCTCCTCTCATAAAGCGACTGGTACGAAGGTACGTCCTCTGAAAAGGATGTCGTGCTCTGCTCCAAGGGAGAAACCATCAGGCGCCTGACCTAAGGATATCAGTGCACGCCGGGTCTCACAGTCAGCGTCCCCACGCTGAGCCTCTCTGACCCGCTGTAGAAGTGGAGGAGAGACTGTGAGAGACTGAAGAAAGGCTGCTCCGTCTCTATCCACGAAGGATATCTGCAAGGAGGCTAGCTGCTCCGTCGCCTCCTCAAGTAGCTGAATGCCCGTCCTCCTGCTGAGGGCATCGGCTACCACGTTCCCCTTCCTAGGAGTATAGACTATCTCAAAGTCATAGTCCTGGAGGAACTCAAGCCATCTCCGCTGTCTCAGGTTCAGGTCCTTCTGAGAGAAGATATACCTGAGACTCTGGTGGTCAGAAAAGACTGTGAAGCGCTCGCCCATCAGATAGTGCCGCCAAGTCTTCAGAGCGAAGACCACTGCTGCTAACTCCAGGTCATGAGTGGCGTAGTTCTGCTCATGCGGCCTCAACTGACGTGATCCGTAGGCGATCACGGCCCGCTCCTACATCAGGACGCACCCGAGTCCAGTCCCTGACGCATCGCAGTAAACTACGTATCCAACTCCCTCCTCAGGCAACCTCAAGATAGGTGCGCTGGTCAACCTCTGCCTCAGCTCCTGGAAGCTCTGCTGACATCTGTCTGACCACACGAAGGGTTTCCCCTTCTTCGTCAACGCTGAGAGTGGTGCTGCGACTCTAGAGAAGTCTGGCACGAATCTCCGATAGTATCCGGCTAGGCCCAAGAAGCTCCGCACCTCTGTCACGCTCTTGGGTGGCTCCCAAGCTAGCACTGCCTCGATCATCGCGGGATCCACTGCAACTCCCACCTCAGAGATGACGTGTCCCAAGAAATGGACCTCACGTAACCAGAACTGGCATTTTGAGAGCTTGCCATAAAGCTGGTGCTCTCGGAGCGTGTCTAGCACAACTCGCAGGTGGTAGGCATGCTCCTCCTCAGTCGTCGAGTATACCAAAATGTCGTCAATGAAGACCACGACAAAACGGTCGAGGTATGGCTGGAAGATCCTGTTCATGAGGCTCATGAACACTGCTGGAGCATTGGTTACGCCGAACGGCATAACCAAGAACTCATAATGGCCATACCGACACCTGAAGGCCGTCTTCTGCACGTCCTCGTCTCGAACTCTGAGCTGATGATAGCCTGACCGGAGGTCTATCTTCGAGAACCACCGCGCTCCCTTGAGCTGATCGAAGAGGTCATCAATCCGTGGCAGCGGATACATGTTCCTCACCGTCACCTGATTCAGGCGACGATAGTCGACACATAGTCGCAAGCTCCCGTCCGCCTTCTTGGCGAACAAAATCGGGGAAGCCCAGGGTGAAACACTGGGTCGGATAAACCCCTTGCTCTGCAAGTCCTCCAACTGTACCCGCAGCTCCCGAAGCTCGGCGGGGGCCATCCGATATGCTGGAGTAGATATCGGGGCTGTCCCGGGGTACAAGTCGATGTAAAAGTCTACCTCTCTACGAGGAGGTAGCCCTGGAACGTCGTCGGGAAAGACGTCTACGTACTGGTCCACCACTGCAGGAAAAGCTGGACTCCGCACGTCCACTGCTCCTAGGATGAGGCTAGCCAACTAATGAGAGATGGGCTGCACTCTCCTCCGCGGAAGTCCATCCTGTGCTGCAAAGGTTCCCTTCTCGCCGGTGAAGGTAAACCTGCTCCCGTCGGTGCGAACACATCGCACCTTGCGCCTAAAACAGTCGATCTGGGCATTAACCGTGGATAGCCAATCCATGACCAAGATGACGTCGTAAGGCCTCGACGCCGCTACAAGGAGATCCCAGCCGAAGCTCTCGCCTCCTAGAGTAAGCTCACACTGCCGGCACTAGTGCGTAATCGTCGAGTCTGCTCCCGTAGGAGTCTCTAGCCGTAAGGATCGAGCCAACAGCTCAGTCGGAATCTCCGAGCTCCGTACAAGGGCAGAGGCTATGAAAGAGTGACTCGCTCCTGTGTCTATAAGTACTGCAGCAAGGGTGGAATAGACACAGATCGTACCTCGAATCATCTCTGGCAAGTCGGGGTCGTAGGCCTCCACTGCCTGGAGCTGGGCATGTCCCTGCCCGCCAGCTCCATGTGGTCGAGGTGGCCCTCCTGGTGGTGGTGGGGGTAGAGCCTGGAAGCGTCGCCCACCACCCGCTGCTCGGCCAGCTCCTCTGCCTCGTCCGCCTCCTCCCTGCGGACCGCCACGGTCGACCCTCTGCCTCTGCCTGGGTGGCCCCTCCACCGTCTGCTGCTCCTCTGGTCGGCGAGTCGGGCAATCACGAGCCATGTGACCCTGCCCGCCGCAAGAGTAGCACAACCTGCCTCTCGGAAGGCTGGCACTCCGCTGTGTGCCCCGCACTGCTGAGCCGGTGTCCTGAGGCCGTCTGCGTGGGGGTCTGGTCTGCCTGGACCCGAGAGTCATCCGTCGGCTACCTGCTGCCGAAGACTCAGCTACCTGTCGCCCTGTGCTAGGTCTCGCCGCTGAAGAAGGCTCTGCCAGGAAGCTCTCGATCAGGATGGCTCGCTCCAGCACTCCCGCCTGGGTCGGAATGCTGAGGGAGATCAGCGACGCCCGAATCTCCTGTCGCAAGCCCTGCTCGAAGGTCCGGGCCCGGAAGAAGGGGTCCCGTACCATGTCGGTCGAGTAGCGAGATAGGTCCGTGAACCTCGCCGCGTACTGAGCGACCGTCATGCTGCCCTGGCGCAGCTGGAGAAGCTCCTGGATGCGCACCGCTCGGAGGGTGGCCGGGACGAACTCAGAGCGGAAGAGGCTCTCGAAGTCCACCCAGAGCAGGGATGCCTCATCGTGAACCTGGAGCATCAGGCTCCACCATCGTCCTGCCGCCGCCTGCAGGAGGCTCGCTGCGAGAATCACCATGAGATCCGCTGGTGTCCTCACTAGCCTAAAGGTCCGCACCACCGCCTCTAGCCAGTCCTCGGCGGCCTGGGGGTCCGCCTCACCGCGAAACCTGGGCGGTCGCTGGCCCTGAAACTCGTGCAGTGCCCGGAGGCGACGTGCATCGTTAGCGTCTGGTACTGGCAGCATCGGTGGCTCGGCGGGTAAAGCTACCGCCGGTGCCACTGCTGGCAAAGGGCCCTGCACCGAGGCCTCGTTGCTCGGTGGGCTGCCGTCGCGCCCTACACTCGGAACCCTAGCTGGCTGTCGTCGCGGGGCCATCCTGAAAAGGAGAACAAGAGCACCACAGTCAGAACAGTATACCTGATGAGCTGGCACAAGGAATCACAAGGAAAACTTGAGACTTTCATAAAGCAGATCAGTATACCCGGTGAGCTAACACAAGTAATCACAAAGAAAACTTGAAACACACACGCAATCAATGTTTTCATGCATTAAGTCGGAAATCAGGAGTCAGGGTCCTGGTGTACGGATACGTCGGCCGCCGCACCAACACTGGGCTCCCTGAACTGATATCCACACTCAATACACTAAACACTATTGCTTCATATAGAAAGAAAGGACGATCAGAGTTTGCGGTAGAACCGACCACCTCTGATACCAATTTGTCACGACCCGTCCTCGGGGCCCGTGCCGTGACTACCCCAAGCCCGCCTTCCATAGGCCAGGGGCTGGCGACTAGCACCAAGGCGTAAAATCCCAGTAAACAGGGAAGGCATTGCCTTTATAAGTAACAACCACACAGAGTCAGCAAGCGGAAAGTAAAGTGCAGAAAAGTAAAGGGGGCCGGAAATACAAGCCCAACTGTAAAGTACAACTGAAAAGTAAAGTACAGCAACTGAAGAAAAGACGGCGGCCTTGTGTCGTCCACTGGCAATCCCACCTGAAGGGTGGGTACAGATAGCCTCCAGGCTCCTCGGGTCCCACGTCCGCTCCGAGCACGTCCCGCCCAGTGGTCCACCTCTAGGTACCGTCCTGCTCCACGCCCCAACCGTGATCAGCGCTGTCCGTCGTCTGCAACCAACACAACAAGGTGCGGGCATAGCCCGTGCAGGGGTGAGTACAAGCTACTCAGTAAGGACCCCGAGACCCCCGAAGGTCTCCCGAAATCCACAAAGGATATAGCACAAAAGAAAGATGCAATCACGAAGTAACATCTGACTCGACTTAGGTATATGCCCATACATATACCTAAGTCCCCAATTCTAGCTCTGCTCACGAGCTCAAGAACAACTCAATCCACAAAGGAAAGAAAGACTCAAATCCACAAGGAGAGTAAACAGTAAAATCCACATAGGATAGTTCAACCCAATCCACAAAGGAGAGTAACATACGATTCAGCTCAACCAGGTATACTTTTTCAGATGACGTCAAAGATGATCACTGATCCATCTAAGTCGTCAGACCCACAAAGGATCGGTAGGTACTAACCCCCGCAGAAGACCCACATAGGATCGGGCTCACACAGAACCTGTAGGCAGTGGCTCACACAGAACCGGTAGTAAGGACCCACATAGGATCGGGCTCACACAGAACCTGTAGCACTGATCCACGTAGGATCGCTGAGTGCAGTAGTCGACGCAGTCCACTGAGGATCTCTGCACAGTCGTCGCCGCAGTCCACGAAGGATCTCTGCTCTGCCGTCGTCGCAGTCCACGAAGGATCTCTGCTCTGTCGTCGAAGTCACAGCCAGCGCTAGGGTTCCCGCACAAAGCGAGCTCGTTTAGGAGGGTCCGCTCCACGAGCCGAGAGGCTGATACATCAACTGACACGTAGTCCGAAGTTGATGTATCCAAAAGTTCCGTATCGACAACAGGATCTCAACGCGACAGACGGCGCGTCAAACGGACGCCCGGTCTGAGAGTTATTGGCATTTTCGTCCCAGGGGCCCGGTTGGTTTTTAGGACAAAACCAACCCGACCGTACTCCGCCTGTATCCGATCCTCGGGCGGAACATGCCAAAAGTTCCGTCTCACTTAGAGGAAACTACCACAGCTGACGGTACGTCGATCAGACGTCCGTAGCTCAAGTTATGAGCGTTTTCGCTCCGAGGGCCCGGTTGGTTTCGTGTACGAACCAACCCGGCCGAACCCAAAGTCTTCCGAAACCTTGAGTATAATATACCGAAACGACCGTCTTGATCCAAGGATCGCGTAGCCGCTGACGGTTCGTCAATCGGAGGTCCCAGGCCCAAGATATGGGCGAAAGACCGAAGAGGGCCCGAAAACGGGGGTTCTGGGCCCGGGGCGACCCGGCCCGAACCCCCCTGGGGTCGGCCGAACCGGGTCGGCCCAAACCGGCCCGAACCGGCTCGGCCGGGTCCGGTTCGGCCTGGGCGCGGCCCGGCCGACCGGACCGGCCGGCTCGGCTTCGGCCGAGCGGCCGAACAGGCCGCCGCCGCGGGTTTGACCCGCGGCATTTGAAGAAACGCGGCCCCCGCGGGGGGCCGCCTGTCACGCGGACGCGGCCGGGCCGCCGCGTCCATTCCCGGTTCCGCGCGGCCGCGGAACCGGCCGCCACCGTCGCCGCGGCTTCAGCCGCGGCGGACTTCCTCCACGGCGGCGCGCCGGGCGCCGCTGCCTTCCGCGGGCTGCCGGAGATGCTCCGGTGGCCCGTTTTGCCTCCCGTCTGCGCCGATGCCTCTCCCGGATGCCGACCTTCACTGCGGAATCAACGTATCGCCCCTGCCGCGCGGTTTGTCGTCGTCCGTCATATCCGCACAACAAAAGAGATCGGCGGAGGGTTGTCGGGTCTTGTTCGTTAGACCCGCACCCTCCGCGTTAGCCATAATCAACGGGAGAAAAGAAAAAGATGATCAACACATGATCCAACAATTTTATTTAAAGATAAAATTGTTCGTTTGAAACCGACTTTTTAAATTTTCAAGAACGTTCACGAGAAAATTTAAAAGGGGTAACTTTTCCAAAATAAATCCCTACCTTGATGATCGTCGAGCGCGGGCGTTCTTCGCGGAAGAGATCGTCGTGGAAGAGATCGATCGTCGCGTCGTCGCGGGAAGGGTGGAGGCTCAGAGGAATTGCACAACGATAGCAATCCTCCAAAATAGACAAGTTTGTCTATTTTATTATTTTTGCCAACAAACGTAAAACGCGTAAGTAACGACCCATTTAATTCGTTGAATTAATTCAACGAGCGAAACAGCCCATTTAATTCACGAAAGAAACAGCCCATTTAAATGGTCTGTTAAGAATTAAAGAAATGCGTCGGTTGACTTTTCAGTTTCTTTGACGGGTTTTCGCGGGTGCGTTACTTAGCGAAAGAAACGGCGGGGCTCGCGCGGGCCCCACCTCACAAATATCCTATCAAGGGGGTAGGATATTTCTGGATAGCATCCTATCCAGTTCAACACAGTTCAAGCCGCCTTTAAGTGGCTTCAAGTGGCTTCCAAGCAGCTTAAGTGAAATAAAATAAAGTTGTCGCACAAATTTATTTTATTTCTGACTTAAAGCCGCAAAATTTAAAAACCACGTCTGAGCAAACGCAACTCCAGAAGAGGCGTTTCTAAGCAAATACCGGCGCTGCGATTTCATCGGTGCCCTCAGAATTTGATTCCGGGCACCGGTTCAAAAGATAGAAAAACCCGCTCGTCCGTTCACTGAACGTACCCGAGCCAAACTTCGGAAATTGATTCCGGGCACACCGGGCCTCGGAATCAGGTGCCGTCTGAAGCTGCGCTCTTGTAAAATTCCAAAGAAAATTAAGAAAAAAAAATTTCCTTGAAATTTGCGGGTCTTTACACTAAAGACAGAGGAAAGATGGTTCTGGCCATACCCAATGTCCATTGCTTCATGTGTGGACATCTTGGGCAATATTCTAATCTTTGTCCAAATCCATGGGCAATAGTGGGGAATCACCATCAACCTCAGAAAAGGCCAGGGGAGCAAGGTCGTCATTTTTCTATCACAACAACTCAAGTTGAAGCTCTGAATGACGTGGTATAAGGTAATCTTGTTGTCCTCTCAAAACTAGCAACTACTTTGTTTGATTCTGGTTCTACGCATTCCTTTATTTCATCTAAGTTTCCAATGAATATAGAATCAATCCCCGAACGTCTTGAGGTAGAGTTGTCAGTCAAGACTCCATGTGGGACTATCCATGCATCAACAGTGTTTAGATACTCTAGTTTTTACATTAGTGAGCACAATCTTTTCGCAAATCTAGTAGTCATTCCCATGTTGGAATTCTACTTTATACTAGGGATGGACTGTCTCTCAAAGTATAATGCTAAGATCAAATTCATAAGTAAGAAAATCTTAGTAGTCTTGAATAAACGACCTACAGTTATCTTCCTATGAGAGATATCCCAAACTGATCCCTATGTAGAATCACCTCCTATAACTTTCTTTATAGAGTTAATCGGTAATGATGATGAAGGAAAAGGGAGCATACAAATAGAAGATGTTCTGATTGTTCAGGAATACATGGATGTATTTCCTGAGGAGTTACCTGGACCTCCCCCAGAAAGAGAGGTAGAGATATCCATTGAACTCGTACCTGGGTTTCAACCGATATCAAAGAATCTGTATAGAATGGAAAATGTGGAGCTAGAAGAGTTAAAGAAACAACTCCAAGACTTGTTGGAAAAGGGGTTTATCCAACCGAGTGTGTCTCCTTGGGGAGAACCAGTTCTCTTTGTGAAGAAGAAGGATGGATCAATGCATCTATGAATTTATTATAGGGAACAGAACGTGATCACAGTGAAGAACATATACCCTCTTCCAAGAATTGATGATTTATTTGACCAAATTCGTGGGGCTCAATTCTTCTCCAAGATTGACCTTCGATCTAGTTATCATCAACTGAGGGTGAAGAAGGAAGATATTCTAAATACTGCCTTCCGATCATGATATGGGCATTATTAGTTTACTGTTATGCCCTTCGGCATGAATAGTGATACTTCTATTTTCATGGATTTGATGAATAGAGTGTTTAAGGACTACCTTGATAACATTTTGGTAGTTTTTATTGATGATATTTTGATATATTCAAAAATTCGTGAGGACCATGAAGATCATCTGAGGGTTATTTTGATAACTCTACGGAAGGATAGGCTCTTTGGAAAGATCAACAAGTGTGAGTTTTTATTACAGAAAGTGGATTTCTTGGGGCACATCGTAACCAATGAAAGAATCTCGGTTGACCTTGAAAAGAAAATGGTTGTGGATGAGTGGCCTCAACCCACAACAGTAACTGAGATTCGTAGTTTCCTTGGTTTAGCGGGATATTATAAGAGGTTTGTGAAAAACTTTTCATGGCTTTCTAATATTCTAAACATGTTGACTTGAAAAGGGGTTAAGTTCATCTGGACAAAGGAATGTGAGGAATGTTTCCAAGAGCTGAAGATGATATTGGTTACTGCACCTGTGTTAACACTACACTCTATCGGAGAAGAATTCATTATTTTTAGCGATGCATATCTGAAAGGGCATGGGTGCATCCTCATGAAAAATGACAATGTAATTGCTTATGAATCTCGACAGTTGAATATTCGTTAGCATAATTATCCTACGCATGACCTAGAGCTAGCAGTAGTTGTTTTTGCTCTTAAGATATTGAGGCACTATCTTTTTGGGGAGAAATGTGATATATACACTGAACAACAAAGTTTAAAGTATATTTTCACGCAGAAAGAATTGAACATGAGACAAAGGAGATGGTTGGAGCTTATTAAAGACTATGATTGTTTAATTCATTATCACTCTGGAAGAGCAAACAAACTTGCAGATGTGTTAAGCAGGAAAGGCCTTGTTGTTCTGGAAACAATGAGGATCCTATGAGATCCCTTGATTAAAGATCTAGTAAAACTGGACATGGGAATTATAAGGAAAGGGACATCATCAACCCTCTCCCAAATGATTTCTCAACCTTCATTACTAGAGAAGATCAAGAAGGCTCAAAAAGAAGATCCTTTGCTGCCGGAGATGTTGGAGGCTGTATAAGATGGGAAGTTCCTTGATTTCAATATTGATCAAGAAGGTGTATTGAAATTTCATACAAGACTATGTCTTCCATCTATTCCGGATATAAAGAAATAAATGATGGATGAAGCTCATAGATCTACTTTATCTATACATCAGGGAAACACTACAATGTATAGGGACCTTCGTGATCATTATTGGTGGGATAACATGCAGAGGGAGATTGCTTATTACACTACAAGATGCCTGGTGTGTCAACAAGTAATGGCCGAACGACAACTTCCTATGGGGGTATTACAACCGCTACCCATACCAGTATGGAAGTGGGATAATATCACTATGGACTTTGTAACTGGTCTCCTGAAAACATACAAAGGAAAAAATGAGATATGGGTTATTGTGGACCGTCTCACCATGACCTCCCATTTTGTCTCTTTTCGGGGAGATTTCACTCAGGATCAACTTGGAAAGATATATGTAAAGGAAGTTGTAAGGCTGCATTGGATACCACTATCCATCGTGTCTGATCTTGATCCATGATTTACATCAAATTTCTGGAGAAGTCTTCAACATGCTCTGAATACTGAATTGAATTTTAGTATAGCCTATCATCTTCAAACTGATGGCCAATCTGAAAGGACTATTCAGACACTCGAAGAAATGCTGAGATTATGCTCAATGGAATTTAAAGGTGGATGGGATCAACACCTCCCATTAGTTGAGTTCTCCTATAACAACAGCTTCCATTCGAGTTTTCAGATGGCACCCTATGAAGCTCTATATAGAAAGCGATGTAGAAGTCCTACATGTTGGGATGAAACTGGTGAGAGAAAGCTTCTTGGGCCTGATCTTGTGCAAGAGATGACAGAACAGGTTCATGCCATCCAACAACACATAAAGTCTACTCAGAGTCGGCAGAAGAGATATGCGGACAATTTTCGATGGGAGATCGAGTTTGGTGTTGGCAACAAGGTATTCCTTCGAATTTCTCCATGGAAGAGGGTCATGCGGTTTGGGAAGAATGGTAAACTAATCCCTAGGTACATTGCCCCTATGAAATCCTTGATCGCATAGGAGCAGTGGAATATTGTCTAGAAGTTCCACTGAACCTAGATCAATTTCACGATGTCTTCCACATATCTCTCTTGAGGAAGAAAATACCCGACCCTTTTCATATACTGAACCCAGAGGTGGTACAACTGGAACATGACCTCTCTTATGAGGAGCATCCAGTGGAGATCTTAGACCGTAGAAACAAGGTTCTACGAAACAAGACTACCCACCTTGTGATAGTGTTGTGGAGGAATAATAAATATGAAGAAGCGACCAGGGAGCCTGAGGAAACGATGATGAAAAAGTACCATCACCTTTTGAACTAAGCCTCAAGTATAAATTTCGAGGACGAAATTTCTTAAGGTGGGAAGAATGTAACGACCCAAACTTTTTTAGTAGTATATTAACTTACTCTTAATGATTTAATAGAGATGTTAATGGTTAATTCAGAAAGAGGAGTCGATGGATTTTTCCAATAGACTCGAACCTTATGAGGCACACTTATCAGATCTTGGGAAGGAGGTGGCATCTTTGGGCTTCGCTTTTGACCAAGCCCAAGCCGAACTCCAGCGTGTCAAGCTTGAACGGAAACTCCTGTGGGAGAAGTTCAAGTTAGTAGAGATTACTACTAGGGAAATGTTATCTGAGCCTCCCTCAGATTCTATCACCATAGCACACCTTACACTTATTTCATATGCTGTTGTTATAAGGGGCTATGTGACGAGACCGTAGCTTCTTTGTGTAATACTTTGGGATGAATAAATTGAGATTTCTTCCTTTAGTGATGTTTGTGAAATTTCAAATGCCCGGATAATTTTAGGATGCATTTTATTGATGAATTTTGGTAAATTGATATTTTAAAATATTTATGTAAACCTTAAATAATTAATGATGTGTAATGATTATCAAAAAATGGTCTTTGGCAAAAGTGTTCAGTATGGAATTTGGATTCTGATAAGATCAACATAATTTTTGATTATTAGTACATTATGAATAGTGATTTTACACTTAGGATTAGTGATGTGACCAAATGGATTAGTAATATCACTTAAATAATGTTGTAATATAATTTAGAAACCTCGATTAAGTAGTGTGATTCAATAAAATGGTTAAATAACGGTTTCATAAATTATTAATCAAGTATTAGTTTTTTTGGGTGAATAATGTTTATTATTTTAAAATTTAATTAAAAATATTTAGAAAATTATTTTTATAAAATTGAATTTATTTTTTAACTCATATCATTGATATTGTGTTATGGTTAATTTTTGGCATTTTTCTAAGAAAGATGAATTTTTAGCGATTAGTAAAAATGCAGTTTTAGGGTTTCGGTATGTTAAATTACATCATAACTGTGTCATGATGATGTCATGAGATATTTTAAGGGAAAATCTACTAAATTAGATGAATTATTGTGTGATGTGTCCCAAGTGTCCAATACCAGGGGAAAATACCATGGGAAAGCCCATGGTTTTGCCAAAACCACCAATGAGGTGTCCCTTGGCCACTAATGCCTTGTCCCCTCACTTTCCCTATAAATACCAAGCCCTCCTCTCATCCATTCGACTCCAAAACCATCCTCAACGAAGTTATGGTATCTTTAGCTCCCAATGAGTCCTCCCAAGGTGCCCTCAAGCCTCTTATGGTCCCAACCATTGAGTTTTAAGAGTTACATTTAAGGTAAGGGATCCGACCTCTCTCTTTCTTTTCAAGTAATCTCTTTTATGTCATTCCTTTTATGATCCATGATTTTATGTTGGAGGATGTTATTTTATATTCTTCTTACTTCCCGTTTCATGTTCATATGATGATAAATCCCATCTTACTCTCATAATTTTGTTTCATGAATGTTTAAGTGGCGCCGTTAGGCTGCTGAATTTTTAAGGGATTCTTTCACCGTTATCATTTTTCATGTTCTATTTTTGTGTCAAGTCTTTCAAGTTCCTTTTTATTATGTTGGGGTATGATCTCAATATCTATCATACTTATCTTTAATTATCATATGATGAGATACCATATTTAATTTCTTCAATTCATATTTATTGATGTTTAAGTGACGTCGTTAGGCTGCCGAATTTTTATAAGAGAAATCTTATTTTTGTCTTACTTCCATGTTTTTCATTTCAAATGGTATGTCCTTAAAATGTCATTACCATGATTCATATCCATTATATTCTGTCCCTATACTATTTTTATAGATCATTTATGAGTGGGTGAACCATGTCCCCTCTCTTTTCAACATTTTCTAAAACCCTGTAACGTAGCTGTTATGCTGCAGAATTTTCATTTCCAAATGCCTCTCTCTTTTATCAAAATTATTTTATGTTATTAAGTGAAAACTCAAATCTCTTTTTTCTACAGGGAAATTCACATATATATCAAAATTTTCTATTTTATATTCTGGAATTTACATACATGAAACCAACTTTCACTTTCCATGGGTTTAAAGTTACATAAAGATCTTGCCTTTAATGTAGTATTTAAAACGTTATGATTATGAAATAAAACCCATTTATTTTATTCTATATGGGTTCTTTATGAAATTATTTATGATGATATAAATGTGGATCACATGATAATAAAGACATGTCAAGGGTGCACCTAGATAGTGCTCCAATGCATTGGGTAAAGACTTAATCTCTAGAGATGACTTTTTAAACTGATACCTTGTTGAATAACCTTGGTAATTTTTAATGAAACCTTGGGGATGGACGTTGGTGAAACGAAATTATTGTCAATATTAAATGTTGTAGCAACATATTGAAGTTATGAAAAATTATATTTTCATTATGATATGCCTCATGATTTCTTTTTCTTGCCTTAAAGTTCTTTTCATGACCTTATTGAAGTATCTCAAGTTCACATGTAAAATGTTTCTCTTGTTTAACTTACGGGGCATTATGATCACCCTTTCTTTTGATGTATGTCCCCAGGTTATGAGATGTAGAAATGAACCTAGGATTAACATAATAAAATACTTTCATGTGTTTAAGAATAATTTTTTATGTTGTTTTCATCTATTATGTTTCTTGTTTCCTAGACACTAAACCTTAAAGATCCTCAGTTTTGTGTAATGTAATGAAATTTTATGTTATAATAAGGCGGGATTCCATAATAACAATATAGCGGAAACATCCATAAATAAGAATAAACATTGAAGGAAATGTATAACTAAAACAAAATCCTTTTAAAACATTATCTTCAGAATAATATGGAAGAAATTAAATTAAATAATTCCATATACTTATTCAAACGGATATTCTACTATTCGAATAATCACATGCAATATAAATAACCACTTTCATAATGATGGAATGAATAATGCCAGACTACCATAAACACATATCCAAGGCCTCGTGCCAAGACTACAAATAATATTTTTTCAAGGCCTTGTTCCAAGACACTAGTTTGTCTCATGAGACCTACCGATGCATCAAGGAGCTATAGCGGGCTCCACCTGTCACATATTAAGTCCAGTGCATTCCTCATACGAACATGTTTTAACATAACATAAACATTCGTATTAAAACTAGAATACGAAATGTAAATACTTTCTCAATAAACCATGAATGGAATAAAAATAAAACATCCATAGTCAAACAAATAAAAAAACCTTCAATACAATATGGATGTTTTGTATCAAAATAACTCAACTTCAAATAAGCTTAAAATCCATCAAAGGATGTTGACATAGATGAAATCAAAACTCTTTTTAGAGAAATATCTCTTCTATTTTGAAATAATTTAAGAGTCACATTATTATAAAATAAAACATTTACTTTGAAAATTTTCTTATAAGATTGTAATGTAAGATTATAAGATATTATAATGGAAGAAAATAGCCGCACCTGCCGTATAAGTTGAAAAAAAAAATTTTACCTTAATTCTGTCAAAAAGGTTAAAAATCACCTTGTTTGGAAAACAATGGAAAGATTTATTTATAAACCTCTTATAAAAAGTCAAACATGGGTATAAATTACATTAACCCATATTCTTTTAAATAGTAAAAATGATTTGAAATACATTTTTTAAGAAACCTGGATGTGATTGATAATGAAATCCCAGTAGATTATTACGTATAAACAACCTAGGATAATAAATATTGTGAAATAAGACATTACCTTGTAATTTTCTTTGGTTGGGGGTATGTTAAACTCCTTTATAATGGTTAAATAATTGTTATTAAATTATTCAATAATCATATACATTAATTTGATATCATATATGATCTTTTAACATTGCTTTGGTAATAATATCTTAATATTATTGTTGTTTCGAGTGTTAACTTAATTATTTTCTTATATATGTTTTGTTACATAAGATATGATTGTTATTGATAGGTTTTATCTTATTCATATCTATAATGATATGAAGTCATTAAAAATTATTATTAATCATCAAATGATAGTTAGACTTGAATGGATATGATTGAGATTGAATCTAATCGCATTCGTGGAGACGGTAGTCCGTACGTACGTACGAGCGACAATATCATTCTTTTGATATTAAAATAATATTTAATTGGATTTTATATCATATATACAGAATCATTATCATGTTATATATATTATTTACATGAATTACACATCATTATTATACCCATCCAAATAATAATGTTTTGAATAACAATTACACCATGACGTGGAGACGGTAAGCCGTATGTACGCACGTATGGTGACATGTCATTCAAAGGATGGATAGAATAATGAAATATGGTTGTAACATGTTCATAATAACATCAATGAATATATATATACTGGGTTCATTATTTTATAATGGTAATAACAAAGAAAGAAGAAGTGGAAGAAGAAAGGAACTTGAAAAAGGGTCGTGAAATCTTTACCTCTTCTCTGGGTTCTTCCTTTTGATTTGATCAAAAGGGATCCTTAGGTTGGCTTTATGACTAAAGTAATGCCTCTAGGATGAAGTGAGGGAATTTTAGAGAGTATTTGGGTAGTTTTTCTCTGAACCAAAAGGCTTTGATGGTGTGAATTAATGATAAGTGGGAGTGCCCTTTTGTATGAGGGGTGAGGGGCACCTTTGGAAAAGCTAGACATATTATTTTATAATAAATTCATATTCGATTTCTAATGGCTCCAAAGTGGTTTATTTAAAGTTTAAGGTGGTTATAGATAGAAAAACACTCAACCAATATGATTTAGACAGTTTTGGGTTACTATATTAACCATATCTTTAAGTATTAACTCTTAGTTAATTAGTTTCACTTTTACAATGTCTCTTTTTATATTTATATTATATGGTCAATAAACATACTATATACATCCAAGAGACCCCCAAGTCATCAATTAATGATAAATCTATCATGATATAAGTCTCGTGGCCAAACCTTAGATTTTTAGGAATTTAATATCAATTAATAATATAATATTGTTTTTAAAACTCTTTATGTCAATTTTCACACTATTCAATAGTTGATTTTTTGTAAAAATCTCAATAGATTGATTACCTCTAAAAAAGTTAATTAAATCAATCCTAACATGTCATATTATCCTTGAAAATTATTTTTATTTATAAAAAGTCTCAAATTACATTTATTTGGGTATTTATAATATCAATTATTCTAATTTTTCCTAAATTAGGTAATTACTACTTCACCGTTGTGTCATAAATAAATAAAATTATATAATGTTTAAAAATTATAAATAAAACACCATTATGTAATAAATATTTTTATCTTTATAATTAATATTTATAATAAAAAATCCAACATATATAACCCTACGTAAATTTTTTTTTTCTAAAATATATATGCTTAAGTCATTTTTGTATTTATTTTAACTTAATTAATATAAAGTGTCATTATCACTTACAAGTGGATCCATGGGGTCCAAAAATCGACCCAAATATGACCATGGTCTGAAATATATCAAAAAATAAGGTTAAGACGCGCTTTAGGGTAATTTAGAATTATTATAATATTATTACTTAACCCTTGTTTACCCTTTAACCATGTTAAATAAAAAATTTAACGAAGTAATTATAAAAAATGTCTAAAAATAAAAGTTACGTATTTACACAATTTGGACATCATGATTCCAAATATGGAATCAATTTTTCCAAATTCAAAACATAGAAGTGTAATAAATTTTTTTAAAATTAATTCTCGTTGTTAAAACAAAAAAACGTGTTTTTAAGAGATAATAACTATCAAAAGACTGACACTTGTTCATGTCCGGTTTAATTGTGAAATTATGCCCAATGACCTAAATTGTATTAAATGGTAAAAATATATTCTAAATATTCTTTATAACCACTCAAATAGATAATTTATAACTATTAATTATTTCGACTAAAAAAGTTGTTTTTAATTAATATTTAGTAATTTTCACTATTCATCAAAATATAAATGTTATCCAAAAAGTTCCAAAATTTTTCCCTAGGATAATTTCGATATTCCGAATCCAAAAATGAAGTCAATTTTTAGAGATAAAATATATATAATTTCAAAAGGTGGGTATTACTAATCATAACGTCTAGTTTGATTGGTTGTGGTATGTTAGAACTCGATGTTGCGTACAACACACGCTAATGCATTATTCAAAGAGAAGTGTACCGTAGAAGCTTGGGGTGTTACATTCTCCCCTCCTTCATATAATTTCGTCCTCTAAATTTCTAGAATACTACCACATGAAAAAACTATGGTGATTCTTCATCATAAGTTTCTCGGGTTCCCACGTTGCCTCTTCCATCCTATGGTTTCTCCAAAAGACTTTTACCAGACGAGTCGTCCGGTTTCTCAGTACTTGTTCTCTCGTATAAAGAATCCTTAGGGGATCTTAGCAATAAGATATATCAGGTTCCAGTTCTAATTCCTCATAGGTGAGAACATGCGTTTGGTCAGGCATGTATTTCCTCAACATAGATACATGGAACACATCGTGAACTTTGGAGAGACTCGGCGGTATTGCCAATCGGTAAGCTACAGCCCCAATTCAGTCAAGAATTTCGAAAGGTATGATGTACCGGGGACTGAATTTACTTTTCTTACCAAAAAGTATGAATCCCTTCCCTGGAGATATCTTCAGGAAAACGTGATCACCGACTTGAAATTCCAAATCCTTTCTTTGATTATCGGCATAGCTCTTCTGCCTACTTTGAGCTGCTTTGATATGGTTTTGGATTACCTTCACCTTTACCATCGTTTCCTCTACCAGTTATGCACCTAAAAGTTTTCTTTCTCCAACGTCATCCCAACAGGTTAGTGTGCGACATCTCTTTCCGTATAACTCTTCATATGGTGCCATATGAATACTCGAATGGAAGCTATTGTTATAAGAAAAATCTACCTGAGGTAAATATTGATCCCACATACCCTGAAAGTTAAGCGAGCTGGATATCAACATGTATTCTTTGGTTTGAATAGTCCGTTCTGATTTTCCGTTTGTTTGAGGGTGGTAGGCAGTGCTCATATGAAGTTCAGTATCCAATGCTTTCTGAAGACTTTTCCAGAATCGTGAAGTAAAATGGGGATCAAGATCAGAAACAATCGATAAGGGTACTCCATTAAGTTTCACAACATCATCAATATATAGTCTTGCTAGTCGTTCAAGTGGTAAATCTTCCCTTCTAGCAAGAAAATGTGTTGCCTTGGTAAGACGATCAATAATGACCCATATTTCATCGTTCCTTCTAGGAGTCTTTGGTAGTCCCATGACAAAGTTCATCATGATATTATCCCATTTCCACTCAGGTATGGGAAGAGGTTTCAATACACCACTAGGCTATTGCCTTCCGGCTTTCACTTGTTGACAAACCATACATCTTGACACAACATTGAAAATCTCCCTCTTCATGTTGTCCCACCAAAAATGTTCCTTCAAATATCTATAAATTTTGGTGCTCCTAAGGTGTATAGAGAAATTAGAACTATGAGCATCATCCAGCAATTTCCTTTTTAGATAAGGTATATCGGTAACACAAAGTCTCTTCCAGAATTTCAAAATTCCTTCTTCATACACAAATTCTCTCAATCTCCCATCATTCAAAGCTTTCATATACTTTCAAAATTCTTAATCATCAGTCTGAGAACTCTTAATCCTTTCTAGTAGAGATGGTTTGGGAACCATTCGAAAAAGCATTGATGTTTCACATTCTATGGTGATTCCCATATCCAACTTTACTAGATCCATATAAATAGGATCCCTTTGAATTCTCATTATGTTAAAAGCTCCATGATCTTTTCTGCTCAAAGCATCTTCCACCTTATTGGCCTTCCCCAGGTGGTAGTGTATCGTGCAATCATTATCCATGAATAGTTCAAGCCATCGACTTTGCCTCATGTTGAGTTCTTTTTGTGAGAAAATATACTTCAAACTCTTGTGATCAGTATAAATCTCACATTCTTACCATATAGGTAGTGCCTACATATCATCAAAGAAAAGATCACAGCTGCTAACTTGAGATCATGAGTATGATATCTTTGCTCGTGAATTTTCAACTGTCGTGATGCATATGAAATAATCCTATCATTCTGCATTAGGAAACAACCATGTCCTTTCTTCGATGCATCACTATAAATAACGAACTCATCATTACATTATGGTAGAGTCAATATTGGAGAATTGACTAATATTCTCTTCATTTCATTGAAACATTCTTCAAACTATTTTGTCCAAACAAATTTAACCCCTTTACGTGTGATCTTTGTTAATGGGTTAGCCAATCTGGAAAAATTCTGGACGAAATGTCGATAATAACCTGCTAAACCAATAAAACTGAATACCTCAGTTATACTAATTGGTGTAGGCCATTCTTGGATTGCCTTGGTCTTAGAAGGATCAATAGATATTCCATATTTAGAGACAATATGGCCAAGAAAAGGAATCTCCTGAAGCCAGAATTTACACTTGATAAACATCCCATATAATTCATGTCTTATTAGAGTCGTCAGGATAATGCGCAAGTGATTTTCATGATCTTCATAGATTTTGGAGTATACCAAGATATCATCAATAAATACAACCAAAAATTCATCTATATATTACTTGAAAACTCTATTCATTAGATCCATGAATACAGAGGGCGCATTGGTCAGCCCGAAAGGCATTACCGTAAACTCGTAATGCCCGTACCTGGTTCGAAATGTTGTCTTTAGAATGTCTTCCTTCTTCACACACAACTGATGGTATCCAGACTGAAGTTCAATCTTTGAAAAGTATTGAGCTCCATGCATTTGATCAAATAAATCATTAATGCGAGGTAGGGGATACTTTTTCTTTATTGTTATAGCATTAATCTCCATATAGTCGATAAATAACCTCATAGATCCATCTTTCTTTTTAACAAAATGAACAAGGGATCCCCAAGGAGAAACACTAGGGAGAATAAATCACTTATTACTAAAATCCTCTATTTTTTTCTTTAGTTCAACTAATTCCATTGTGGCCATTCTATAAGGGGTCTTCGATATAGGCCTTGATCCTGGAATTAAATCAATGGAAAACTCAACTTCTTGTTCTGGAGGATATCCATGTAAAACATTCGGAAACACATCTACATATTCATTCACAATAGGTAAATCCTCTATTCGAACATTCCTTTCCTCACCCACAGTCATTTCATTCTCTTCCTCCCCAATAATTGAATTTAGTTGATCTACTGGGGTGGATCTAGATAACAATTAGGTGGTGATGATTCTACTTTAAAGATAAGGTGTTCCTTATCATCATCATCAAAAATCGTATCCTCCTTCTTCATACAAAAAATCTTCGCATCATAGTCCAAAATCCAATCCATACCGAATATTATATCAAACTCAATCATAGGTATGATGATGAGATCAGGGATATAGAACATTTATGTGTTCTAATGGGGATTGATTCACAAAACTTCATTGCAATGATAATTCCTTTAGGAGTTTTAACTGAAAACTCCCTTGTTAAATAAAAATATAAATATCTAATTTTCATATCAAAGTGGGAAGATAAGAAACAATGCGATGATCCAGAATCAAATAATGCATTTTCTAAATTTGAGGAAACCAATAAATTACCGACCACCACGTATTTCGGAGCTTCTACCTCAGCAGTAGTGATAGCATATGCTTGGCCTTGATCCCTTGCCCTTTTTTGAGGTAAGATCCCCTAATGCTAAGGAAATTCATTTGAATAATGTCCCATCTCCCTACAATTGTAGCATTGGACATCTGTAGCTTCCTTCATCCCCTTGCAATCACGAGCTTGGTGGCCTTTTTCACCACACTTGTAACAGACTCCCATTCATTTTAAGAAAGTACCAGGGTGTTTCTTCCCATAGTTACTGCAGGATGGATATTCAACTTTTCCCTTCTTCTCATTATTTCCATTCCCAGATTGATCAGAAGATCTCTTCTTCTCTTGCATTGCTTTAAAGTCTGAAGACATAGAGAATTACTTCTCTATCTTGATAGCACATGAGACAATGTCTTCGTACGATGAGAAGGATTGTGAGACTAATGCTCGACGGAGAAGCGGTTCTAACCCCTAAAAGAAACGATCAATCTTACTTCTTGGATTACGTATATAATATTCGACATACCTTGCTATCCTTGTAATGTTAGCCTCATACTTTGCGACATTCTCATTCTCCTTTTGTCTCAGACTCAGAAATTGGCTTTCCATATCTGCTCGATGGTCACGAGGAAAGTATTTTTCTAAAAATAGATCTTTGAACTCCCACCATTCCATATTTGATACTTAAACATCTTCCTTCATGTTTTGAATCAATAACCACCATTGATCAGCATCTCCAGTGAGGTGGTAAACTGCCATGATAACTTTTTCTCTTTCACTACTCCCCAATTCCAGAAATATTTTCTCTAGGGAACTTATCCTTTGCTCAGCTACTAATGGATTTGTACTCCCATTTAATGTTGGTGGTTTCTACCTCATGATGTGATCTAACATTGATCCTCCATGTTGTGGATCAGGGTGCTCCATACGGGTATGGTTATTATTCATAACCTGAGTGAGTTGTCCCAGTATGGGGATTAGTTGATCAGCATTGGTTGCATCACCAGCTCCACTATAATTATCTTGTGGAGGAGGGAAATCCCAAATAGAGTGTGTGAATTTATACGATTTCCATTTCTTCCACTAGGTTCCATTTCTAATCAATGGCATAAACAAGATCAATTTATGAATCAAAATATATAATTTCATACTTATAAAATACTTAACATAAATTTAACTATTTATGGATATAATCCATAATCATAAAAATGTTTTCTTTTAAGAAGTATATAATCACAAACCATTCATAATGATTTTTAATGAAAATTAGATTTATCCTAAGCATATCCCTCGGGAGTGTCGTAACCAAGAGTGTAGAAAGGCCCGTTGTACTGCACCAGTTCCCATTCGAGTCTAGCTCAAAACGGTGTTTCAGGTTTTACCCCATGGTACATCTGTGCCAAATCCCCCTATACCTGCTCGTATCTATACATGGATGTATTTCTCGGAAAACTCACAAAATCTCTACAATATCAAAATTCTAGGAAGTTCTTCTATACTAATCCTCAATGTCAATCTTAAATCTATGTTCTCTAATCAGAGTTTATCTAAATCTAGCTTCCAAGGTTTGTACTAAACTTCTTCTGATACCAACTGTAATGACCTGATATTCTTTTCAAGTATCTGCAACCTATCTTATTTGAGTAGACTTGTCTAACCAAGATAATCATGGAACAGATAGCACGTGGAATACCCCATGCATCATCACCACTCTAGGAAGGAATGTAAAAAAACCCAATGAGTGGGTACTATAATTCAATAAAAAGTATATTCTCGGTCAATGAAATCCCAAAAATAAGTAAGGGGATCTCCATATCCCAACTCAAACCATGAATGGAGTCACCCATAGTTCCAAATCTAAACAACGATGTTGAGCATCCCACACGTTTACCGTGAAATACGAGTAAATGGGGCTCAAATCACTATACCATTATACTCTCCATTGTGGGTAGCACTGACTCCATTTTTTTAGATCGTGTCACTAGGATGAATATCAGTGGGCAATTTACCAATCTTTCTCGTGCTCCCAATGTATTTCAAACGACACCTCATCACTATGCTCCACAATCGATGAATTAAAAACTCCTGACAAAGGGAACATGCTAGACTCGATCTAGGGGTTCCATTCTGATTTTCATCGTAGAGGACTCACACACTAGTGCATCAAGGGGTTTACTCAGAGGTCTAGTGTGCTTTCATCATCTATAGGGGAGCACTCCTGGATGGAATGAGATCCCACACATTCATTAGGGGAGCACCACTTTATGTAATGTGAACTCATACCCACGATAGTTGAGAACCAATGTATTTAATGTTATACCACCCCCCTTGATAGGGGAGAAACACTTTAAGTAACATGAGTCTTCTCCCTTGATCGGGGAGCACCACTGGAAGTAATGTGATCATTTACCCTTGATAGGGGACCATCTCTAGTTGAAATATGAGCCAGATCCATCAATAGGGGAGCTCCACTAGAACGAATGAGTTCCCACACCCTCTCGCGGAAGTGGGATACCGAACCTACCTTACACGAAGATCAGAATGCATGTGTCCTTCCATGGTATCAAAATTTTCTGACTGCATGAAATTCAGGGGAAAACATATAACGTAATCAATCAGGGGAGTAACAACCCCATAAGAAATTACCCAATGGTAATGTACCTAAACCAACAATGTGTGGAGTCTCTTCAGTCGAGATGTAAGTCACCACCATGATCCCTGAGAAAAAACACTCAGGGTATGGTACACTTTACATGATCCGAGTTTCGATGAATGTGTTTTGAGTAATAGATTAAAATTGCATGGTACACGACACATGTGGGCCATCACAACGCTTGACCCCATGTCATTTTCTGTCCATGTACCCAACCATCTTCCGGTACACAAAGGTGAACTGGTACCCTTATGAATGTCAAGGTACTCACGGGGAACTTGATCCATAATGTCGAAAGTCCAACGAGTAAATAATTATCATCCTTAGACTAAAGGGTCAACAACATAGCTTCACTTATGGACCACCTCAAATCGCCACAAAACATTTAATGCATCACTTCATAGGTCTTTTCCAATCTCTGAAGAGATGAAGCTGACCTAATACATGGGTTCTATTCCATCATATTAGAGAGGTATCTCACATGTATTTTGACTATGTTTCCACATTTAATGATATCATGAAGAAGGATATGCAAATCCAAACATATCACCCAATTGTGATCCTTACCGAGAAATATAGAGAATAAAATTTTCATTCTCCTAGACTAGACTTCTTATGATGAAGTTTTATCCCTCATCATCCTAAATGAATGTTGCTTCATGGGCCGCAAAAATCGATCCCAAAACATACATATGAGATCACACCATTTCGATCAAAATGAAAAAATACACCAGATAAGTTATTCATGTGTCCAAAATGCACAATTGGTTAGAAATTTTATTTTAACCATAAATTATTTATCATTGTATGATCAATACCAATCATTAAAATTCTCTCCACATGCAAAAGGATCACACCACTATGATCCTAGTGAAAAAATTAAAGGTAGACGATTCAATTTCCCCAAATGGATGTAGGATGATAAAGGTGTAAAACTAATCATTATACTTGAACAAAATCTCATGGGTCCCATACCTAAGCTCTTAAATTATGTGGTATTATTGTGTCATAGTAATCCCTTAAAAAACACATTGAATCATTTATTCAAATTCAGATAATTGATTCTAGGTGAAAAACAACATTTCACCGCAAAACATGTGAGTCGGGCCCTATAGGGCCCAAACATTGAATTTAGTATAAAAACTCAAAAAGAATCCTAAAATGATAGCACAATGGTAAGGGTTGTGTTGCAGCTTACAGTGCATCAATTACATGTCTAGTTTAAGAGTTCGGTATGATTCAAGAGTCCAGAAATAATAATAAATAATTTACTATTATAAAAAATAGACATTTTGTTCCACCAAGTAATTAAGAAAAAATTTAAAATTCCCAAACCACCTCAAGTGGTCCTCCTCGACTCATGTATCGCATTTTTAATGACATTGACCTCTCTAGTTATTTTCATTGTGAATATATGGAGTTTTACGTGTTCCGGGAGGTCACGGTGACTTATCCACAACACTTTTCCAATTATCCCTTTCAGTGAATAGTAGAATTGAGGACCCTAGATGAACAGTTCCAACTATATAAAATTGTGAACAGTGCATCAGTAACCATCTATGAATAGTTCCAATGGTGAGGTCTAACAGTATCCTCTCTTTCCATTGCCAAATTTTGAGTTCTGTAAACAGTTCTATTAATGAACAGTTCTAACGGTAACATCTAACAGTAACATATTTATTCATTTCCAAATTTACAATTATATGAACAGTTTTACCAGTGTACAATTCTATCAGTAACCCTTAAAGGTAACCTCAATTTCCATTGACAAATTTCAAATTCTATGCACAATTCTATCGGTGAACAGTTCTATCGGTAACCTCTAATGATAACATTTATTTCCTTTACAAAATTTCCAATTCTATGGATAATTTCATCGGTGTACAGTTCTATTAGTAACCTCTATTTCCATTACCAAATATCTAATTCTATGAACAGTTCCATTAGTGAACATTTCTATCGGTAACCTCTTAACAATAACCTCTTTTTCCTTTGCAAATTTTGATTTCTGTGAATAGTGTTTCCAGAATGGTAGGTGTACAGTGTTTTCATAACGGTTGGTATACAGTGTTTCCAGAACGGTAGGTTTATAGTGTTCTATCAGTGATGTTGTAATGGTGAGGTTCATGAACAGTGTTCTATCTGTGAGGTTCTAATAGTGAGGTTCAAGAATAGTGTTCTATCGGTGATGTTCATGAACAATGTTCTATCGGTGTGGTTCTAACAGTGAGGATCATGAACCATGTTCTATAGGTGAGGTTCATGAGCAGTGTTCTATCGGTGAGGTTCAAATGGTGAGGTTCATAAACAGTGTTTTTCCCTTGCCAAATTTTTAGTTCGTGAATAGTGTTTCCAACTTCCTACAGTTTCGCCCCTTAAGTGTTTTCCTTTGACAATAAATGCATTTAAAACCTCTTTTTATGGACTATATAGTCGATTCAATGTCCACAACTCGATATTAATTATTCCTAAGGCTGGGGAGGTTTTTTTACTTGGTCAAACCACATGGTTTAATACAATACACATTTAATGAGAAACCAAGCGTATCTTAAACTGCCACTCCATTAAATCTTCTAAAAGGAAAAGGTATCTTCCTCCCTAATTCTTCCTATTTGTTCTCGGCTTTGAGATGCTATAACCTTTCATTCTATTCCATTGGAGTTGCATAATCAAATATTACTCCTCAGATTGGATAAGATCTATTTGGATTCAACCAAGTTGTATCGATCAATCTTTGATATAAGTTATGTTTTATCATCGTTTTTTTGGGGTTAATCTTCTCATGTTTCTCCTTTCCATTTTTATAGCTTGTAATCTCCATGTTTCTAATGGAGTTTTCTTGGGGTTCAGTTGGTGCGGTCATACCATGGAATCCTCTGGTGGATGCATTTGTCGCAAGAGGAGTATCGTGACCCGTTGTGTGGGTAAAGAACGTCAAGAATGATTTTAGTTAAGGGATTTTTTGCTTCCCTTTTCATTTATGTACAACTATATTGTTAGAATGTTTTATCCGACTGGATGAAAATGGAATTGAGAAAATAAATATTTGAACCAAATAAATAAATTGATATCGATCGTATGTTATTGCCTCTTGTTTTGATAGATAGTGAGGTATATATGCATGCTTCGTATAGATGTTCGTTCATGACATTAATTGGTAATGAATATAAACCATAATTAATTGATAATTATTTAGCTATAGATAAAGTGGCTTGTAAATGAATCTGGTTCTTCATGTTGTAATTTTGATGTTAATAAAAATGTTACAAAAATCATGTTTAATTATTTGTGACAACTTATTGTTGTTGTTTCTAGAATATGGAACCTACGAATTATAATCGATTAGTCTAAGATGGATTAATTAACCGATTATTCGATAAAAGATAACTCCTTGTGGGTCCCGATTTACCCTATTGTTTGTTAAAGGGCCAAGAGCCCAATTGCTAAAATATTTTTTTCCTTGCTGCTTGTGTTGTGATGTGATCCTGGATGGTTGTTGTGTTATTTGGGGGAATGGAGGCCTTTTGGTTGCGGCAGTAGATGATGCCTATTGTGGCGTGATGCATCAGTTTATGCATGTCGGTGTCGGGGAGGACACCAGGGATGATGGAACGAGATGGATTTTATTGTTGGATGTTTCCTGTTTATTTTTGGATGATTGACTGATTTTATTTTCCCCACTACTCAGGGCAGCTGGTCTTACATACCCTTCTTCCTAAAGAGGTGAAGACATGATAGGTTTTCCATGTGCATTCCATGTTTAGATTTTCAAGTGAGGATTGGTCTATGCTCTTTCTATAAAAAGAAATGACTCGATGGGTAGTATATCTACTCACCATGTTGAGCCACCTTGTGTTTAGTAGAATAGATTGATTTTCTAAAATCCTAGGGAAAACTGGAAAGTAATTCTACAATGAATAATTGGATAAATGATGTTAACCCATGGGGTTCAAGTTTGCTGGAACATAATGATTATGTTGTATTTTTAAAGGGATAGTGGACTTTGGGTGTGATGAGAATGAAATTTATTGTGTAATTGTTATTGGTTAATTAATGTTTAATGAAATAATTAACGTAAAGTGATACTGAAAAAAATGGAAGGAAATAATGTATTAAATATCATTAAATGGTTTTGTTATTATACGATACCTAATCTTAGAAGTAGCAGCCCAGAGTCTGAGAGATGTTAGTTACAGTTGATTCTAAGACAAGGTTATGATCATAGTGTGGTTGTGATGTATAGTATATTCGGTATTTTTTTTATTTTTATATGCTACTCCACAGTTACACCCCACCCCTACCTCGTTGGATTGAGGAGGCGGTGAGGGTTACTTGGCCTTACGTGATGTTCCCAAGGCACCAAAGGCAAGAAATAAATGCTGAGGGCTTTGACAACAAATTTGGGAATGATTTTCCCTTAAGACAAAACCAACAAAACCCTCCACTATCAGTCACTATATGATGCATGTCAACCAAAACAATCAAGCATGTATTCCCAAAGGACAACCAAGTTGTACCAGAATACCACCCAAAAAAATATAACGATACATGTATACACCACATCAGAGTACAATCGAAAACCAATAACCAACTATATAATCCATGGCACCCCCACATCTCCACACCAAGCTCCATGTTCCAAGATCCACCAATAAATCACATTGCTCCACTAAAGGAAGGAGATACCTTAACTTTTCTCATGTCACGGTACACAGCATCTGCAAAGACGCCAACATTCCAATGTAGGGGGTGAGTACTACAACTGAGTAGGATTTCCATAAACCAAACATGCCCTTACCAAGCGATCAAACCAAAACCAAGCATCGAAGGAAAGCCAACCAATCATTCCACAATCGATTTCATCATTCACATAATATCACAATAATTTACAACTTTTAAAGCAATGAAAAACAAACATCCACAAAAACCAAAACAACCAAATGGTGGAGCTTTCGTCCAACCCATTCACCTATTCACACCTAGTGGCACTTCTCGTCCACTTATCCTTTGATGGTTTCTCATATATCCACTATCCATCCGATTTTTTATAGTGGTACTTCTCGCCACATCCACAGAACATTCTAATCAAGCCAGTCCAAGCATATAACCCACCAAGGTCACAACAACATGTAATCAACCAATTCCATTGGATATCAATCCACTTCAATAAATCACCAATTTATTGAAAATCATATCCCATGCCAAACCACATTTCAATAAGACAACATCTTTATTGAAAACCCTTTTTCCATCAACAATTTTCACATATCAACCATAGAACCACATTTTAAAATCTCTATTTTAAAATCGACAATAATAGAATTTCACCATAAAACCCCCTTTTTCCAAAAAAATCCCCAAATGGATTTCCAACCAAATACACACATCAAAACACAATTAATTTCAAGAAAACCAAATTAATTGTAAACAAAAACCACGAACTCTAACCAAGTAGAGTTTAGAGAGAAGCCACATACCATTAGGGTTCCCGAGAAATCGACCCACAGGCCACCGCACCTGAAATCCAGTGAACGCACCACCGAAACCTCTCTAGATACCTTTCTATAACCATCTCAATCCATAAAATCAACATCCAAGGCAACCACAACCCTCTATCTACACACAAAAAGTGTAGATTCAGAAAACCATGAATGATAGGGATGTAGATCTAGAGGAAAACACAAGGGTATCAAGAGGAGAGACACACCCAGGAGAAACATCATTCAATCCACCAAGAAACCCCATCAAAATGCTTCAAAATCTAGTGGGAGATCCCTCCAAACCTTTAGAACGGAAAATCCAAGGTGAGGCTTGTGTGGGAGGATGTTTGGAGAGGAATGGGGAAATCCGGAGTGAGCCTGGGTTTTAAAACCCTATATTTACGTGGCTGCCCGGTTAGACCGCATGGTATGGAAAACCGTGTGCTTACCATGCACACGCTACTGCCTATAGAGAAAGGGTCTGCATGATTTCCTCACAAGGTTTGGAAAACCGTGCGTAGGTTGTGCGAAGCCCACTTTCTCCCCCTGCACATTTTCTTGGAGAATCAGCATGGTTTCCACTAATAGTGCTCAAAACGCGCACCCATAGAAAATCCTCCAAACAAATCCAAAACCATTCCAAACTCTCCAAACCTCTTCCCAACTCATCCCATTCACTTTAAACACATAAAAGGTATAAAGTTATACATACCTCAAAATGGGGTTGCTAGATTCTATAAAGACCCGAAGCCTGACGTACATGGACATTACATTACTTTAGCGGAATACTTAACACATAACAAAAAGAGACACACAAGGACCATAATAGTTTAGTGTCTTTGGAAACTTGGAACGTAATCTTCTAATAGTGGTGAAAGATCTTCAACATCTCCCATAAATATCTTTTCTTTTTTTTCTTACCTAAAACCTTTCTTTATATCCTAGGGAAAAGAAAACATAAAAAGAGTGAGCTCAAATGACCAGTAAGGGTAAGCATGGACAAAATAAAACATACCATATACATTTGAACATAAAAACATGAACATAATGTTTAAACATCAAAAGATTGAGAAATGACATAAAACATGGAAGTACGTAAGGCATAGATCATAAAGAAACATCAAAAATGACAAAATATCATGGAAATAAAACATGTAATTGTGGCATCCATTAAGCACATGTAATGATTTCCATAGTAGCCAAGGCATTGCTTCGAGGACCATCTTAGTGGACAAAGTTCTTTTCTGAATCGAGTTCACTCCTCGTTTCAGTCATGTTTTACTGAACCGATTTAACATGCCGTTCCAGCCATGTCTACCTAATTAGGTATAAATCATTAACCAATGCATTGAAGGGAGATATAGGTCCCACCCATCTCATAGTGAAATCATTCTTACTTGTTCTACAAAATAAACTTAAAACATTCATCATTACCCAAAGAATAAAATGGGTTTCATAAACATCATCCCATCATCACGTAATCCATATAAAACAAATTGATATTTCATCATAAGAAAATTGAAACCATGAAAATCATAGAGACATTATACTTGAAACATACACATATGAAATAATTTCATATTAGATGGAAAATGGTTTTGATAAAACACTTGAAATTACTTCTTGAGGAAAATATCCTTTCTTCTTCAAAATCAAATTCTTTTCACAAAACGTCATGAAATTTTAAAAGAAAGAGATTTTGTTGAGAATAGTCATTAAATATTTTGGAGGAAGCTTCATGAAAATAAGGATTTATAAAACCTTAAAAATTCATTCGTGCCATATAAGTTAAAAAAATTCTTTTCGTACTTTTGCCGGAAAAGTCAAAAAGTACCTCGTAACGTAAACAAAAGAAAGATTCCTTACATACCATGTAGTAGAAGTCAAAAATGGGTAAAAAGGACTTTGAACTTACATGAAATTTTTTTTGTAAAACATGGAAAAGGATGATTGAAATAACCCTAGTAAATAATTACAAATATAAAATCTCGTATAAAAATGAGATTTTCAAAATTATCCCTTACCTTAGGTCCGATATGCTTCGTACGTATCCGAACCTCCTCTTCATTGAAGTGCCTCTTTGAGACCTCCTCTTAGGGAACTAAAATTGGTCTTTGAAAAAAAACAAGACCTCTAGGATTTTTCTAGGGAAGTGGAGAAGAGAATTGGGAAGGGTTTGGCCGAGCTTTACGGCTCATAGTGGTGTGTGTAAAAGAGGGAGGAGGTTCCCTTTTATAAGGGAGGAGAGGGGCACCTTTGGAATTCTAAAAAATATTAATTTATAATAAATATAAACCCACATAAAAACCTCAAAAAATGACTCATATTCGAATATTAGAAGAGATAGGGTTGTAATCTCACCAACCAATCAAATATAGACATGTTTGGATCTTATTTTAAACCTTATCATTTTGATTAATCCTTATTTAATTGTTTTAGGTTTATTTGTGGTAATAAAATTCTAAAATTTAAATTAGAACAAATTATTACTTATTTTTTTTGAACATTCCATAATTGTTTACTTTATAACATTATAGAACATATAAATTTAAATTTATAATTTTTAAATATTATTGTGATTTTTAAACAATTTTATAATATGTTATTTTTATAAAATAACAATAGTGTCAATTTTGACAGTATTCATTTATTTAAATTTAAATAAAATATATACATAAGATATGTTCGAAATAAAAGATTTAATAGATTCATAAAAGGTCATATGTATCTAGAAAGTTAGTTTATAACATTAAATATTTCATATAATATTTATTTTATTATTTTTAAAACCATTTATTCGGTTTATCTCTTAATAAAATAATTACTACAATATTTTTGTATAATTATTTAATATACTTATATATTGAATAAAAATTAAAAATAAAATACTATGATGAAGATATATCTATTAGATTTTACAATAATACTTTAACTCGAATTTATCATCTTAAAATCAGAATAGTTAAATTGTTATATTTATTAAATTTTTAAGGTGACAACTTTGTCATCATTTAAAATAAAATAATATATGTGTCATAATTTCTTGTATAAGACTCCAAATGGTCAAATATTTGACCATTAGATGATTATAGTTTAAATTTACATGACCAATAATTTTTTCTCAGGGTTTTGTGCCTTCTATGGTTACTATTAGTTTAATAAAAACTATATTCTTGATTTGCCACTAGATAAATAATTCTTGCATCACTATTGTGTCACAATTAATGATAATAATTTAATCCCAAAAAATTTTAAATAAATTCTCATGATGTAGATAATTTTTTTATCTTTCTATAGACTATTAATGTTTGAAGTTTCATGTAGTTTATCACTAACATAAATTTATTATACTTGTAGTATTTAAGAGAGTGACATGTTGTCACTTTCATTGGTTTTAATAATAATTAAATTACTTTCATGGAAAAAAGTCCATTAAATGAATCTAATCCGACCATTAGGTGATATGGGTCTAATTTTAGTCATCAAATATGATTTTTCCAAGTGTTAGGGTAATTTTATAATCTTATATTTACCCTTAATTACCCGATTTACATTTATCTATAGTAAATAAAATTTACTGTAGTTACTATTCACAATGCCCAAAAATAAAAAGCAGCTTATTAACATAATTTGGACCCACTGATTTCAAATATGGAATCCTTTTTTTCTAAATTAAATACACAAAAGTTGTAGAAATTAAATTAAAATTAATCCCGTTGTCGAAAGAAAACGGGTGTTTCTTTAAAACATTGCAAAAGATTAGATTGATTTAACATACTAATTCAAGGTAAAATCAATGCTAATGACATAAATTATATTAAATTGTAAAAATATATTCTATTTATACTTTAAAACCATTCAATATTATAATTTAACCACATAAGATATTATGATGAAAAAAGTTGTTTTTAATTACAATATAGCGTGTTTTTACTATTCATTAAAATATGAAAGTCATTAGAATAAAATGAAATATTTATCCAAAGTAAATTTTTATTTCTTGATTAAAAAGAATAATTTTATTTTTTCAAATGGAACATATAAACATTTCAAAAACTAGATTTAAAGTGGGTGTGCCATCAAAAGGCGGCAAAACTGTATTTTTTGAAAATTACTTATTTTACCCTAAAAATTTATATTGTTCTTATAACATGTTCTATAAAATGTGTAAGATGATTAATAATGTTATAAAATTCAAAATTTATATAATATTATTGATAACGTCTAGTTCATAATAATATTATAATAATATATTGTTATTTAGTAACAACCGGTATTGCGTACAACACACGCTATCGAGGAAGGTCGTGATTGCGTGTAATGCAAGCCAAGTCAGGGTTGCGTGTTGTGCAAGAATCCTTCGTTGTTTTGTATAACAGAATACAAGAATATTTCATTTATACATTGAATATATATATATATATATATATACTCAATGTTTCGTAGAATAACTATTATCAAAATTGTGTGTAACACGATCCAAGAATAGTGTTGCATATACTGCATGCTAATACGGTGTTGCGTATAGCGCAAGGTAATATTGGTGTAGCATACAACAAAATACATTAATGAAATTAAAAGAATATTTTTCATAAACTCTCGGGGTGTTACATTCTACCCCCCTTAAAATGAATTTCGCCCTCAAAATTCGTCGGGGTTATAAATTGTTTACTACTCGAAAGTTTGTTTAGTAGAAACCCACATCGTAAAAAAGAATACCAAAACATGGCTTTTAAAAACTAAAGTATGAAATGTAACGGTTACCCAAATTAACTCATCACGTGGTTTCCACGTAGGAGAATATAGGTGAAAATATGGATATGGAAGAAAAATCTAACCATCAAGTTCTGATGGAGAGTGGTAGAGAACATGGCTATGAAAAAGCCAACAATCATAGAGTTATTGATTTGTGATGATCTATGTTACCATATAATTAATCGGATATAAGGGAACTAGGACAACATTTTTGGTTTTCAAGATCATTTCCCTAAAGTTGATGAATTAAAAGAAATACTTGAATCATTTTGGTACATTCTCACTATTGTTCGTGAATGGACCAATTTCCACTTCATCCCTTAATGAAATGAAGTTGAATTTTTTATTCTTGATGTGTTAATATATCATGTGATAGAATGATGGGTCATTCCATCTCTTTCAAACAAAAGGTTAGCAAAAGTTAAAAGTCCATCTTATGGTAATATTAATCGTATATGGTTCCAAAAATGAACTTATACTTCATATATCATACCGCTTAATAAAATAAACTATTTTCTACTAACCAGGGACATCTTGTAGGCCAGTGTTAGGCAATAAAGGCTAGTCGCACTTCGGTTGTGGGTTCGATTCCCACAGCCTTTTCCGATGCGATGGGTTGTCGCCCGTCCTATAGGTTGTCCTTTTTCTAAAACTATATTACTATAACATCCCATCAGTAATATCAAAAAATCTTCTATACTTAAAAAATACTAACATATGTCCAACATAATCCATTCCAATCTTTAGGCTTATCGATAATACTGCAGTCCACTCTCATAATATAGTGAAAACGATTACCAGAGATTTAATACCATCTCCATATATCATAAGATATGTCTTGTTTGTAACATTCCATACATTCGAAGGCCTTAATCATGTATTCTCTTGAAAAATGAACAACCATTGAACCATAGTGAAAACATGAATGCAATTAAAAGTTAACAATTTCCACATACCAAAATCCTCAAAATTCTATATACTCAAACCATGATATCACTTAGTCCTTATATCAATCATGAGCTCATGAATACTGTCAAACATTTCATTTTCTTGTTTTTCCTTCATTATTTGCATATAATCATTTTTTCCAAAAATATATCAATAGCTTTCCATGGATACCAGTCCCATAAAATTATTGAAAACCACAATAGACAAATACATAAATATTCCAATATTCCACGATACTATATACAACTTTATTTTGGAATCCCATTACATAAACACTTAATCATTCCACCACATCATTTTCATAATCAACATCGCCAATAGTGATCACATGTGACATCCCTTTGTCCTTTGCCTTAAGTGCTTGCTCATGTCGATCATCACTAACCCTTGGATTAGGGCATTTATTATCATAATGCCCCTTTTTCTTGCACGTGAAGAATTGAAGTGTTGGTGGTGCGTTCCCTTCAGTCTTTTTTTATTCACATCATTAGAAACCATTTTTCCATTACTTCGACACTCAGCTGCTCGATGACCTTCTTTTGCACACTTAAAACATTTTCTAGTCCTTTTAAGACATTCTCCACCATGCTTCTTTCCACACTTTGAGCATATGGAAACATTCATCATCTTTTCACCATTATTATGAGATTTCTCCTTGAACTCCATCTTTCGTTTCTTGTCAAAACTATGAGATGGATAAGTAACACCAACTTCCATTTCTACCTTGATATCACAACGCACAATTTCTTCATAGCTACTGATGTCTCTTATAGCTAATGCCCTTCGAAGATTTGGTTTTAAGCCATTGAAGAATCGATCAACATTACTTTCAGGTTGGATGATAAATCCAGATGAATACCTTGGAAGCCTTGTAAAATTCTCTTCGTATATACCAACTGATTCATCATCCTTTTTCTTTAGTTCGAGAAAATCCTTCTCCATATTTTTTCGAAGAGTACAAGGGAAGTACTTATTGAAAAATAAGTTCTTGTACTCGTCCCATTCCATGGACTCAATTTCATCTCTTGGCCTCATATTCTTGATAAGATTCCACCATTGATCAGCTTCACCTTCCAAACGATATACTGCTAAGATGAATTTATCATGTTCAAAACATTGACGAACTGAAAATATCTTTTCAGTGGTAATGATCCATTGTTCAGCAACAAGTGGATCAGAAGACCCACTGAAAGAAGGTGGGAGTTGCCTCATGAAGGACTCAATAGAATATTGTTCCCTTCTCTACTCATTTGGAAGTCCAGAATGATTCATAGCTTGTGTAAGTATAGAAATAAGATTTTGCACTCCATCTCCCATAACATTTGTTTGTTCAGGAGGACAATCATTGCATTGTCCATTACATTGATCAACACGGTTCCTTCGGGTTCCATCCATCATCTAAAACCCCAATAGAATAGTGTGAGAGGCAAAAATCATGCTAGGGAAAACAATATAATAAAGGGGGAGTACCTTCAATATCTAACATCTTGGGTTACTGTAATTCTAGTACTATAACCTATTCTTATACTTAACCTTAGGGACATCCCTAGACATAACTTAGAAATATCTCTAGGGATCACACTAAAGTTCTCGCATCCAAGTTTCCAAAGTTTGACTAAACCTTTCCTCTGATACCAACTATAAAGACCTGAAGCTTGACGTACGTGTACATTACATTACTTTAGAGGAATACTTAACACATAACAAAAACAGACACACAATGACCGTAATAGTTTAGTGTCTTTGGAAACTTGGAACGTAATCTTCTAATCATGGTGAAAGATCTTCAACATCTCCCATAAAGATCTTTCCCTTTTTTTTCTTACCAAAAACCTTTCTTTATATCCTGGGGAAAAGAAAACATAAAAAGGGTGAGCTCAAATGATCAGTAAGGGTAAGCATGGATAAAATAAAACATACCATATACATTTGAACTTAAAAACATGAACATAATTTTTAAACATCCAAAGCTTGAGAAATGACATAAAACATGGAAGTACGTAAGGAATAGATCATGAAGAAACATTAAAAATTACAAAATAGCATTGGAATAAAAAATGTAATTGTGGCATCCATTAAGCACAAGTACTGATTTCCATAGTAGCCAAGGAGTTGCTGCCAAGACCATCTTAGTGGACAAAGTCCCTTTCTGAATCGAGTTCACTCCTCGTTTCAGCCCTGTTTTACTGAACCAGTTTAACCTTCCGTTCCAGCCATGTCTATATCATGAGATATAATCATTTACTCAATGCATTGGAGGGAGATATAGGTCCCACCCATCTCATAGTGAAATCATTCTTACTTGTTCCACAAAATAAACTTAAAACATTCATCATAACCCAAAGAATAAAATGGTTTTCATAAACATCATCCCATCATCACATAATCCATATAAATCAAATGGATATTTCATCATAAGAAAATTGAAACCATGTAAATCATAGAGACATTATACGTGAAACATTCACATATGAAATAATTTAATCTTAGATTGAAAATGGTTTGGATAAAACACTTGAAATGAATTATTGATGAAAATATCATTTCTTCTTCAAAATCAATTTCTTTTCTCAAAACGTCATGCAACTTTAAAAGAAAAAGATTTTGTTGAAAATAGTCATTAAATATTTTGGAGGAAGCTTCATGAAAATAAGGCTTTATAAAACCGTAAAAATTCGTTCCTGCCGTATAAGTTAAAAAAAATTCTTTTCGTACTTTTGCTGGAAAAGTCAAAATTACCTCGTAACATAAACAAAAGAAAGATTCCTTACATACCATGTAGTAAAAGTAAAAAATGGGTAAAAAGGTCTTTAAAAATACATGAAAACACTTTTATAAAACATAGAAATGGATGATATAAATAAATCTAGTAAATACTTACAAATATGAAATCTCGGATAAAAATGAGAATTGCACAATTATCCCTTACCTTAGGTCTGATATGCTTCGTACGTATCCGAACCTAGTCTTCTTTGAAGAGCCTCTTTGAGACCTCCTCTTAGGGCACTAAAATTGGTCTTTGAAAAAGGCCAGGACCACTAGGATGTTTCTAGGGAAGTGGATAAGATAATTGGGAAGGGTTTGTCCGAGCTTGAAGGTTCAATGTGGTGTGTGGAAGAGAGGGAGGAGGTGCCCTTTTATAAGGGAGGAGAGGGGAACCTTTGAAATTCTTAAAAATATTAATTTATAATAAATCTAACCCCACTTAAAAACCACAAAAAATGACTAATATACGAATATTAGATGAGATAGGGTTGTATTCTCATCAACCAATCAAATTTATACATGTTTGGATCTTATTTTAAACTTTATCATTTTGATTTATCCTTATTTAATCTATTTATGTTTATTTGTGGTAATAAAATTCTAAATTTTAAATTATAACAAATAATTACTTATTTGTTGTGAATTATCCATAATTGTTTACTTTATAACATTATAGACAATATAAATTTAAATTTATAATTTTTAAATAATTTTGTGATTTTTAAACAATTTTATAATATGTAATTTTTATAAAATAACAATAGTGTCATTTTTGACACTATTCATTTATTTGAATTTAAATAAAATATATACATAATATATGTTCGAAATAAAAGATTTAATAGATTCATAAAAGGTCATATGTATCTAGAAAATTAGTGGAGAACATTAAATATTTCATATAATATTTATTTTATTATTTTTAAAACCATTTATTTGGTTTATCTCTTAATAAAATAATTACTACAATATTTTTGTATAATTATTTAATATACTTATATGATTCATAAAAAATAAAAATAAAATCCTATGATGAAGATAAATATATTAGCTTTCACAATAATACTTTTACTAGAATTTATCATCTTAAAATCACAATAGTTAAATTGTTATATTTATTAAATTTTGAAGGTGACAACTTTGGCATCATTTAAAATAAAATAATATAAGTGTCATAATTGCTTGTATAAGACTCCAAATGGTCAAATATTCGACCATTGGATGATTATAGTTTAAATTTACATGAAAAATAAGTTTTGGTCAGAGGTTTGTGACTTTTATGGTTACTATTAGTTTAATAAAAACTATATTCTTGATTTTTCACTAGATAAATAATTTCTGCATCACTATTGTGTCACAATTAATGATAATTATTTAATCCCAAAAAATTATAAATAAATTCTCATGATGTAGATAATTTTGTTATATTTATATATACTATTAATTTTCTAGGTTTCATGAAGTTTATTACTAACTCAAAATTATTATACTTATAGTATTTAAGAGAGTGACATGTTGTCACTATCATTGGTTTTAATAATAATTAAATTATTTTCAAGGACAAAAGTCCATTAAATGAATCTAATCCGACCCTTATGTGATATGGGTCGACATGTAGTCATCCAATAGGATTTTTCCATGTGTTAGGGTAATTTTATAATCTTATATTTACCCTTAATTACCCGATTTACCTTTAACTATAGTAAATAAAATTTACCGTAGTTACTATTCACAACGCCCAAAAATAAAAAGTAGCTTATTAACATAATTTGGACCCACTGATTCCAAATATGGAATCCATTTTTCCAAATTAAATACACAAAAGTTGCAGAAGTTAAATTAAAATTTATCCCGTTGTCGAAAGAATACAGGTTTTTCATTAAAACATTGCAAAAGATTGAATTGATTTAACCTACGAATTCAAGGTAAAATCAATTATAATGACATAAATTATATTAAATGGTAAAAATATATTCTATTTATACTTTAAAACCATTCAATATTATAATTTTACCACATAATATATTAAGATGAAAAAAGTTGTTTTTAAGTAAAATATAGCATGTTTTTAATATTCATTAAAATATGTAAGTCATCAGAATAAAATGAAATATTTATCCAAAGTAAATTTTTATTTCTTGATTCCAAAGAATAATTTTATTTTTTCAAATTGAACTTATAAACATTTCAAGAACTAGATTTAAAGTGGGTGCGCCATCAAAAGGCGGCAAAACTGTATTTATTGAAAAATACTTATTTTACCCGAAAAATTTATTTTGTTCTTATAACATGTTCTAGAAAATGTGTAAGATGAATAATAATGTTATAAAATTCAAAATTTAGTTAATAATATTCCTAATGGCTAGTTCATAATAATATTATAATAATATATCGTTGTTTAGTAACACCCGGTATTGCGTACAACACACGCTATCGAGGAAGGTCGCGATTGCGTGTATTGGAAGCCATGTCAGGGTTTCATGTTGTGCAAGAATCCTTCGTTGTTTCGTATAACAGAATCCAACCATATTTCATTTATACATTGAATATATATATATATATATACTCAATGTTGCGTAGAATAACTATTATCATAATTGTGTGTATCACGATCCAAGAATAGTGTTGCGTATACTGAAAGCTAATACGGTGTTGCGTATAGCGCAAGGTATTCTTGGTGTAGCATACAACAAAAGAAATTAATGAAATTAAAAAGTATAT
This sequence comes from Viscum album, assembly GCA_963277665.1. Lineage (NCBI taxonomy): Eukaryota > Viridiplantae > Streptophyta > Magnoliopsida > Santalales > Viscaceae > Viscum > Viscum album. The sequence goes on from OY728151.1 coordinate 824,700,433, forward strand.
TTTTCATAAAATTTCGAGGTGTTACAGATTCTCCCCACCATTGGACATTCCATCCTCGGAAAGTAGTGAAACCGCCCTTTGCCGAAATACCTCGGGCCACTAGTCGACCATCTCTTTCTCCCACTTCCAAGTCTCCTCCTGAATCTGACCATGGTATCACAAAACACAAACTAAACTGATGATTTTACCACACATGACTTTCTCATTCCTATCCACAAGCCGCACTAGCACGTGCACCGATGAAGCATCTGATTCTAGTTCAACATGATCCCATTGAATCACATGGTCGTGGTCCGGCTGATACTTTTTCAACTATGACACATGAAACACATTGTGCACCGCACTGATCCTAGGTGGCGAAGAAAAATCATAAGCCACCTCACCAACCCGTTAATGAATCTCAAAATGCACAATATACCTCAGAGTTAACTTTCCCTACTTCCCAAACTGATGATGTCCCACCCTTGGAGAGATCCTCAAGAAAACATGATCACTCACCTCGAACGACAAAGGCCGTCGACGGTGATCTGCCTATGATTTCTGACGACTTTGAGGTGTCTCCATTCTCTTATTGTTCAACTTGATCTTCTCCGAATTCTCCTAGACATGGCTCGGTCCATCCCTCAAGGACTCACTCGTTTCCACCCAACATATTGGAGAACGACATGACCGCTCATACAACGCTTCCAACGGAGCCATATGTATGGATTCCTGAGAAATGTAATTATACGAAAACACAACCAATGACAAGTTCTCTTCCCAAGAGCCACCAAAATACATGACACAAGCCCGAAACATATCCTCCAATGTTTGTATCGTCCTCCTGGATTAACCATCTGTCTTAGGGTGATACACCTTGCTCATAGTCAACTATGTCCCAAGGGCTTGCTGTAAGGATTTCTATAAATGATATGTAACCTCAGTTCTCTATCAGATACTATCGAAACTACAACCCCATTCCTCTTTACCACCTCTCAGATAATGATTTTGGACAGATCCACCACCGAATGAGATTCACTAATTGGGATGAAATGGGCCCACATCGTTATCCGATCCACTATCACCAAAATGGAATCATGATTTCTGACTATTCTTAGGAGACCTGGGACAAAATCCATCTTTATTTTCTCAAAATTCCAAACAGGGATTGGTAAAGACTGCAACATTCCTACTGGACTTGGATGCATTGACTTGACATGTTGGCAAGTCAAGAATCTCGAAACAAACTCATCCACTCTCCTTTTCATACCAGCCCACAAAAACCATGCTTTAAACACTTTATACATTTTTAGAATTCCAAGTTGAACAGCCCACCCGGAATGATGATACGCCTTGAGAAGATCCTCCTAAAAAGAAACTGGTACAACAATCTGATTCTGAAAACAAAAAAATGGATCTCCATTTAGTTTCTAACCCTCAATTGTCTCCCCACCATTGAGTCTCATACCCATGGTCACACACTCAGAATCAGATAATTGTGTCTCTTTAACCAAACCATTCAAGTCAGGAATCAACAAAACTGGTAAGAAGACCCCTCTATCACCCTGGTCCTCACATTCCAACCGAATATCGGCTATAACCGACATCAACAGCCACTAGTCTGATGCCAGTTTCACCATATGAGCATATGTTTTCAATTTAATTCATCTGCCACCAAATGTCCCTTACCTGGTGTGTACATTAAGTCAATATCAAACAAATATAGATATTCCATCCATCTCATTTGCCTCAAGTTCAAATCCCATTATGAGAAAATCTGTTTCAAGCTCTAATGATCTGTATATACCAGGAATTTCTCACCGAAAAGATAACGACGCTACAATTTCAATGCATGGACCACTACTGCCAATTCTAAATCATGATATGGGTAGTTCTTTTCATGCACCCTCAACTGTCATGAGCCATACATGACCACATGATTCCCTTTCATGAGAATTAAACCCAACCCTAATCCTGATGCATCACAATACACCTCATAACCTTTTAATGGTTATGGAAAAACCATGATTGGTGCGTATGTAAGGGGACCCTTTAGCTATTCGAAGCACTACTGAAACTATAAATTCCAGTATAATGGATCATTATTTCTTGTCAAAGCTGTCATTGGAGAAGCCTAACCTAAAAAATCATGAACAAAAAGTAGATAATACCCAGCTAGTCCAAGAAAAATCTGTACCTAAAACACATTAGTTGGTGGTTTCCACGAGATAACAACCTCTATCATTTCTGGATCCATTGAAACACCCCTTTTAGATAACACATGGCCGAGAAAACGATCATCCTGTATCTAAATGTTAGAATTTGACAATTTGGCATACAACTGATGATCACTCAAGATCCCCAGCAATGTCTCCAATTGCATCTCATTCTCCACCATTTTATTTGAATAAAACAGAATATCGTCTACGAACACCACAACAAATGAATCCAGATATCTCTAAAATATTTGATTCATCAATGACATGAACACCACGAGCGCATTCATTAGACCAAAGGGAATAACCACATATTCATAATGTCCATATCTACTTATAAAAGTTGATTTAGGAATATCGTACTCTCTCACCTGCAATTGATGATATCCAGACCTCAGGTCAGTCTTGGAGTGTAACGCCCCGACCCCAGTTACCCAGATTCGGTGCATTATTACATAACATTGGCATGATCACAAGAAAGATCAAATCTCGAAAGACCGATTGGTTTAGTAGCCTTGGAAACACTAGATATATTCATAAGTTTTACATTACATCATAAAATGAAAAACTACTACAATAACATAATGTCTCCATAATCCACACTCATATCCCCACATAATATCCCTACAGGTCATTCATAATTTACTTCTTCACTTCCTGGGAAAAATAAAACATAGAAAAGGGGCGAGCTCAAATGCCCAGTAAGGATAACAATATAGCGGAAACTTTCATAAATAAGAATAAACATTTAAGGCAATGTATAACTAAAACAAAAGCCTTTTAAACTTGAACATTTAACATAGTATGGCATAATTAAAATGAAATAATGCCATTTACTTATTCACATGGTTATTCTACTAATCGAATAATCACATGCAAAATCAATAACCACTTTCATAATGATGGAATGCATAATGCCAGACTATCATAACCACATAGTCAAGGCCTCGTGCCAAGACTACAAATAATATTTTGTCAAGGCCTTGTGCCAAGACACTAGTTTGTCTCATGAGACCTACCGATGCATCGAGGAGCTATAGCAGGCTCCACCCGTCACATATTAAGTCCAATGCATTCCCATATGAAAAGGTTTAAACATAACATAAACATTCATATTAAAACTATCATATGAAATGTCAATACTTTCACCATAAACTATGAATGGTATAAAAATAGCACATCCACAGTCAAACATATCACAAAACCTTCAATACAATATAGAAGTTTTGTATCATAATAAATCAACTTCAAATAATCTTTAAATCCATCAAAGGATGTTGACATAGATGAAATCAAAATTCTTTTTAAAGAAATATCTCCTTTTATTTTGAAATAATTTAAGATCCATATAAAATAAAACATTGACTTTGAAAATATTCTTATAAGCTTGTAAGGGAAGCTTTTAAGATTTTATAACGGCAGAAAATAGCCGCACCCGCCGTATAAGTTAAAAAACATTCTTACCTTAATTCTATAGAAAAGGTTAAAAAGGACCGTGTTTTGAAAACGACTGAAAGATTCCTTTATAAACCACTTATAAAAGTCAAAAAGGGTATAAATGACTGTAACACATATTCTAGTAAATAGTAAAAATGTTTTGAAATGCATTTTTAAGAAACATGGATGTGGATGATAGAGAGATCCCAGTAGATTATTTCGTATAAACAACCTTGGATAATGAAAAGGTTGTAAAGTAAACCCTTACCTTGTACTTTTCCTTGGTTGGGGTAGGTTAACCTCATGTATAATGGTGAAATAGTTGTTATTAAATTATACAAGAATCATATATAATAATATGATATCATATATGATCTTTTAACATTGATTTGTTAATAATATCTTAGAATTATCGTCGTTTCGGGAGTTAACTTACTCATTTTCTTTTATATGTTTTGTTACATAAGCCATGGTTGTTGTATCTTATTCATATCCAGAATGATATCTAGTCCTTAAACATCATTTTTAAATCATCAAATGATAATTATACTTGAATGGATACGATGGAGAATGAATCTCATCGCGTTCGTGGAGACGGTAGTCCGTACGTACGCACGAGCGACAATATCATTCTTTTGATATTAAAATAATATATAAATGGATGGTATATCATATATACAGAATCATTAACATGTTATATTTATTATTTACATGAGTTACACATCATTATTATAACCATCCAAATAATATTATATTGAATAACAATTACACCACGACGTGGAGACGGTAAGCCGTACGTACGCACGTATGGTGACATGTTATTCAAAGGGTGGATAGAATACTGAATATGATTGTACCATATTTATAATAACATCACAGTATATGTGAGATATTGGAGTTATTATTTTAGAATGGTAAGAACAAAGGAAGAAGAAGTGGAAGAAGAAATGAACTTGGAGAAGGGTGGTGAAATCATTACCTCTTCTTCGGGTTCTTCCTTTTGATTTGATCAAAAGGGCTCGTTAGGTTGGCTTTCTGATCAAACTAATGCCTCTAGGATGTATTGAGGGATGTTGGGAGAGTATTTGGGCAGATTTTGGCCGAGCCAAAAGGCTTTGAAGGTGTGAAGAAATGAGAAGGAGGAGTGCCCTTTTATAAGAGGGGTGAGGGGCACCTTTGGAAAAGTTAGAAATATTAATTTATAATAAATTAATATTCGGTTTCTAAAGGCTCCAAAGTTGATTATTCAAAGGTTAAGGTGGGGATAGGTCGAAAACCACTCAACCAATAGAATTTAGACAGGTTTGGGTACTTATATTAACCTTATCTTTAAGTATTAACTCTAAGTTAATTAGTTTCACTTTTACAATGTCTCTTTCTATTTTTATATAATATGGTTAATAAAATTACTATATACATCCAAGCGACCCCCAAGTGGTACATTAATGATGAACTTATCATGATATAAGTCTCTTGGCCGAACCTTAGATTTTTAGGAATTTAATATCAATTAATAATATAATATTTTTTTAAGAACTCTTTTATGTCAATTTTGACACTATTCAATAGTTTATTTTTGTGAAACTCATAACAGATTGCTTACTTCGAAAAAAGTCAATTAAATCAATCCTAATATATCATATTATCCTAGAAAATTAGTTTAATTCATTAAAAGTTTCATATTATATTTATTTGGGTATTTATAATATCAATTATTTTAATTTTTCACTATTATAGTAATTACTGCATCATCATTGTGTCATATATAAAATAAATTATTTAATGTCTAAAAATTATAAATAAAATATCATTATGTAGGAAATCTTTTTAGCTTTCTAATGAATATTTATAATCTAAAATACAACATATATAACCCTATGTAACAATTGTTGTTCTAAAAGATATATGCTTGTGTCATTTTTGTATTTATTTTAACTAAATTAAAATAAAGTGTCATTATCACTTACAAGTGGATCCATGGGGTCCCAAAATAGACCCAAAGATTCCCATGGTCGACCATGTATCAACCAGTAGGGTTAAGACACGTTTTAGGGTAATTTAGTATTATTATAATATTATTTTTTTAACCCTTATTTACCGGATTTACCCTTAACCATGGTAAATAAAATATTTACCGCAGTAATTTTTCAAAATTTCTAAAAATAAAAGTTACCTATTTACACAATTTGAACATCCTGATTCCAAATATGGAATCCATTTTCCTAAATTCAAAACACAGAAGTGGCAGAAATTAATTTAAAATTAATTCCCGCTGTCAAAACAAAAAGCGTGTTTTTAAGAGATAATAACTATCAAAAGATTGACACTTGTTTATGTTCGGTTTAATTGTAAAATTATGTCCAATGACCAACATTATATTAAATGGTAAAAATTTATTCTAAATATACTTTAAAACCACTCAAATTCATAATTTATCACTATTAATTATTTTGATTAAAAAAGTTGTTTTTAATTAAAATTTAGTAATTTTCACTATTCATCAAAATATGAAAGTTATCCGAAATGTACCAAAATTTCACCTTAGGCTAAATTCGATATTCCGAATCCAAAAATGAAGTCCATTTTCAAATATAAAATATATATAATTTCAAAAAGTAGGTGTTACTATTCATAACGGCTTAGTTATGGTGTGTTAGAACTCGGTGTTGCGTACAACACACGCTATCACATTATTCAAAGAGAAGCGTACCGTAGAAGCTTGGGGTGTTACATTCTCCCCTCCTTCAAATAATTGCGTCCTCACAATTTCTAGGGTATTACTGCATAAAAAGACTCGGGTGGTTCTTCATCATAAGTTCCTCGGGTTCCCACGTTGCCTCTTCCATCTTATGGTTTCTCCCCAAAACTTTTACCAGACGCGTCGTCCGGTTTCTCAGCACTTGTTCTCTCGTATCAAGAATCTTGACGGGCTCTTCACAATAAGACAGATCGGGTTCCAGTTCTAATTCGTCATAGGTGAGTACATGCGTCGGATCAGACATGTATTTTCACAATAGAGATACGTGGAACACATCGTGAACTTTGGAGAGACTTGGCGGCATTGCCAATCGGTAAGGTACAACCCCAATTCGCTCTAGAATTTCGAAAGGTCCGATGTACCTGGGACTCAATTTACCTTTCTTACCAAAACGTATGACTCCCTTCCACGGAGATACCTTCAGAAAAACATGATCACCGACTTGAAATTCCAAATCCTTCCTTCGATTATCGGCATAGCTCTTCTGCCTACTTTGAGCTGATTTGATGTGATTTTGGATTACATTCACCTTTTCCACCGTTTCCTCCACCAGTTCTGGGCCTACAAGTTTTCTTTCACCAACGTCATCCCAACAGGTTGGTGTACGACATCTCTTTCCATATAATGATTCATATGGTTCCATCTGAATACTCGAATGGAAGCTATTGTTATAGGAAAATTCTACCAGAGGTAAATATTGATCCCACATACCCTGAAAGTCAAGTGAGCAAGATCTCAACATGTCTTCTAAGGTTTGAATAGTCCATTCTGATTGTCCGTCTGTCTGAGGGTGGTAAGCAGTGCTCAAATGAAGTTCAGTATCCAGGGATTTCTGAAGACTTTTCCAGAATCTTGAAGTAAAACGGGGATCACGATCAGAAACAATCGATATGGGTACTCCATGAAGTCTCACAACTTCATTAATATATAGTCTTGCTAGACGTTCCTGGGGTAGATCTTCTCTTATAGCAAGAAAATGTGCTGTCTTGGTAAGACGATCAACAATAACCCATATTGCATCGTTCCTTCTAGGAGTCTTTGGTAGCCCCATGACAAAGTCCATCGTAACATTGTCCCATTTCCACTCCGGTATGGGAATAGGTTGCATGACTCCTCCAGGCTGTTGCCTTCCAGCTTTCACTTGTTGACAAACCATACATCTTGACACAAAATCAGCAATCTCCCTCTTCATGTTGTCCCACCAAAAATGTTCCTTCAAATCTCTATACATTTTGGTGCTCCCAGGGTGTATAGAGAAATTGGAACTATGAGCATCATCCAGCAATTCCCTTTTTAGATCAGGTATATTGGGAACACAAAGTCTCTTCCCGAATTTCAAAATTCCATCTTCATACACAAAGTCTCTCAATCTCCCATCATTCACAGCTTTAATCTTCTTTTAAAATTCTTCATCATCGGTCTGAGAACTCTTAATCCTTTCTAGTAAAGATGGTTTGGCAACCATTTGAAAAAGCATTGATGTTTCACCTTCCCTGGTTATTCCCATGTCCATCTTCACTAGATCCATGAAAATTGGATCCCTTTCAATTCTCATATTGTTCAAAACTCCATGGTCTTTTCTACTCAAAGCAATTGCCACCTTGTTTGCCTTCCCTGGGTGGTAGTGTATGGTACAATCATAATCCTTGAGTAATTCAAGCCATCTCCTTTGCCTCATGTTGAGTTCTTTTTGTGAGAAAATATACTTCAAACTCTTGTGATCAGTATAAATCTCACATTTTTCACCATAGAGGTAGTGCCTCCATATCTTCAAAGAAAAGATCACTGCTGCTAACTCGAGAACATGAGTAGGATAGTTTTGTTCATGAATTTTCAACTGTCGTGATGCATAGGCAATAACTCTATCATTCTGCATAAGGACACAACCAAGTCCTTTCTTCGATGCATCACTATAAATAACGAACCCATCATTCCCCGATGGTAGAGTCAATATAGGAGCATTGACTAATCTTCTCTTAAGTTCTTCGAAACATTCTTCACACTCTTTTTTCCAAACAAATTTAACCCCTTTACGTGTGAGCTTCGTTAATGGGTTAGCCAATCGGGCAAAATTCTGGACGAAACGTCGATAATAACCTGCCAAGCCAATAAAACTACGTACCTCAGTTATACTCGTAGGTGCTGGCCATTCTTGGATTGCTTTGGTCTTAGAAGGATCAACAGATATTCCATCATTAGAGACAATATGGCCAAGAAAAGAAATCTCCTGAAGCCAGAATTCACACTTGCTAAACTTCCCATATAATTCATGCCTCCTCAGAGTCTTCAAGATAATGCGCAAGTGATTTTCATGATCTTCGTAGGTTTTGGAGTATACCAAGATATCATCAATAAATACCACCACAAATTCATCGAGATACTCCTTGAAAACACTATTCATTAGATCCATGAATACAGAGGGTTCATTAGTCAATCCAAATGGCATTACAGTAAACTCGTAATGCCCATACCTGGTTCGAAATGCTGTTTTCGGAATGTCTTCCTTCTTCACACACAACTGATGGTATCCAGATCGAAGGTCAATCTTTGAAAATTATTGAGCTACATGCAGTTGGTCAAATAAATCATCAATACGAGGTAGGGGATACTTGTTCTTTATCTTTATAGCATTGATCTCCCTGTAGTCGATACATAACCTCATAGATCCATCTTTCTTTTTAACAAAAAGAACAGGGGATCCCCATGGAGAAACACTAGGGCGAATAAATCCCTTATTACTCAATTCCTCTAGTTGTTTCTTTAGTTCGACTAACTCTACAGTGGCCATTCTATAAGGGGTTTTCGATATAGGCCTTGATCCAGGAATCAAATCAATAGAAAACTCAACTTCTCGTTCTGGAGGATGTCCAGGTAAATCCTCCGGAAATACATCTACAAATTCTTTCACAACAGGTACATCCTCTATTTGAACATTCCTTTCCTCACCCGCAGTTATTTCATTCTCTTCGTCGCCAATAATTGAATTTAGTTGAGCTATTGAAGGTGGATCTAAATAAGAATTAGGTGGTGACGATTCTGCTCTAAAAATAAGGTGCTCCTTATCATTATCATCATGAATCGTAACCTATTTCTTCTTACAATAAATCTTCGCATCATTGTCTGAAAGCCAGTCCATACCGAGGATTATATCAAACTCAATCATAGGTATGACGATGAAATCAGCAGATAAAGAAAATCTATGTGCTCTAATGGGGACTGATTCACAAAACTTTGTTGCAACGATACTTCCATTAGGAGTTTTAACTGAAAACTCCCTTATTAAATCAAATTGGAAATATCTAATTTTCTTAGGAAACTGGGAAGATATGAAACAATGCGATGATCCAGAATCAAATAATGCATTTGCTAAACTTGAGGAAACCATTAAATTACCTGCCACCACGTCTTTCGGAGCTTCTACCTCAGCAGTAGTGATAGCATAAGCCTGGCCTTGATCCCTTGGCCTTTTCTGAGGTAAGTTCTCCTGACGCTTAGGACATGCATTTGAATAATGCCCCATCTCCCTGCAATTGTAGCACTGAACGTTGGTAGCTTCCTTCTTCCCCTTGCAATCATGAGCTTGGTGGCCTTTTTCACCACACTTGTAACAGACTCCCATTCCCTTCAAGCAAGTACCAGGATGTTTCTTCCCGCATTTACCACAAGATGGATATTCAACCTTTCCCTTCTTCCCCTTATTTCCATTCCCAGATTGATCAGCAGGTCTCTTCTTCTCTTGCTTTGCTTTAAAGTCATAAGACTTAGAGAATTCCTTTTCGGTCTTGATAGCACATGAGACAATGTCTTCGTACGATGAAAAGGATTGTGAGACTAACGCTCGACGGAGAAATGGTTTTAACCCATCAAAGAAACGATCAATCTTACTTCTTGGGTTACGAATATAATCACCAGTGTACCCCGCTAACCTTGTAAAGTTAGCCTCATAGTTTGTGACATTCTCATCCTCCTTTTGTCTCAGACTCAGAAATTGCCTTTCCATATCTGCTCGATGGTCGCGAGGGAAGTATTTTTCTAAAAACAGATCATTGAACTCCCTCCATTCCATATTTGATACTTCATCATCTTCCTTCGTATTTTGAATCAATGACCACCATTGATCAGCATCTCCAGTGAGGCGGTAAACTGCCATGATAACTTTTTCCATTTCACTGCTCCCCAAATCCTGAAATATTTTCTCTAGGGAAAATATCCATTGCTCAGCTACTAAGGGATTTGTATTCCCATTGAACTTTGGTGGTTGTTGCCTCATGAATCCATCTAACATTGATCCTCCACGCTGCGGATCAGGGTGCTCCATACGGATAAGGTTATTATTCATAACCTGAGTAAGTTATCCTAGTATGGTGATTAGCTGATCAGCACCAGTTGCATCACCAGCCCCACTATAATTATCTTGAGCAGGAGGGCAATCCCTACATGGAGTGCATGCATTGATACAGTTTTCATTTATTCCACTAGGCGCCATTTCTAAACAATGGCATAAACTAGATCAGTTTATGAATCAAAATACATAATCCCATACATATAAAACACTTAACCTAAATTGAACTATTTATGGATATAATCCATAATCATAAAAAAATTTTCTTTGAGGAAGTATATACTCATAATCCCTTCAAAATGATTTGTAAAGAAAATGAGAGTTATCATATGCATATCCCCCGGGAGTGTCGTAACCAAGAGTGCAGCAAGGCCCGTTGTCGTGCACCAGTTCCCATTCGAGTCTAGCTCAAAGCGGTGTTTTTGGGTTTTACCCGTAGGTACATCTGTGCCAGAGCCGCCTCTACCTGCTCGTATCCATACATGGATTTATTGCTCGGAAAACTCAAAAATCTCTACAATACCAAAATTCTAGGAAGTTATTCTATACTAATCCTCAAAGTTCATCTTAGGTCTACGTGCTCTAATCAGAGTTTATCTAAATCTAGTTTCCAAGGTTTGTACTAAACTTCCTCTGATACCAACTGTAACGCCCCGACCCCAGTTACCCAGAGTCGGTGCATTATTAAATAACATTGGCATGATCACAAGAAAGATCAAATCTCGAAAGACCGATTGGTTTAGTAGCCTTGGAAACACTAGATATATTCATAAGTTTTACATTACATCATAAAATGAAAAACTACTACAATAACATAATGTCTCCATAATCCACACTCATATCCCCACATAATATCCCTGCAGGTCATTCATAATTTACTTCTTCACTTCCTGGGAAAAATAAAACATAGAAAAGGGGTGAGCTCAAATGTCCAGTAAGGATAACAATATAGCGGAAACTTTTATAAATAAGAATAAACATTTAAGGCAATGTATAACTAAAACAAAAGCCTTTTAAACTTGAACATTTAACATAGTATAGCATAAATAAAATGAAATAATGCCATTTACTTATTCACATGGTTATTCTACTAATCGAATAATCACATGCAAAATCAATAACCACTTTCATAATGATGGAATGAATAATGCCAGACTATCATAACCACATAGTCAAGGCCTCGTGCCAAGACTACAAATAAGATTTTGTCAAGGACTTGTGCCAAGACACTAGTTTGTCTCATGATACCTACCGATGCATCGAGGAGCTATAGCGGGCTCACCCGTCACATATTAAGTCCAATGCATTCCCATATGAAAAGGTTTAAACATAACATAAACATTCATATTAAAACTAGAATATGAAATGTCAACACTTTCACCATAAACTACGAATGGTATAAAAATAGCACATCCACAGTCAAACATATCACAAAACCTTCAATACAATATAGAAGTTTTGTATCATAATAAATCAACTTCAAATAATCTTAAAATCCATCGAAGGATGTTGACATAGATGAAATCAAAATTCTTTTTAAAGAAATATCTCCATTTACTTTGAAATAATTTAAGATCCATATAAAATAAAACATTTTCTTTGAAAATATTCTTATAAGCTTGTAAGGGAAGCTTTGAAGAATTTATAACGGCGGAAAATAGCCGCACCCGCCGTATAAGTTAAAAAACATTCTTACCTTAATTCTGTCGAAAAGGTTAAAAAGGACCTTGTTTTGAAAACGACCGAAAGATTCCTTTATAAACCACTTATAAAAGTCAAAAAGGGTATAAATGACTTTAACTCATATTCTAGTAAATAGTAAAAATGTTTTGAAATTCATTTTTAAGAAACATGGATGTGGATGATAGAGAGATCCCAGTAGATTATTTCGTATAAACAACCTTGGATAATGAAGAGGTTGTAAAGTAAACCCTTACCTTGTACTTTTCCTTGGTTGGGGTAGGTTAACCTCCTGTATAATGTTGAAATAGTTGTTATTAAATTATACAAGAATCATATATAATAATATGATATCATATATGATCTTTTAACATTGATTTGTTAATAATATCTTAGAATTATCGTCGTTTCGGGAGTTAACTTACTCATTTTATTTTATATGTTTTGTTACATTAGCCATGGTTGTTGTATCTTATTCATATCCAGAATGATATCCAGTCCATAAACATCATTTTTAAATCATCAAGTGATAATTATACTTGAATGGATACGATGGAGAATGAATCTCATCGCGTTCGTGGAGACGGTAGTCCGTACGTACGCACGAGCGGCAATATCATTCTTTTGATATTAAAATAATATATAAATGGATGGTATATCATATATACAGAATCATTAACATGTTATATTTATTATTTACATGAGTTACACATCATTATTATACCCATCCAAATAATATTATATTGAATAACAATTACACCACGACGTGGAGACGGTAAGCCGTACGTACGCACGTATGGTGACATGTTATTCAAAGGGTGGATTGAATACTGAATATGATTGTACCATATTTATAATAACATCACAGTATATGTGAGATACTGGAGTTTTTATTTTAGAATGGTAAGAACAAAGGAAGAAGAAGTGGAAGAAGAAATGAACTTGGAGAAGGGTGGTGAAATCATTACCTCTTCTTCGGGTTCTTCCTTTTGATTTGATCAAAAGGGCTCCTTAGGTTGGCTTTATGATCAAACTAAGGCCTCTAGGTTGTAGTGAGGGATGTTGGGAGAGTATTTGGGCAGAGTTTGGCCGAGCCAAAAGGCTTTGAAGGTGTGAAGAAATGAGAAGGAGGAGTACCCTTTTATAAGAGGGGTGAGGGGCACCTTTGGAAAAGTTAGAAATATTAATTTATAATAAATTCATATTCGGTTTCTAAAGGCTCCAAAGTTGATTATTCAAAGGTTAAGGTGGGGATAGGTCGAAAACCACTCAACCAATAGAATTTAGACAGGTTTGGGTACTTATATTAAGCTTATCTTTAAGTATTAACTCTAAGTTAATTAGTTTCACTTTTACAATGTCTCTTTGTATTTTTATATAATATGTTTAATAAACTTACTATATACATCCAAGCGACCCCCAAGTGGTACATTAATGATGAACCTATCATGATAAAAGTCTCTTGTCCGAACCTTAGATTTTTAGGAATTTAATATCAATTAATAATATAATATATTTTTAAGAACTCTTTTATGTCAATTTTGACACTATTCAATAGTTGATTTTTTTGAAACTCATAAAAGATTGATTACTTCGAAAAAAGTCAATTAAATCAATCCTAATATATCATATTATCCTAGAAAATTAGTTTAATTCATTAAAAGTTTCATATTATATTTATTTGGGTATTTATAATATCAATTATTTTAATTTTTCACTATTATAGTAATTACTGCATCATCATTGTGTCATATATAAAATAAATTATTTAATGTCTAAAAATTATAAATAAAATATCATTATGTAGGAAATATATTTATCTTTCTAATTAATATTTATAATCTAAAATCCAACATATATAACCATATGTAACAATTGTTGTTCTAAAAGATATATGCTTGTGTCATTTTTGTATTTATTTTAACTAAATTAAAATAAAGTGTCATTATCACTTACAAGTGGATCCATGGGGTCCCAAAATAGACCCAAAGATTCCCATGGTCTACCATGTATCAACCAGTAGGGTTAAGACACGTTTTTGGGTAATTTAGTATTATTATAATATTATTTTTTTTAACCCTTATTTACCGGATTTACCCTTAACCATGGTAAATAAAATATTTACCGCAGTAATTTTTCAAAATGTCTAAAAATAAAAGTTACCTATTTACACAATTTGAACATCCTGATTCCAAATATGGAATCCATTTTCCTAAATTCAAAACACAGAAGTGGAATAAATTAATTTAAAATTAATTCCCGCTGTCAAAACAAAAAGCGTGTTTTTAAGAGATAATAACTATCAAAAGATTGACACTTGTTTATGTTCGGTTTAATTGTAAAATTATGTCCAATGACCAACATTATATTAAATGGTAAAAATATAATCTAAATATACTTTAAAACCACTCAAATTCATAATTTATCACTATTAATTATTTTGATTAAAAAAGTTGTTTTTAATTAAAATTTAGTAATTTTCACTATTCATCAAAATATGAAATTTATCCGAAATGTACCAAAATTTCACCTTAGGCTAAATTCGATATTCCAAATCCAAAAATGAAGTCCATTTTCAAATATAAAATATATATAATTTCAAAAAGTAGGTGTTACTATTCATAACGGCTAGTTTGATTAGTTACGGTGTGTTAGAACTCGGTGTTGCGTACAACACACGCTATCACATTATTCAAAGAGAAGCGTACCGTAGAAGCTTGGGGTGTTACATGGAGAACCACTGGGCTCCCCTAAACTGTTCAAAAAAATAATAAATTCATGTAAGTTGATATCTTTTCATTATTGTAACTTGGTTAAGTCTACGACAATCAACACAGAGCTTCAAATTTTCCTCCGCATTTTTCAAAAACAACATTGGCGCTACCCACGGGGACATTCTAGGAAAGATATACCCTTTTTTCTAACTCTTCCAAGTGGACTTTAAATTCAAGCTATTCAGTAGGTTCCATCCGGTAAGATGGAAGTGAGATTGGACTAGTTCCATGATGGAGATCAATCATTCTTACGAGAGGTGACCTAGATAATTATTCAGGAAAAACTTCCATGAATTGATCCACCACTACTGGATGATCTCTTTGCTCCACACAGTCTACCGATTACAACGACATCACCTCCAACTGATATGATAACGTGCCCACTACTGGTTCCAACAAACCCATTTCACCCTTCTTTACATTCCTCTCTCTTCTAAAGAGATTCCTACCTCTTTTTTGTCTCATAAAATCCAATTTCTATTCATTATAATAGATGTGGGACTTAAAATCCAACAACCAATCCATTCCCAAGATTTCATCATACCCATCCATCTCAATCATAGAGAAATTCCAGATTATCTCAACCTCACCCACACCAATTCTACATGCTCTGCACAAGAAGGTTTGAAACTCACTTCGACCCAGAGGAGTTTGATGTTTTAAAACTGAGGTCATCATTAATGCCCTTAAAACCAAAAAATCAACCACATGTATGTTAATAAAAGAGTGTGAATAACCCATATCAAAGAACACTTTCATCAAGGTATAATTTAAAAGAACAGTACCTTGCACCATGGATGGTCCCGAATGATCATTCACTACAACCTTCTCAATTCTGAACAATGACTTTTTTGTCACACTCTGCTCTTTATTTCATTGTTGAGGCGTCGTGGTATTCGGAGAATCACCATGACCCACTTTACTCTGCTGATGAGGGCTGTGTTGTTGTCCTCTTCCAGTTGAAGCATATGATGTCTGTGATCCTTGAGGAGTGTCACGTGCACCCAACATTGTATCATTCTGACAATAACGCTACAGATTCCCCATCTTCTTAAATTATTACATTCTTGAGGATTTTCGGTAAAATCCCGCTTTTTGTGGCACATCGAAACACACTGAAAACATCACGTATTTCTCTAGGGCTTCAAGGAAAGATTCACCGATCATGTCGTCGGATAATATGCCATATTCACACCCTGGGAATAAGTGTCCCTCCTTCGCTTGAACCCAGTGTTAGGGTTCCCACTATTCCCCATGGGTTCCACCATGCTTCTTCCACCCGAAGTGCCCAATAGATCCCATTTAGCCATCGAGGCTCTATTCGCCATCTTTGTGTAATCATCTATACATCGTACTACAATCTTTGAATGGATTTAATTCCTTAACTATACTTCAAAGATCATTTCCTTCAACGATGTTCTAACCACAACCTCTGGTGAAAACCCCAATATGTTTATAAACATAGCTGCATACTCCATCACAGACATAATCTCTTTCATCTGACTAAAGAAATATTTCATGCCCTGAGTTCTAAATGAATTTGGGTAGAATTTTTTATTAAACAATTCCTCAATGCCTTCCCACATCATACCATGGTCCGTTCCAGCTTGAACTACCAACTCCCACCACTAAAGGGCATGATCTTCTAACATATACGTGGCCATGTTCACTTTCAAATCTACCGGTGTTCCTAGGAACTCGAATATTTTGTTCATTATATTCAACCATGCATCTTCCCTATATGGCTCTTAATCACTCATGAATATGGGTGCATTCTACTTTTGAAACTGAACCGCATGATACACATGCCTTGGTTGATCCATTTTAGTTCTAGTTTCGACATCCTGGAAATCATTCACTATACTTTACACTAGATGCTGGTTCACCTGACGCTCAGGTGCAACCATGTTCTCATCGGCCACATTCGGTTGGTCTCTACGACGCCTATCATGTTCCATTTCATTAAATATAAAACAGACATCTATGAGTCTCACTTCCATACACATCACTAAATCGCATTTTAAATCACATTACACAATACTATTACAATGAGGCTTTCCACCTTTCTACATTTTCCATGTTTCACCATTTTAAAAACGAAACCATTTTCAAAATACCAAATTTATTAACATTACAATTTCACACTATTGAAAAACT
Organism: Viscum album; assembly: GCA_963277665.1. Taxonomy (NCBI): domain Eukaryota; kingdom Viridiplantae; phylum Streptophyta; class Magnoliopsida; order Santalales; family Viscaceae; genus Viscum; species Viscum album. The sequence continues at coordinate 824,717,776 of OY728151.1, forward strand.
ATTTCTCAATTCAGCCCATAAATTATTATTCCAAATGAAATATGCATCCTAGTTGGAAGTCATTTCTACCATGCATTCCCTGCTCATCTCATTGGCTACACCCACAACAATGAGATATCCAATGCCTATAAGTGTCTCCAAAACACATAAGTACCCAAATCCCTGGTAACTTGAAGGTCAGAATAAGAGGGTTAGATACGTCCTTTTATACTATACTTTCCAAGTTCCAACATTCATTTTCCTTCCTAGCATCTCGACCTAAGGAATATACTACAACGAATGTCATCTACAAAACCGAGGCGCCAAAGTGACTGAAAAACTGCTCTCACTTGAAAGCTAAGGACTGTACAAACTGATACCACGTGTAACACCCCTCCCCTGCCTCATTGGCTTGAGGAGGTGGTGATGGTTACTTGGCCTTAAACGACATTCCCAAGGTTCCAATGGCAGGAAATAAATGCCGAGGGCTTCGAGAAAAAATTGTTGAATGCTTTTCCATTAAGACAAAACCAACCAAACCCTCCACTATCAATCACTATATGATGCATGTCAACCAAAGCATTCAATCATGTATTCCCAAAGGACAACCAAGTTGTACCACAATACCACCCAAAAACAATACAACCAGACATGTCTACACCACATCAGTGTACAAGCGGAAACTAACAACCAACTCTATGAGCCATGACACCCCCACAGCTCTACACCAAGCTCCAAACTCCATGCTCCACCAAGACATCACAATGCACCACTAAAGGTGGGAGATTCCTTACATTTTCCCACATTATAGTACACAACATCTTGGAAGACACCAATGTGCCAAAGTAGGGGGTGAGTACTAAAACTCAGTAGGATTTCCCCAAATGACTTCCCTACAAACGCAACATGGATTAAACCATTAACACATTTATATAAATCAATTTATATAAAATAATAATAAGTACAAACATTTCTATAAGATAGAAATGCACTTACCAAGCCATCACAACCAAACCAGGAAACCATGGAATGCCAACCAAACATTCCACAATACATTTCATCATTCACACAGTAGCACACCAATTTCCAACTTGCAAATAAATGCACAAAAAACAACCATAAAAACTGAAACAACCAAATGGTGGAGATTTGGTCCAACCCATTCACCCATTCACACCTTGTGAAACATCCCATCCACTTATCCTTTAATAGTGGCCTTTCTGTCCACTATCCAACCCATTTTTATAGTGGTACATCTAGCCACATCCACACAACATTACAATCAAGCCAAACTAAGCATATAACCCACTAAGGTCACAATAACATGAAATCAAGCAATTCCATTGCATATCAATCAACTTCAATAAATCACCCAATTATTGAAAATCCTTTTCCATGCTAAAACACATTTCAATGAGACTACCTCCTTATAGAGAAACCTTTTTCCATCAATCATTTTCACAAATCAACCATAACACCGCATTTTAAAATCTCCAATTTAATGTAAACAATAAAATCATTTCACCATAAAACCCCCCTTTTCCCCTAAATACCCAAATGGATTTCCAACAAACTCCACACATCAAAACATAATTAATTTTAATCCAACAAAATTAGTTGTAACCAAAAACCCCTAGCTCTATCCATGTGTAGTCGAGAGAGAAGCCACATACCATTAGGGTTCCTGAGAAATTGGCCCACAAGAAACGGTAACTCAAATCCAAATAACGCACCACCAAAACCTCTCTAGAATCCTTTACCTAATATTCACAAGCCTTAAAATCAGCATCCAAGGAAACCACAACCCTAGATCTACATACAAAAAGTATAGATCTATAAAACCATGAATGATAGGGATGTAGATCTAGAGGAAAACACAAAGGAATCAAGAGGAGAGACATACCAAGGAGAAACCACCATCAATCCTCTAAGAAACCCCTTCAAAACGCTTCCAAACCGAGTAGGAGAGACCCTCCAACCCATAAGAACTGAAATTCCCAAGTGTGGCTCGAGTGGGTGGAATATTAGAGAGGAATGAGGCAAGCCCGAGTGATCGCAGGTTTTAAATACCTATTTTTAAGTGACCGCACAGTTAGCATGCACGATTTGGAAGACCGTGCACTAACCATGCACACGCTACTTCCTCGAGAGAAAGTGTCTTCACAGTTACATCACATGGTTTGGCAAACCTTGCATAGGCCATGCAAAGACTTCTATCTCCCCCTAAACGGTTTCCTAGAGAATCCACACGATTTCCACAAACTGTTCTCAAACCGTGCACCCCTAGAAATGCCTCCGCACTCACCCAAAACCATTCCAAACTCTCCCAACCTCTTTCCAATTCATCACATGCACTTTAAACACATAAAAAGGCATAAAAAGGCAACATGCCTAAAACCGGGGGTGCTACATCCACCCTGTCGGTAAGGGAAACACCCCATGGAATCTACGCCCATGGTGATGTTTTCCCCAACATTCCAGTGGTAGGCTTGATGGATGAATACCCCCTTTGGCCCCACTCTCTTATTGTGGTAGATACTTTTTCTGGTAGGCAAAGTGGTTGTTTTTCCCCATATATGTTTGTAGAGTTATGTAATGGATTGTGGATATTCACACACATATATTCTATATATAGTATCTTATGGACTACTATATGTGTAACTTGTGTAGGCTGTGGTGGCTAGAGGATCCTTACTCGGTGTATGGGTTATAATGGATTGATGTATAATACTCATTGTATGATACATGTTATGCGAGTTGTGGTGGCTCCCAGAAAATACCTGGTTAATTTCATGCATGGATGTGGTGGTTTTGTTACATGAGGTACATGTTTTGGTGCTTCACTCGGGTGTCTGCAGACAAGCCTTTTCGGAGAGAAATTCTTAGGACGCGCGAATTGGCGAAAAGCGGAAACCCAGTGGGGAAGTAGTTGCACAATACCATTAATATTATTTATTATATTATATAATCTTTTATGTTTTACTTGTTGATAGTAGCCATGGTGAGGTTGGAAACATAGTATACCTGTTTAGGTGAAGAGTTAGTGTCACTTGTTGTTCACTGTGATTTAGCAAGATTTCATTACTTTTTCATAAGAGGCTTCGGGGAGGATCCTACTTAGTATAGTGTTATTCTCACCCTATGTTTATATAAACTATTATTTTGGTCTCCTGAAGCAGTTCGGATATCATGCCAGTTATAGGAGATATTCATGCTTGAGGTTGCTGCTGTTTTTCTTTTTTCTGGGTACTTGCAGTTTTCCCCTTCTATTTGTAGTACTTTTTGATGAAATTACATATGTGCACTAGGTTTTTATTTTATATTTAATTTTTGAGTTGGAGTTGGTTGGTGTCTATTTTATCTCTCTCATCCGCATGTTTTCTCTTAGAGAGTAATGCCTCACATTTGTGTATTTACTATACAATCGGTGCTAGTTTCCCTCCCAGGGCGTACTGGTGGTGGGACTCGGGGGTCATTTTCTCCCTTCTCACATTGCTGGCCTAGGATGAGTACACTACTGGAAAAACGGCCTATACACACGGTTCAAAACCGTGGGTATAGCCCCCAAAACCGTGGGTATAGCCTATACCCACGGTTTTGGGAACCGTGGGCTGGAACGCCGTCGGTATAGGTCCCCAGCCTATACCCACGGTTTTGGAAAACCGTGGGTATAGGTGTCCTGCCACCGTGTCACCGAAACATAGAGAATTTCCACGGTTTCAACGGCTTTTACCCATGGTTTCAAAACCGTGGGTATAGGTCCTAAAATAATGCAGGCACCGAGTTTCGATCCCGCAACCTCTTCGCTGCAAACACCGCGTCTAACCACTACCCTAACTTCACATATATGTATATATATATATATTTAGTTAAATATAGTTATAAAAACCGTGGGTATAGTGGGAAGAACCGTGGGTATAGGGTTCCCGCCAAAAAAAATTCCTTCCCGCGGAAAAAAAAAATTTCCCGCGGACACAAAATTGAACTATACCCACGGTTTTTCAAAACCGTGGGTATAGGTATTTTCTCCCAGACCTATCCCCACGGTTTTCCCCAAAACCGTGGGGATAGACCCCCCCTATACCCACAGTTTTCCAAAACTGTGGGTATATGTGATTTTTCATGACCTATACCCACGGTTTGCCAAAACCGTGGGGATAGAGCCCCCTATACCCACGGTTTTGGCAAACCGTGGGTATAGGTCATGAAAAGTCACCTATACCCACGGTTTTCCAAAACCGTGGGTATAGGGGGGGGTCTATCCCCACGGTTTTGGTGAAAACCGTGGGGATAGGTACATTTTCCAGTAGTGGTACACATTTTGGGGAGGGGGTTGTGATAGATTTGTATCAAAGGGAGGTTAACAAATAGGATGGAGTTTGGAGGTAGGATCATGTGAGGTTTCATGGGTTGGTAGGGCAACAATGTCATTCTTGTATAGCATGTGATGTAAAAACAGGAGACCGACTAAGACATTAGTGTTTTGGTCAACCTATGATCTGATCTAGGGCCCTTTATGTTTACAATGGAAACTAAACAAGGTGATACTATTTGGAGTGTAGAGGAAAAGGAAAGGATCATACATCATTCTTCTTTGTGCCTATGTTTGAATGGGTAGACCATGGGATAGGTCAACCAAAAATCAATGAATGAAAACAACAAATTAATTATTGTTTATTCGTCCGTATTCCATTTTTAGGAGCCCTGACAGTTGTTATTTTATAGGTATGGATCTAGGTCAACATCCTGGTTAGGTTTGCAAAAAAAATATATAGTAGGTTGTTCCAGCAGATCTCCTCCGAGTAGAGGTTGATGACTACAACACTTGGATGAATTCACTCTGAAAGTTTCAGAGCCAGATTACACAGAAGTATGAGGTCTCCGTTTCAGATGAATTCATGGAAGACTATTTATAGGAGGATGAGATTGTCTACAGTTCGATCTGTGCTCAGAAAGGGCACTGTGTGTCCTTGGTTACGATGATCCTGTGTGGAGCAGTGATTCGATGGTGGTTCTTCTTCCTCGAGGATCACGAGGAGTCAGTGATCTCATGGGAGGAGTTCCAAGACTTGTTTAGAGACGAGATTCTTTATTCAAATGTAATGTCGTCCAGTCTCTAAGAGATCTATACCATTTGAAATGGGAGCTCCAATGTTCGAGAGTTTTGAATCCATTTCATGAACATTTTACGATATTCTTCGTACATTTTTCATGATGAGGAGGCCAGGGTGAGGCATTTCGAGGAGGCATTGTTTCCTAAGATCCAGCTCTAGGTCCCCCCATTTATGCTGAATACATATCTTGAGGTACTGGAGAGGGAAGTGGTTGTTGAGAGTACCTTGGCCAGGACCTTATCATCATTAGAGGGTAATTGTCATGATTACTCATGAAGCATAGTTGTGGTACAGGGTTTCCGATTTTTAGGGTAGAAGAGTTTCTGTTCAGCTGGGGGTAGGTCCCAGGCCTTCACATCTTGTTTCTCAGAAGGCAGAAACTCTCAGGAATATTCCAAGGGATCATGCGCTTATTTTTCATTGTGGTGGTCATGGGCATCAGCAACGGGAGTGCCCGACCTTTCAGAGCAGTCATCGTGCAACATGTGCTACGCTCCATGATCCTCCATTGAGGTAGTTCCAGCCGAGGTAGCAGCAGCAAGTTACACTAGCTTTAGATCCGAAGAAGGTGGATGAGGCATGTAGTGGACAACCCCATGACACTCCCCGTCCTCAGAGAGAAGAGCACGGTCATGGTGGTGGTCAACATCATGGTCAGATAGGCCCTGGAGGAGGTCAAGGTCAGCTTCATGCTCTAGCGTTGCCAGCCCCCTGAGAGGCAGACGTTGTTTGGGGTACCCTTTTATTTTTCTTCTCCCTAGGTGTATGCCTTGTTTGATTCAGGAGTGAGACACTCTTTCATATCACCTACCCTTTTCCATGTTTTGGAACTTGAGGTAGAGAGGCTTCCAGTGGACTTGGTGTTGACTACGCCAGTTGGAGGTCGGGCTGACTTGTTTGAAGTATGTAGAGATTGTGAGCTAGTGTTGGGGAAGCACCTCTCTTGGGTAGATTTTATATGTTTATAAATACAGCCATATGATGTCATCCATGGCATGGATTGGTTGTATTTGTTGCAGGATATCATGGATTGATTCATGAAGAAGGTTGTTTTCTTTGGTACGGATGGAGATCCGGTGGTGTTTATTAGTGAGAGAGATTTTCTGATGGGTCATAGGCGCGTTCTATTCATATCATCCATGATGGCTGAACTGATATTGATTTTTTCAGAGGTTTATCCATTGGTGTTTCCTAGTGTCGTATAAAAGTACTCTGAAGTCTTTCTAGAAGTTGGTGTACCATTACCTCCTCGATGAGAGATCATGTATGGGATCGAGCTACAACCAATAGAATCTCTTACATCTAAGTCTCCATATAGGATGGACCCTTATGAGTTACTAGAGCTACATATATATCTTGATGGTCTATTACAGTGCAGTTTTGTTTGGCCATGTGTGTCACTGTTGGGTGCACCAGTTTTGTTCGTGAAGAAGGTTTAAAAAAGTTTGTGGTTGTGTGTCGATTAACATCTCCTAAACAATGTTACAATAAAGTATCTATATCCTCTTCTATAGATTGATTATTTATTCGATCAACTGAAGGGTGAAATTTGGTTCTCAAAGATCGACTTGCGATCATGATATCATCAGATGTATGTAAACGATGAGGATATCCCGAAGACTAGTTTCTATTGTTGTCATGGGCATTATTAGTATATTGTAATGTCATTTGGAATAATGAATGCTCAAGCTGTGTTCATGGGATTGATGAATGTTGTGTTCTGTAAGTTCTTGTACATGTTTTTGGTGGGTTTTATTGATGAAATCCTTGTGTACTCCACATCCGAGGAGGATCTTGAAGAGCATCTACATGCCACTTTGAGAGTTATTCATCAACATCATATATTTGGGAAGTTTTCTATGTGTGAGTTTTGGGCTCGAGAATTCCGTTTCATGGGGCATCTTGCATCCCAATAGTAATTAGATATGGATCCATCAAATATAAAAGTAGTTCTGTTTTGGGAAGTCCAAAAGACAGTGTCTTAGGATCGAAGTTTCCTTGGTCTCACAGGCCACTACCCGAGGTTCATTGCCGATTTCTCAAAAGTTTCGAATCCTGTGACACCTTTGACCAGGAAGGATCTGGCGCTCATATGCAATGATCAGTGCCAAGATACTTTTCAGTATCTAAAGGAGAAGTTAGTAAGTGCTCCAGTTCATTGTATTCCAGCTGAGGGAGTTCAGTTTAATGTTTTTCTACGATGCTTTTCATCTTGGGTTTGGTTGTGTTATAATGAAGAATAGATCAGTTGTTTCTTATGGGTCTCAGATGTTGCATCCTCATGAACTTAACTATGCCACCCATGATCTTGAGTTGGTAGACATACTGTTTTCTCTGAAGTTTTAGATACATTACCTCATTGGCGAGCAGTTTGTGGATTTCACTGATCATAAGAGTTTGATGTATGTTTTCTCCTAGCATGATGTGAACTGATGTCATCGTCAGTGGATGGATTTCATACAGGAATATGAATTTTAGATATCATATACACCTAGAAAGGGGAATTTTTTAGGAGAAGCGCTGAGTCAAAAGTCATGTAGTGATGCTGTGCGTGAATCCGGTAATTCTTGGAGAGTAATGGATAAACTTTCAGCATTACATCATTATATGTGATAATTTAGGGGTAGAGGTTTTCATTTTTTGATGATGGTAGAGACATACCTGGTGTAGAAGATTGAAGTGTCCCAGTTGGGGGATTTAGAGGTGGAGTTCTGGAGAGACCGAGTTGCTTGCGGCGAGGCTTGTGTTGGGTGGTCTTAGAATGAACAACACTATCTCTTGTATCACAAAAGGCTTTTTGTTCATTTGGTAATTTGCGAGATGGTCCTCATAGATTTTCATAGATCTCCATTAGTTTTCCATCCTGGCGTGAGAATGATGTAGCGAACAATGAGGATCCAGTTTTGGTGGTCGGGGCTGAAGCGTGCGGTTGTAATTTTTGTGACTCGATGTTTGATCTCCCAGAAGGTGAATGCCAAACACCGTGTTCCGGGTGGTCTTCTCTATCCATTAGAGATTTCTTAGTGTAAGTGGGAGGACATCTAAATGGAAAATGTTACTAGTTTATCTTGGGCTATAGAAGGACATGATTCTATTTGGGTGGTAGTGGATCACTTAACAAAATCGGCCCACTTTATAGAAATCAAGGAGCCGAGCTCGGGGGAAGTTTTTTCAAGGCACTATCTAGAGGAGTTAGTGAGACCTAATGGAGTTCCAAGGACAATCATTTCTGATCGAGATCCTTTCTTTACTTTTAGGGTGTGAGTTGGTCTCTATCTTTCTTTTTGATCTCAGCTATGCCTTTGAACTTCTGTTCATCCTCAAATTGATGGTCAGATAGAGGGAACCCTGCAGGTAGTTGAATACATGTTACTCTCTTGTGTTCTTTATTTTGGAGGTTCATGGATGGGGAACTTACCCTTGGTTGAGCTCACTTATAATAATAGTTTTCACTCCACCATTGTTATGGTGTCATTTGAAGCCTTGTATGGCCAGCCTTTCCGTTCTCTGTGGTGATGTACTAGGGTCGGAGAGTCAGCAATTCTCAGACCGTAACTAGTGCCAAATTCAATAGAGATGGTTCAGGTGATTTGTGAGAGGATGAAGATAGCACACAATCATCAGAATCCATATGCCAATCAAAGGAGGGGGCCATGTAGACTGATGTTAGGGTCAACGTGTTTCTGAAGGTGACTCCAAATTGCGAATAGAAAAGGATTGGTCATGGAAGTAAGCTTTCTCTTTTCTTTATTGGGACTTTCGAGGTGTTAGCTCATGCTGGAGCTGTAGTGTATCGAGTAGCACTTCCCCCGCATATGATTCAGATACATGATGTTTTCCATGCATCAAAACTCCGTCATTATCTTTATGATGACTCTCACACCCTCGATTGGGGAGAGATCATTGTTGATGATGATGCCACAATCGAGGAGCGACCTGTGGAGATCAAAGTCCACAAAAATAAGGTTTTGCGCAGTAATTTTATCCCCTTGGGACGTGTCTTGTGGCGATATGGTGGCATGGAGAAGAGTACATGGTAACATGAGTCCCAAACACGTGCTCGGTACCCATAGTTGTTTGATGTTCTTAACATTTTTCATGTATTGATGTAACATTTTTGGTTATAAACCTTCTATGTTTATGAGATGGTTTGCTTTTTTTTCTTTTGTGGATTGCTCTCTTTTGAGAGGTATCTTGATGGGTGGTTGTTCAGACCCCGTTTCATCTTCAATTTATGTGGGTTTTGAATTCTCATGGATGAGAATGTTTTGAGAGGCATCTGATGTAATGGCTCCATCCTCTCTGGTTCATTAATTTGTGAAAATATGGTGTTTTAGGTGTTCTGGGAGATCAAGGTGACTTATCCACAACACATTTCTATTTTTCCATTTTTTTGAACAGTGGCATCAGTGAACCTCGGTGAACAGTTCCAATGGTAGAAATTTCTGAATAGTGCATTGGTTACCTTCTATGAATATCTCCAATGGTGAGGTCTAACAGTAACCTTTCTTTCCTTTTCCAAATTTGGAGTTCTATGAATGGTTCCATCAGTGAACAGTTCTATCGGTAACCTCTAATGGTAACCTCTTTTTACTTTTCCAAATTTTCAATTCTATTAATAGTTCTATCAGTGAACAATTCTATTGGTAACCTCTAACGGGAACCTCTAATTCCTTTACCAAATTTCAATTCTATGAACAGTTGTATCAGTGAACATTTCTATCAGTAACCTCAAATAGTAAACACTATTTCCTTTTCTATATTTCAAATTCTATTAATAGTTCTATTAGTGAACAGTTCTATCTGTAAGCTCTAACGGTAACCTCTATTTCCTTTTCCTTGTTTCTAATTCTATGAACAGTTCCATCAGTGAATATTTAAATGGGAAACCTCTAATGGTAACCTATTTTTCCTATTCCAAATTTTGTGTTCTGTGAATAGTGTTTCTAGAACGGTAGGTGTACATTGTTTCCATAATTTTAAGTCTACAATGTTTCCAAAATGGTAGGTGTACAATGTTCTATCGGTGAGGTTCTAACAGCGAGGTTCATCAACAGTGTTCTATCGGCGAGGTTCATGAACAATGTTCTATTAGTGAGGTTCTAACAGTGAGATTCATGAATAGTGTTCTATCTGTGAGATTCATGAACAATGTTCTATCAGTGAGGTTCTAATGGTGAGGTTCATGAACAATGTATTTCATTTTCCATATTTTGAGTGTCTGAACAATGTTTACAACATCCAACAGTTTCACCCTATTAGCATTTACCTTTGATGTAAAATTCATTTAAATCCTCATTTTAAGGACACTAAGGCCGATTCAAAGGCCATAACTCCTAAATCAATTAATCCTTTGGATTAGGATCTTTTTTTACTTAGTTAAAAAGTGTGGTTTAATATGATTTTCTTTTAATGAAAAATCAACCATATCATAAATTGTCGCACTGTTAAAACATCTAAAGGAATCGGATATCTTCCTCCCTAATTAGTATTCTTTGTTCTCAGCTATGAGATGCTAGAACCTTTCATTATATTTTGTAGGAGTTTCATAATCAAACTTTCCTCCTTATATAGGTTCCGCTCTGTTTTTATGCAACCAAGTAGTATCAATCAATCATCGATATAAGGTATGTTTTATCATCATTTTTTGGGGTTCATCTACTCATGTTTCTCCTTTATATTTTCATAGAATGTAATATTCATTCTTCTAATAGTGTATTATTGGGTTCCGATTGGTGCGGTCATACTGTGGAATCCTCAGGTGGATGAAGTTTTCAAGAGAGGAGGATTGTGACCAGTTGTGTGGATAAAAATCATCAAGAACTATTTGAGGTAGGGGATACATTGCTTCTCTTTTCTTTTATGTGAAACTATATTGTTAGCATGCTTTATCCCACTTGATGAGAATGTAATTGACATAATAAATATTTGAACTGTATAAATAAATAGATATCCTGACACTTGTTTTTCTAGGTTGTGTTATATCTATTCTTGCTTTGTATAGCTATTCGTTCTTGACGGAAATTGGTAAAGAACATAAACCGGAATTAATTGAAATATTTTTGGCATAAGATAAAGAGGCATGTAAATGCATCTAGTTCTTCTTGTTATAATTTTGATGTTAATAAAAATGGTGGAGTAAGCATTTTTAATTATTTGTGTCAACTTACTATTTAGGTTTCCATAATATGGAACATATGAATTATAATTGATTAATCTAAGATGGATTAAAGAACCGGTTTTTCGATAAATGATTACTCCTTATAGGGTCCCGAGTTACCATATTTTTTGCTAATGTTCCATGAGCCCAATTGTTAAAATGTTTGTTTCTATGTTGCTTGTGCTATGATGTGATCCTGGATGGCTGTTCTGATATGTGGGTGCATGGAGGCCATTTGGTTGTGGCAGCAGATGACACCTAGAGTGGAAAGATGCATCAGTTTATGCATATGGGTGTTGGGAAGGACTCCAGGGATGATGGAACGAGGTGTATGTAATTGTTGGATTCTTGCTGTTTCTTATTGGTTGATTATCTGCTTTAAATTTCCCCACTACTCAAGGTAGCTGGTCATACTTACCCTTTATCTGATAGAGGAGAAGATGCGTGAGGTATTCCACATGCTTTCCGTGTCTAGTTTCTCAAGGAAGGATGAAACTATGATCCTTCTATACACGGAAAAGACTCTATGGGTAGTAAATATACTCACCGGGTTGAGGCACCTTATGTTTAGAAGCATAGATTGTTTTTCTAGAATTCTTGGAAAAATTAGAATGTATTTCTATAATGAATAATTGAATAAATGATTTCAACACATGGGGTTGGAGTTTGCTGGAACATAATGATGAGGTTGTATTTTTAAAAGGGATAGTGGAATTTGGGTTTGATGCGAATGAAATTTATTGTGGAATTGTTATTGGGTAATTAATGGTTAAATGATTAATTAATGTAAAGTGAAATTGATAAAAAGGAAATGAAATAATGTATTAAAGCTCTTTAAATGGTTTTGGGATTATAGGATACCTAGTCTTAGAAGTAGTAGCCCGGAGTCTGAGAGACGTTAGCTTCATTTGAGTCTAAGACTAGGTTATTCCCATAGTGTGGTTGTGAGGTATAGTATATTCTTAACATTTTTTTATTTTATATGATACTCTACCCTATCAGTAAGGGAAAATGACACACTGGGGATTATGATCCTTGGGGGTGTCTTCCCCAACATTCCAGTGGGAGGATGGATGGCGGACTACCCCCTTTGGTAGAACACTCTTCTTTTGGTAGATACTTGTGATGGTAGGAACAATTGATAGTTTTCCCCATATATGTGTGTAGAGGGATGTAATTGATTGTGGTTATTCACACACATATATTCTGTATATATTATCCTTTGGACTACTATAGTTGTAACATCTATAGGCTGTGATGGCTTGAGGATGCTTACTCGGTGTGTGGGCTTAAATGGATTGAGATATAATTACTGACGTATGATATACGTTATGCGAGTTGTGGTGGCTACCAGGAACTACCTGGTTACTTTCTTGCATGGACATGGTGGTTTTGTTGCATGAGGTGCATCTTTTGGTGCTTCGCCCAAGTTTCTGTGGGAAATACTTTTTGGAGAGAGATGTTTAGGACATGCGACATTGGGGAAAAGAGGCAAACTAGTGGGGAAGTAGTAGCAGGGTAACCTTGATATTATTTTTTATATTATATACTCTTGTATGCGTTACTTGGTGAGTGTAGCCATGGTGAGGTTGAGAACATAGTATACATATTTAGGTGACGAGTTAGTTTCACTTGTTTTTCACTATGCTTTAGCAAGCATTCTTTACTTTTGCACGAGAGGATTCGGGGAGGATCATAATCAGTATACTGTTATACTCTCCCTATGTTTATATACACTATTTTTCATGTCACTTAGAGAAGATTGGGGATCTGGCTAGTTACTACTAGCTTATGGTTTTAGGAGCTATTCGGGGTTGTGGTTGCGGCTGTTTTTCATTTTTTTGGGTATTTGAATTTTTAACCTTTAAATGTAGTACTTTTGCATGAAATTACATATGTGAACATGGGTTTTCTTTTATATTTCATTTTTGAGTTGGAGTTGTTTGGTGTTTGTCTTGTCCCTATCTTCGGCATGTGTTCTCTTAGAGGGTAATTCCTCCCATTTGTGTGTTCACTATACCCTTTGTGTTAGTCTCCAACCAGAGCCCTAATGGAGGGGGGACTTGAGGGTTATTATATCCATTCTCACATTGCTAACCTAGGTAGGGTACACATTGTGGGGAGTGGTTTTTGATAGTGGATCCATATAATTCTCAATAATTGAAGTCTCATATCAAAAGATACGTTCATTAAAAAATCCCAGTACTAAAACAGGCTTGACTAGCCTGATCTATCCTATTAACCATGACTAGGTTGGCCAGAGACCTTGTCGAGCTGCCTCGCTTGCGTTCTGCTAATTTTTCCATTGGTGAGCTCATAGACTATGTTACACACCAGTTGACATCGACTGACCATGTGTTATGTTCTGTACCATCTCCCCCTCATGTCAGCATGGTGTTCCCCATGTTTCAGGTACCTGCTCCCCACCTCGGTCTCTATGCCTGACCACACTCACGACCAGCTGTTCGGTTTTCCTTGTAACCTTACTCCACCAAAATTCGCATCCCTCTATAACTCCACCTACGAATCACCCCTGATCATTCCCTACCACCACAGAACCTACCCATCAACATCAGCATGCTCCGACCTCACCGGCCCACTCGACTCTAACCCCACAACCTTATCTAGGGCCCTAGGCTGCACCACTAAGATGTCCTCCACCGCATATTTGTTCCACGACTTCGAGTAGGAATTTCTCCAGTGGTCCCTTCTGTGGACCACCGCGACATCACTAGAATCCTGATTTCATAATCGTCAATAGATCTATGGTCCCTATGAAAAACCCATCACAATGCTGACCACTGGTAGATGATCGGATGGTTGATTCTTATGCCCAAAATATGGGAGATGAATATCCACAAATAACAAACAGATATCGGATAAAATAAGGGTTCATTTAATGGATTTATGGATATGATAGTGCATCCATAAACTAAAGATATGTCAATAAAAATTATAAATGAAAAAGACATATTATAAATTTATAATTCCAAGTGGATGTAAACAATAGATGAATCCTACCTCATTGAATCCTTTTTTGTTGACAACATGTCCACTATGATCTTGCTTTGATCTCTCAATGTTCTGGAAGAGATCCATCCTCGATCTAGTGAGGAAAACTGCAGATTGGTAGAGATAGAAAATGGAATATATGATTTTTAGAGAGAGTGTGTGAATTAGGGATATTTTTAATTCCATTTCCCTAAAATAATATTTATATAATCCCACTCAGGGTGGAATCCAAAATTCTCAAGCCCCCATATTTTATGTCACGCCTCGGAAAATCGCCCCATTCTGAACTCAATGATGGACTTAGATTCCGAATTGGAGCCCCATTTTGATTGTTTTTTTTTCATTTGTATTCAAGAAAAAATAATTAATTTTATTTACCATTTTCCCATGGATTGTGTTTTCTATTGAAGTCCTGCACCGAAAATAGTTATACCCCACCTAGGGTAAACATTATGTTCTGGAAAAAATTGTCCCCTAAATTTTTTTATCCTAGCTACTATTTAAAATATATTACATTTCATACATATGCATAATATAAAAATAATTAATATTTTTCTATAATTTATTCTGGGCACACCATTCTATATAATGGCACCTTTTTATATTGCTTGGATCTAGAAATATATGAATAAATATTCCGATGTATTACAATGGAAAAACCAGATCTCTACCTCATTCCTTCCTTCATGCTTTTAATACCTGAAAAAAGAAAAATGTATTTAGTATACTGGGTCGGCATCTCAGTCTCCCACTCCTTGGAAAACCTCAATTTTTTCCTCAGCTGTGACACATGGGAGATTCCATGAACCCACTCGAGCTATTGGGGGATTGGAAAGGTGGTAGGAAACCAAACCATATCTTTTCATGGTTCAATACGGTCGGATGAAACTCAAGGGATTGAATAATTTCTCAACCAATCCATTACATCCCATGCAGCGAATGGAATTACAGTTGGTCTCTAGAATTGTATCTCGTGATTCCCTCCTTCCAAATATCCATCTGATGAAACACCCAAGGATATCTAGTCATTCAAGATTTCACATTTAGCGCGTCACAACTGAGAATCAAACACTCGAGAAGTGAGGTAGTCAACACCATCAACTGAAGGAATGTAGTACCCTCCTCCTCCTCCTAGGTAAGCTATGCAGAAGATAACTATAGAGACCCCAAACATAATGTACATGGACATTACATTAATTTTGCGGAATACTTAATACATAACAAAAACCAACACTCAAGGATTGTAATAGTTTAGTGTCTTTGGAAACTCAGAACATAATCTTCTAATCATGGTAAATGATCTTCAACATCTTCCATAAAGATCTTCCCATTTTGTTTTCCTACCAAAAACCTTTCTTTATATCATGGGAATAAGAAAACATATAAAAGGGTGAGCTCAAATGCTCAGTAACGGTATGCATGGAGAAAATAAAACAAACCATATACATTTCAACTTAAAAACATGAACATAATGTTTAAACATCAAAATATTGAGCATTGACATAAAACATGGCAGTACATAAGGCATATATCATAAAAGAACATTAATAATGATAAAATATAATGGGAATAAAATATAAAATTGTGGGAAACCATTAAGCACATGATATGATTTCCATAGTAGCCAAGGCATTGCTTCCAAGATCATCTTTGTGGACAAAGTCTATTTCTAAATCGACTTCACTCCTCGTTCCAGTCCTGTATCACTGAACTGGATTAACTTAACATTCCAGTCATGTCTATCTCATAAGATATAAATATTTACCTAATGCATTGGAGGTGGATACAGGTCCCACCCATCTCATAATGAAAAGCATTCTTACTTGTGCCACAAAATAAGCATAAATCATTCATCATAACCCAAAGAATAAAATGGGGTTCATAAACATCATCCCCTCATAATGTAATCTATATAAAAAATGGATATCATTTCATCAAAAAAATAATCAAACCATGTAAATAATAGAGAAATTATACTTGAAACATAATCATACTAAATGATGTCATCTTAGATGGAAAATAGTTTTGACAAAACTCTTGAAATGAATTATTGAGGAAAATATCCTTTCTTCTTTAAAATAATTATTTTATCACAAAATGTCATTCAATTTTAAAAGAAATGGATTTTGTTGAAAATAATCATGAAATTTTGTAGAGTAATCTTCATGAAAATTAGGTGTTATGAAACCGTAAAAATTTATTCATTCCATATAATTTAAAAAAACATTATCCTCATACTTTTAACAGATGAGTCAAAAATTACCACATATGGTAAACAAAATAAAGATTCCTTCCATAACAAAAAGTAAAATTCCAAGTGGGGTAAAAATGACTTTAATCATACGTCGATGAATATTAAACACTTTATGAAAATAATTTTTTATGGACATGGATGAAAAATATAACCCTAGTAAATACTTACGTATAAGCAATCTCGGAAAAATTGAGATTTGAAAAATTATCCCTTACCATAGGTCTGATATGCTTTGTACGTATCCAATCATCTGGTATACTGATTTAAATATTTCATTGACTTATTACAGAATCATATTCACTGTTATGATATCACATATGGTTCACTTATGACTTATATTACCCGTTCTTTTGTAAATTCAATGTTAAAGATGTGTTTTTGGTAAAATCGTTTTATTTATCGTACGTGTTTGGACTTGTTGTTCTTGATATTAACATTAATTATATCATGATTTATATAATACAAAATTTAAATCGTGAGTATATATCATATATATTCAGTATATATATATATATAATTGATAGATAAATGAAATGAAATACACCGTTCATGGAGACAGTAGGTCGTACGTATGCATGAACACTGTTTTCCATTCCTTATTGACTTGAATGGAAGAAAGTAGATGAAATATATATATACATAAATCCAGTAGATTTATCATGTTATATATTTCATTGTTATTCATTATATATACTTTATAATCATTCTTGAACGACTTACATGGAGAATGAATCTCATCACGTCATGGAGATGGTAATCCGTACGTATGAACGAGCGATGATATCGTTCCCATAATTATTGAATTGAATTGGAGTGGATGATATAATATCTCAGAATCAGTATGATGTTATAATAAATATATATAGTTATTATTAACACCATTATACCCGTCCAAGTAAGGTGGTGGTGGAAAACAGATTACACCACGGCGTGGAGACGGTATTCCGTACGTACGCACGCGCGGTAATTTTGTATTCCATAGGATGGCTGGAAGGTGAATTGGGGCTGTTTCATATTTATATTAACATATCAGTATATTAGTGATACGTATTTTATTACATTATAATGAAGCAACTAAATAAGATGAATTTGAAGAAGAAATAAACATGAAAGAATCGGTAGAAGATATTACCTCTTCTTTGACGCACCTCCTATAAGCTTCCTCTTAAGGGACTAGAGTAGGTCTTTTGAGAAAACTAAAACCTCGAAAATGTTTCTAGAAAAGTTTATAAGCTAAATGGGCAGGGTTTGGCAGAACTTTAAGATTAATGGTTGTGTAAAGAGGAGTGGGAGGAGGTGCCCTTTTATAAGGGAGGAGAGGGGGACCTTTGAAAAAACTTAAAATATTATTTTATAATAAAGTCATATTCGGTATATAATAGCTCCAAATTAATTTATTTACTGAGTTAAATTGGGGATGAGTATAAATCCTCTCAATAAATAGGTTTTAGACATGTCTAGGTTACAATTTTAACCTTATAATTTATATTTAACTCTAAGTTAGATAATTTAACTTTTACCGTGTCTTCTTGTTTTCTTACACTATATTGTTAATAAACATACAATAACAAGGAAAAATAACTCCTAGTGGTTTATTATTAATATATATAACCTTATCTAAGTCATTTGTCTAATCCATATATTTTTAGTAATATAATATCAATTAATAATATAATATTTTTAAAAAAAACTATTTTATGTCAATTTTGACTCTATTTGGTAATTGATTTTTGTAAAAAGCATAACAATGTGATTAGTTCCAAAAAAAGTTATTTGAATCTATAATAACATGTCATATTAACATAAAAAAATTAGTTTATTTTATAAAAAGTCTCAAATTACATTTATTTGGGTATTTATAACATCAATTTTGTTAATATTTAATTAATAAGGTAATTACTGCATCATCATTGTGTCATAAATAAATTAAATTATTAAACTTATAAAAAATATAAATAAAATACCAATATATAGGAAATATTTGTAGATTTCTAATTAATATTTATAGTCTAATTTATCTTTTTTATAATCATATATTAAAAATGTTTTTGTTATTAATCATTGATTTTAACTATTTAAACTCTTCTTTAAATAAAATAATAATAAATGGCCTAATCTAATCAAAGTGGACCTAAAGGGTAATATTTTATTCCTAATGTTGTTTATTGTCGAATTACACTTATCCAATAGAATTAGGACATGTGTTAGTGTAATAATAATATCATTTTTACTCTTAATTACCCTATTTACTTTTAACTGTCGTAAATAAAAGTAAAAAGTTACTATTCATTAAAAATTATTTTTATCATATTGAACCACATATTACTCCATTATTTTAACCGTGTCTCTAGTATTTTTTAAATTCCACTCATAGAAGTGGTAAAATTAAGTTTTAGGTTAATTTTCAAATTCTCCTAGGAGGTGAGTAAATGACTGTGAAAAGTTCAACAAAATTTTTATATATCTAAAATTATTATAAAATGAATCCAATGAATTACATTGATCATATATAGGTATTATGTATCAATTTTGACCAAAAATAAATTTAAATAAAATAAATGATTATTTAAATAAAAATTCCATTTTTAAGCAGTAACTCAGTGTTTTCACTATTCATAAAAAAATGAGGGTTTTCAGAAAAATACAAAAAACTAACCCTAGGCTAATTTCGATATTCTGAATCCAAAAATGAAGTCCATTTTGAGAGGTAAAATTTATAAAATTTCAAAAAGTGGGTATTACTATTCATAACAGCTAGTTTATATAATATTTTAATCACATATCGTTGTTTAGTGAAACTCGGTATTGCGTACAACACACACTATTATGGAAGTTCGTGATTACGTGTAATGAAAGCTAAGTCAGGGGTTTCGTGTAGTGATAGATTCCTTTGATGTTGCGTATAATAGAATCCATCCATATTTCATTTATACATTGAATATATATATATATACACGCAATGTTGTGTAGAATAACATCTATCAAGAAAATTTGAAATTGTGCGTAACACAATCAAAGAATAGTGTTGCGAATACTGCAAGATAATACAATGTTGCGTAAAGCGCAAGATAATCTTGGTGTAGCGTACAAGACATCAATGAAATTTAAAAAATATTTCTCATAAAATCTCGGGGTGTTACATTTTACCCACCCTTAAAATGAATTTCTCCCTCGAAATTCGTCGGGGTTATAAATGGTTTTCTACATGAATGATTCTTTCATAGAAACACACCTCATAAAAATAAATACCAAAGCTTAATTTTAAAATCTAATATATGAAATGTAACGGTTAACCAAATTAACTCATCAATGGGTTTCCACATAGAAGAAAATAGGTGAAAATATGGATATGGAAGAGAAATCTCACCAACATGTTCTGATGGAGGGTGGTAGAGAACATGGCTATGAAAAATCCAAAAATAAGATAGCCATAACTTTTTGATTATTTAAGGTACCATCTGATTCATCGGATATAATTAAACTAGGACAAAATTTTTGGTTTTCAAGATTATTTCCCTAAAGATGAAGAATTTTTGAATTAAAATAAAAACTTATTTATTTTGGTACAATCACGCCGTTTTTCGTGCCTTGAACAATTTCCAATTCATCTCTTAAATAAATGAAGTTGAATTTGTCATTCGTGAAGTGTTAGAAGATCATGTGATAGAACGATGGGTCATTCCATCTATCTCAAACAAAAGGTTAGCAATAGTTTTCAAATATAAATAAGTCTATCTATGGTGAGGTTAATCATATATGATTCCAAAAATCGACTTATACTTCATCTATCATACCGCTTAATAAAATAAAACTAGTTTTTACTAACCATTGAATTCTTTTAGGCCAAAGGTAGGTGATACATGCCTGTCGCACTTCAGTTGTGGGTTCGATTCCCGCAAACTTGTCGGACGCGATGGGTTGTCGCTCGTCCTATAGGTTGTCATTTTTCTAAAACTACAATATTATAACATTCCAGAAATAATATCTAAAAATTTATAGCCTTAACCAATACTAACTTATGTCCAACATAGTCAATTCCAATCTTTAGGCTCATCCAAAATACTTCAGTCCAATCTCATAGTATAAAGAAAATGATTACTTGGAAGGTCACAAAACAATCAAGTGAATACCATCAGTTATCCCCCATATATCATAAGATATATCTTGTTGGTCACATTACAAACATGTGAATACCTTAATCATTTATTCTCTTGAAAAATGAATACCCATTGAATCTTAGTGAAGAAATGAATGCTGTCAAAAGTTAACTCTTTCCACATACCAAAATCTCAAAATTTCTATATATTGAAACCATGATATCACTATGTCCTTATATCAGTCATGAGCTCATGAATACTATAGAAAATTTCATTTTCACCTTATTCCATCATTATGCACATATCATACACTTTCCAAAAATATTTCAATCACATTACATGGTTATTGGTACAGTAAAATTATTGAAAACCACAATAGACTAATAAAACAATGTTCCAATATACCATAAAATTACCTCAAAAACATTATTATTTAATACCAATACATAAACACTTCAATCCATACTCTTCAATGATTATATTTGAATAAGTCCTTCCTTTATTTAGAAGTAACCTCTTCGGTCTAGGAATTGAGTTCGGTGCTGCCCATGTTTTCCACAAATAAGACATTGAAAATCATAACAGTCTATCACTCTATGAACCTTTTCTCCACACAGATAACATCTTCCCCTCCATTTGAGGTCTTCCTCAAGGATATTCTTCATTTCTTCTTGATACGTAGAAATCTTCATCTTCCTTCCTCTATGATCAACTCCTTGAGAACATGTATAAAATTTCATCTTCCTCTTATTTGATGACTTAGGAATACCACCAAAGTTCACCTTGTTGATCATATATCGTGATGAATGATTAGACATAATCATAATATTTTTCTCTCTATGATTTACATGATTTTGTTGATAACCGTCACCAATTTGTCCATCGGAATCAATGTTAACTAAATTCCTTCTCATTTATTCCATTGACTAAAACCAGAAACCATAGTGCATTAAACATTTAAAATAATGAGGTACCACATAATCATTAAAGTCACTTATGGGATTTCTAACATATCACAGATTATTTAATCCATGATACCTTATGTTCAACCTAGGTTATTCATGATCATCATCATAACTCTAGGACTGTATCCTATAGTTATACTAATCCTTAGGGACATCCCTAGACATACCTTAGAAATATATCTTAGGATCTCACTATAGTTTTTTCATCCTAGTTTCCAAAGGTTAACTAAACCATTCCTCTGATACCAACTGTAGACACCCAAATCTTGGCATACATGGACATTACATTACTTTTACGGAATACTTAATACATAACAAAAACCAAAACTCAAGGATCATAATAGTTTAGTGTCTTTGGAAACTCGGAACATAATCTTCTAATCACGGTGAAAGATCTTCAACATATCCCATAATGATCATCCCCTTTTTTCCTACCAAAAACCTCTATTTATATCCTAGAGAAAAGAAAACATATAAAATGGTGAGATCCAATTCTCAGTAAGGGTATGCATGGTGAAATTAAAACAAACCATTTACCTTTGAACTTAAAAACATGAACATAATGTTTACACATCAAAATCTTGAGCAGTGACATAAAACATGGCAGTAAATAAGGCATAGTTCATAAAAGAACAATAATCATGATAAAATTGAATTGGAATAAAACATGTAATTGTGGAAAACCATTAAGCACATGATATTATTTCCATAGTATCAAAGTCATTGCTTCGAAGACCATCTTAGTGGACAATGTCCCTTTCTGAATCGACTTCACTCATCGTTCCAGTCTTGTATCACTGAACCAGATTAACCTAACGTTCAAGACATGTCTATCTCATGGGATATAAATCATTAACCAATGAATTGGAGGGAGATATATGTCCCACCCATATAATAATGAAATCATTCTTACTTCTGACACAAAATAAGCATAAATCATTCATCATAACCTAATGAATAAAATGTGATTCATAAACACCATCCCATTATAATGTAATACAAATATAACAAATGGATATCATTTTATCCTAAAAATAATAAAACCATGTAAATAATATAGAAATTATACTTGAAACATAATCATACAAAATAATGTCATCATAGATTGAAAATAGTTTTGAAAGAACACTTGAAATGAATTCTTGAGGAAAATATCCTTTCTTCTTTAAATTCATTTTCTTATCACAAAATGCCATTCAATTTTAAAAGAAAGGTAATTTTTTGAAAATAATCATGAAATATTATAGAGGAATCTTCATGAAAATTAGGAGTTATGAAACCTTAAAAATCCATTCATGCCATATAAGTTAAAAAAACATTCTCCTCGTACTTTTAATGGAAAAGTCAAAAAGTACCACAACTGGTAAACAAAAGATATATTCCTTTCATAACACAAAGTAAAATCCCCATAGGGGTAAACATGACTTCAAAAATAAATTTATGAATATTAAACACATTATGAAAGACATTTTTTATGGACATGGATGAAAAATATAACCAATGAAAATACTTATGTATAAGCAGTCTCGGAAAAAATGAGATTTGCAAAATTATCCCTTACCATAGGTCTGATATGCTTCGTAAGTTTCCAAACCTCCTGTATAATGATTTAAATAATGCCATTGACTAATTACTGAATCATATTAATTGTTATGATATCATATATGGTTCACTTATGACTTATATTACCTGTTCTTTTGTAAATTCCATGTTAAAGCAGTGTTTTGGGTAAAATCTTTTTATTTATCGTACGTGTTTGGACTTGTGGTTCATTATATTATTATTACTTATATCATGATTTAATTACTTCTAGAATTTAAATAGTGATTTATAAATCCTGTATATTATGAATATATATATATATATAATAGATAGATAAAAAAATGAAATACACCGTTCATGGAGATGGTAGGCCGTACGTAGGCATGAATGCTGTTTTCCTTTACTTATTGAAATGAATGGAAGTAAGTAGATGAAAGATATATATACATAAATACATTAGCATTATCATGTCAGATATTTCATAATTATTAATTATATATAATTTATAATCATTTTTTATGGTTAACATAGAGAATGAGTCTCATCACGTCGTGGAGACAGTAATCTGTACGTACGCATGAGCGATGATATTGTTCCAATATTTATTGAATTAAATTGGAGTGGATGATATAATATCTCATAATTAGTATGATGATTTAATAACTATATATAGTTATTCTTTACACAATTATACCCATCCATTTATGGTGGTGGTGGAAAAACAGATTACACCACGGCGTGGAGACGGTATTCCGTACGTATGCACGCGTGGTGATTTTGTTTTCCATAAGATGGATTGAAGGTGAAATGGGTTTGTTTAATATTTATAATAACATATTATTATATTAGTGATACTTATGTTATTAAATTATAATGAAACAAATAAATAAGAAGAATTTGATGATGAATGAAACTTGAAAGAATCTGTAGAAGAGATTACCTCTTCTTTGATGCACCTCTTTTAAGATTCATCTTAAGGGACTAGAGTTAGACTTTTGAGAAGACCGAAACCTCCAGAATGTTTCTAGAGAAGTGTATAAGAGAAATGGGTTGGGGATGGACGAACTGTAAGGATCAATGTTGTGTATAGGGGAGAGGGAGGAGGATCACTTTTATAAGGAAGAAGAGGGCACCTTTTGAAAAACATAAAATATTATTTTTTAATAAAGTCATATTCGGTTTATAATAGCTCCAAATTGATTTATTTTGATGATAAAGTGGGTATGGGTCGCAACACTCTCAACCAATAGGTTTTAGAAAAGTTTAGCTTACTATTTTAACCTTATAAATTAGATTTAACTCAATGTTAAATAATTTAACTATCACTGTGTCTTCTTGTTTTCTTACAATATATGGTTAATAAACATACAATACCAATACAAAATAACCCTAAGGGGTTCATTATAAATATATATAACCTTATCTATGTCATTTGGCAGAACCGTAGATTTTTAGTAACAGAATAACAATTAATAATATAAAATTTGTTTTAAAAACTATTTTATGTCAATTTTGACACTATTTTGTAATTGAATTTTCTGAAAATTATAACAACATGATTAGTTCAAAATGGTTAATTGAATCAATAATAACATGTCATATTAACCTAATAATATTATTTTAATTTATAAAAAGTCTCAAATCACATTTATTTGCATATCTATAACATCATTTATGTTAATATTTCATTAATAAGGTACTTACTGCATCATCATTGTGTCATAAATAAATTAAATTATTTATTGTCTAAAAATTAAAAATAAAATACCATTATGTAGGAAATATTTGTATCTTTATAATTAATATTTATAGTCGAATTTATTTTATGCATAACCCTATATTAAAAATGATTTAGTCATTACACATTGATTTTAACTATTTTAACTCTTCTATAAATAAAGTAATAATAAATTTCCTAATCTAATCCAAGTTTACCTAAAGGGTAATATTTTATTCCTAAGGTTGTTTCTGGTCGAATTAAACTTAACCAATAGAATTAGGATATGATTTAGGGTAATAATAATATCATTTTACCCTTAATTACCCTATTTACTTTTAACCGTCGTAAATAAAAGTAAAAAGTTACTAATCAACAAAAATATTTTTTCTTATTGAACCACATTTTACTGCTTTATATTAACAATGTCTCTCGGATTTTTGAAATTCCACTCCCAGAAGTGGTAAAATTAAGTTTTATGAAAATTTCCAAATTCTCCTAAGAGATGGGTAAAAGACAGTGAAATGTTCAATATGATTTTTATATATCTAAATTTTTTATAAAATGATTCCAATGAATTACATTGAAAATATATAGGTATTCTGTATCAATTTTGACCAAAAATAAATTGAAATAAAATGTCAGTTTTTAACCAATAACTAAGTGGTTTAACTATTCATAAAAAATTGAATGTTTTCTGAAAAGCACCAAAAATTAACCCTATGCTAATTTCGATATTCTGAATCCAAAAATGAGGTCCATTTTGAAAGGTAAAATTTATAAAATTTCAAAAAGTGGGTATTACTATTCATAACAACTTGTTTATATAATATTTTTATAACATATCGTTGTTTAGTGAAACTCGTTATTGCATACAACACATGCTATCATGGAAGATCGCGATTGCGTGTAATGCAAGCCCAGTTAGGGTTGCATGTAGTGAAATATTCACCGGTTGTTGCGTATAATAGAATCCAACCATATTTCACTTATACATTGAATATATATATATATATACACGCGCAATGTTGCGTAGAATAACTTCTTCCAAACGATTTTGAAATTTTGTGTAACACAATCCAAGAATAGTGTTTTGTGTACTGAAAGATAATACGGTGTTGCTTATAGCGCAAGATAATATTGGTGTTGCGTACAAGACATCAATGAAATTAATAAATTATTTCTCATAAAATCTAGTGGTGTCACATTCTACCCCCCTTAAAATGAATTTCCCCCTCGAAATTCGTCGGGGTTATAAATGGTTATCTACTTGAATGTTTCTTTCATAGAAACCCACATCGTAAAAAGAAATACTAAAACATAATTTTAAAAACTAATGTTTGAAACTTAACGGTTACCCAAATTATGGAAGAGAAATCTAACTATCAAATTCTGACGGAGAGTGGTACAGAACATGGCAATGAAAAAGCCAAATATCACAAAGCCATAAATTTGAGATGATTTAAGGTACCATACGATTCATCAGATATAAGGAAACTAGGACAACATTTTTGGTTTTCATGATTTTTTCCCTAAAGTTGACGAATTTTTGAATTATAATAAATACATACTTGATTTTGGTACAATCTCATCGTAGTTCGTGCATTGATCAATCTTCACTTCATCTCTTAAATAAATGAAGTTGAATTTTTCATTCGTGAAGCATTAGCAGATCATGCGATAGAACGATGGGTCATTCCATTTGTCTCAAACAAAAGGATAGGAATAGTTATCAAATATACATAAGTCCATCTTTGGTGAGATTAATCGTATAAGATTACAAAAATGGACTTGGACATCATCTATCATGCCGATTAATAAAATAAAACTAGTTTCTACTAACCAGGGTCTTTCGGTAGGACAGAGGTAGGCGATAAAGTCCTGTCACACTTTGGTTGTGGGTTCGATTCCCACAACCTTATCGGATGTGACAGGTTGCCGCCGGTCCTATAGGTTGTCCTTTTTTCTAAAATGTCATGAACCCCTCCCACCAAATATGCCCCTCCTGAGCTGGCAATAGTGAAAGGGAGATAATGACCCCCGAGTCCCACCTCCAGTAGGCCCCAGGGAGGCAACTAGCACCAAGGGTATGAGTTTTCATGAATATGGGAAGCATTACCCTTTAATTATTTAATATCGGGAAATAGGATGAGTCAACCACCAAAAGAAAAATAAAGGAAAGACAAGTAACTAAACCCAAATCAATCCCACATTCATGTTTAAATAGTTCTGAAACAAGGTACAAGTACGAGAAAGCTGAAAAGTAAAATACCAAAATAAACAAGAGTACATCAACTCCAAAAAATCCAACTATCCTGACTAGTAGGGTCCCGCACGGCCTTGGTAGTCCTCTTGGAAACTTGAAAGTAAACATAGGTTGAGCATTCAAGTATACTCAGTAGGGAAACCTAAAGCTCTAATGCACAAGTGGGGAGATATCCTAATGTCCTGTGAGAACAACAGAAGAAACCAAGGAAATAATTATATCCACCCAACCTCGGCACCCACACTCACCAAAAATACAATCACAACAGGTAGTAGTATATATGAAAAAGAGTATTGGGTACCCCACACCATTTATCATTAGTCATCTTCTCTTCCTAACAACAAACGTCCTGACGTTGCCACACTCTTCTCGCCCGCACACACCTGGGCCTCACAGACCACACATCTCGCCTGCACACACCTGGGACTCAAAACCACGTGTCCCGCCCGCACAAACCTGGGCCTCACAACCATGTATCCCTCCCGCACACACCTGGGCCTCATCCCGAAGATTCTTGGGAAAACAAACCTGACCGAAGAGTCTTGGGCCAAAACCTCCCCAATCTAAACCTACATGAAGGGTATTAGGTGTAAGGTCACCTCAAGCCATCACAGCCTAGGGAAGAAGGAGCATGAAGGAGCTAGTAACAAAGGGGAAAACACCTTCTCCCATGAAATGGGAGTGTATGACACTAAGTTCTTAACATGGGTGAGGTGCGACAAAACAAAAAGATACAGATATATATATATTTACACAAAACTTATCCCAACATATGGCTTCTAAATAGATAACTGAGCACGTTCCTCGTCACTTCTACTACGAAGCATGCATACCACAAACAACCCCAACCCCATTTAGGTTTTCATGTTTCAACAGAATCTGTTTATTAATTCCTTAACAACTGGGCAATCAAACGCAACAAACCATATCAATCATTCATAAAACATATCCCTGCAATCCACAAATCAGGTTATGAAAACACAAGAAACACAACAAGTCCCTTCTTATTGACCAACAAACCCCCTTGATTATCATTTCTGTTTCATTACCAATCCCCTCCATTCATTAACTCTTCCATAATTTATTTATTATTCACAACCCCTAATTCTTTCACATTCAAACCCAACCTTGCAGACCCGCTGCCAACCACCATAACCACAATCACACTAAAACCTATACATCATTATCCCTTTAATACCTTTTATCACAGCCCCACTGTCCATCACCAACATAGAAATCACACCAACCCACAACCAAGCCAACTGAAGCCACGCTACTCACCCAATCCACAACAATTGACAAAAAAACACCCCCTTCACATAAATTAACCCCAAACAGTACCCACATGTTTATTATTTTAGTTTTGTTCAACTGGGGTGATCACACAAGGGTTCCATATTTTCATTTAATCAGCCAACATTACATGATTAACCAAATTCCACATTTCATAAATTTTCCATCCATAATCGGTCTAGAAAGATAGGGAAACATTTAATTGCGCACGAAAAGGCCCCCAATGACCGTGATTTTTAGTAGGCATAATCCTATTCAATTCACAACATAATATCACATGATATAAAGATAAAAGTAATAAAAAACATCCCAACCCCATTATATAATCCCTTTATTATCTTCATTCAACAGGTTAAAAAGTGTTTCACATAAACAATAGGGCACCCACCCCGCATGTTGAAATAATTATAGAGACGAACATAATATCCCTACCTCAATAGGTTCTGGTCACAATGCTCCCTGAGATCAACTTTAGAAGATGTCTGTCAGCATCCGTCACTTTTGTCAAATCCCTGCAAAACCGCCTTGGGGGGAAGATGGAAAGCAAAGTCCGAAGGAAAGACAACAAATCCAAGATCATAAGTTCTTCCTCGTCGTTACGATCCCGTGGCTACTGGCAGATCATAAATCGGAGCTTAAACGAAGAAGTTATGGAAGAAAAAGATCATTCGAGTCTCTTGGAATAGCTCTGCTCAGAGGAATGGGGAGGAGTGGAGTGAGTTCAAAAGGAGGAGAGGACCCCTACTTTTATAGGCGTGAAAGACAAAAGTACACAGCGTGTACTTTATGGTACATGACATGTACTCGGCCATTTCACACGGTCACCATGTGGATTCCAACACGGCCTTCAACGCAGCATGCGGCCGTTGACTGGTCAACACATGGTTTGAAGGTAACTCAT
The DNA here is from genome assembly GCA_963277665.1 of Viscum album. NCBI lineage: Eukaryota > Viridiplantae > Streptophyta > Magnoliopsida > Santalales > Viscaceae > Viscum > Viscum album. The sequence goes on from OY728151.1 coordinate 824,747,076, forward strand.
ACGTGGGGAGGGAATACACGGTGTGTAGTATTTGATACATGGAATGTACTCATTTATTTCACACGGTAAGGACACGACTCCCACACGACACATGAACGTTGACTGGTCAACACACGGTTTCAGGTAACACATACGTGGGGAGGGACTACACAGCGTGTAGTATTGGCTACACGGTGTGTACTCATTTATTTCCCAAGGCAAGGACACGGCCTTCAACATGGGGTATACCCGGTGAGGGGGTACATGGCATGTACTCACACTACATGGCATGTAGTTTCAAAATTCTAAAAACTGTGGGAAAAGAACATTTTACCCTCCATAAAACTTCATGACCCTCTTTTTGACAATGGGAATGGGCCGGAGAGGTCCGGGACATTACATCAGATACCTCTTAAAACATTCTTGTACCCGAGAATTCAAAATACAACCTAAAGGAACCCAACAATATACTTCTTAGGGCCCTCGTTATAACAGGAACCCATCCAATAACCCTAATCATATGTGTTAGGAATTCCTTCTCCTCTATCGAGATATTATCCGCTTTAGGTGGCACTGACTTGCCTGCATGGGTTTAATCACATCCTCATTAATGCGTCCCGATTAAGAATTGGGTCTTCTAACTTTCATACATTAGTATTTTTCAACTTGCACTACCCCCAACACCACACAACCAACACACTTTCCGAACATGTGGTTTGGAGAAGAATTCCTTCTTATATATCGAGATATTATCCGCTTTTGGCAGCACTAACTCTCCCACATGGGTTCAATCGCATCTGCATTAATGTGTCTCGATTAAGGATCAGGTTTTCCATTTTTCCCACACATCCGGACATGCTACACACTTTTAGAGAACAAGGAAACAAAAGGTCTCATAACCGACAAGCCAAGCATTCCATATATCAAAGGTATAGAGTATAACATCAAAAAAAGCTTAGAAGAATAAGGAAAACACAAGTCAAAACAACTCTGGGTACTAAGCATGCATCTGAGCCTCTCGCTCCCAAGTTCTCTCCTTGAGGCCGCCATTCCTCCACAACACACGAACCAAGGGAATGGTTGTTCCATGGAGAACCTTCTCTTTACGATCCTAAATTATGACTGGTCGTTCCTTGAAGGTAGATTCGTCTCCCATATCTAACTCTCCCCAGTCGATAATGTGAGAGTTTTCGTGTATGTACCGACAAAGCTGGGAGACGTGGAAGACGTCATGAACCTTCTCCCACAGATGTGGCAGGGCCAGCAAATATGCCACCTTGCCGACTCACCTCAGCACCTCAAAAGGTCCGATGAACCTATTTGAGAGATTTCTCCCTTTCTGAAACCTCTGCAGCCCCCGTCGACGGGAAACCTTCATGAACACATGCTCTCCCACCTCAAACTCCAAGGGTCTCCTCTAATGATCAACATATGACATCTATCGGTCTTGAGCCATTTTCATCCTCTCAAGCACAAGCTGATATTTCTCTATAGTGCTCTGTACTACCTCTGGCCAAAGAGAACCTATCTCACCAACCTCTCCCCATCAAATTGGTGAACGACATGGTCTTCCATACAAAGCCTAAAACGGTGCCATGCCAATAGTAGAGTGGAAGCAGTTGTTGTAGGAAAACTATACTAAAGGAAAGTGGTGTACCCATGATCCTCCGAAATCCAGAACGCATTCTGATAGCATGTCCTCCAATGTATGGATAGTTCACTCTGTCTGCCCATCGGTCTAGGGGTGGAAAGCAGTGCTAAGGCGTTGCTGGGTGCCAAAAGCATGCTGTAACCTCCTCTAGATGCATGAGGTAAACCGTGTGTCCCGGTCTGAGATGATAGTCTTTAGAACTCCATGAAAACACACCACCTCATCTACGTAACTCTGTGATAAGGTACTCACTGGGCCTGACTCCTTAATTTCTAAGAAGTGAGCTGATTTCGCCAGATGATCCACCACCACCCCGATAGCATCATAACCTCCCTGAGCTCAGGGTAGTCCTATGAAAAATTCCATCGATATGTCATCCCACTTCCACTTGGGGACATATAATGGATGCAAAAAACCACTGGGAACATGATGTTCAGCCTTTTCTTACTTACACACCAGGAACATAGCCACAAACTCCGCCACTATCTATTTCATCCCGGGCCACCAAAACTGTTCCCTTAGGCCTTGGTTCATTTTTGAAACTCCCGGATGTACCGCCGAGGCTGAGTTATGGAACTCACAGAGAAATCCCTCACACATTGCCTCAGGAGAAATCAACCTTCAATGGAAAAGCATCCGATGTCGGCTGTCATCTGACCATACTTCTGGAGCGTTTCCTTGATCGACACGATCCTACATGACATACGCCTTTGAGTCCCCCCACTGAGACTCTTCCACCTAATGCATCAAGGAAGACTGCACTGTCAACAAAAAAAACTGCCTCTAAAACCTTTTACCCTTGCATCCAAGTGCAAGGCGGCCAACTCTCACATCGCTTTCCAAGCATCAGTGGATTTCCGAACCACTTCCTTATGCGACTTCCTACTCAGGGCATCAGCCACAACGTTGCCCTTACCTTCAGTGTAGGAGATCTCGAAGTCACAGTCTTGGAGAAACTCGACCCATCTCCGCTGCCGCAAGTTCACGCCATTCTGAGAGAAGTTATAACGTAGGATCATGTGATATGAGAAGACCACAAAGTTCTCCCCAAAGAGGTAATTTAACCACAACTTCAGTGTGAACACTACTGCTGTAAGCTCTATGTCATGGGTGGCATAGTTACGCTCAAGGGGGCATAACTGCCTAGACCCATAACAGATCACTCCCTTCTTCTGAATCAATACACACCCTAAAACAAGGCCAGAAGCATCACAAAACACCTCATACAACAACACATCCTATGGAAACCTGAGTACTGGGTCACTGACCAACTTCTCCTTGAGGTATTCGAAAGCTTTCTGGCACTGCTCGCTCCATAGGAAGACCTGGTTCTTCCTAGTCAAATCTGTCAATAGAGCAGCAACTCGAGAGAAGTCTGAGATGAACCTACGATAGTAACCTGCTAACCCTAGGAAACTACAAACTTCCTCCACGCTCTTGGGTTATACCCAAGAAATAACTGCACCCACCTTCGACGGGTCCACTAAAACTTCATGTTGAGACACTAAATTTCCAAGGAACTGTACTTCTTATGTCATGAACATACAGTTCGACAATTTCCTATAAAGCTGGTGGTGTTGAAGGACTTCTAAGACTGCCCTGAGATGCTCAACGTGCTCCTTCTCTGATCTTGAGTAGATCAGGATGTCATTGATAATCACAATGAAGAACTGGTCTAGAAACCCTCAGAATAAAAAGCTCATAAGTACCATGAATAGAGTTGGTGCATTCGTAACTCAAACTACATCACTACAAACTCGAAGTGCCCATACATGCACGTGAAATCCATCTTTGAGATGTCATTGTCCTTCACACTCAGCGGATGATATCCAGATCGTAGATCAATATTAGAAAACCAACCTACTCCCCTCAGCTAGTCGAATAGATCATTTATCCTTGGAAGGGGGTAACGGTTCTTAACTGTTACCTGATTCAACCTTCGGTTGTCTATGAATAACATGAGACCAACATATGCCTTATATACGTAGAAAACTGGAGCACCCCATGTCAAAACGCTGTGTCGAACAAAACACTTCTCCATCAGATCATAAATCAGAATCTGCAACTCCCGCAACTCTGAAGGTGCCATCCGATAAGGGGCCATCGAAATGGGACGGGCACCAAGATGTAAGTCTATCTCGAACTCAACGTCACGTAAGGGGGGGGGGGAGTCACATCCTCTTCGGTAAAAACATCTAGGAGCTCCCCAACAACCATTGGGACATCCATCATCTCTATATCAGCTGGAACCACTGATAACCCGCCTAACAAGGAAAGGAGATGCTCCACACGCCGGCTTCCCACATGATATCTCCTCTCGCGAACAAAAGATACATATTGCCCGTCCACGTCGGACAACACGACTCTTTTTCGGAAGCAGTTGATAATGGCACTAACAAAAAACAACCTGTCGATGACTAGGATGACATCGTACGGGTGCATCTATAGCAAAAGAAGATCCCCACTAGATCGATGTGGTCCCAACGACAGCCCACATCCCCGGGAAACACAAGATATGCTGTTCTGGCCTCCAACTGGTGTAATCAGCACCAGTGGTATGGAAAGTCCCCCTACGTCTAGACTCCAAGAATGGGCTAGATCGGGTGCAACAAAGGACTTCGAAGTTCTTGAATCGAACAAGGAAGAAACAAGAGTGATGAACAAAAAAATCGTACCTCGCACCACTTCTGGTCCTGCTGGAGCTGCCAACTCTGCAGTGTGAAACTATCCACACCCGGCTCCTATACATATCTGATGTCACCCACCTCCCCGACCATGCCCTGGTCAAGGTCCCTGAGGCGCACCCTATGGTCGGCCTCCTACCGCAAAGTCTTCCCTCTGAGGAACAGGGTCTCGCTGCTGCTGGAAAGGCCTCACTGACAATTGGTGCTGCTGAGGCTGGTGTTGAACCGGCCCACCTCCACCGTACTGAGATTAGATTAGGCACCAAATCCGAACATCCCCAAAACATCCACAAGAAATACACTTTGGTCCCGGGATCATGAAAAAGGGACGAGGACCTAAAGATCTGAATTGGAATTTCTGGGGCCTGCTCCCCACTGGCCTGAACCTGGAAGGTCCCGTCGCAGGAGACCTGCTGCTGACTGTATTCCCCTTCAATGAACCTGGATGGATCCCCTCACATGGTGCACCACCCTGTGAGTGAATCCTCTCTAAAACATCTGCCTTCTTCTGTACTTCCAAGTACGTCAGAAGGGTGAAGGGGGTGACAACATACTGGAGCGAAGAATGAAGCGCCTCCTCCAAATGTCTCACCCAAGACTCCTCATCCTGAATGAGAACCAGAGCAAAGCATAGGAGATCTTTGATCATGATACCCAACTCTCGTACTAAGGGAGAGTAACTCTGGGCACTTCTCTGCCTTGATCATGGAAGAAAGGAATTCCTCTCAGAATTCCTTCTCAAAGTCAGCACCCAGAACTTCTGCCTCTATCCTCTCCCCGAGGTAGAGCGTCCACCACTGTCGCACCGCACCTCTTAGCTAACTAACTGCTAGGAGAACCTAGTACTCCATCAGAACACGGATCAAGGTGAATGAAATCCCAATATCATCAAGCCACCCATCCATCTCTGTATCCGAAGTACTACCCTCATACTTCTTGAGGGTTTTCCGCTGGAAAGAATTGAGAGTCTTCTTCCACTGGATATCTTCCTCCTCTTGGTCAATCCTCATCTAATCGACCGCCTGAATCTGCTAGGCCTTGGCCGTTTGAATCACCCGGGGATGACGTCCAGGTGCCATAGCTCTATGGTAAACAAGGATTGCCTAAGCCCAAGTAGCAAGGAATTTCTCAAGGTTTTATTTTATCATTTTATTTCCATTCCATTCCCAGAACACCCAAATCAAGTAAAACACAATCATGATGATGCATGTACCTTCCCTAGGGTCTCTACCCTGCAATCAATGTAGTCTCACTTGTTCATTCGGTAGGCTCAGAGTCCTTGGATCGGATCCGGGGGGTCCCTAAAATCCCGGGTCCTAGACGGTCATCCTTGGCCTATGTCACATGCCAAGATCAGCCAACACTATTGCCCTACCATCCCATGCAATCCTCACTGAGCCTAACTCCAGACTCTATCCTATCTCTCAACCACCACCTCTGAAACCATTCTATCATGACCCCCTCCCACCAAAGATGCTCCTCCTGAGCTAGAAATGGTGAAAGGGAGATAATGACCCCCCGAGTCCTACCTCCAGTAGGCCCCAGGGTGGTGACTAGCACCACGGGTATGAGTCTTCACGAATATGGGAGGCATTGCCCTTTTATTTTTTAATATCGGGAAATAGGATGAGTCAACCACCAAAAGAAAAAGAAAGGAAAGACAAGTAAATAATCCCAAACCAATCCGGCATGCAGTTTTAAATAGTTCTGAACCAAGGTACAAGTACAAGAAAGCTCAAAAGTACAATTCCAAAAGAAACAAGAGTACAACAACTGCAAAAACTCCAAGTTTCCCGACTAGTAGGGCCCCACAAGGCCCTGGTAGTCCTCTTAGAAATGTAAAAGTAAATGTAGTGTGAGCATACAAGTATACTCAGTAGGGAAACCTAAAGCTCTCGTGCACAAGTGGGGAGACATCCTAATGTCCTGTGAGAACAACAGAAGAAACCTACCAAGGAATTCTATCCACCCAACCTCACCAGCCACAATCACAAAATACACAATCACAACAGGTAGTAGTATATAAGAACAAGAATATTGGGTACCCCACAACATTTATCATTAGTTAGCTGCTCTTCCTGACGGCGAACGTCCTGACGCTACCACACTCTTCCCGCCCGCACACACATGGGCCTCACAAACCACACATCCCGCCCGAAAACACCTGCGCCTCACAACCACATATCCCACCCACACACATCTGGGCCTCACAACCACGCAACCCTCCCTCACACACCTGGGCCTCACAACCACGTATCCAGCCCGTACACACCTGGGCCTCATCCCGAAGATTCTTGGGAAAAAAACCTGCATGAAGAGTCTTGGTCCAAAACCACCCCAATCAAAACCTACCTGAAGGGTCTTAGGTGTAAGGTCGCCTCAAGCCATCACATCCTATGGAAGAAGGAGCAGGAAGGAGCTAGTAACTAAGGGGAAGACACCGTCTCCCATGAAATGGGAGTGTTCGGCACTAAGTGCTCAACATGTGTGAGGTACGACAAAATAGAAAGATGCAAATATATATATATATATATATATATATATATATATATATATACCAAACACTCATCCCAACCTATGGATTCTAAACAGGGAACTGATCATGTTCCTCGGCACTGCTACTACGAAGCATTCATACCACAAATAACCCCAACCCCATTTAGGTTTTCAAGTTTCAACAGAATCAGTTTATTAGTTCCTTAACTACTGGGCAATCAACCGTAACCAACCATATCAATCATTTGTAAAACATATCCCAGCCATCCACAAATCAAGTTAGGAAAACACAAGAAACACAACAGGTCCCTTATTATTGACCAACCAACCCCATTGATTATCATTTCTGTTCCATTACCTTGCCCCACCATTCATTAACTCTTCCACATTTTATTTATTATTCACAGCCCTTAATTCGTTCACATTCATACCCAAACCTGCAGCCCCGTTGCCACCCACCATAATGACAATCACACCGAAAACCATACATCATTATCCCTTTAATACCTTTTATAACAGCCTCGCTGTCCATCACCAACATAGCATTCATACCAACCCACAACCAAGACAACCGCATCCCCGCTGCTTACCCGATCCACAACAACCCACAAAAAAACACCCCTTCACATAAATTAACACCAAAAAACACCCACATGTTTATTATTTCAGTTTTTTTCAACCGGGGTGATCACACAAGGGTTCCATATTTTCATTTAATCAGCCAAATTTACATTATTAACCAAACTCCACATTTCATAATGTTTCCATCCATAAATGGTCTAGAATGATAGACAAACTTTTAATTGCACAAGAAAAGGCCCCCAACGACGGTGATTTTCAGTAGGCATAATCCTATTCAATTCACAACATAATATCACAGGATATAAAGATAACCAGTAATCAAAAACATCCCAACCCCATTATGCAAGCCAATTATTATCTTCATTAAATCGATTCAAAAGTGTTTCACATAAACCAGATGACACCCACCCCGCATGTTTCCCAAATTAGAGAGACAAAGGTATTATCCCTACCTCAACAGGTTTTTCTCACAATGCTCCCCCAGATCAACATTAGAAGACATCCTTCGACGTCCGTCACTTCTATCAAATCCCGAAAAAACCACCTTGGGTGGAAGTTGGAAAGGAAAGGCCTAAGTAAAGACAACTAATCCATGCTCATAAGATTCGCCTCGTCGTTACGATCCCGTGGCTGCTGACGGATCGTAAATCAGATCTCGAACGAAGAAGTTATGGAAGAAAAAGAGCCTTAGAGTCTCTTGGGAGTGCTCTGCTCAGAGGAACGGGGAAGAGAGGAGTGAGTTGAAAAGGAGGATAGGACCCCTCCTTTTATAGGAGTGAAAAAAAAGTACACAACATGTACTTTATGGTACATGGCCTGTACTCATCCATTTCACACGGTCACCACGCAGCTTCCAACATGGCCTTCAATGCGGCACGCAGCCATTGACTGGTCAACACACGGTTTGAAGGTAGCACATACGTGGGAGGGACTACATGGCGTGTAGTATTGGATACATGTCGTGTACTCATTTATTTCCCATAGTAAGGACACGATTCCAACACGGCACATGGACGTTGACCGGTCAACACATTGTTTGAGGGTAACACATACACCGGGAGGGACTACACGGTGTGTATTATTGGCTACACGGTGTGTACTCATTTATTTCACATGGCAAGGACACGACCTTCAACACGGGGTATACCCGGCGAGGGGGTACACAACGTGTACTCACATTACACGACGTGTAGTTTCAAAATTCTAAAAAGTGTTTGAATAGACCATTTTACCCTCCAGAACACTTCATGATCCTATTTTTGACAAAGGAAATGGGACAGAGAGGTCCATGCCATTACATAAAACTACAAAATTATAACATCCCAAAAATAATATCAAAAAATTTCTAGCTTAAAACAATATTAACATATATCTAACAGAATCCATTACAATCATTAGGCTAATCAAAAATACTTCGGTCCAAGCTCATAGTATAAAGAAAATGATTACTTGAAAGGTCACAATACAATCATGTAGATACCATCAGTTATCCCCCATATATAATACGATATATCTTGTTGGTCACATTACAAACATGTGAATACCTTAATCATGTATTCTCTTGAAAAAATGAATACCCATTGAACCTTAGTGAAAAAATGAATGCTATCAAAAGTTAACTCTTTACACATACCAAAATCCAAAAAAAATTTTATATTCTCAGACCATTATATCACTTTTTCCTTATATCAGTCCTGAGCTCATGAATACTATCAACAATTCCATTTTCTCCTTATCCCTTCATTATGCGCATATCATCTACTTTCCAAAAATATTTCAATCACTTTTCATGGTTACAAGTACCATTAAATTATTGAAAACCACAATTGATTAATACAAAAATATTCCAATATACCATAAAAGTACCTCAAGAATATTATTCTTGAATAACAATACATAAACACTTCAATCCATCCTATTAAATTATTGTCATGGAATAAGTCCTTCCTTGATTTAGAAGTAACCTCTTAGGTCTGTGAATTGAGATGGGTAATGCCCATGTTTTCCAAAAAGAAGACATTGAACACCATAACAGTCTGTCACTCTATGACCCTTTCCTCCACACAGATAACATATTCCCCTACATTTGAGGTAATCCTCAAGGTTCTTATTCCTTTCTTCTTGATACGTAGAAAGATTCATCTTCCTTCCTCTATTTTCCTCTCCTTGAGAACATGTATAAAAGTTTATCTTCGTCTTAGTTGATGACTTAGGAATACCACCAACGTTCACCTTGTTAATCATATATCATGATGACTGATTCGGTATAATCACAATATCTTTCTCTCTAGGAATTACACGATTTTTTTGATGAGAGTCTCCAATTTGTCCATCGGAATCAACGTTACTTGAATTCCTTCTCGTTTCCTCTATTGACTAATACATGAATCCACAGTGTAAGAAACATTTAAAATAATGAGGAACCATATAATCATTAAAATTCACTTATGGGATGTCTAACATATCACACATTCTTTAATACATGATACCATAGGTTCTCCATAGGTTATTCATTATTGTCAACATAACTCTAGGACTGTAACCAATAGTTATACTAATCCTTAGGGACATCCCTATACATACCTTAGAAATATCTCTTGGGATCTCACTAATGTTTTTGTATCCCAGTTTCCAAAGGTTAACTAAACCTTTCCTCTAATACAAACTATAGAGACCCAAATCATGGCGTAAATGGAAATTAAATTACTTTTGAAGAATATTTAATACATAACAAAAACCAAAACCCAAGGATCGTAATAGTTTCGTGTCTTTGGAAACTCTGAACACGATCTTCTAATCATGGTGAAAGATCTTCCACATATCACTCAAATATCTTCCCCATTTTTTCCTACCTAAAACCTTTCTTTATATCATGGGGAAAAGAAAACATATAAAAGGGTGATCTCAAATTCTTAGTAAGGTTAAGCATGGATAAAATAAAACAAACAATATAAATTTGAAATTAAAATGATGAACATAATTTTTATACATCAAAATCTTGATCAATGACATAAAATGTGGCAGTATATAATGCATTGATCATAAAAGAACATTAATCATGATAAAATAGAATGGGAATAAAACATATAATTGTGGAAACCATTAATAACATTATATGATTTCCATAGTAGCCTAGTAATTGCTTCCAAGACCATCTTAGTGGACAAAGTCCCTATCTGAATCGAGTTCACTCCTCGTTCCAGTCTTGTATCACTGAACCAAATTAACTTAATGTTACAGAAATGTGTATCTCATGAGATATAAATCTTTACCCAATGAATTAGTGGGAGATATAGGTCCCACCCTTCTCATAATGAAATCATTAATACATGTGCCACAAAATAAGCCTAAATCATTCATCATAACCCAATGAATAAAATGGGATTCATAAAAATCAACCCATCATAACATAATCCATATTAAACAAATGGATATAATTTCATCATAAAAAGAATAAAACCATGTAGATAATAGAGACATTATACTTGAAACATAATCATAATAAATAATGTCTTCTTAGATGCAAAATAGTTTTGAAAAAACTCTTGAAATTAATTCTTGAGGAAAATATCCTTTCTTCTTTAAAATCATCTTCTTATCACAAAATGCCATTCAATTTTAAAAGAAACAGATTTTGTTGAAAATAATCATGAAATATTGTAGAGTAATATTCATGAAAATTAGGCATTATGAAACCATAAAAATCCATTCATGCCATATAAGTTAAAAAACATTCTCCTCATACTTTTAATGGAAAAGTAAAAAAGTACCACATCTGGTAAACAAAAGAAAGATTCCTTCCATAACACAAAGTAAAATTCCAAGAGGGGTAAAAATTACTTTAAATATACATGAAAGAATATTAAAAACTTTATGAAAAACATTTTTTATGGGCATGGATGAAAAATATAACCCCAGTAAATACTTACGTATATGTAGTCTCGGAAAAAATGAGATTTGCAAAATTATCCCTTACCTTAGGTTCGATATGCTTCGTTACTATACAAACCTCTCGTATAATGATTTAAATAATTTCATTGAATTATTATAGAACAATATTAAATGTTATGAAATCATATATGGTTCACTTATGACTTATATTACCCGTTCTTTTGTAAATTCCATGTTAAAGTAGCGTTTTGGGTAAAATCGTTTTCTTTATCGTACATGTTCGGACTTGTTGTTATTCATATTATTAATAATTATATAATGATTTAATTATGTAAAGAATGTAAATAATTATTTATAAATCATATATATTAAGTATATATATATACAATTGATAGATAAATGAAATGAAATACACCGTTAATGGAGACGGTAGGCCGTATGTACGCATGAACGTTGTTTTCCTTTCCTTATTGTCTTGAATGGAAGTAAGTAGATGATATATATATACATTAATCCAGTAGATTTATCATGTCATATATTTAATTATTATTCATTATATATACTTTATAATCATTCTTGAATGGTTAACATGAAGAATGAGTCTAATCACGTCGTGGAGATAGTAATCCGTAAATACGCACGACCGATAATATCGTTCCCATAATTATTTAATTGAATTGGAGTGGATGATATAATATCTCAGAATAAATATGATGTTATAATTACTGTATATTGTTATTCTTTACACCATTATACCCATCCATGTAAGGTGGTGGTGAAAAAACAGATTACACCACGGCGTGGAGACGGTATCTCGTATTTACGCATACGCAGTGATTTTGTTTTCCATAGGATAGATAGAAGGTGAAATGGGGTTGTTTTATATTTATAATAACGTATCATTATATTAGTGATACTGATGTTATTGCTTTATAATGAAACAAATAAAGAAGAAAGATTTGAAGAAGAAAGAAAATTGAAAGAATCCGTAGAAGAGATTAACTCTTCTTTGATGCACCTCTTTTAAGCTTACTCTTAAGGGACTAGAGTTGGTCTTTTGAGAAGAAAAAAACCTCCAGAATATTTCAATGGAAGTGTATAAGAGAATGGGCAGGGTTTTTCCGATCTGGATGGCTCAATTTTGTGTAAAGAGGAGAGGGAGGAGGTGCCCTTTTATAAGGGAGGAGAGGGCCACCTTTGGAAAAACATTAATATTATTTTTTAATAAATTCATATTCAGTTTATAATAGCACCAAATTGATTTATTTCGATTATAAAGTGGGTTTGGGTCGCAATAATATCAACCAATAGGTTTTATAAATGTTGAGGTTACTATTTTAACCTTATCATTTAGATTTAACTCGAAGTTAAATAATTTAACTTTTACAGTGTCTTCTTGTTTTCTTACACTATATGGATAATAAATATACTATAACAAGAAAAACTAACCCAATGTGGTTAATTATTAATATTTATAACATTATCTATGTCATTTGGCCGAATATTATATTTTTATTAATATAATAACAATTAATTATATAATATTTGTTTTAAAAACTATTTTATATCAATTTTGACACTATTTGGTAATTGATTTTTGTGAAAATTATAACAACATGATTAGTTAGATAAAAGTTAATTGAATAAATAATAAAATGTCATATTAACCTAAAAATAGTGGAATTTATAAAATGTTTCAAATTACATTTATTTGGGTTTTTATAATATATTTTATGTTCATATTTCATTAATAAGGTACTTACTGCATCATCATTGTGTCATAAATAAATTAAATTATTTAATGTCTAAAAATTATAAATAAAATACCATTATGTAGGAAATATTTTTAGATTTATAATGATTATTTATAGTCGAATTTATCGTTTTTATAATCTTATATTAAAAATGTTTTAGCTATTAAACTTTGATTTTCACTATTTTAACTCTTCTTTAAATAAAATTATAATAAATGTCATAATCTAATCCAAGTGGACCTAAAGGGTAATATTTTATTCATAAGGTTGTTTTTGGTCGAATTACACTTATCCAATATTATTAGGGCATGTGTTAGGGTAATAATAATATCATTTTCACCCTTAATTAACCTATTTACTTTTAACCGTAGTAAATAAAAGTTAAAAGTTATTATTTGTAATAAATTATTTTTATCTTATTAAACCCCATTTTACTCCCTGATATTAACCGTGTCTCTGGGATTTTTTAAATTCCACTCACAGATGTTGAAAAATGTTGTTTTATTTAAATTGTCATATTCTTCTTGGAGGTGGGTAAAAGACGGTGAAAAGTTCAATAAAATTTTAATATATCTAAAATTATTATAAAATGAATCCAATGAATTACATTGATCATATATACGTATTATGTATCAATTTTGACCAAAAATAAATTTAAATAAAATAAATTATTATTTAAATAAAAAGTAGGTTTTTAACCAATAACTCACTCTTTTCACTATTCATCAAAAATTGAATGTTTTCTGAAAATACAGAAAATTATCACTAGGATAATTTCGATATTATGAATCCAAAAATGAAGTCCATTATGAAAGGTAAAATTTATAAAATTTCAAAGAGTGGGTATTAATATTCATAACAACTACTTTATATAATATTTTAATAAAATATCATTCTTTAGTGAAACTCGGTATTACACACAACACACGCTATCAAGGAAGGTCGCGATTACATTTAATGCAAGCCAAGCCAGGGTTGTGTGTAGTGAAATATTAATTTGTAGTTGCGTAAAATAGAATCCAACCATATTTCATTTATACTTTAAATATATATATATATATACATAATGTTGCGTACAATAACTTCTATCAAACGAATTTGAAATTTTGTGTGACACAATCCATGAATAGTCTTTCGTATCCTGTAAGATAATACGTTGTTGCGTTTAGAAAAAGATAATCTTGTTGAAGCATACAAGAAATCAATGCAATTAAAAAAATATTTTTCATAAAATCTAGGGGTGTTATAATAACGGCTCTGTATCACCATTGTAAACCCTCATGTAAGGTTCATAAAGAAAAGAGTACATCATATAGTGTTTAACAAGTTCTACTAAAAAAAATTATAAAATCCATAGGGCATACCTATTAATGTCTCATGATCTGAAGGACTATAGAAATCCAATTATTGCAGCTATACAGGGACCACGTGCTAGTTTCTTGATCCTGACATGTGTTTCCTGGTGGTTATGGAATGACCTCAAAACATAATCCCCCAAAACATACTCCTCCTGCCCCTTTAAGAGCACCACCTCCCTTTAGATAAACCTGATTACGGAGTTTTCTTAGCCGTGGTGGTCCACCTTATACCCACATGGTGATATCATCACGTCTTGTCAGGTAGTCTCATGCCTAGTGACCTCGCTCATCATAAGCATAACATTAGACCTCTTCTGGATGATCTGGTGCCAGAGTTTGATCTTGTGAAGAACAACTATTGTAACACCGAGAGATTTTATGAGATATATTATTTTTAATGTCTTCAATTATACACTACACCAAGATTATCTTGTACTATACAAAACATCGTATTATCTTGCAGTATACACAACACTATTCTTGGATCGTGTTACACACAATTTCATGTTCGTTTTGTGGAAATTATTATACGCAACATTAAGTATAGATTTTATTTAATTTATAAATGAAATATGTTTTGATTATGTTAAACGCAACACCAAACAGAGCTTTCACTGCACGCAGCCCTGACTTGGCTTGTATTACACGCAATCAATACCTTCTTCGATAGCGTGTGTAGTACGCAATACCATGTTTCACTAAACGAGATATTATTATAATATTATTATGAACTAGCCATTATGAATAGTAATACCCACTTTTTGAAATTTTATAAATTTTATCTTTCAAAATGGACTTCATTTTTTGTTTTGGTATATCGAAATTATCATAGGATGATTTTTTGGTATTTTTCTGAAAACTTTCAATTATTGATGAATAGTGAAAACAATGGGTTACTATTTAATAACTGACTTTTTATGTAAAAAATTATTTATTTTATTTAATTTTATTTTAGGTCAAAATTGATGCATAATATGTATATAATATCAATGTAATTCATTTGAGTCATTTTATAATAATTTTAGATATATAAAAATTTTATTCATCTTTTCACCGACTTTTACCCACCTCATTGGAGAATTTGAAAATTTACATAAAACATAATTTTACCACTTCTGTGAGTGGAATTTCGAAAATCCGAGAGACACGATTAATATCAAGGAGTGAAATGTGGTTCAATAAGGTAAAAATAATTTTTGGTGAGTAGTAACTTTTTACTTTTATTTACCACGGTTAAAAATAAATAGGATAATTAAGGGTAAAAATGATATTATTTTTACCCTAAAACATGTCCTACTTCTATTGGACAAGTGTAATTTGTCCAAAAACAACCTTAGGAATAAAATATTACCCTTTAGGTCCACTTGGATTAGATTAGGACAGTTATTATTATTTTATTTAAAGGAAAGTTAAAATAGTTAAAATCAAAGTTTAATAACGAAAACATTTTTAATATAGGGTTACACATATGATAAATTCGACTATAAATATTCATTAGAAAGATAAAACGATTTAATACATAATGTTATTTTATTTATAATTTTTATACATTAAATAATTTTATTTATTTCTGACACAATAATGATGCATTAATTACATTATTAATGAAATATTAATATAATTGATGTTATAAATACCCAAATAAATGTAATTTGAGACTTTTTATAAATTACAATATTTTTTTAGGATAATATGACATGTTAGTATTGATTAAATTAACTTTATTCTAACAAATCATGATGTTATGATTTTCACAAAAATCAATTACCAAATATTGTCAAAATTGACATAAAATAGTATTTAAAACTAATATTATATTATTAGTTGTTATTATATTCCAAAAAATATAAGGTTCAGAAAAATGACGTAGATAAGGATATATATGTTAATAATGAACCACTTGTGGTTATTTTTTTATGTTATATTATTTTTATTAACCATACAGTGTAAGAAAACAAGAAGACACTGTAAAAGTTAAATTATTTAACTTAGAGTTAATTATAAATGATAAGGTTAAAATAGTAACCTAAACTTTCTAAAATCTATTGGTTGAAAGGATTTAGACCCATAACTACTTTATCTTCTAAATAAATAATTTTGGAACCATTATAAACCGAATATGACTTTATTATAAAATATTATTTTATGTTTTTCCAAAGGTTCCCCTCCCCTCCCTTATAAAAACGGCACCCCTTCCCTCTTCTCTTAACACCCTTTTGAGCATTGAATCTCAGAAAATCCCTGCCTATTACTCTTCTAAACCTCTCTAGTTATATAATAGAAATTATGGTCTTCTCAAAATACCAACTCTAGTTCCCTAAGAAGAAGTTTAAAGGAGGCGCATCGTGGAAGAGGTAATCTCTTTTACACACTCTTTCAAGTTTCATTCTTCATCTACTTCCTCTTCTTTAGTTATTTCTTTTTAAAGTAATAACATCAGTATTATTTATATACTGATATGTTATTATAAATATGAAACAACCCTATTTAATCTTCTATCCATCCTACGGAAAACGAAATCACCATGCATTTGTACGTACGGTATACCGTATCCAAGACGTGGTGTAATTAGTTATTCCCACACCACATTACTAGGATGGGTATAATGGTGTAAAGAATAACTATATATTATTATTATAACATCATACTAATTCTACTATATTATATCATCCACTCCAATTTCATTCAGTAAATATAGGAACGATATCATCACTCCTGCGTACATACAGATTACCGTCTCCACGACATGTTGATAATCATTTTCCATGTTAACAAATCAAGAATGATTATAAAGTATATATAATAAGTAATCATGAAATATATGACATAATAATTCTACTGTTTATATATATATATATATGTATGTCATCTAATTAATTCCATTCAATTCAATAAGGAAAAAAACATCGTTCAAGCGTACGTACGACCTACCGTCTCCATGAATGGTGTATTTCATTCCATTTATCAATCTATTATATATATGTATATTATGAATATATATTACATATAAATCATGTTTGATATTCTTGAATTAAGAAATCATGATCTATTTAATCATATTAATAATTATAAGTCAAATCACGGACCATAATTGAAACGATTTTACCCAAAACGTTGTTGTAAAATGGAATTGATAATTGAACAGATAATATAAAGTTGTAAGTGAATAATATATGATATCATAAATATAATTATTGTTCTGTTACAAGTTAATAATATGTTTATACCCACTATACATGATTCTCGTACACCTATGTAAGAAATTGGACACAAGGTAAGGGATAACTTTTCCAATCTCGTTTTTATCCGAGATTGTTTATTCGTAAGTATTTAATGGGGTTATATTTATCATCTATGTACCTATTTTTATAAAAATGTTTTCATGTGTGTTTAATGTCCTTTTTACACATTTTTGAATTTTACTACATGGTGTGTAAGGAATCTTTCTTTTTTTTCACCATACAAGGTACTTTTTGACTTTTCTGGAAAAAGTATGAGAAGAATGTTTTTTTAACTTATACGGCATGAATGGATTTTTACGTTTTCATAAAGAGTTATTTTCATGAAGGTTAATCAACAAGATCTCATGATTATTTTCAAAAAAATAATTTTATTTTTAAATTTCATTGCATTTTATGAAAATAAAATGATTTTGAAGAAGAAATGATATTTTCCATAAGAATTCATTTCAAGTGTTTTGTCAAAACTATTTTCCATCTAAGATGAAATAATTTAGTATGATTATGTTTCAAGTATAATGCCTCTATGATTTACATGGTTTCACATTATTTATGATAAAATGATATCCATTTGTTTTGTATGGATTATGTTATTATGGGATGATGTCTATGAAACCCATTTTATTCTTTGGGTTATGATGAATGATTTATGATGATATTGTGGAACACTAAGAATAATTTCATTATGAGATGGGTGGTACTCATTTCTCCCTCCAATGCATTGATTAAATATTTATATCTCATGAGATAGACATGGCTGGAATGGTATGATATTCCGGTTTAGTGATACATGATTGGAACGAGGAGTGAACTCGAATCAGAAAGGGAATTTTTCCACTAAGATGGTCTTGGCAGCAATGGCTTGGCTACTATGGAAATCATAACTTGTTCTTAATGGTTTCCATAATTAAATGTCTTATTTCCATTCTATTTTATCATTATTAACGTTTCTTTATGATATATTCCTTACATACTGCCATGTTATATCTCATTGCTCATGGTTTTTATGTTTAAACATTATATTCTGGTTTTTTAAGTTCAAATGTATATGATTTGTTATATTTTTTTCATTATTACCATTATTGAGCATTTGAGCCCACCCTTTATATGTTATCATTTCCCCAGGATTGTATGAAAGGTTTTAAAACAAAAGGGGAAGATCTTTATGGGAGATGTTGAAGATTTTTCACCACGAATAGAATATTATATTCCGAGTTTCCAAAGAAACTAAACTATTACGGTCTGTGTGTGTCTGTTTTTGTTATGTATTAAGTATTCCGTAAAAGTAATGTAATGTCCATGTACGTCAAGTTTGGGGTCTCTAAATTTTGTATTAGAGGAAAGGTTTAGTTAACCTTTCGAATCTAGGATGCGAAAACTTTAGTGATATCCCTAGAGATATTTCTAAGGTATGTCTAGGGATGTCCCTATGCATAAGTATAAGTATTGGTTATAGTCCTAGAATTACGGTAACGATCATAGAATTAAACCTAAGATGTTAGATATTGTAGGTACTCCAGCATTATTATGTTTTTTCCCTATCATATTTTTTTCCTCTCACACTATTCTTTTTGTGTTTTAGACGATAGATGGAACCCGAAAGAACCGTGTTGATCAATGTAATGGAAAATGCAATGATTGTCCCCCTGAACCAACCAATGTTATGGGAGATGGAGTGAAAAATATTACTGATTTAATTACACAAGCTATGAATAGTTCTGGACTTCCAAATGAGCAGAGAAGGGAACAATATTATATTGAGTCCTTCATGAGGAAACATCCACCTTCTTTCAATGGGTCTTCTGATCCACTTGTTGCTGAGAAATGGATCAGTACCATTGAAAAGATATTTTCCATACTTCACTGTTCAGAACATGAAAAAGTCATTCTGGCTATTTACCATTTAGAAGGTGAAGCAGATCAATGGTGAACTCTAATTAAGAATACGAGGCCCTGAGATGATATTGAATCCATGGAATGGGATGAGTTTAAGAACTTATTTTTCAATAAGTACTTCCCTCGTATTCTTTGAATAATTATGGAAAAGTATTTCCTTGAGCCTAAGAAAAAGGATGATGAATCTATTGGTATATACGAAGCGAATTTTACAAGGCTTTCAAGGTATGAATCTGGCTTTATCATCCAACTTGAAGGTAATGTTGATCAATTTTTCAGTGTCTTAAAACCAAGTCTTCGAAGGGAATTATCTATAAGAGACTTCAGTAGCTATGAATAAATTGTACGGTGTGCTATCAAGGTAGAAATGTAAGTTGGTGTTACATATCCATCTCATGTTTTTGACAGTAATCTAATGATGGAGTTCAAAGAGAAATATCAGAATAATGGTGAAAAGAAGATGAATGTTTCTTTATGATCAAACTGTGGAATAAAGCATGGTAGAGATTGTCTTAAAGGGACTAGAAAATGTTTTAGTTGTGGAAAATAAGTTCATTGAGAAGCTGAGTGTCGAAGTAATGAAAAAAGGGTTGCTAATTATGTGAATAAAGAAAAGAATATAGAGAATGCACTAACAACACTTCAATGTTTCATGTGTGAGGAAATGGGGCATTATGTTAATCAATGCCCTAATCCAATGGTTAATGATGATCAACATGAGCAACCTCTTAAGGAAAAGGATAAAGAGATGTCACATGGGATCACTATTTGTGATGTTGAGTATGAAAATGATGTTGTGTAATGATAAAGTGTTTATGTAACGGGATTTCAAAGTAGTTTCATGGAATCTCATTTATGGTATCGTGGAATTTTTGAATATCTATGTATTGGTTTTCAATAATTATATGGTAACGGTAACAATGAAAAGTGGTTGAAATATTTTTGGACAGAAGATGATATGCACATAAAGAAAGGATAATGAAAAAACGAAATGAGCTCATGACCGGTATAAGGACAAAGTTATATCATGGTATGAGTATATAGAATTTTTAGGATTTTGGTATGTGGAAAGTGTCAAATTTTGACAACATTCCTGTTTTCACTATGGTTTAATGGGTATTTCAAGAGAAAACATGATTAAGGTATTCACATGTTTGTAATATGACCTACAAGATATATCGTATTATATATTGGGGATAAATGACGGTATTCACATGTTCAACACATGACATTTATAGTAATTGTTTTCTTTATACTATGAGCTTAGACATAAGTATTTTGGATAAGCCTAATGATTGGAATGGATTATGTTGGACATAAGTTAGTATTGTTTAAGGCTAGAATTTATTGTGATATTATTGATGAGATTTTATAATAATGTATTTGTATAAAAAGGAAATCTTGCAGGACGGGTGATAACCTGTCGCGTCAGACAAGGCTGTGGGAATCGAACACACAACTGAAGTGCGACATGCCTTTATCGCCTACCACTGGCCTAGAGGAAGTCACTGGTTAGTAAGAACTAGTTTTATTATATTAAGTGGTATTATAGATGAATTATAAGACAATTTTTGGAATAATATTCGATTAAAATCACCATAGACGGACTTATGTATCTTTGATAACTTTATCCAACCTTTTGTTTGAGACAGATGGAATGACCCATAATTCTATCGCATGATCTGCTAACACTTCACAAAAGACAAATTCAACATCATTTAATTAAGATATGAAGTAAAAATTTTCCATGGAACGACAAACGGTGAGATTGTACCAAAATAAAGAAATTATTTCTTTTAATTCCAATTTCATCAACTTTAGGGAAATGATCTTGAAAACAAAAAAATTTGTTCTAATTCCTTTATATCCGATGAATTATTTGGTACCTTAGATGATCAAAATTTATGGATTTGTGATTTTTGTCTTTTTTATAGCCATGTACTCTACCACTTTTCATCATAAGTAGATGGTTATATTTCTTTTCCATATCCATATTTTCACCTATGTTGTCCTATGTGGAAACCCAGTGCTGATTTACATTGGGAGACTGTTATTATTCTAACTTCCCTGTTTATAATGATGTTTCAATATTCATTTTTACGATATGGGTTTCTATGAATGAAACTTTAAAGTATTAAACAATTTATAACCCCGACAGATTTCGAGGGAAAAATTCATTTTAACGGGGGTAGAATGTAACACCCTGAGATTTTATGAGATATATAATTTTTAATGTCTTCTATTATACACTACACCAAGATTAGCTTGTATTGTAAACAACACCGTATTATCTTGCAGTATATGCAACACTATTCTTGGCTCGTGTTACACACAATTTCAAGTTCATTTTGTGGAAATTAATTTTACGCAACATTAAGTATAGATTTTGTTTAATTTATAAATGAAATATGTTTTGATTATGTTATATGTAATACCAAACAGAGGTTTCACTACATGGAACCCTGACTTGGCTTGCATTACATGCAATAAATACCTTCTTCGATAGCGTGTGTAGTACACAATACCAAGTTTCACTAAAAGAGATATTCTTAATAATATTATTATGAACTAGATATTATGAATTGTAATACCGAATTTTTGAAATTTTATAAATATTAGGTTTCAAAATGGACTTCATTTTGGGATTTGGAATATCGAAAATATCCTAGGGTGAATTTTTGGTATTTTTCTAAAAACTTTCAATTTTTAATGAATAGTGAAAATAATGGGTTATTATTTAAAAACTGAATTTTTATTACATAATTATTTATTTTATTTAAATTTATTTTTGGTCAAAATTGATACATAATACCTATATAAGTTCAATGTAATTCATTTTAGTCATTTTATAATAATTTTAGATATATAAAATTTTTATTGAACTTTTCACCGTCTTTTACCCACCTCCTAAGATAATTTGAAAATTTACGTAAAACATAATTTTCATATTATATGAGTAGAATTTTGAAAATCCAAGATACATGTTTAATATCAAGGAGTAAATTGTGATTCCATAAGATAAAAATATTTTTTGGTGAATAGTAACTTTTTACTTCTATTTACCACGGTTAAAAGTAAATAGGGTAATTAAGTGTCCTAATTCTATTGGATAAGTGTAATTCGACCAAAAACAACCTCAGTTGAACAATATTACCCTTTAGGTCCACATGGATTAGATTAGGACACATATTATTATTTTATTCAAAGAAGAGTTAAAATAGTTAAAATCAATGATTAATAAAGAAAACATTATTAATATAGGGTTTTACATATGATAAATTCAACTATAAATATTCATTGTAAATATAAAACGATTTCCTTCATAATGGTATTTTATTTATAATTTATTGACATTAAATAATCTTATTTATTTATGACACAATGATAATGCAGTAATTACCTTATTAATGAAATATTAATATAATTGATGTTATAAATACCCAAATAAATGTAATTTGAGACTTTTTATAAATTACAATTAATTTTTAGGTTAATATGACATGTTATTATTTATTCAATAAACTTTATTCG
Organism: Viscum album; assembly: GCA_963277665.1. Classification (NCBI taxonomy): domain Eukaryota; kingdom Viridiplantae; phylum Streptophyta; class Magnoliopsida; order Santalales; family Viscaceae; genus Viscum; species Viscum album. Next base: position 824,770,137 of record OY728151.1, read on the forward strand.
AACTATCATGCTTTTATAATTTTCACAAAAATCAATTACCAAATAGTGTCAAAATTGACATAAAATAGTTTTTAAAAAAAATATTATATTAGTAATTATTATTCTATTTATAAAAATATATGGATCAACCAAATGACTTAGATAAGGTTATATATATTAATAATTAATCACTTTGGGTACTTTTTTCTTGTTATAGTATGTTTATTAACCATATAGTGTATGAAAACAAGAAGACACAGTAAAAGTTAAATTATTTAACTTACAGTTAAATCTAAATGATAAGGTTAAAGTAGTAACATAAACATATCTCAAATATATTCGTTGAGAGGATTTCGATCCATAACCACTTTATACTCTAAATAAATCAATATAAAACCATTATAAACCAAATATGACATTATTATAAAATAATATTTTATGTTTTTCCAATGGTTCCCCTCTCCTCCCTTATAAAAGGGAACCCATTCCCTCTTTTCTTCACACCCTTTTGAGCCTTGAAGCTCAGCCAAACCCTTAAAATTCCACTTCTCAACCTCTATAGTCATATCATAGATGTTTTGGTCTTCTCAAAAGAAAAAATATAGTTCCCTAAGAAGAAGTTTAAATGAAGTGCGTCGAGGAAGAGGTAATCTCTTCTAACGACTCTTTCAAGTTTCTTTCTTCTTATACTTAATATTCTTTAGTTTTTTCATTATAAATTAATAACATAAGTATTATTTATATATTGATATGTTATTATAAATATGAATAAACCCTATTTCACTCTCTGTCTATCCGACGGAAAACGAAATCACCGCACATGTGTACATACAGAATACCGTCTCCACGCCGTGGTGTAATCAGTTTTTCAACCACCACCTTACTTGGATGGGTATAATCGTGTAAATAATAACTATATATGATTATTATAACTTCATAATGATACTAATATATTATATCATCCCCTCTAATTCTATTCAATAAATATGGGAACGATATCATCACTAGTGCGTACGTACGGATTACTGTCTCCACGACGCGATGAGATTTATTTTCCGTGTTAACAACTCTATAATGATTATAAAGAGTATATAGTAAGTAATAATAAAATATATGACATAATAAAGCAACTGGATATATATATATGTGTATTTCATCTACTTAATTCTATTAAATTCAATAAGTAAATGAAAAATAGTGTTTATGCGTATGTACGGCCTACCGTCTCCATGAACGGTGTATTTCATTCCATTTATCGATCTATTATATATACATATATTATGAATAAATATTATATTCAAATAATGTTATATATTCTTGAATTATGTAATCAGGATCTAAGTAATCATATTAATAATTAGAAATCCAAACACAGTCGATAAATGAAACGATTTTACCGAAAATGTTTCTTTAACATGGAATTTACAAATGAACGGATAATATAAAGTCGTAAATGAATCAAATATGATAACATAAATATTATTATGGTTCTGTTACAAGTTAATAATATGTTTAAACCCACTATACTGAAGTCTCGGACACATACGGATGAAATTGGACATAAGGTATGGGATAACTTCTATAATCTCGTTTTTATCCGATATTGTTTATTCATAAGTATTTTCTAGGGATATATTTATCATCCAGTCCCCTATTTTCTAAATATGGTTTCATGTGTGTTTATAGTTCTTTTTACCCATTTTTTAATTTTACTACATGGGGTGCAATGAATCTTTTTTTTTTTCACCATACAAGGTACTTTTTGACTTTTCCTGCAAATGTACGAGAAGAATGTTTTTTAACTTATACGGAACGAACGAATTTTTACGTTTTATAAAGCCTTATTTTCGTGAATCTTACTCAAGAAGATCTCATGATTATTTTCATAAAATCCTTTTCTTTTAAAATTTCATGGCATTATGTGAAAATAAAATGATTTTAAAGATGAAAGGATATTTTCCTCAAGAATCCATTTCAATTATTTTGTCAAAACTATTTTCCATCTAAGATGAAATTATTTAGTATGATTATGTTTCAATTATAATGTCTCTATGATTTATATGGTTTCAATTTTTTTATGATGAAAGGATATTCATTTGTTTTGTATGGATTATGTTATTATGGGATGATGTTTATGAAACCCATTTTATTCTTTGGGTTATGATGAATGATTTATGTTGATGTTGTGGAACACGTAAGAATGATTTCATTATGAGATGGATGGGACCTAAATCTCCCTCCAATGCATTGGGTAAAGATTTAAATCTCATGAGATAGACATGGGTGGAACAGTAAGTTAATCTGGTTTAGTGATACATGACTGGAACGAGGAGTGAACTCGATTGAGAAAGGGTCTTTGTCCTCTAAGATGGTCTTGGAAGCGATGACTTGGCCACTATGGAAATCATAACATGTGATTAATGGTTTCCATAATTACATGTCTTATTTCCATTCTATTTTATCACGATTAATGTTTATTTATGATCTATGTCTTACATACTACCATTTTTTATGTCATTACTCATGATTTTTATGTTTAAAAATTATGTTCATGTTTTTTAAGTTCAAATGTATATGATTTGTTCTATTTTTTCCATGCTTACCCTTACTGAGCATTTGAAATCACCCTTTATATGTTTTCTTTTCCATAGGATTTAAAGAAAAGTTTTACAACAAAAGGCGACGATCTTTATCGGAGATGTTGAAGATCATTCACCATGATTAGAAGATTATAATTTGAGTTTCGAAAGACAATAAACTATTATGGTCCTTGTGTGTCTATTTTTGTTATGTATAAAGTATTCCACAAAAGTAATTTAATGTCCATGTACGTCAAGTTTGTGGTCTCTACACCTATGTTGATATATCATCTTTCATCAGCTTATTTTAGAGAGAGTCAACTCAGGTCTGTTTCACTAATTACCAAAACCAGGTGTATGGAATCCTTCTTAAAATGGTTTTCTATTAGCAGTGCCAACTCTAGTACCCTGACATAGGTTGGATGCACAAGGGTACTATTATTGTAAAAATCTCTCTATAAAGTCACTTGTCATAATTTTATGCTCATAAGTAACTGTTACAAATCATGTACATAGACTAGTGAACAAGGTTTGTGAACCCAGTCCCATACACAGTCACCATCACCCCCCTGCTATAACAGAAAGTGCTCTTAAATTCAATAAGATTGCATGTAGTAGGAATATAACTTCTCAGTAATGATTTTATGGATATCATCACATGATAGTGCCGACTCATCGTGTATCTGAGAAACCAAACTCCACCATAGTCAATCTAATCTGTGGAAAAAGAAAACTACCAAAGAAACCATATGATCTAATGCTATTTGTATAATTATAGAGAGGCGGACCAATGACACTAGAAAAAACTATGATGCCTGAGGTTTTGGTTCACCCCGGTACATCATTGGTCTCTGACGATTGAACTCGTGAGGTGTGAATAGCATGCACATGTCCTCATCCTACTCTGCTAGTGTTGTCTACTACTCAATATGTGGGGGTGATTCTACCTACCCACCTAGATAAAGGGGCTCAAATGATGGTTCCTAAAATGTGGCCTCGTCTTTTATAGGGTCTTCATCAGAAAGCAGAGCATGTTTCGTGACTAGATCACATCGTGGAGGTATCCTGAATGTTATCAAGGAGTGTCGCGATAAGATGATAATATATATATATATATATATATATATATATATATCAATACCAATGGGGAGGTGACTATGGATGGATAGCTAAATACCCAATCCTATATAATGCAAATACCACTGATTCCTTCTACATGTTTCTCAGGGTGTCGAGTCAAAAATCGAGTTATGAAGGCCCTGGTGAAGAGATATATCGGACAACCATACCATCACAAAACTCATTGGACTTAGAGCCACTCTCAAGACACTTCAAAATTGTTTCCCTAAACCCAAACAAGACCTTTTTAGGGAATCATCTGAAAAAACGTCCCAAAGGTCTAACCAACTATGATAACTGTTTTTCAGGACCCGACAGTTATCGGGTTGGAGCCACAACTACCCCAAGACCACCTCCAAAGGCCGAGGAATGAATAATTTCACCAATGGAATGAAAAACTAAGGCATAACTTTTCATATGAAATAGTACACACATGTAGATAACTCCGTGAAGATGTCCAGAGAAAAATAAAGAATGATACAACACTATTATGAAAAGGAAACAAACAAATATTAATTGATCTCTAAATAGTTTCAGAATGTAAAAAGTAAAACTAAAAGGGAATGGGTAATAAATAGACACCCAACTAGAAAAATTCCAAAACCCAGAAATGGATGAAATATTAAAATAGTTGGGAGTGTCCCAATATTGAATCCTAGGTTATGACCACCACACCTGGTCTGAGCACCTCATATCACTAAGTTCCTATGATAACATGATCAAACATTCCATAATCTATAAGGGCTCACCATGTACATAAAATTCCCATGTACGAGTGAGTATAAAAACAATCATTTGGATTACTCGAAGGTATGAGGGAGTAGTAAGATAAGTATTGAAGATGGTACCATTAAAGGATACAACAGAAGAAGTCAACATTAGATAGAACAATGTACATTTGAAAAGAGTGCATATCAAACCGAAATAAGATTATGTAAGATCATCCCAACAAAAGGAGCTATAAACAGTGATAAGATGAATATATTATTGTGTCTTCAATACCTATATTTAGATAGTAGACCCTTCCAAACATATGAATCATGACACAGAAATCATGTTTCATAACTCATATGTCTTTGCCACTAATAGAAAGACAGTAACAAAACCCAAGTATTTCGTTATGTAACACGAAACAAAATATATGCTATGTAAAAGAATGAATATAAAAGAGTAATTGGGTCTTAATATCACTTCTTTTACCATGAAAAGAGTCACCAATAGTTCCAATTGTAACCAACAATGCATAGAATCCCAAAAGACATCATTAAACAATGAGTCAAAGGGGCTCAAATCAATGCACATTGATACCATCCGCTCTTTGAGGCTTTGACTCTACTACACAATTTTAGATCGTGTCACTAGGATGATTCACTATGGGGAAGGAACCCCTCTTTCACATGATCCCAGCAGTACGACAAACCACACATCATCATTGTTCTGTGTAGCCCAGGAATCACAAACTCATGACAAATTTCCACACCATAGTGTCTTCGGGGGGTTTTCTCTATATTAGTCATATAAGACTAATGTACTACTTTGTCTGGGGGTTCACTCAGAGGTAAAATGATCCCATGACCTCAATAGGGGTTCTACAATAGATATAACATGCCCATGGAACATCGATAGGGGAGTACGAATGTACGTAACATGATCCCTCACACTCGATAATGGAAGAGCGCTGGAAGTAACGTGTTCCCAATCCCTTGATAGGGAAGAACCAGTGGATGTATGTTGAACATGAACCCTCTATAAGGGAGAACCACTTGATGTAATTTGACCCCTCACCCTCAATAGGGGAGCACCACTAGAAGTAACATGATCCCACTCCCTCGATAGGGGAGCACCACTATAAGGTGAACCAGTCCCTTACATAGTAGGGCATATTGGCCCTACCATACATCAAGATTAGAAAGCTCCTGCCCTTCCATGGAAAGGGAATAGTTTAACTACAAGAAATTCATGTGAAATCCTACCCCCAAAACCATCAGGGGAATTAAATCCCTAGAAGAAACTACCCAAAGGTAACAGAGATACGCCCAAGTTGTGGGGAGTCTCACAAGTCATAAGGGATGACGAACCCCCGGTTCCATTAGGAAAAAAACTCAGGATATGCTTCACACCTACCAAGATCATAGTTATGAATATTGAGTTATGACTGATAGAAGAAAACACAGTGGTACATAGTGTATGCCGGTCCCACATGATGTGTCACCCTGTTGCATCGTCTTGCCATGTACCCAGCCATCATCAAGTATTAAAAAGATAACATGTACCCTTTTTCTTATTAAATAACTCATAGAGTACATGACACATCATGTGTAAATTCCGACAAGTTCACGATGATCATTATAAGACGATAGGGTCAACAATGTAGCTTTGCTGACACTCTTCCTCTAATAACATCAAAACATTGACCACATCTCTTCATACATATTCTCAACTCTCATAAGAGGCGAAGCTATCCTAATTCATTGGTTATCATAAATCATGGTAGATACGTCTTCCACTGGTGTTTTGTCAACATTTCCACATTTAAAGAGAACACATATAAGGAGTTTCACATCAAAATAGATAACACCATTATGATCCTAGTAGATAAACATGAAGAATCGACTATTAATTTTCCCAAAGTAGGCTCCCAATAAAGAAGTTGCATCCATCATCGTCGTACAAGAACGATTCTTAGTGGGACCATGACATGATACCAAAAGATAAAAAATATTTTTCACTATTGTGATCCCTATTTAAAATCATACGGGGTCGGCTATTCATTCATTTAAAATGAAAAACACGAGAAAAGGGTTCTTTTCACCATTATCACATTATAGGTTCTCGATCACTACAAATTAGGAAAAGGCCTCGTACATCCAACTAGATCCAACATTATGAATCTAGTGAAAAAAACATAATGTAAATTACTCATTTTCCAGAACTGAACATCCAATGTAGAAGTTGTGAAATGCGGCATTACGCTCGAAAGGTATCCCGTGGGGCCCTTGCCTCAGCAATGAAAATAAAATGGATGATTGTTCCATTGAAATACCCTAAAAAATACTAATTAAATCAAGTATTCAAATACCCAAAATAGATTCCAAATTAAAAACGAAATTTCAATGAAAAAAATGCATATCAAGTAATGTGGAGACTGAACCTTGTCTTTAGCATAAAAATATGATAGCATCATGACATGTCTGCATAATGGATAAGTTCGTGCTTCGATTAAGAACAAATCAATCAGACATCTGGTTTAGGAGTTAGGTTCGATGAAAAAATCCACAATATAATAATAAATAATTTATTATTATTAAACATGGGTGTTTCATGCCACAGGTCAATGAAAGAAAAAAATTAAATTCCTAAAACCACCTTAAATGATCATGATCGACTCAAGGATCATGTTTCTGCATATGTGTCATGAATTGGAGGCCCATATCAAACTAGACTAGAATTTAAATAGCCTAGTCCCGAAACAGTCTGGACCGACACGAAAAAGGCTGGACCAAACCTATCTGACCAGCCCTCAGCCCGGACCACACTCGACTACCCTATCTACTGGCCAGCTTCTGGCTAGCATGACCCACCTATCGACACTGAATCTCCATGAATCTTTTCATACCACTTTTCCCATATTGTGAACATTTATTGACCTATATATTCTTATTCCTTCTCCCCTCCTAGGTTGGCCCAGACGACCATGCTCACGACCAGTCCTCCGTTAGTCCTCACAACCCCACTGTTGTAGTCACCTCATCCCATCACACCGCTACCTCCATCTCTCAATAGATACCTTCCTTACCTCCACAGAACCACCAGGTATGCCTTCACATGCTCAAACCCCCTGGGTTGCTCGACTTCCATCCATCCACCTGAAACGTTGTGCCAAGCCACACCACAGAGTTATCCTCTGTCACAGCTTCATGCTACCACTACTAGTAGGTTTTTTTATATTAGTACCGTCGATGGACTACTGTGACTTCACCAAGAGACTAGTTTTAGATTTATCAATGTATTTATGATCCTATGAAAAACCTTTCAAAATCACAACCTCTGATCGATGATCAGACAATTGATTCTTGTGTCTAAAATATGTGAGTTGAATATCTGTAATGAACAAATGGATATTGTAAAAAATTAAGGGTTCTGATATAGATTGATTTCTAGTTAGTGATGCTATCAAATAAAGTTAAATAAACGAAAATTTAAAATGAAAATGTCAATATTTTGAATTTAAAACACCAATCATAGGTAAAAATATGAAGAATCCTACATCATTGTATATGTTTGTCCTTGATGACTAATTTCTTTCAATCCTTCTTGATCCTGTTGATGTTCCAGGGGAGAACAATCATCCATTAGGTGAAGAACGGTGAAGAACAGTAGAGAGAGAGGTATGGATAGAGGCTTTTTATAGAGATATAAAAATAGAATTAGGAAAAAGATGATTATATTTCCTTAAAGTTATATTTATAGAATCTCCGCTCGATGTAGAATTACAAATTCTCATGCCCCCTCATTTTATGTCGCACCTAGGAAAAACGCCCCATTTCGAACTCAATAATGGTCTCAGATTCCCAATTTGATCCCCCATATAAATGTAATTAAGATTTGTGTAAAAGATAAAATAATTACATTTAGTTAATTTAATTATCATATTTACCTCTAATGGAGTTTCCCATTGAAGACCCATACTGTCAAATGTTATACCCTTCTTAGGGTCTACATCACGTTCCTGACACAATTGTTGCCACATGTTTCTTATCCAAGATTCTGTTTAAGGGATATTTTTTACATACATGTCCATAATAAAAAAACACCTAATATTTTTTTATTATTTATTCTGGGAAACCCAGACATCATAATTGCACGATGTGTCATTTTCTAGCTCTGAAAATATATGTATAAATATTCCAAAGTCATACAAAGAGAAAACTATATCACTATAGGGATAAAATGTTATGCCATTCATATTTACAATTTTCCCATAAAAAAACATTTTCCAAATTATCTATATAACATAGTTTCATTTAGGAATTTTAGAACAATTTTTAAAGGTTTTCATTATCTTAATAAATTTAAAAAAAACTAAACTATAATCCATAAAAACAAAAAAAAACATATCCAAATATTCAAAGAATATTATATTCATGTGACAGATAAATAAAGTAGGGTTTTTTCCAAACAACTGGGCATAAATGTAAAATAATAAGTCCCATATATAGTTATGAACAACCTTTTCAAAATTTCATCCTTTTTAACCATATACTTTTAGATCATATCTCTCACCGCAATCTTGTAAAAATAATTTTCACCCTAGAGTTGATCAAACAAGTCATTGATATGAGGAAATATATAGTAATTCTTTATATTGATATAATTCAATGCTATATAATCAATCTAATGACCCATGGAACCACCATTATTTTGAATAAAAAATGATCACCACGGGGTGATGTTCAAGAATGAAACAAATATTTTACAAGAAACTCATGTGACTACATTTTTGAATTCTATAATTACAAATTTAGTTTTTCTATAAGGGTGATTAGGATTTGATTATGTATCAGGAAATAAGTGCATAAAAATTTCAGCTTCCCATTTATATAAATAATCATGAAAATCATCAGGAAAAAAATCCATGTGTTCAATTACCACTAGAACAGACTTAATCTGAACTATTCTATGGTTTTCAATGATATGAGAAACATAATTTTCATTTCCATATTTTAACAGTTTCTATACTTGCTAATATTTTAGCAGTTGTTTGGGTTCATTCTCCTATGTAAAATTAAACTCCTTCTGAAATACAACATATTTTTCTCTAAAATCAGTCTTAACATTATAAAATGAATGTCATTACATTCACATAATATCCTAAAACACAACTAAGGGAAAAAAGAACGATTTGGAGGTAATGTCTTCCACATAAAACAATAGGATGATTCTTATAATATTGTATCTTCTTAATATTTTCCATGTTGTTTTAACCATAAGATCAGGATTAATTTCTTGAGGTGAAATTTCTTAGTCAATGGATATTTATTTAAAAAGAAGGAATGTGTAGACTCTGTATCAACCATATCATCAGAAAAATATGGGCAATAAAAAATGTACCTGATACCAATTCATTTGATAGAGCATCATCTTGTATAACAGTAATAATATATTTCCGAACACATTTTTTCTTATGGTATTTCTTCGTTCCATTATTCAGATATTTATTTGGATGTATTTTAATAATTTTAATTCTCACAACATTTAAAAGCATTAAATATTACATATCAGAAACAATCATACCAACACTAATATCTTTTTTATTTCAATATATTGACATAATTCCAAATTTATTGCATCGAAAAACATCATAGATTTGTTATGGAATTCCACAAGGTGTTTTTTTACCACACCTCCCATAAACTAAAATTGGGTTTTTATTCCATCAGATTTTTTTGATTAAATCATACGAATTGATTTCCATATGCACTATTTCTTATACATGTATTCAATGTACTCATAATTATCAAATATTTTCATTTCTACCCTATAATCACATAAAAAATATATTATCATAGTGTTTGAAGTCATAGGAATCCAATTCCATTTGATATCTTTGCTTCAGTACGAGGTAAAAATTATGGATTTTATTATCAAGATCTCGGGGATGATTTGGACCATACCTTTCCAACTGAGTGATTTTTTTCTTTATAAAAATACTCTAAAAATTATTCCCTTTTTCAATTAAATAAATATATTTTCCATCCCTTTTTGAACAACCTTATAAAAATATTTTTCAAGTAAATTATTATTAAATATATCCCATTCCATGGACTCAATCACATCAGATTCCCTGATATTCCTAACCAGTGACCACCAATGGTTCAATTCACCTTAAAAATGATAAATATAATGAATAAATATTGTATTATCTAAATATCACATTGCATAAAATATATATATCAGGTTATTTAATCTTTCTTTCATCCACCACTGGGTTAGAAGATCTACTAAAAGTATATGGTTGTTGCCTCATAAAATGTTCCAATATTTCCCTTATCCACTATGGTATCTATGGTTGATATTTTTCATGGACATAACTAACATTTATGACCTACATAAACTAACCTGTTACTATAAAAACATTCTCATTTCCAATTCCAACACGTCTTGGTTGCTGTTTTGGTAAGATATCATTCTCTTGGTGCCTTACTAATTCAACATCAATGTTATTTCAATAGATAAACATTTTTAAATTACATATCATATAACAATCAACATGGAAATTTGAAATTATATATAAATTAAACATAACCATAACATTAAAATAATTTATGGTATGCTACTAACATTGTGTTAACCTATAATGTTATATAAACCATGTTTTGAATCCAACTCTAAGGAAATCGAATTAAAAATTTCCTAATCTAGATAATACAACTAGAATACATTGATTATATTCCAAAATATTTTTTAGTACAATGTTTTATAGAATTAGGTCATTATTTATACAAAAAACCACAAGAATACATTGTGGTACTACTAAATAGTTGTCTTTTCTACCATATTAAAATAATATTTTTTTAAATTGAATTCATTTCATTAAAATTATTCACAACATTAATCTATGATTATTATTTTCTCTAACAAATACATAAAATATTTGAATTTCATTTTAAAACGTTGGATGGATGCCCAAATATAATTATGATGCACAAAATAAAGGACTAAAACCATTACTCAATAAATAATTATAAACATATGAAATAATTTTCGCATTAATATACTTTTCACCCTCAATTTATGATATATATACATTGTGAAAACATGATATTTTAATAAAACATCAAGAAAAAAGATACACCATTTAGTTTTTTGGGGGTATTACTTACTTATTATTGTAACCCAAGGAACTACCATATTATTTGTAACTCTAATGGTGACCTTAAAATGTATCTCACATGGATACCATCAGATGTAACCCTTATAGCTACTATATATTGTAACTGTCATAGTTACACCAAGAATTACCCATATGGATATAATTATACCTAAATATTCCCAATGAATTACATATAGTTATTTTTCCCACTATTCATTGTAAAAAATTACCATGAACAAAAACATAATTATAAAATATAAGAACTTACCTTATGAAAACATGTTTTGATGAAAATATCTTATTTTCCAAGAATAATACAAAATACAATAGAAATCCTTTTATTTGTCAATAAGAATATAAAAACGTAAAGCAGAAATAAAAAACATAATTATTAGTGAAAACAAGAGAATCCACTCATTCTAGATAATTTAGAAAAAAATTAATATGGAATTTGATAAAAACATTACATTGTATTATAAAATTAAAATAAATTACCGCAGGTGAACTTCATTAAATGTGTCAAACCCTCATGTATAGTATTTTAATTTTAATTATTAATTTACCATATAAGTGTATTCATATTTATAATTCCTTATATGTTCTTTTTATAATATATTTCAACCAAATTATTAATAATAGTTTTTTATTTTCATTGTTCCTGGTGTATTTATTTCCTAGTTCTCACGATTGGTTCATTATTGATTTTTTTTCAAATGAAAGAAAAACTCAAAAAGTTGAATGAAACGGTATTAATATGTTTATAGTATTTTCAATGATACTGTATATAAATGTTTCATTCTATTATGATAATTCATTCCATAAAACATTAATGAAAATGATTTAATTTATATTGAAAATTTTTACGACCACCATGAACTTATATCATTTTATTTAATTTCATTTTTATATATTTGTTAAATAATTATATATAACAAATTATCAGTATAATAATATATTATTTAACCATAATAATGGTTTGACGATGTCCCTGAAGTAAGTTAATGAAAATTAAAACACATCATCCATGATAATGGTAAATCTACTCATCACAGATAATCTTTTCATTTTTTCAATAAGAGGATACCAAGAGGGTTTTGATGATGGAAATTCCTTGGAAAAAATTTTAATTACGTGTAAAAAAATTTAGTTATCATGTAACACGTATTAGGTGAGATATAATAGAATATGAGATGAAACTAAAATTCAAAATAAAATAAAAGAGAATGAAATAAGATTTTACATATTGAATTATTTTCCTTGGGAACCTCCTTATGGATTTGGTGAGACCAAAAATCCTCGGACGATGGGAGGATGATTGATATGTTAATTGGGGAGAAATTAAACTAGATACAAGGATTTGATGTTTGAGGAGATGAGCTAGTGATGGATAATATTTATTGTGGGGGAGAGGGGTGGTTTTTATTATTTTATTTTTTTTCTCAAAAATATGAATGTTTTTAATTACTATGAAAAAATATAGTAATTTAAGAAGGACTGTCTTAGATTATGGGATTAAATCATCCATAAAACCTTTATTAATTATTAATTATTATATTTTATAAACTCTGTAAAATATTTCATTTCATTATTTACGAATTTTTTTACTATTATACAAAATACCAAAAAATTAACCCTAAATATTTTTATATTGTTAAAATTCAAAAACATAACAATGATTTATGAAAAGAATTCTATAAATATGGGAATATTATATTTTTAATTAAAAAATTTCATTTATTCAAAAAATAATGATTTTATAATTATAAATTATGTTATGATACCTGGGTAAATTCATTAAGGCATCGTAATGTTATCATATAATAAATAGACAAAAAATATTAATTTATAAATATATTTAATGGGGGTATTTTAAAAATATTAAATTTATTATAAAATTTTAAACAAAAATAAATTATGTATCCCAAAAATACCAATAATTAATTTAACATTTTCAGAAAAATATGTATATACAAATTCCAAGGTATGAATATATCATATTTTTTACTTATAAGTTACATAAATTTTATTCATACATTAATATGTGAGGTTACTATTATATTTATATAGGTTCATTACTTTATATAAATACAACCTTATTTATTATTAATTTTGTATGACATTATATATTTAATTCTATAATGAAATAAAATAATTTCATAAGCACCTAGGTCGTTTTCTTAACACATTTCAGGATAAATATTATTTTAATAATCAATAAATTTATCCATTATAGAATTATAATAGAAATATATATTTATTGTTCATTTTTAACATGATTGGGATCCTTCACGGTCGCATAATATCATCATGGGTGAATGTCATTTGCGATATTGAATAGGGGATCCTCTGTAGTATAATGCTTCCTTTAAAACACCAATTGTGGTAACTATAGGAAAGATAATTACATCATTATCCTATAAAAACAAAAAAAATTAGGAATTAATACATGGTGTAATTATATTTCTCATATAAATATGATCTATATTATGATCTCTCTCTTTTAGAATTACCTTTAGAAAACCCTATCATGTAACATCATTGTTCAATCTTATATGAAAGATGGAGAAAATCACCCCATAATTTATTAATGATAATTATAATCCGCGTAAGAAAAATATGGAACCTCTGGAAAATGATACTTGGTTAAGGGAACCATTATTACTCTTCAATATATCACCACTAATCAAATCGAGTTATATTTAGTGGCCTTTAAACATAACAACTTTCGATACCCCTAACTATTAATATACAACTCATTTATTATATAATATTTGGAATTGATACATTATATTTTTACACCTTACAATAGATCCACACAAATGCAATATTAGGGTTATGGTTGGTCACATTGTGAAGAGAACCAATTTAAAATACTCCGATATTCTTCTCACCACATTCTTTTCCATGGTTACCGACCTCATTTGAATCCCCTTAAACGACTATAGTTGATTCCACTCACTAAGGTTAGTGAACTAAAATTATCATTCCATACTGATATTCTTCATATTCAAACCCCAAAAAATATTATTATTTTCATGTTAAAATAAATATTAGTTTGTTTCTCTTTATACACAACATCATGTTTTTTATACGCTTCCCACCACACCAGGTTATCATGTGCTACACACTAGACTAGGTTTTTAATCATTTTAATGATGCACCTATTTAAAAAAATTTTTTGTTAAATTTTATATTTTTTTTAAAAAATAATAATCATTTTTGAATTATTATTTTGAAAACAATCTTAGGATGAATTTTTTAATTATTCAGTGACATTTCATTTTTTGATGAATAGTAAAAAATACTATATTTGTTTTTAAAACTGCCAATTCATTTTTATAAATAGTAATGTCATATTTATAATTTAAATTGGATTTAATGTAAAAAATTTCTCAATTATCCATATTTTAATCCAATTTATCTAATTAAAATAATTTTATATCTAACACAGATATAAGAACATAGAGAAATTTTGAATGTTCCTACATTGAAAACCCACTATATCAGCATGTGTGTAGGATTAGAGTTAATCATAATATTCAAATATATATGATTTAAAATTCAAAAATATATACAAAAAATATTTTAATCAGTAGAATATATTTTTTTAATATAAACTTAATTGGTGAAAAAAATATTAGTGAATGTAAAAAAATTATTTAATGTGTTTAAGGAATGGTTTATCATAATAAGGGACAAAACATTAATCATAAGTACCAAATAGACCTAGAAACATATAGACAATCAATTAGATTCCAATATGTATACCATATCCCGGTATAGTTCTTAGTTTATGGGTGAATGGGTTACTATGAAATTGATGTTACATATATAAAAGGTCATGTAATGAAAAATTAAAAATGGAACTTTCTTTAACATAATTTTTTTTAAAACATTGAGATGTATAAAAAACATCACATATTCATTAATAGAAATACAATTAATGATCAATCAGTCATTACTATCATAATAATTTATCAATAATTTTTATATAAGGACTAGGTACTTAATATTTTTAAGAAACACTAACATAGTTATTATTTTGGTAATAAACAAATTAGAATAAATGAATCATTAAATATTAAAAGTGAATTGAAATGGTTGATTTATTATATTTATTTATTTATTTTAGATTAATGTATCTTGTTACATATATTTAAAATTAATATATTTTAAAGATAATATATTATTGATATTATAAAATTAAAATCAAAAGAATATTGTCAAAATAGATATTATTGTTAGTTTACAATAAATGAATGATTATTAAAGTATTTAAAATTAATAAAAATACTATACTTTTTCATGTTATTTGAATGTGGAAAAAAATTTAAAATAATTTTTATTAAGGTTCCATTTTATCTTTTATAAATTACATATTGATAGTTATATAGTAAAAATGTTGTTAGCACGGTTCAGGTTTAAGCACTATTTGAGTGCTTCACATGCGATTTTTTTACAATTTATTACCAAAAAACATGGATTTATTAGTTTATGAAATATATATAATATTAAAAATTAATTAGTTAAATGTTTTTCTAATAAATATAATTTTATTATATTTATAAATTTCAAATTATGTATGTTAGAAGACTAGATGCTTCAATAAAAATCAAAATGATATGATTGGGGAATATTAAAAGTTAAGGAACATAATTACAAAAATTCACATATTAGTTAGTGGAAGATGTTAAAATATAAAATTATTCCCATTTAAGACATTATATTTTAATTTTTTATTAACATTAGGTATGGTAGACAACCCATTAATGAATACTACTTGGTATTTACAAGACTCCCACTCCCCCTCCAATCTAAAAAATCATGAACTCCAACCCGTACTCACTCCACTCGAAAAACATAGATTAGTCAAAAATATATTCAATTAAAATTCCAAAATCCACATCCTATACCTTATAGATTATATTAGATCATAAATATTTCCAATGAATCCACTTTTTACACAGTAAATCGATTTTCCTAATATTAAGGTATCGTTTTCCAACAATCTATTTTCATTTTCATCTATATTATCTACACTCTAATTATTCCAGGATAAAATAATAATAAAATTCTTAAATATAATATAATGTATCAATTTTAGGATTTATTATTACACTGACACACACCTCCATCAAATGAGTAACAAATATATCATTTTATTGTTTAGTAAATTATTACCTCACAAAATAGTGATTGTTGATATTTTTCCTTTTCAACATATCATGGTCTCAACTGTAATGAAAAATAAGTTTTTTATGATATATATATATATATTATTTATTAATTTTATTAAATATACCCTTAATAAATATTATTTTAGTTTAATATGATAACATAGTTTGTCGATGTGTGGACTACCACCCCTCAACTTGATGTGATTCGTTCTAGCTATAAATGGAATATAATAAGGATGATTTTAATGAATATAATTAGGATATTTAACATAAATATGATATCAAAATTATAATATACATATTTATCATTTATTTTACATTATTTAAATATGAAAAATAAATGAATGTAGAATTCATGAGTATGTAAGACCTACTATCTCGATGAATGGTTAACTTAATTTCTTATATCAAAATATTTTGGTATATTTATAAAATATTTAATAAATATATAAGATAATTATACCTTTTTTTACATTATGGAGATGATGAAATCATGATCTAATAAAAATGAACAACATGTAACAAGTCCATACTTAATTGATTAAACTATGCAATTAACACACAAAACACGAAAATTAATGAATGAGTTTAAACAAAAGTGTAATTAAATATTGTATGAAGTAAATTATCATATTACTGACATGATTATGGTTCTAGTAAAAGTAGTAACATATTTTATACCACTATACAGTTTGATAAATCCCACACAACAAAAGGATGGTCATGTTAAGGGATTTCATCACAATTTACTATCCATTGATACTAATTTTTTATTCACCCATTCTATTTCTTTAGTGTATATAACTACAATTGAAATTTTATATCTTTAATCTAAATATTATTATAATATTATAATATTCATTTAATTCATACAGTGGTATGGCACACTTCTAAATTTTTAATTATTATTCATTCTTCAATACTTTTCTAATGTCAACAACACTTACTGTTACATATCCACCTCTAAGATATTATCGATAAATCCATATTATTTATTATGTACATGTATTTTATATGGAATTTTTATTATTTTATATATGAGGAATTTTTTTGTAATAGTATTACATGGGTCTAGCCTAGTAATTGATAGATCCTCAAAGCATCAGTTTTCTCAAGAGACAAATCAATTAGAGAAATCAGATAGTGTTTTACACGATAATTTGTAAACCATCTTGTGAACAGTCTTTATGGTAAAGGTACCATATACCTAGGACACATGGAGTCCTATAATTATGTATTTCAATCATTTAGATTCATTTATTATAAATCAATTATAATTTGAGAAAATATATCTATGGAGACATTTCATTCTTAGTTTATTGGTCCAGATAGCATGAGATTCAGTTTCTTACATTTAAAATTTGATATTTTATAATATAGTTATTTTAATGGCATTTTTTTTAAATATTTACCTATTAATTTTAATTAATCCCTATTGATTCATTTTTATTCAATTTTACATACCCTTAGTGAGAATTTGATCTCACTATCACTATGTTTCCCTTTCCCCAATTATGAAGAGGCATCCTTGATTGAGTATCAAGGATAAGGTTTGGTTAATTTTATTATGTATCCTATTTTATTTTAATTTAATTGTACTATGGGTATCATGTATGTATTATCTCTTTCCAAGATAGATAAGCAACAAGTTCCTTTAGGATTTGATTATTCCATACAATAATATCAATATAATAAAATAATGCACTGACTCTAAGCACCTAGACTCAGTGTGTTATAGTTGGTCTCCATGGAAGTTTAGTAGCATCATTTTAAATTATATTTGGAAATAATATATTAGGGGCTTCAACTATAAGATACAAATTTAGGTCAATTATAGAATAAAATCCTTGAATTTTGGAAATATAGATACTATGTGGGTATCCCTAGAAATACACCCTTGTCTGGAGATGAGTAGTGGATGTGGTTCTCGTACAGATGAAACTAGGAGTAATAACATTGGCATGGTATTTTGTTCGAGGAATGGGGAATGATGGAACATTATAATGGGTCTTACTGTTCACTGGGATAGACACACCTATGGGACACACTTAGGATTTTTCACATTTTATATTCTTACCATTATGAAGGATTTTAAAGAAATTATTTCCCAAAAAGAAACAAAAATTTATGACTCTATGATTAAAAATGAATTTATATTTATGGTCATACCAAATTTGTGATTATAAATCATGTTATGATTTAACTCATTATATGTAGTTTTTTATAAATGCCACCTAGTAGATGGAATGAGAACTTCATAAATTCACATGATCTGAAGATAAAGAAGGATCATATCTTTTATGGCCGTACGGAAATATTTAAAAGGGAATTACCATTCTGAGTCCCATATTGACATGATGAAAAATTATCATGTTCAAAGAAAAACGTTAATGAATTTTCAAGGTCTTCTGGCTTTGAGCTAAAGGAAGAGGATAAGAGGGTGGAAGATAAAAATATGGATAATGGGAAGATGATAAAAAGGATTTTCTTATATTTGATAATAGTAGAAAGAATTGACATTGTAAATTCTAGTAGGTAATTAGAGTGTCTTACAATTGTCAAAATAATGGACACCACGATTTTTATTTTAATGGTACAAAAAATTTCCTAATGTACAATTATTTAAAATCAAGGATATGGGACACTATTCAAATAAATGTCTCGAGTGTCAAATGAATATACCCTAAATGAGGCTATTATATAGTAACCAACATATGATACTTTAATATATTAATATGAAAGGTTATTATTCCAGTTCCATAATTATATCAATTAAATATTTTATCATAAATTTACTTGTCATAATAATTTGGGAATATTTCTGTATTTTACTGTGATATCGTTTTGTTATTGATGTCATATCATATTTTTAATTATACCAAGAAAAAATTTCAGTAAAAGTAAATAATTTTAGAAAACATATTTCATGGGGAATTACTACCAATAATATGTTCCTGATGTTAAAACAATGAATAATAAATGATTAATTTTGACAAGAGCTAACTATCGTGGAACATATTAGTGACTTGTCGACAAGTGGATTGTGGTATCATTGATTGAGTATAAAAAAACTTGTATTCAAAAAATATATCCAAAATCATGAGTCTTAATTAATGAATAAGGATGAATGAATTATTTCAATAAGGATTTATATTGAAGATAGTTATAAAAATATTTCCTGAGGATACATGATGATGTTATTAAAATTATTGGAGTGTTAAAATATAGAACTACTTCACTTTGATTAATCGATAATGATATGTCCATTTTGGAAATTAAGATACCTTCTTTCAAAAGTGTGGGATCATAATATTTTGGAAAATTTAACAATTTATGAAACGGTTTAATTTTAAATTTGGATCTTTTTTTTACAGAATGTTATATTACATCACTATATAATGAATCATGTTCGACAAAATGAATTGTAAATATTTTAGCCGTCACCAAATGATAATATTATAAAACAATACCATGAAAATATATATAAATATATTCCAATAGAGTGAAATAATTCCTCAAATCCAAGAATGATGGTATTGAAATAATTTTTGTTCATATTACCTTCATTTATGACAAATCAAATCTCCTATTATATCATTATGGATTTAGGGATTATGATTTTTATCTTTCTCATAACCGTGTTCTCTAATACTCTTGATCATAACATGATTATTAGATTTTTCTTCTATATCCATGTTTTCATTTCCCACCTATGTTCTCCAAATAGGTGACCTTGTAATGTGACCATTGTAATTTAATTTCACTCTTATTAATAAGATTTGTTTTTCCCAACCCATGATGTTGTTTTCCAAAAATAGTATTTTTAAATTCCATTTCTTTGATTACTAAAATCATGATTAAATTGTGAGGAGACTATTTAATTAAGGTGAGGAGAATGTAACAAACAACTGAAATTATTTTCATGGAATAATAAATATTATTTTATCACCCTGTTATGTATAAGATGCACAATACACTATTTTTACTTGTGTTAGACACTATATTTGGATTTACCACTATATATTAATGAAAATATTTTAAAAGTAAATTTTAATAAAAATTTACATTTTATTCATCAATATAAACCTAATTTTATATTTCTAAATGTCAAAATTAGCTTATGGTGATTTTTTTATTATTCTGAGAATAATAATTTTTTGATGAATAGTGAAGAATACTACATTTTTGTTAAATAATACATTTTGTTAAAACTATTATTAATGTTAAATTACATAGTAATTTGGTGTTAATGTAAAAAAATAGTTCAATAATTTATATATTAATCTAATTTTGTTTATTAAAATATTTTTTATATTGAAAATAAATATATAATCTTGTTGATTTTTTGAATATTTCAATTTTGATAACCCGTATTCTCACCACGTATCTGGGGTTAGGGTCAGTCATTCTTTTCCCAATTCTATTATTTTGATTTATAAAAATATTTATATGTAGATATAATCAATACAAGATTTTTTCATTGATAATATCCATGTATGTTTTGACCAATAATATTAGTTATTGTGAAGAAAATTAATTATTGTGATTAATGATAGATTAATCATAATAAGGGACTAAATATGAATCTTAAGGAACGAAATTGCTTGGAAGATTTTCCAAAAGCCATAAGCTCCTAATAATTAAACCATATACCCACGTAGATATAATTTTATTTTTTACTAGGATATCATGAATTGGTAGTGACCTATATAATATGTTGAGTACTGAATAATTCAAAAAGATAAATTTCCTTAAATATAACATTTATAGAGTTTTTAGATATGTAAAAAACATCATGTATTGGGATATATATATATATATATATATCCTTTGAATATATAAATTGGTTACATTTATCATAATAATTTATCAATAATTTTTAAATATGGTTTAGTAACATGAAATTATTATGAAATACAAATGTAGTGATTATTTATTTTATAACCAACTAGATGAAATTATTCTATAAATATTAAAAGTGAAGTGAATTGATTTAATTATGGTCATTATTAATTTTTAGATGTTTTATTCATGGTACACAACATTTAAATTAACATATTTAAATGATATTATTTTTATGATATACTAAAATTAAAATTAAATGAGTATTGTCAAAATTGAAATTATTGTTATTTTAGAATAAAATATATTTTATTAAATTATTAAAAAATAAATAAAAATAAAATATCATACCAATTGATTATTTTGTGAAAATATATATATGATATGGTATAATATTTTTCTAATAGATATTTTATAATTAATACATTTACACATATATTTACAAAACATTGTTAACACGTAGAGGGTTTTAGTAGTGTTTTAGAACATCACATGCACTTGTTTTGAAATTAATTTATAAAAGAAATGTTATTTTTTAAAAAATTAGATAAATATTAATAATTAATCACATCAATTTTCTATATATTCCTTATTTATATTATTCTTAATAGTTAAATTTCATATGTTAAAAAGCAGTTTGATTTAATATAATCCGAAATGATAAAATAGGAAAAACATATAAGATAAGGCACTAAATTATAAAAATATTCATATTTTTTGGTGATGGATATATAAATATACCATTATTAAAATTTAAGTAAATATTTTTTGATTTTTTAGGAACATTAGGTATGTTATACCTCTAATTAATTAATAGCTTTTTTTATTTACAATTGTTCCTCTCCAACTCAACTATAAAAGGAAAACAATCTATATTGTAATCACTCCCTTCAAACCACCAAGGATCCGACAAGATCATCCCAAATAAATTCCCAAAAACCATAACCATTACCTGTAGTACATATTTTTTTATTCAATTAGTCCAAGAAATCGCATTGGAATAAACCAAAATATGTTACCCGAATTTATTGCATCATTTTCAAACAATCTATTTTAATTTATTTACTTCTCCACTGCCTATATTCTACTTATTCCATGGTTACATAATAAAAACATAATAAAAAATATAATTGACATTTTTATGCTAATATTTAATCCCACACTTACACACACCTCCATATAATGGTTAACAAACATGTCGTTTTTGTGTATGGTGAACTACTACCTCACAAGACATTGATTGTTCATTTTTCCTTTACAACCTCTCATGGTGGCCATTATGATGGTATATATGTTTATATAAGATATATATTTAATTTATTATGTATTGATACTTATATAATCCACTTATAACACATAGAATTATTACTTCAAATTTTGTGTTAATATGATAACATTGTTTGAGGAAATGTTGACTTTTCCCCCTCAAACCAATGAGATTCATTCACACTATATATGGAATAAATTATAGATGTTTTGAATAAAACTATATAACCTATATAACCTAGATGTGATCATTTAATTATTATATAAACATGTATCTTTTATTTTTCATTAT
This sequence comes from Viscum album, assembly GCA_963277665.1. Lineage (NCBI taxonomy): Eukaryota > Viridiplantae > Streptophyta > Magnoliopsida > Santalales > Viscaceae > Viscum > Viscum album. The sequence goes on from OY728151.1 coordinate 824,793,264, forward strand.
TTTAGTTCAATAATGAAACGGAATTTGCGTTTAATGTGATTGTATGACCTAATGTCTCCATGAATGGTGCAATACATTTCATATCTCCAAATATTATGGTCTATTGAAAAAAATGTAATGATTATATAGTATAATTAAGAAATTGTTTAGATTCATTATTTGATGAACTTTTGATATTTTTATAGGTAAAATATGAAGCGAGTCAAAATAATCTTGAGAAAACAAAGCAATTTACACCCAACATAGTTTAAATAATTATAGTGTTAAAAAACTGTAATAAATTATTATAAGAAGTTAATAAATGATATTATTGAAATGATTATGGGTTTCATACATGTTATTATCATTTTTGAAACCACTATAATGGATTATAAGTACTACACAAAAAAATGGATGGTTAAAGTAAGGGATTTCATCTAAATTTACATTCCATTGAGACTTATTTTTTGTTATGCACCAATTCACATTTATTTGGTGTATATAATAACCTGTTACATGATATACCATTAATCTACTTATTGGAATGATATTATAATTATCATTTAATAAATGGGTAATTATTATTTAAATTTGGAAATGGTATAGGGGTCATTGGAATATTTAATTATTGTTTCTCCTCAAGAATATATTAATGTCAACAACCCTTGTTGATACTTATCATACATTTAGGTATTATCCATAAATAATTATACATTATTAAATATGGTAATTTTATATGGAATATTAAAAAAATTTTATTTAAGGAATTTTTTGGACTAGTATGACATTAGTGGGGGATAGTTATAGATAGCACCTGTACAAAACAATAGTCTCCTGAGATAAATAATATGGCCAAATCAGATGGGTTTTTACCAAAATGTTATGAACCATATTGTGAAAGGTATTGATTGTAAAGTTACTTGTGCCTAGAAAACATGGAATCTAATCATTTAACATTTCCAACATTTATATACAGTTGTTATTAATCCACCATTTTTTTCATTGAAACTTGTATAGATACATTTCATTTACAATTTAATTATTTAGATGGAATGAGTTTTAATTTATTATAATTAAATTTCGATATGGCCTTAACTTGTTATATGAATGGAATGTGTTATCAATTATATATATATTTTTAATAATTTATTCCATTTAATTCAACATTTCCTTGGCATTAAAAACCCTTACTAAGAATTTTATATCACACTTATTATGTTTCCTTTGCCCAGTTCGTGAAGAGGAATTATTTGAATGAGTTTCAAGGATGAAGGTTATTTATTTTTATTATTTGTAATTTTTTATTTCTTTCTCATTGTATTATGGAAATCATTTTTATAATGTGGTTCCCATTCCGGCTAAACTGATCGACACATTGAGATTTAATTCCATATAATCATGCTAAAGTAATAAAATAAATCACATACTCTAGGATTATAGATTCAGGGAGGTACATACAACACCTATTGAAATAAAATAAATGGTTAAAAAATAAGTGTCCTCCCATTATATCATATATTCCTTTGATTGCTGGGATCAATAATCACTTGAGGAAACATTTTAAAGCCTGTCTCCCAAATCATTAGGTCCCACATGATATAATATCTCACGTATTCCCTTGATAATGAATGTTCTTATACCTATGAAACTAATTAATGTATTTATATCATTGAGCACTCATATAATTCACTCTATGATGACATCAATAAATCAAATTTTAGTAAACACTCTAATATGTGTTAGACTAATGGGAAATAGATGAGTTTCTCCTCAGTAAGATTTCTAAACTCTCTTACCTTGGTCAATTTAGACTATATCCATTACTAAGTTACACATGTCTAATCCACTAATTATAATCTCTTATATAAAATTAATGATCCAGACATGTATAATTAGCCTCCAACATGGTGTATATCTTATATTTATTTCATTATATTATATCATCCATGAGCCAAGACATCTATCATCTCCTTGTTTCCAAAATATATGAGGTGGGTGTGCATATATGTCCTCCTAAAAATTTAAATACATTTCCATGTACTCATTGATGATCTCAAAATAATTCCTAATTAGCGAGACAAAAAAACCATCTATCTCCTATAAATTTCTAGCACCAACCCATAAATTGTCATGTATAGTTAGAAATAAACATGATATAATAGATAAGCTCACTTATGTGTATGTATAATAAAAACTATTTATATGTAAATTTTATGTAAAATAACATGTTAAATAATATAAAACTATCTATCATAAATTCCATTCAACATTATGTGAAACTAACTGGAATAGGTTATAATCATAAAAAAATAACCAATACAACATTGTGGGAAGTAGATGTACAACCAAAAAATTAAACTACATTTTTCAAAGTTATGAGTCCATAAAATGGACATAAACTAGACACAGAAAGAATAATAATAAAATACACTACATTTTTTCCTTGGTTCATGAAAATAAAATTAAAAAAAATTGGATGTGGATACATTGCCCAAAAAGGTATCAATATTTCCCTTTTATCATGAACAAAAAAGGAAATAACTTTCCTGTAATTTGGTTACAAACTATATGGATTTTAATTCCCATGATTTATATACATAAGTATCCCTCTCATTCTCATAATAAATATTCTAGATCACCCATTACCTCCCATGATATAGATAAATTCTTTTATACAAAAATACACATCATTCAACCACATTTTAACTAAATTTATTGATATAAATGGAGAAACTCTATTTAAAAGATATTTTGAAATCGGTGAATTATATTAATCGATCAACCTCATGACCAATGTAAATACTATTTCCATATGAAATATTTCATGAATAATTCATAAGTCTATAATATTATCATATAACAGTAAACGAGACCACTTTAGGGATGACTCATCCACTCATCCTTTTGATAAAAGATCAATCCCAGTTTCAATTGATGTATCACAGACTACATTCCATTAGAATCATGTCTTTAGGGAAAAAATCATGGATATGGGATGTGTAGGGTATAACAATGATAAATCTAACTCGAAATAATTTACTTATAAAATAGATTAATATACCATGGTATTATTTATTGTTATAGAACCAATGCATTCCTTTATATGGAAATTATTTCCTCCTGACATCCTCAAATATAAAAATTGATTAATAAAAATTTTCATCGAATGCTTGTATCTAGAATAATAGAGTGGTTACTATGGGACATCCCATTCATTTGTATAACATTAATCAAAATAACTTACATATGAACCTACTTTAATTTTTTTCCTCAAAAGGATGATAATCATATCTTATAACCAACCCATCACCTCTAATTCTATTTCATGAAAAATTTTTGTGAGGGTACCAACATAATGGATCCATCTCATCCTAGTAGATGGATCATGAAATTTATTAGGATATGAAACCATATATATCATCCAATTAAAAAAATGGTCTATGGAGATGTGATTATACCTCGTGGAAAAATCAAACCCTTTAAAGATATTTCACTCACTGTGTAGCAATATATACCTTCATTACCTTGGGGTGGTGTATTATGACATTGATTGCACCATTCCCGCTACTATGGATTTTACATTACGTCATCCTATTTTACATCATCATCCTCAATGTTCCATAGCTCCAACCTCTCACTAAAATATTTAGAAGATACCCTCAGTGATCCCAACAATTGTTATAAAAGTAAGGGGGCTAAGGAGAAGGAATAATTATGAGAATCTAGATATATAATTCCAAGAGAATGTTCACATAACTATTATAATAAATTCATGAGATTTCAATCATCTTTTTTCAATAAAAATAATGAGAATTATCATATTCATATACCAATTAATACATTTGACATTCATTAGAATATTTATATTTAATCTCAACAGTTGGACCATATATCAATTTCTACCCATTGTAAAAATCGTCTTATTATAATGGTGAATGAGGATCCACATAGAAATATAATATTCAAGTAGTCCAATAACAATATTTTCCACATAATGTTATACCATGTTTCCAACCTTGACCTCCCAATAATCAATATTCCATAGGAATTATCGTTGGATGTTGAAAATCCCAAACTATCAATACTTATTAATAGTCCTTATCTGTAATGGCCTGGGTTTTAGGGGTCCATTAATTTGTGAAAATATCATGTTGGGTTTTCTGGTCTGGGAATCTCGGTGAAGTTTGGCCAATGGTAGGCCTACCAGTAGCCTTAGCCTACAGGTATCAGGCCTACCGGTAGGTCTGTCTACTGGTAGCTCGGTCTACCGGTAGCTGCAGCCCACCGGTAGCTCGATCCACCAGTAGCCGAGAACCACCGGTGGCACGGTCTACCAGTCGCTACAGCCCACCAGTATCTTAGTCTACCAGTTGCTGCAGCCAACCGGTAGCTATCAGCCACCGGTGGTTCTCGGCTACCGGTGGATCTGGCCTACCCCCATGGGTTCTTTCCTGTAGCACTCCTTTTTGCGCAATTAGGGTTTTAAACCCTATTTTGACTCCTTTAACCGTGTTTTAAAGCCCGGTAACACCCCAAAATGTTTTAATTAAATAATAATGAAATAACCTGGTGTGTGTCGGTTTAAACCTCCCAAACTTTTAATAACATGTGGGGCTGCGAAGTCAACCCACGACCCTGTGCCCTATAAAGTTTCGCGTTCTAATCTCAACCGTCTGCCACCCTTATAAACTAAAGGGTTAGTCGTGGTTTCTTCTTTCCGCGATCACGGCTGGGAGTACCCTTCATTCAAAAATAGATATTCGTTCAGGCGAGCCGCATCGCTATCAGTGAAGTTCCACGCCCGGGCTTAGCGTAGATCGTTGATAAACAAGTAGGGAATTTCTCCTTCGTCTCTCTCTCTTTTGTGTATCATGCGGGGTGGGCATGATTTTGATTCTATAGAATTGGATAAACCAGACCTAAATAAAGATAATGAATGGATTCTATAAGGAAAGAAGGTGGGGTTGCGATCGTTAATGTTGTTTTATATTATGATCTTGTTTCTGAATTGTGTGTCTTACACCTACTGAAAATTGAGGTCATTGGTGGTCGTTGTATGTGCACTAACGAGCCCTTACCTCTGGTGATGTTTAAATGGAATGTGTTTGTGGTGGATAACCATTACTGTGTAAATGAATTTTGTTTAATTATGAATATTTGGCTAAATGAATTGGAAGCACCAGGATAAATCCCTTTCTGTGATAACCCTGATTAAATCCCAAGGAAATTGAAATCATGGAGTGTGTTAAATCTTATAAATCTGAAAATAACGGCATAGCCCTACAGTCTGTTGGTGGTAGTGTTTTGGTTTTTTTTATGGGACCATTACTGGAGATGTGGGAGGGGATGGGATCCCTTGTTCTTTAAACTCCTGGTGGTTATGATTTTGGGGATGACATCCCCTGTTGTTATGGGTTCGGTGCCTTTGAGTTTTAAGACCGAATGGTTACCTTGTTTATATCATGAATTGGGGTGGAATCCTATATTGTTGAGTAACTCTTTTTTGCTCCCGGATATTGGGCATGGGGCTATAACTTAGGGTTCTCTTTAGTTGATGTGGCTTTACGAGAGAACCGGGTTAGGGTGTTATGGTTGATACTTGACTGGATATATTCCTGGACTTGTTACTATGTTTACTAGTTGCCCATGTAGGTCCACAACATAATTAAATATTGTTACTGAACATAAAAACGAGGATGGGATAAATGGTTTTTGGTTTGGCGTGATTTGTGACTTGGACGTAGTGTTTTTTGTTCTCTTTATGAGGGATGAAGAAAAACCTAATCTTTGGGTGAGTGCTTGTTACATATATATATATTTTTAGTTTTGGGTTTCTCATTCGAGCCCCACCCAAGTTGAGCACTTAGTGCCGAACACCCCCATTTCATGGGGGAGGGTGTTTTTTCCCAACACTATTTTTAGTGGCTGGTTATTAGCTCCATTTCTTATCCCTTTCCTGGATATCCCAAGTATCTTCGGGCAGGCTATGATGGCCTGAGGTCCATTATTATCCCCAGAATCTTTGGGCATGGTAGTGCGGTGGTTGGCCAGGTGAGTGTGGAAGGTGGTTTCCCCAGTGTCTTCGGGATGAGGCCCAGGTGTCTTCGGGTGTGGCAATGGATCTTCTAGCCCAGGTGTCTTCGGGGGTGGTGGTGGTTGTTCTGGCCTAGGTGTTTGCAGGCGTGGTTACTTGTGACAGTTGAGGCCCAGGTGTTTGCGGGAGAGATTCGGTAGTGGGACTGCGTGTGGTTGTGGCCCAGGTGTGTGCGGGTGGGTGTGGTAGTGGGACTGCGTTGAGAATGGTGGGATTGGTTCGATGCGTATGATGTCTCAATAAACAGTGGGAATGTGGCACGGGGTACCCAAACATCGATGTGCTCTTATTATATATATTACTTGACTTGCATTATTTGGGCAGTGTGCCCTGGTGAGGCTTGGGTGGATAGTTTACCAAAATTGGTGTTTGGTTTACTCCTTTTTAGGGGACTTTAGTACGTTCCCCCACTTGTGCACGAGAGTCTTTGGTTTTCCCTACTGAGTGTACTTGTATGCTCACCCTACGTATATAAAACTGCTTTCAGGTTTCCATGAGGACTTCTGGGATCGCGCAGGACCATACTAGCTCAGACCTTTGTGGCAGTTGCTGTTGCTGTTTTTCTTTCTTTGGTACTTACCTTTGTATTCACCTTTTGTACCTTGTGTCTTTTACTTTTTGTAACATTCATGTGGGAATGGTTAGATTTTGTCTATACTTTTCTTTTATTTTTGGTGTTGTTGGGTTTCATTATCTTATTTCCGGATCCTATAAAACAAAAGGCGTAATTCCTTCCATTTGTGTGTAATTTCTATACCCTTGGTGGTAGTCGCCACTCCGAGACCTATTGAAGGTGGGTTTCGGGGGTCATTATCTCTCCTTCAACTTAAAGAAGGAAGGGTCTGGCAGTCTGCAGACCCTTCTCTCCTTTTGGTTAAGGCGGGTCATGACAGAATGGTATCAGAGGTGATGGTTGAGAGATAGGATGGAGTCTGGAGTTAGGCACAATGAGGATTGCATGAGATGGTAGGGAAACAGAGTTGGGTGACCTCGGTACGTGAATTAGGCCAGGGAAGACCGGCTAGGACACTGGATTTTAGGTCCCCCCCGTGATCTGACGCAAGGACTCTGGACCTACCGAACGACCATGTGATGCCACGCTAATTGCATGGTAGAGACCATAGGAAAGGTAAATGCATCATAATGACTTGTGTTCTTGTGTTTTTGGGGTGTTCTGGGAATGAAGAATAAATGGAAAGTTTAAGAAGTTTTAATGAACGGCATTCTGCACTACTTGGGCTTAGGCACTCCTCGTTTACCTTGCAGCTATGGTACCTGGAAGGCGTCCACATGTGGTACAGGCGATCGAGGCCACAGAGTCTAACATGGATGATTGACAGAGATATGACTAAGAGGAGGAGGACGACCAGTGGCAGAAGACACTTCGGGCCTTCCAGCGATAGACCCTCGAGAAGTATGTGGGAAGCACCTATGACATGAAGACAGAAGGCTGGCTAGAAGAGCTAGTGATAGCTTTCGGCCTGATTCGGGCCCCGACCGAGTACTGGGTTCCTCTGGCTGTCAACCAAATGCGGGGAGCGGCACGTCAGTGGTGGACGCTTTTCCTAGGGGAGAGTATAGTGGCTGAGGTGGCATGGGCTCATTTCGAGAGGGAGTTCCGGACAAAATTCCTATCTTCACCGATGAAGGCAGAAAAGAGACAGGAGCTACTCTCCCTCCAACAGGGGAGAATTTCAGTGATGGAGCTTGGGATCAGTTCATGTACATCCTAATTTTTTCTTCGGACCTCTTTCCCAGCGAGGATTCTCGGGAAAGACGTTTGGAGGAGGCGCTCCGACCCTCCCTCCAGTATGCGGTTACCCCCTTTACCCTTCCGATTTACTTGGAGGTCCAGAAGAAGGCAGAAGTGGTGGAGAGGATGCATGCTCTAGGAGGACTGTCAAGAGAGGGGATCCAACTGGGATCATTGAAGGGGAAGTCCGTCAACACTAGGCCTCCAACTTCAGAACCCTCTAGGTTCCGACCATCAGGGAACATGCCGCATTAGTTTCAGTTCTGATACCTTGTTCCTCGCCCATTTTCTTCGGGCCCAGGACTGCGGTGCTTCATCTGTGGGAGCCCTGGACATCTTTGGAGTTAGCGACCAGACCGAGTATAGTACGGTAGTGGCGGACAACCCCACCACTCTCCCCAGCATCAGCTTCTAGCCAGGCCTTTCCAGCAGTAGCAGCAGGGACAGTGAGCTCCCGCTCCTCCGAGGGTAGATGTTTGATGAGGAGGCCGACCTCAGGGCACTCCTCAGGGACCTCGACCGGAGCATGGTCAGGGAGGTGGCTAACAACCAAGGTAAAGAGGAGCTAGGAAAGCACAGTTACACCCCACAAAGGCAGCAGTTCCAGCAAGGCCGGAGGTTGTTCGAGGTACGATCAGTTTTTTTAATACCCTTTCTTATGCCTTGTTCGATACCGGAGCTTCGCACACCTTTGTTGCACCCAGTCTAGCCCGTGCCTTGGGTCTAGATGCCGAGAGACTCCAAGTGCCCCTGGTGTTGAGCACACTAGTCGGGGGTCAGACCGACTTGTTTTTTGTTTGTCAGGGATGTATACTGATGATAGGGCCACATCAGTCAGTTAGGGATCTTCTTCTTCTACATATAAAACCATACGATGTCATCCTAGGGATCGACTGGCTATTCTCCATGTGTGTCATAATCGACTGCTTCCAAAGAAGGGTCGTGTTCTTAGACTTGGGCAGGCATAGTGTTGTTTTCACCGGTGAGTGGAGCAGTCAGAAGGGAAACAGGCGAGAGGAACCCCTCCTCTCCTTGTTAGCTGAGCTCTCAGTAGGGTCAGTAGATGATGAAATGGTGGAAGTTCCAGAGATCGTCCGTGGGTTTATGGAAGTCTTCCCTGAGGAGGTGACGACTCTACCCCCTCGACGTGATATCGAGTTCGGGATAGACCTGCAGCTCGACGCTCATCCGATCTCGATGGCTCCTTACCGGATGGCACCTTCAGAGCTACAGGAGTTGCAGATCCAAATTGACGATCTGATGAAGAGGGTTTATGTTCAGCTGAGTGCGTCACCATGGGGTGCTCCAGTATTGTTTGCAAAGAATGCAGATGGTGGTCTCATGTTGTTCATCGACTACAGGAGGCTGAATCAGGTGACGGTTAAGAATCGCTACCCTCTTCTGAGGATAGACGAACTTTTCGACCAGCTGAAAGGGGCAGGATGGTTCTCGAAGATCGACCTACATTCTGGGTATCACCAGCTGAGAGTAAAGGAAAGTGAAATCTCGAAGATGGCGTTCAGGTCCAGATATGTACACTTCGAGTTCGTAGTTATGACCTTCGGCGTTACGAACGCCCCAGCTATGTTCATGGGGCTTATGAACTCCATCTTCCGGGAGTACTTGGATCAGTTCGTGTTTGTGTTCATCGACGATATCCTGATCTATTCAAAATCAGTGGAGGACCATGCAGAGCACCTGAGGATAGTTTTGAAGGTCCTCTGACAGCATCAGATCTACGAGAAGTTGTCAAAATTCAAGTTCTGGACACAAGAAGTGCACTTCCCCGGGCATGTGGTGTCTGAGAAGGGGGTAGCGGTGGACCTGTCAATGGATGAGGCAGTTGTTTCTTGGGAAGCACCCAAGAACATGGAAGAGGTCTGTAGTTTCCTCGGGCTGGAAGGTTACTATCGGAGGTTCGTACCCAACTTCTCCCGAGTAGAAGCCCCTTTTTCAACCCTGACCAAGAAAGACAAGGTTTTCGTGTGGTTTTAGTAGTGCGAGTCAGCCTTCAGCTATCTGATGGAGAATTTGGTTAGTGCCCCAGTTCTGAGATTACCAGAAGAAGGGGCGGCCTATGAGGTGTTCTGTGATGCTTCAGGACAGGGCTTGGGATGTGTGTTGATTCAGCGACAAGGGGTGATCTCTTATGGGTCCAGGAAGCTACGCCCTCACGAGCGTAATTACGCAACCCACATCCTGGAGATTGAAGCGGTCATTTTTGCGCTAAAGATATGGAGGAACTACCTCATCGGAGAACACTTTGTGGTCTTCACAGATCACAAAATCATGATGTATATCTTCTCCTAGCGGGATCTAAACTTGCGACGGCGGAGATGGGTAGAGTTCCTCTAGGATTACGACTTCGATATCTCTTATTCTGAGAGAAAGGGCAATGTAGTGGATGATGCCTTGAGTAGGAGGACGCATAAGGATGCAGTCTGAGAATCAGCGGACGCCTGGAAGGCGATGGAGGAGTTAGCTGCCTTACACCTGCATGCGAGGATGGATAGCGGTAGAGGCTGCCTGTATCAGATGACAGTGAATTAATCTCTATTTCAGCAAGTGGAGGAGTCTCAGTGGGGAGACCCGAAGTTTTAAGTGATGTGTGACCGAGTTGACCAGGTAAATGCTCTGGAAAGATGGACAGAGGATGGTCAGAACCAGATGCTTTTCTAGGGAAGGTTGTCTGTTCCAGAAGTGATGCGTGGTAAGGTTCTCAGGGAGTTCCACAACTCACCCCTTGTGGTACACCCAAGAGTTTCCAAGATGTACTAGGGACTGAAGAGGCAGTTTTGGTGGCCCGGAGTTAAGGGAGCAGTGGCAGAGTTTGTGGGAAAGTGCTTAGTGTGTCATCAAGTGAAGGCTTAACACCAAGTTCTAGGTGGCCTACTACAACCTCTAGATGTCCCTGAGTGGAAGTGGAATGACATCTCAATGGTTTTCATCACATGACTACCCAAGGTCCAAGGGGGATACGACGCCATCTGGGAGGTAGTGGACCGGTTGATGAAATAGGCTCACTTTCTGGCGATCAGGGAGTCGAGTGCATTAGATGCTTTAGTGAAAAGGTACGTGGATGAGGTGGTGCGATTGCATCGGATTCCGAGGTCTATAGTCTCGGATAGGGATGCATAGTTTACCTCGTGATCCTGGAGAGGATTGCAGCTTTCTTTTGGAACCCAGCTGCATATTAGCACTGCTTTCCACCCCCAAACAAGTGGGAAGATAGAGCGCACCTTCTAGACATTTGAGGATATGCTATGGGCATGTGTTCTGGACTTAGGGGGATCATGGGTGCGATACTTTCCCCTGGTAGAGTTTTCCTACAATAATAGCTACCACTCTACCATTCATATGGCCCCATTTGAAGCTTTGTATGGGAGGCCTTGTCGTTCACCTATGTGTTCGACCTAAGTAGGAGAGGCAGGCATCCTCGGCACGGAAGTGGTGCAGAGCACGACAGAGAAGGTTCAGCTCATACGAGAAAGGATGAAGGCGGCCCAGGACTGACAAAAGTCGTATGCTAATACCAGGAGGAGGCCCTTGGATTTTGAGGTTGGAGACCACGTGTTCTTGATGGTCTCCCCACGGCGTGGGCAGAATAGGATCGGCAAGGGGAGTAAGCTTTTCCCCAGGTTCGTCGGACCCTTCGATGTGTTGCGGCGGGTCGGCGAAGTGTCTTATCAGCTAGCGTTACCAGCGCCGCTACTGAGGATACATGATTTCTTCCATGTGTCCCAGCTCCATCGGTATCTGTATGATGATTCACACATCCTTGAATTGGGTGAGATAGACATCGAAGAAGACGCGACTTTTGTGGAGAGACCAGTGATGATCAAGGATCGTAAGGAGAAGGTGCTTTGTGGGAGAACCATTCCCTTGGATCGTTTGTTGTGGAGACATTGTGGGCTTGAGGAGAGTACATGAGAGAGGGAAGAAAAAATGAGTACCAAGTACCCAGAGTTGTTTTTTGTTTTTTTCTTTGTTGTACCACCTGTGATTGAAAGTTTCATCTTTTTCGCTATGAAATTGAATTGTTTTCTATCTCTGAATGTTTGGGAAAATCCCTTGCTATGGGGGAGGAGAGAACCTGACCTCTAATCAAGACACATTAAGTTGGATGCGATTAAACCCGTGCGGGCGTGTTAGTGCCGCCCAAAGTAGATAATATCTTGACATGGGGGCGGAGACTCTCCAACCCACATGCCTGTGCAGTTTGACATGTTATGTTTCTTGGTTCTTGACATGAAATTGTTTTTAGTTAGCATGGGTTCAATCCAACGAGGTATCTTTCGAGGTGGTTATTCGGACCCTCTCATTCCTTCTTGTTTGTTTTGATTCTCGAGGACGAGAATCATTTAAGAGGTATCTAATGTAATGGACTGGGTTTTAGGGGTCTATTACTTTGTGAAAATATCATGTTGGGTTTTCTAGTCTGGGAATCTCGGTGAAGTTTGGCCAACGGTAGGCCTACCGGTAGCCTTAGCCTACCGATAGCATGCCTACCGGTAGCTCTGTCTACCGGTAGCTGCAGCCCACCGGTAGCTCAGTCTACCGGTAGCTGAATCCCATCGGTAGCTCGGTCTACCGGTAGATGCAGCCCACCGTTGGTTCTCAGCTACTGGTGGATCTGGCCTACCCCCACAAGTTCTTTCCAGTAGGGCTCCTTTTTGCACAATTAAGATTTTAAACCCTATTTTGACTCCATTAAGTGTGTTTTAAAGACCGAAAACGCGCCTAAATATTTTATTTAAATATTAATGAAATAACATTGTGTGTGTCAGTTTAAACTGCCTGAACTTTTAATAACATGTGGGGCTGCATAGTCAACCCATGACCTCGCGCCCTACGCGGTTTCACGTTCTAATCTCAACCGTCCTCCACCCTTATAAACTGAAGGGTTAGTCGTGGTTTCTTCTTTCCTCGATCACGGCTGGGAGTACCCTTCGTTCACAAATATCTTTTCGTTCAGGCGAGCCGCATCGCTCTCAGTGAAGTTCCACAACCGTGCTTAGCGTCGATCGTTGATAAACAAGTAGGTAATTTCTCCTTCATCTATCTCTATTCTGTGTATCAAGGGTATAAAATCACACACTAAATAGAAGGCATTAACCTTTTTTTGTTTTCTAGGATCAGGAGATAAGATGATGAAACCCAACAACACCAAAAATAAAAGAAAAGTAATGCCAAAAGTAAACCATTCACACATGCATGTTCCAAAAGTAAAAGCCACAAAGTAAAAAAGTAACTACAAGGGTAAGTACCAAAGAAGGAAAAACAACAACTGCAACTGCCCCAATGGTTTGAGCTAGTAGGGCCCTTCGTGATCCCCGAAGTCCTCCTGGAATCCTGAAAGCAGTTTTATATACGTAGGGTGAGCATAAAAGTACACTCAGTAGGGAAAACCAAAGACTCTCGTGCAAAAGTGGGGGAACGTACTAAAGTCCCATGAGAAAAAGGAGTAAACCAAACACCTGACAAGGTAAAACATCCACCCAAGCCTCAACAATGCACACTCCCCAAATAATACAATTCAAGTAATTTATATAGGAGAACATCGATTTTTGGGTACCCCACGCCACTTTCCCACTAGTTATTGAGACATCCTACCCATCGAACCAATCCCTCCATTCTCACCGCAGTCCCACTACCACACCCACCCACACACACCTGGGCCACAACAACACCCAATCCCACTGTCGAATCCCTCCCGCAAACACCTGGGCCACAACTGTCACACATAACCACGCCTGCAAACACCTAGTCCAGAACAACAACTGCCACGACCGGAGACACCTAGGATAGAAGATCCACTGCCACGCCCGAAGACACATAGTCATCATCTCGATGATACTTGGGAAACCCCCTTCCCGCACAAACTTGGGCCACAACCACCACACTACCCCGGCCAATGGTTCATGGCTAATAATGGACCTCAGGCCATCATAGCCTGCCTGAAGACACTTGGGCTATCTGGGAAAGGGAGTAGAAAAAGAGCTAATAACCAGCCACTATCAATAGTGATGGTAAAAACACCCTCCCCCATGAAATGGGGGTGTTCGGCACTAAGTGCTCAACTTGGGTGGGGCGTGAATAAGAAACACAAAACAAAATATATATATATATATATATATATATATATATATATATAGGTAACAAGCACTCACCCAATGTTTATGATTTTCTTCAGCCATCCTAAAGGACACAAACAACACTCATGTCTGAGTCACGACTATCGCCAAAAAACCCATTTTACCCTTTCTTGTTTCCAGGTTCAGTAATAATATTTAATTATGTTTTTCACCTACTTGGGCAACTAATAAACATAATCACAAGACTAGGAAGGTAAATAGTCATCCATCAACCATAACACCCACATCCTGTTCTCCTATAAAGCCACATCAACTAAATAGAACCCTAAGTTACAGCCACATGCCCAATATCCGGGAGCAAAAACGGCTTCTCAACAATAGAGGATCCCACCCCAATTCGTGATATTAACATGGTAACTACTCGATCTTAAAACTCACAAGCACCGAACCCATAACAATAGGGGATCCCATCCCCAAATTCATAACCACCGGGAGTATAAAAAACAGTGGATCACATCCCCTCCCACATCCCTAGAAATCGGTCCGTAAAAGAAAACAACCAAACTAGTAATACCAACACATGGTAGGGCCATGCCGGTATTTTCAAATTTATAAGATTTAACACATTCCATGATTTCAATTTCCATGTCTTGACCGGGGTTATCACAGAAGGGATTGATCCGGGTGGTTTCAATTATTTAGCCGGATATACATGATTAAACAAAATTCCTTTACACCGCAAGGGTTATCCACCACAACAAGATCCATTTAAACATCACTAGAGGTAAGGGTTCGTTAGTGAACAGACATAGACCACTAATGGCCTCTATTTTCAGTAGGTGTAAGCGGAAAAATTCAGAAAAAAGATCATAATATAAAACAGCATCAGCGATCACATCCCCCCTTCTTTGTTTATTGAATCTGTTCATTATCTTTATTACGGTCTAGTTTATCCAATTCTACAGAATCAAAAGCACGCCCACCCTGCATGATACACAAAAGAGAGTGGCGAAGGATAAATTACCTACCTGTTTATCAACGATCGACGCTAAGCCCGGGTGTTGAACTTCACGCATAGCAATGCGGCTCGCCTGAAGGAAGGGTAATCTAGTGAAGGGTGAACGAGAAAAGAAGAAACCACGACGAACCCTTTAGTTTATAAGGGTCGGGGGTGGTTGAGATAAGAACGTGAAACCGCATGAGAGGAGGTCTTGGGTTGACCACCCGACCCCACACGCCATTAGAGGTCGGACGGTTTAAACCGACGCACACACATGGGTAATTCATTAAATACATAATTAAAACATTTATGGCGTTAACGGATAATAAATAACATTATAAACCCATTAAATTTTTTATAGGTATATTCTTTATGAAACATGGATATAAAGGTTGGAAGATATGATAATTTGTAAATTGTTAAAAAAGGAATATTTATATACACTTTTGGAATGAAATTCAATGACAATAGACAACAACTCGAGTACAAATAAAAAAATGATTCTTTTTAAACTCTTATATAATAATATGGAAAAATTATAAATTTATCTTATGAAAAAACTTATTCCTATAAAATATATATATTAGATAATAAAATGAAAATGGATATGTCTGTGAATGATACCTAATTGAAATCAATAATTAATGTTTGTTCTTTTTTCATATATTTAATTTGGCTGAATTATCAACCAAATAGATGAAAACTGTAATAATACATGTATTCCCCATGAATAAAAATATTATAATAATATATAGGTTTTTTTATTTAAAAATATCATATAATTTCAAAATTATTAATTTATATTTAATGAATGTTGATTTCATAGTGAGATTGGAGAGATAATCGTATGACCTTGGTAACCATTGAATCAAAATCCTGAAAAAGTGTGAATTTTATATGGATATTTAAATCCCATGAATTTGATTAAATATGTATCAATATATATTCATTATCCTGTATATACCCCATGAAGGAGGGGAATATATAATCAATATCAATAAGAGAATATTGGGAAGATAACCCCTTAAAATTACTATTAAGATCCAAAAGGGAATTTAACCCTTGAATAATCATCATAACCATCTCAATGAATCATTTCAGAATATTATTGATGACTTGTATTTTTTATACTACTAAGATATATTAATTCATTACACATACATTTTTTCATTATTTCTATTCTCCATCATAAAATTATAGTTATGTTGATTATCTCATTACAGTTTCACAATCATGAATATGATCCTGAATAATGGAAAATATTCTCACTGTTCTAATATTATTCATAGTAGTTTATTTATTATGGTTATATTATTTATTCTCATGATGATCATTCAATGAAGTTTATGCATGTCATTCTCGTGATTGGAATCCTTGATGATCATGTTTCATGTAATTTTCTTTTACCAATACATTAATTTATAATGACTTTCATTTTTATATATAATTCATATATTATACTATTAATCCAATTAATATTTCCTTATTCTCATATATCCCTAGAATAAATCACATAGGACTAATTAATGTTGAACATGATGATATTGGTATAACATTAATCATGTATATAATGAACCGACCCAATATATAACATGTTATACTAATGTGAGACTAATATTATATAGCTATATAATATAAATATAAAATTCATAAAATCATAAGGATGATAATATTTGTTAAATTTATTGGGAAATGTGATTCATAATTATTGTATATTGAATGGTAATTTATACTTATGTTGAAAAACTCAATACTCACATTTATAAATTATCCTTTTGATATAGGATTCATTATAATGAAGGATTTGTAATCATATTTTAACTAGATGATAGCAAATTATTATATAGATGATTTTATAGCAAAAATTTGTTGGAATTATATATATATAACGAATTGATTTAATTTCTATGGAATTTTTATATAGGGGACCTTTTATAAGTGAGCGTTCAATGCTTTACCACAATTTCATATTTCATAATTTATAATGTTGTCATTAAAATTTTTATGTTCGAAAAATGGAAAAATAATGGTTGTGGAAAAATTGTGGGTTTATTAATGCCACATAAAATAATATATTGATGTGTTTTTATGATATTTTAGGACTTTTCCACATTGTCCGACCTTTTTCCCCATTTTTACTTTACAATAGAATTTTTTTCTTGGTATCATAATTTATGACTAAAAAATAAATTAATGTATTTAAAAAATATCAACATGTTTATTAATGATTTCGAAACCATTGAGTATAGAAAAATTTATAAATGTAATATTTTAATATTTTAATCCTCAAAATATTGAAAATATGATTTTATAGAAAATTAATATTTTACTCATTATGTACTTTTAATTTAATTTCTTATCATGTAAAAATTAAATGAATATTAAATATTGTTTTATTAATACAAAAATTATTAATAAAATGTCTTGAAAATTACCTTGTTATTTTGTTATTCTAAAATAAATTATACCTTAAAAATAAATATTCTGAAAATATTCACCTGTTATCATTAAATGATTTTAATTTCACCACCTTAAAATTGATAATTATATTATAACAATAAAATTTTTTGTGTCCATTAAAATATTTCATTTAATTTTAAAAATACACGATACCATTCTTTAATAATTAAAATTATGTAATGTAACAAAAATACATTAAATTTAAATTTTGTATTATAATGTCATTATTTTTCATTTATCGATTGTATTATTATCATTTTGGTATACAAAAATACTCATATTAAATATAACTGTTAGATACATGAATGCACAATTGAATTATATCCATCAATAATATTTCTCATGACGTTATTTCTCATTTATTTTTAATTAATAGCCATATATAAATAGTCATAATTCATTCTTTAATATTTCCTTATAGAGAAATAGTAAAATGGTTTTACCTATATACTTCTTTCTCAACACTAAAATTATATTTATATTGTTTTTATTTACTTAAATAGTTATAATTTGTGTATGATATTCATAGAAAACCACAATGATAAAAATATAACATTCATGGTATTTTTTGTATTAATATGTGTCCATATTATAATTTTCATGGTGATGTTTTATATTTTATTCACATAATGCATCAATTTTTATCATAAAATCTAATATTTTATATCAATAAGTTATATCATGGTTCATTTCTATTTGGTTTTTCATTTTAAAAAATATACTTAATGTTCTAAAATTTTTATGAGAAATTCTAACTAAAATATCAATGTGTAACATTCTACCCCCTTCAATAAATGGAATCATAACTATTGTAATTATGTATCACTATAAAAAATTATTTATGGTACCCACAAGACATGAAATATTGATGATATTATTTCTAATGAGATATTACCATTGAATATTATGAAATAAAGAAAAAATAATTGGTTCATTTACCATTTCATCAAAATAACCATCTTTATTAGGTATTAATACCACTATGAACTCTGTCAATTCCCTTGTGAGTTCGTAGTAATATTTACCAAAACATTAACCACAAAAATATTTAGTATGTTAATTATTAATTACCAATATAGATAATTAACTTTTTATGTATTTAGATATAACAATCCATGCATGAGATCATATTAAATTCCATCAAATGTAGAATAACAGGATTAATAGAAACTAGAATCCATAAACTCTTATTATAGAGGATTTAACTAAATTAGATTTAATCATCTTACCATAAGGGTTTTACTCAAATAATTCAACTTCTATTCAATATGGATGGTGATTTTACAGTGATAGAAAAATTCTGAGATCTGAAGGAGTGGGTATAACTGAATTCCGAAACACATTTTCAATTCATCATTGAATTATGTGTGCAACTATTACAACCTTATTTTCATCACCCATTTTAGAAGTTTGGATAAAATATGGTTTCCACATATAAATTATATTTAGTTTTTTTAATTCTATATTCATCAAGAACCCTTGTATTTGTTCATTGGTCTATGTAATGTCCCTAATATTTTTAATTAAATCATTACAGTGTGGGTGGTTAATTATATTCGAATATATTATTTTTTAGATCATTGGATGGTGTATTGGTTTATAATTATTTTCCATGTTCTCAATGGACATATTTTTACAACATAATTAATATATCTATCCCATTAAAGAAATTCTATTATGCTTCTTCTCGAACCATGAGCATAATAAAAATATAATTTTGAATTCTCTATGAGGTTCATCATATTAGTTTAGATGAGATAATAATTTTATATTATTCTCCATGAAACCATGACCAAAATGTGAATATTAAATTATCAATTTCCATGTTAATAGTGAATTTTAAAATATATTCTTAGATACCAATATCTTGTATGTATAATTTGTTTAGAATACATGGTTTTATTCCATTAATTAAAAGACAAATTTTTTTAGCTTCAAATATTAAAAAAGAATATAAAATTCAAATTATTATATATTTGTATTCATATGTAAAAATAAATTCATACCCCATTTATTTCATATTAATTATTTTTCACAAAATTTTATTAGGATGTGTTATGAGGAAATATATTTTGATATAATAATTATGTAAACAACCCTAATTTATTGAAATAGATTACAACCTTTTATGTAGAATTAAAAATGAATTTCCACACATTGATATATGAATTTTCAAAATGAAACACATTTAAAATGAAAATTTCATTCTCTTTCCACTAGAGGATAGAAAATATCTTTTCTTTTATGTTTATCGATTTCTCAAAAAATAAGTTGGTCAGAAGAAAAAATTAAGAAGGGTGTATTAATACACATGAATGACAAGATTTAGAGTTTTTCCTTTATTGGAATGTTGGGGAGAAAACCTTGATATATATTATTTTTCATAGGATGAAATAGCTGCTTGAGAAAGGCCCAGATATATTTAATTCCATCTCCCATCCAATTTTGTTTCACATTGGATGAAACATTCCATTTTTTTATCGCACTCATTGTTAAGTGGATTCCTTCTAGTCAAAAAGAAGACTAAAACCAAAATTCATTTTGCACCTATCAAGTAAAAAATACAATTATTAGTCAAATTATAATGAAATAACTCTTAACATTTCATCTATTAGGATACCATCAAATTAATATATGACATTTATGTTCAACCTATATCACCTTTGGTTCTTCATATTTCATTTTGGGTTTTACATTGTTATTATTAAAATAAATCTTATCCACAAAAATAACTGAACCGCGGTCTAATACAAATGGAGGTACCCCTAGGCTAAATATCTTGATAATGTCCTAGAAATATCACCATTATTTTTATTATTCAATACAATGTGTAATACCAAAAAATCAAGACAATATTTTTAATAATTTCAATTATTTAGAAATTTCATCCCAATGATTCACATAATCCAAGAACCCAAATTTTTAGTAATATTAAATAATAGTATCATGATATTTTTATTTTATAATAAGAAATAAAAATTTATCAACAGTATTCTTTTCTAATTATACAATTTAATAAACGTGACACATGATAATATTTTTCATAATATGGTAATGGAATCATCCGAAAAGGGTGATCATAGATTCTTAGTATTGGTAAAATGAAATATAATAATAATAAATCATATGTTAGCATCATATGATCATGTGGGTGTGAGAAAAAAATCATGGATAAGTGAAATACCCCAATATTATAAAAAAATATTGATCATCAATCATGAATCATTACATATGGTTTCCTAGAATAACATAATGCATATGAAATAAGGGTGTGGAAAACTAAGTCAAAAATAACTAATAAAGAAATATATATAATGCATGGAATAATAATTTGACATTACTATAATTATAGAACATGTATTAATTTTAACCAAAAAAAAACATTGATCACATAATAGACTTGGATTACAATGTAGCTACATCATATTATTCTTGGGATAACCACCAATGTTCAATTTTAGTATTTGAATAATATCCTATATAATTTTTTAGGATTTATATAACATATTCTTTACCTATTTAGGATTGTAATACTGATATGTGGGGTTTTTAGGCTGGGGAGAAATACCCACGTACATCTTGATTCTTTTTGTAACCACCTATGCACCGTCATCAGATTTGGATAACCACATGTGTATCCTTTTAGGCATGGTGTAACCAAACATGGTACTATTGGGGTTTCATATCATGAACCATTTAGTATATTATGCTTGGAATTACTACCCATTTACACATTTCTATTTGATATCACCTCAAATGAACACTGTATTGCATGGTGTCACAATTCGTATAAACTTTTTCGCTTGGTCTAACCACCCATTATCCATTATGACTGGAATTGATGAACTATTCAAACTTTTATTATTTTCCTCACCTCTCATTTTTCATTTTAATGTTTTTATATATAGAAGATTACCAAATTATTAGGAGTCCATTACTAAAAACATCGATCATATAATTATAAAACCCACATTGGAGTACCATTTGAACATGAAAAAAATCAAATCAATGCATGATTAACCAGTGGGAATTAAATAATATTCATAAAGAAGTTCATAAAACAATTTCAAAATACATTAATATAATTAATTTCTATAGATTCATTGGATAATATCCCAAGTGAAGAATAAGAAAAGTCAAATTATGTGTAAAGAGACTAAAAAAATTTATATGAACATTACAAAAATTCATTGGAAAACAAAATGTAATATCCTTCACATTTAATAACAGTTATTATATATTAAATGATGTTATAAAATAATATAATATAAATTACATTGGGAAGCCCTGAAATCAAGGAGTTGAATATTATATATGAAAAAATTTATTCAAATTTCTGAAAAGGAATAAATTTTGGTATGTTTTAAATGCGATATTTAATTTAAAACATAACTAATATAATAATAATTTCATAATTTAATGTATCATGTAAAAAAATTATAAATTAGTTAAATTAAAGTAAATAATGTAGAAGAAGTTATAAATTTAACTTAATAAATCAATTATTTTATTAAATGTCATTTGGAATATAGTGTAAAAATATTTACCTAGAGGGGAAAGAATCAAGATTAAAAAAAAGTATAGTTATAAGTCGACATTTACAAAAATTGTTTTATTTTAACTATAATGAAAAGAGTTAATATATTGTATTTATAAATGAAAAATCCATGAATAATAATATGAGGAAAATAATATGTTGGATTTTAGGTATAAATTGAATTTAATTTCACAAATAAGAATATATACAAATGAAAGGTTCATTTTAAAGTGTGATGAGAGAGAAATAAAAATTTATTTGGTAACATTTGAATGGAAGGACCATGAAATAATGACTATATAAGTTTTTTAAATCCCTCATGTTATAAGAAATTTTTTAAAAAATTCATATCTGTATATATGAATTAATTTGATTTTCAAACAAAATCATTATATACGATGGTTTAAAATAGAGTTTTTCAATGTTTCATGTATATGTTATTTAGATTTTTATAATGTACAAAGACAATGGATATTTAATTTTTACCACATGACCACATTTTATCATTATTATACACATTATTCATTATAATGAATACTCCATATGTTTATACGTTTTATCAAATAAGCTCATGTTTTTTGGTATTAGTAATTTTTAAATGATAATTAAAAGATTTTTTCTCATATAATTCAATGTGTCATTCTAGGAGTTTTATAAATTTATTTTCCATCTATGTTACTATCCATTAAAATATTTTATGGCTCATTTGGGATATTATTAGTTCTATACCATCAACTATTTTTCTAATACATTCTTAGGCTCATGTTGTTCAATTTTATTGATTTGTAAAAATATTATCTTTTTGTGATTTATTTTTTCATAGGTGAATATTTACGATAAAACCATATTTATCAAGTATTATATTTTACATTCCATATATTATGAATAAATTACACACATGTAGGTCATGGGTGGAGCCCCGATATACATTGTACCTTGATGCATTGGTATCCCTAGTGAGGGAAAATGGGTTTTTATTTGTGTTTCTTGTCCCATAAAATGAAAACATATGTGAACATGGCCTTGCTGGAATATAAAATAATGTTAAACTTGTCAATTTTGTTATATAAAATTTTTTGTCATAAGGACCTTATCAAATGGATTATGATGTCTTAGCACTGGGCCTTCCCCAAGATATTGTGATGTCTACACGTATTTATTCCATTATTATTATATTAATTATTTTTATCCATTTAATCATTTATATTGTTTTTATAGATATATTTTATAATGAAGTCATTCATGAAGAGTTATGGGATTTTTTTAATAAGATAAAAATTATTAGGTTATATTTTTATTTAAATTTTTTGATATTTTAAGAGTGAATGGATTATTTTTTATGAGAATATTCATCTATTAAAAAGCCTTTTTAAATTATGATTTCCCATGATGTTTGTTTATGTAATATTTTTTAAAAACAATTTAGAAAATTATTATATTTCATGAGTATGTGAGTGATTGAATTTTGGTTAAATAATATTAAGAGAATATGAAATTATTCATATAGTTTTTCAGTTTTTTCAAATAAATAAATTTTACTACTATTTATATGTCCAATATAGTGTATTCTATTCCCATAACAATTTTTCAAATGATTATAATGAGACCTAAGATTGATTAATAAATAAAAAAATGTTTATCTTTCTATTACTGGGATATGTATTCAAAGAAGTGAATCTATTTTGACTGATATATGAGTTTTAATATGTGAATAATTTATTTATAGAAATATGATAATTGAGTTAAAGTGAACATTTTGTGTTGTATTGGATTGATGTTTATGTGCAATACATAAATCTCAAAAACTCTAAAAAAATAAGAACATAAAAATGAATTGAAGTGAAACACTTGTTTTAAATCATCATACAATGTGGTTTTATGGAAGAAGTCATAAAAAATTTATCAATGGAATGATTTAGATAACATTAGAGGTTAATATGTTATATGATTATCCATTAGGAATTGTAATAACCATACCGGATGATAAGAATTATAAATATAAGGTTATTTATTAGAAGATGACATGGTTTATGATATCATTTAATTTTTTCCTGCATATAAGATTGTTTATTATAATTTTATTTTATTTTCTAAAACTAATTTTTTATAATTTTAGTACATGGTTGTATAAAATAAGATCCTAGTTAATAGTTATTGTGGATAATAGAGATGAGGTTGATCTATTTACCATAAAATCAAATAATATATAGAGTGAAAACAAAATATGGTTATGTCTGACCAGCTATATTGAGTTATGATTAAATTCATAATGTTTAGCGAGTTTCCAAAAACACTATATAAGAGAAAAATTTTGTTTTGTGGATATTCCTATGATAAGGATCATGATAGTAAAATGATTAAACATCATAAATTTCATGAATGTTGAATGAATCACATTAGTAAATACCTAAAATGAAGAGGAAGAATACTTATTTATGATATAACAGAGAAAATATTTGTAAATTAATATATAGAACTAGGGATTTATCAACAATAGATGGCGAATGATCAAATAAATGAAGGTTTTATAATGATTTATGTTGTTTAAATGAATAATTTTTTCCTAAACATAGTGATGGTTTTAATTATATAAATGATTTTCTAAAAATTCTATAAATCCGAATACCTGAATAAATAAATATTGATGATTCTTAGTTCATGATTAATTTTTAGTTATAGAACATATATATTATATAATAATATAAAAAATATGGTGAATATTTTATAATGTAGCGTGGAGTATTGAATTGCCCATATATTGAGGTTAGAGAGTTATTATATAGAGGTATATTATTCTAGGGTAGATATATTTATGAATTATTACAAGGATAAATTAATTAATGATTTTTATGTGATGGGAGTACAATGGGATACTGTGTTTGGGTTTTAATTGATGTTCAAGGAATATGTAGTACATAATATTGACATGTATTTTTGAGAAAATGTTATATAATGAATAATTATTTTACATTTTTTTATAAATAACATTAATGATATTAATAACATTTACAGTTAACATAATCCTTGATGTTATAGTAATTTCATAAAATTTAGATAAAAGGGATATTATATTTTTGTAATACCTATTTTATATTATAAATAGTTGTTTGATTGAAAAAATATTTTTTGAATAGGTGATTAAATATATTTCTATAAATGTTCAACCTATTGGGAACATTCTATGATTAATGTAAATTGAAATATTTTTAGCTTGTATTGGATTTTATTTAGAGAATAAAAAGTGATTTTTCTATTAGATGTATATTTAATTTTCTTATGTATTTATGGTGACTCATCCTATTTTTGGGATATATTAATATATGTTTGAGATGATAATAAATTTTCACGTACATTTTTTGTATGACACTTTTCAAGTGAATACTTTTTCATGGATGAAAAATTTAAACTGTTCTTTGAAGAATGTGTGATCAAGTCATTCATATATTAATGGTTTTTAGGTTGTTGAGTATTATTTTTGATGGTTTTAAAATTATATACTGAAAAAATATTTAACATGATATTTTGTTTTTATTATTGAGTATTTGGAGTTTCATATATTGTTAGATTTTATGAATTTTTATTCATATTGTTTATTTTCATAAATTATGCTACTTTTAATGGATTAGATTAATGGATAGAAAAGGAGAAATATACATTCACCATTTTATGTATATTTTGATACAGTATAATTTGAATTTACTACTTCAAAAATTAATTATTAAATTCTAATATTCATTTAATTTGGTGATATATTAGACTGATATGAAAACTGATTGATGATTAAATGAAAAATAAAATTTCACATAAGCATTGGAATGAAATCAAGTGTCTATATTTTTTAAAAATCCATATATTTATAATATGATAATTTCTAGAATATATCTACTAATTTATATATGTATAATGTAATAATTGTCATGATCCATCTAGAATACCTTTGTAAATTTATACCAAGATCACCCCTAACATATCCCAAATGGGATTTCCGATCCCTATAGGATAAATAATACCAAGTGGCATCAAAGAATAGAATAAATGGTAATGTTCTTCCATAATTATTTGATAATATAATAAGAGATGAACTGTTAATATTTAAATATTCCAAATACATCCCTAGGATAACATTCCCATCACATATTGTTATCCCATTTTAAAATATCATATTAAATAAGGGAATACAATCACGACCGCATATCTAAATTTTTATATGACTAGTGGGGTAGAACTCCATCAGTCACCATCTTCATTCCGAAGTACTATGAATCCCAAGAAGTTCACGAACTCCAAGATATGGTTTCCCATTGTTAATATATATAATAATATGATCTATGTACTTGCAATGAAAAAGTTATAGTGTGATCAAATTTTCCCAGCATGGTCTCATCAGGTGTTCCAAAATATATTATATAATATTTAATTCTATTATGATCTAAATTTTTAAAAAAATGTATGTAAATTCAATGAAACATTTAAAAAAAATTATACAAATATAATGATGAAAAATATAACAAAAAATATGGAATTAATATTAATATAAAACATTTTTATCAAATAATTTCCATTATTATTAAATTTCTATAAATAATAGAATGTGAAATCAATTCAATAAAAGGAGCACCATTTCCTTATCCCGTTATTTGATAGTTTCTATTTATATAATAATCATGGTTCTCAATCATAAATATGGGTGAAGTATGTTTTATTACTCACTAAGTCTCAATCCATGAATATAACAAAAAAACAAATCATTTGAGGACCAATCATGTAATATCATGCCGAACATGGTTTACATAGTTTTCTCATAATCTATCAATATCTATGGAGTTAGAGTCCTAGTTTTGTTGTGAAAATTTCTTAATAATAACTAAATATCATATATGAATCAACAATCCATTCATTTATTCATTAATGAACAATGCACTAATTTAAAAACAAATTCATCATTTATAACTCAATTTTCCAATTTCATGTTAAACATTCCTTCTAAATTTACAAAACCATCACATGGATTTTCAACAAATTCATGCGCCTAAAATAAAATTTTTGTTTAAGAAAATTTCATGAAGAACTAACAAAAAATAAGTTATCCAATTCATAATCATATTTCACCAATAATTTATCTATAAATAAACTGAAAAATATTAATTACAATAAAATTTTCTGTTTTCTATATTTTCCATATCCTTTTGAAATAAAAACCAAAAAACATAAAATTCCTGGATTATAGATCCATTAAATATAAATAAAAAAAATAAAAAAAATTATGATTGAAATTTTAGGTAAATGTATTATGGAACATCCTATATTAATACTATAATCAATCCCAATCAACACCTATAATTGGAAACACATATGAAGAATAATATAGAATGAGATCATGGAATCACACATATAATAAATACCCACAAAATCTGAGATTAGATCAACAAAAAACAAAATGTTCTATAACTATCTATGTAGGATAGAATTCAATATTCAGGGAAACCAAAAAAATAGGGGATTCACACACTAGAGGGATATTTAACATAATTGTTGGGGCATTAATTTGTAAAATGAACATATTATAGTAGTCAATTTTGGCTAATTAAAGATTCTTAATACCTAGGAATAGAATTAATGTCAAATAAAAGTGATTAAGATCTATTACATGGGTCATGATATTGTATAATAAATTTAGGGGGATTAAAATTCATCATAAATGATTTTTTATATTTGGTTTTATTGTTTACTGTAATTTTCAACCTTATCGTACACCCTTCCATGGCTTCTGGATGGGGTGATTTTTTTCCAACATGGTCTTTTTAAATTTTTACCATCCATAAAAACACAAAAAATCAAAGGGTTCCGGGTTTGGATGTTTTTCTACATGTTTTTAAAAAATTCACCAATTTTATACCACCAACCATTCATTCTAAATAGGGTTCACAGTTTGTCAATACAAACAATATGGGTTTTCCTAGTTGTTTTTGATTCACGATAAACTCCAAAAACACTATAAATTTTGGAAATTTATTTGAAAATACCCATGATGTTCTCAAACATAATAAGATCTATTAAAGCATCAGGATGTATATGAATGTATGTAAAATGATGTTACTTTCTCACAATAATGAACAATTTTTTCCTGTAGAATTTCAAATATTAATATTCATGTCAAAGGGATGAGATAATTGGTCTATAAATAGTTCCTCATGATACCTTGCATCATTTTAATAATAATCATTCTTTAATGGAATGTGAACTAATTGAAAA
Organism: Viscum album; assembly: GCA_963277665.1. Taxonomy (NCBI): domain Eukaryota; kingdom Viridiplantae; phylum Streptophyta; class Magnoliopsida; order Santalales; family Viscaceae; genus Viscum; species Viscum album. The sequence goes on from OY728151.1 coordinate 824,821,434, forward strand.
TTCATCCCATGAATAACCTTTATCTCAGAATAAGTAACCATGACTTGGATTATTAGTCACTATTAAATTATATTCAACATCAAGGTCCTCCCATGTCCGGATATGAGAATGGTTAGAAATATTATTCCTAAGACATGATACAGAAGCAAGTTGTGGATCAATATAAACTACCATGGTAAGGTGAAATAGTTATACATGTTTCCAACATTTTCAATAATATAAAAAGGACCCACAAACCTCGGTGTCATTTTTTCCAATGTACCTCGCCATTGGTGACCCAATAAAAATGAAACTCACAAAAACACGTAGTCACTAAAATAAAACCCTAAAGATATAAATTTTTTATTATTATTGGATTTAAACTGTCTATGTGTTAATAAAATTCTCTAATGAACCAGGTGAATCTATGTTTTTCCCTTAAACCAAAATATTCCCTATAATGCAGGTTTCACTAATATCAGACCAACCCATTTGATATTTACAATGATGAATGAATAAGTTTTTAAAGTGTTCCATCCTGATGGATTATTTGAATGTATTTTTATAGGAAAACTATACCAATCTTTACTGGATAAAAAATGAACCAAAATAATAGAAAATGCAAGGAAATAAGTTTTTTCAAAGATCTATATAACCCATTTAATAAAAATATACATATATAGATGATATGTTGTACTCATAATAACATTGGATCACATATCATCTCATTGGCCTCTGTAAACAATGAAGAAAATATGGTATCCATATCAGTAACAATAGTATATGAAACTCCGTGTAATCAGAAAATATCATACATTTATATCATTCCCATTCCTTCACTATTAATTGTATCAAAAATAGGAAAATTTAATCTGATTTAGTAATTTAATTGATGAAAACCCATTTCACAGTATACATAAAATGGGAACATAGAAATCACCCCATGAAATCCATTGAAATATCATCCCACTTCCAAATAAACACTAGAATGGAGGTGAAGAAAACATGAATGTTTCTGATATGGATATTTAATCTATTAGAATGTATAACAATAAAAAAAGTTATAAATGTATCATATAATAATCAACCACTTTAATCATTATCACATTTCATAAAACATTTTCTTCTCTCAATGAGGAACCTACCACTTTATATGATGAAAATAACCCACTACATCCTTTCCCACGTAAAATTTAACAAAATACCACTTAAATAAACATTGGATCTCCTCATACATGAATGAACAAGAAAAAGTGGTCTCCCCACCATAAAGATAGTACTTAAGGCCTTAGATTTCATGGTAATAAATTTTCACTTGAAGAAACATATATATAAGAGAGGATATCAAATAAATTATTCAATATCAATCATATTTTAATCATCCTGAACACCAAAATGTGTACAACCAAAATGAGGCATCATGTTCCACTTTTCTAGTGATTCTTTCATTACATGGTTCATTGGATTCAGGTTTAAAGCATCAACAAAAACATTACCTTTACTAGGGGTGTAGGTATTGTTGAAATTAATATTCAAAAGGATCTCGACATAATGCCTCTAGTTTTTGTTCAAATATTTTTTGGAAAAGACGTAACATATGAATATTATGCAAAATAGTGGATAATAATTTATCAAAAAAGGTAATGTCTCTAAATCATAAAATGATGGATCACAAATGTGAGTATGGGAACATGGTTTTCATAGTTCTTCTAATATAGACTTATATTATTGGAACCAAATTATACACATTGTTACACTAAAATGGAATACTACCTAATATTGAATATGATGCATCATAAAAGACCACACAGAATTTCACATCCCATAAAAGTTTCTAAAATACTACTAAAATAAAAATATGAATCATCACATAAAATAATTTATACATTTTGAGACATAAAAAAGCATCAATAATTTCCAAGTGAGAGTGTTAATCCGTGGATCCACTTTTGAGAAATCAGGGAAAAAATAGTTTCAATGACCCTCTATGACCAATAATCTTAAATATAAAAAACATTACATGGTTTTGGAAGTACCCAAACTTCCTACACCTTCACAGGAACAACTAGAACATAATGTTTTGGGACTAAATGACTAATAACTTTACATATCGAATAAAAAAACATCATTTCAACAGTACAGAATAAAGTCAATTATTTATAAATGTCACCAAAACATCTTTCAATTCATTAACATAGTCTTCCTTGGTTATAGAAGAATCCAAAATGTTATCCATAAATACTACCATAAATGTGTCAAGGTACTCTTTGAATATCTTCTCCATAAATTCCATTAAAACCACTGGATAATTAGATAGACCAAATGGAATAATGATTTATTCATAAGGGCTATACATAATCAAGAAGATACTATTCTAGATGTCAGATAATTCAATTCTCAAATTTTGATAACAAGATCCATGATAAATCATTGTTGTGTTCATTCTACCTTATGATCAAAAAACAGATGTGCATCCTATGGATGCACAGTAGTATGTAAACCCAGGATACAAAAAATATTCCAAATTGATCATTATGTCTTTCAATTCATCATGTTCTCCATATTACTATGGAATAAATATAGGTTGGGTACATAGTAAACAATCAATACAGAAGTCTACATCCATTAACAATGGAAATTCTAAAAACACATAAGTAATCTTATTAACGAAACACATGAAAAAAATGAAGAAGATAACAACTAAAATATTAACACTAAAGAACAAAATATACAATGATATTACCAAACCCAACACTATAAAAAGAGGTATGGATGTACTCATCCTTGACTCTTATTCTCACAAGAAAACATGGAATACATCATTGAGCATAGTTCTAGAGACTCAATAATGATAAAATTTAATCTCTTACTAATGAGACACAAGTCAATCTATCCTAATAATGAAATCAAGAGTTTTCATGTTAATAATCAATAAAATTATATATTATCTCAATCTCCAAATGAGAGAAAAAAATGAGGTACATCAGAAATCATTCTCACTGTTTTTTAGGGTTGTAGTAATAACCATTAAATATAACAAACATATAATATGTTTTATGAAATTGATAACATGAGTCCATAAAATTATAGATATGAAAAATTATTTAATAAATTATTCACTAATGATTATGTCCTAGTGGATGTACCTCTCACTATCGTT